>CM035843.1:130549970-131749970 GCA_020510985.1 Pholidichthys leucotaenia
ATGATAGGTTTGTTTATCTCTGCTCTTTGTGTAGTGCATGTCACAACGCACCGACTGGCACAGTCCACCACAGACCTTGTGACAGATGTGTTTATCTGCCAGGATGTCCAGTCTCACCCTGTGTAACTGGGAGTGGTCCACCACAGACCTGTGACAGATATTGTTTTTAGTTCTGCCAGGATGCCCTGTTTCACCCTCCACGCCCTCGGAAGGGTGGGGATGCCGGTTGAGTCGCCGACGGCCCGACCCATGAGACAGACAGAACAGATTAATATGAACAGAAACAACCTCACAGAGATCAGTGTTGTGCTGAACTGGACATCAGCCGTTTTTATATAGCCTAATAAAAATAATAATGTATTTCATCTATAACGCACTTTACATCTCAGGGCAAAATCTCTCCACAAATAGGATTAAGAACAAGAATAAAAGCAAACATTAAGTACATATGATGATGCACCATGACATCCTTGGTGAGAACTGCTCTCAAATATTTCACCTGGCAAAATAAAGATCACATAAATAAAATGAAAAAGCTTTCCTAAACAAGGAATTCGTATCCATAAAATAGGATAGCCCTTCCGACCTGGAGTAGACAAAAGAAGCACAGATCCATAGCGTCACCCGACACTGCAACATTGTAATAACTCAGTGACAGCAGTCTCTGCTGTGGCTGTCCGAGGAATATCTGAAATCATGTGTGTTTAATTTTATTAAGTTCCAGACTTCAGTAAAGATAAAACACACATACAGTATTTATGAAAAGTCATGGACTGGGAGACCTGTAGATTTTGTTAAAACAAAGTTATTCACATAATAAAACCCCAGAGTCTCCATCAGACCATCTTGACGGTTCTTGTGTTAATAAAATAAACACGTTGGTCAATAATCAATTTATTCATGTGTAGTCCGTAATTTATATATATTAAACAAAGGAGTCTACCATGTGAAATGAAAATCAAAACTTTGATATATGACGAACAAATATAAGCTATTTTACTGGGATTTGAGCTTAAACAAAAGTTTAAAAATAAGCTTAAAAAAATGTACATTATGCTCCACCGAACTGGCTGTGCCTTTGTTGATGACCCGCTCCCTCAGGTGTGCCTGTGCGCAATTTTGCGATGCTCTTGGTGGATGGGTGGGCATTACTGAAATGAAGTGACTGTGTCTGTGTTCATAATTGTGCGTGTTGATAGTAGATCACTGGCAAAAATTGACCACTCCCTGAGGTCTAAATTGCACACTCACTAATTTGCACTTCCTTAGTAAATCTGCCCCTTGATTTGTAAAACAGAATTGTACATATGAACTGATCAAAAGAGTAAACAACACTGAACTCCAATAAAAACACATGCAGGTTGCCAACAGGTCCTACAATCCAATGAGGTCACCATTTTTCACCATTTTGACACTTTCAAAAGCCCTCAAATCCTCACACGGAGGAGTGGAGGGCATAGTTGGAAGAAAAAACAGTGCTCAGCATCTCTTCTTCATTTTCTCTTGAAGGACAGTTGCAGCAGAGTGCAAGGCACACACTAGCCACAAATTACTTTTTTCCCACAACACAAATTTTACACAGCAGTGAAGGCATTGTGAATAAGGAGGATGCAGGTGTAGCAGTGACCCCTGTATCTCACTTAGTGGTGAATACTAAGGAATGTTCACCAATGTTGTAGTTTTTGGGTTTCAACAGGATTCATTAAAAGTTGCCACACAGTTCCCCAATAGTTTTTAAGGATGTCAACAGTTTTTCTTGTCATGAAGAAATGTGAAAATTTTTTTGCAAATCTATTTTTGTGCAAATCAATTGTGTTTGCAAATGGCTGTAATGTGTGTTGCTAAAGTTCTTTTTGGTTCACCTAGTAGTGAACACTAGCAACTGTTTAAGATCCTTTACGACAAAACTGCTCCCGACCCTAAAAACTGTACATATGTGAACTGTTTTGCAGCCTTTTACGAATCCTGATGAAACCCTGGAAGTGCAACGTTGGTGAACGTCACTCAACATCCGCTGCTCCGTGAGATGCCAGCTTGATTTTTGCCAAAATTTGTCTCTAGAAACGTTTGTGAATCCAAAAATCACCATGTTTGTCTGCATCACTGACCAGTGATGACATGTTTAGCCGCTCGTCATCCTTGAACCGCTGGCTGTCTGTGTGGTGTCCTAAAAATGACGTGGGCTACATTGACAATTGGAGCTCTTTTTGGGGAAAACCTGGTCTTATGAGACGAGACAGCATTCATCCCACTTTGGATGGTGCTTCTCATTTATCTAACAATCTGGCATCTTTTTTATCCAAATTTCCAAAACCCTGACTACTCAGAGTTGGGACCAGGAAGCAGAGTCGCAGTCTTACACGCCTCTCTGCAGCTCCTCTTCATCCGCCACCCCTCAGCTTAGCCCCTGTCTTCCCCATCAGAGAATCGTTGTCTGCTCCCTCCAAAGTAAATAAAAATATAATGTATAAGCATCCCAAAGTGATAAAGCAAAATATTGGTAAAACTCAAATTAAACATAAAGCCTCTAAATTGAATGGTTTGGCCTCTGTTCCTCCTCATAATTTAAAAATTAAATGTGGTTTATTAAATATTAGGTCTCTAACTCCCAAGTCTCTGTTAGTCCATGATCCGTTAATTGATCATCAGATTGATTTAATTTCCCTTACAGAGACTTGGTTAGGGCAAGAGGATTATGTTGGTTTAAATGAATCAACTCCCTCTGGTTATTTAAACTGTCAAAATCCTAGAAGCTCTGGTCGTGGAGGAGGAGTAGCAACAATTACCATTCCAAATTACTAGTTAATGTAAAGCAAAAAACATGTTATAATTCCTTTGAGAACCTGGTCCTCAGTATTGGGCACTTTAGCAATTTTAGGTTAAACCCAATTTTATTTGCCATAGTTTATCATCCCCCATCAACCTACTCAGAATTTTTATCCGAATTTGCTGATTTCTTAGCTGATTTAGTGCTGAAATCTGATAGAATAATTATAGTAGGGGACTTTAATATACATGTGGATGTAGATAGTGACTGCCTTAATGTGGCTTTTAATTCAATATTAGACTCGATTGGGTTTTCTCAGAAAGTAGGAAATTCTACTCATTACCTCCACCATACATTGGACCTTGTTCTGACATATGGCATAGAAATAGAAAATCTTGTAGTGTCTCCTCATAACCCTGTACTGTCAGGCCACTGTCTGTTCTTTGATTTTACTATTTCTGACTATTTGGCTCCTAAAGAAAAATATTATTACAGTAGATGCCTCTCAGATGATGCTGTTTCCAAATTTATGCAGATTGTTTCCTCTATGCCATGTGTCAACACAACGGAAATAAGCTATAGACAGCTTGCTCCTTCTGTAATTGATAACATGGTGGATAGTGTTTCAGCTTCTCTGCATCAGGCTCTAGACTTGGTGGCCCCCTTAAAAAAGAAAAAGTCTAATCAGAGATTTCTAACTCCTTGGTTCAACACAGAAACTCGTAGCTTAAAACAGAAGACTCGTCAATTAGAAAGAAAATGGCGCTCTACTAATTTAGATGAAATCTACTTAGCTTGGAGAAATCATCTTTTAATTTATAAAAAATCTCTTAGAAAAGCTAGAACGAGTTATTACTCTGCATTAATAGAAGAGAACAAGAATAATCCCAGGTTTCTTTTCAGTACTGTAGCCAGGTTGACAAAGAGTCAGGACTCTGTCAATCCTAGCATTCCCTTAGAGCTTACTAGTCAGGACTTTATGAACTTTTTCAATAATAAAATTTCATCCATCAGAGATAAAATCAATCAGATTCTTCCCACAGTTAACTTAAATACTGTAACTACTACAACTCCTTCTATTGATGTCTGTCTTGATGAGTTTACTCCAATCGACCTTTGTGAGTGAGACAAAATAGTTTCCTCATCCAAACCTTCAACTTGTCTTTTAGACCCTATTCCTACCAGGTTATTTTAAGAAGTCTTCCCACTTATTGGTAGCTTTATTCTTCATATAATCAATTCTTCATTATCTTTAGGCCATGTACCGCAGGCTTTTAAAACGGCTGTAATTAAACCCTTACTCAAAAAGCCAACGCTAGATCCAGGAGCTTTAGCTAACTATAGACCAATCTCTAATCTCCCTTTCATTTCAAAAATCTTAGAAAGAGTTGTTGCTACGCAATTATTTGACCACCTGCAGGGAAATGGTTTACTTGAAGAGTTTCAATCTGGGTTTAGAATCCATCATAGTACTGAAACAGCCTTAGCGAAGGTCACTAACGACCTCCTCATTGCATCTGATAATGGACTGGTTTCTGTACTTGTCCTTTTAGACCTTAGTGCAGCTTTTGATACTATCGATCATAATATTCTACTTGATAGATTAGAACACTATGTTGGACTTAATGAAACTTCGTTGCAGTGGTTTAGATCTTATTTATCTGATAGGTTCCAGTTTGTTCATGTAAATAATGAGTTTTCTTTCAACTCAAAGCTTAGTCATGGAGTTCCACAGGGATCTGTGCTAGGCCCTACTCTTTTTAGTTTATATATGCTTCCGTTAGGCAACATTATAAGAAAGCACTGTATACATTTTCATTGTTATGCAGATGACACACAATTATACCTGTCAATGAAGCCAGATGATAGTAATCAATTAGCCAAGTTAGAAGCCTGTCTTAAGGAAATCAAAGCTTGGATGACTTGTAATTTCCTGCTATTAAATTCAGATAAGACTGAAGTCATTCTTGTTGGTCCAAAAAACCTTAGAAATTCCTTTCCAAATCAAACTTTCAGTTTGGATGCGGATACTCTTTCTCTTAATAGCTCTGTGAGGAACCTTGGAATTATTTTTGATCAAGATCTGTCCTTCAATTCACATATTAAATTTGTTTCTAAGACTGCCTTCTATCATTTGCGTAATATTGCCAAGACTAGGAGCATCTTGTCTCAGAGTGATGCTGAGAAGCTGATCCCCGCTTTTGTTAGCTCGAGATTAGATTATTGTACTTCTTTATTATCAGGCTGTCCTAAAACATCTTTAAAAAGTCTTCAGCTGATCCAAAATGCTGCAGCAAGAGTTTTAACAGGTACTAGAAAGAGAGATCATATCTCTCCGGTTCTGGCCTCCCTTCATTGGCTTCCCATAGAATTTAGAATTAAGTTTAAAATCCTTCTTCTTACTTACAAAGCTCCAAACAATCAGGCTCCTTTTTATTTAAAAGATCTGATACTACCATATTATCCTAACAGAGCACTACGCTCCCAAAATGCAGGATTACTTGTAATACCTAGAATCTCCAAAAGTACAATGGGAGGCAGAGCCTTCAGTTATCAAGCTCCTCTCCTGTGGAATCAGCTGCCAATCTGGATTCGGGAGTCAGACTCGATCTCTGTTTTTAAGAATAGGGCTAAAACCTACCTTTTTGATATAGCCTACAATTAGGGAGGGATCATGTGTTTCTGAACCCTCCCTTAGTTATGCTGCTAATAGGTTTAGTCAGCCGGGGGACCTCCAGTAATGCACTGGGCCTCACTCCTTTCCTCACTCTCTATGAAATATATATATTTTTTTTTTATGCTGGTCATTAACATTTGTTTGTTCTCTCCCATAGATTGAGTCCCCATCGTGCTGTTTTCTCTCTACATGTCTGTTCTTTTCTTCTTCTCTATCCCCTCACCCCCCAGCCAGTCGCAGCAGATGACTGCCCCTCCCTGAGCCTGGTTCTGCTGGAGGTTTCTTCCTGTTAAAAGGGAGTTTTTCCTCTCCACCGTCGCCAAGTGCTTGCTCACAGGGGATCGCCTGATTGCTGGGGTCTTTCTGCAACTGTGGGGGTCCCCCCCTACAGTTGATAGTGCTATGAGATGACTGTTGTTGTGAAATGGCGCTATATAAATAAAGTTGAATTGAATTGAATCACCCACTGCATGAGATACTAGCCTGAAGATGCAAAGATTAGAGGTAGTGAAGGTAGATGAGTTTAAATACCTGGGGTCAACCAGCTAAAGTGATGCACAGTGCACAAGAGAGGTGAAGAAGATGGCAGAGGCAGGGTGGAATGGGTGGAGACGAATGTCAGGGGTGTCAAGGGAGCAGCTAGAGTGAAAGGGAAGATTTACAAAATGGCAGTGAGACCTGCTACGATGTATGGTTTGGAGACAGTGGCGCTGACAAAAAGAGAGTGGCAGAGTTGCAGATGCTAGGCTGAGATGGTTTGGACATGTGTAGAGGAGGGACAGTGGCTATAATGGACAAAGGATGTTGAAGATGGGGCTGCCAGACAGAAGGAACAGAGGAAGACCACAGAGAAGATGTGGTCTTCAGAACCCAAAACCCGGGTTCTTCAGAAGAAGAACCCGGGACTGTGTGTCCGACACGATCATCGGTAGCACCGGGGACCCCAGGGAAAGGTTTTGGCTCCCTTCCTGTTTACCCTTTATACTGCGGACTTCTCACACAACACAACACACTGCCATCTACAGAAGTTCTCTGACGACTCTGCAATCGTCGGCCTCATCTCCAACGGAGATGAAGCTGAGTACAGAGGACTTATCAAGGACTTCGTGGACTGGTGCCATAGGAACTGCCTCCAGATCAACGCGAGGAAAACTAAGGAGCTGGTGGTGGACTGCCGCAGGAAAGGACAACCCCTCATAGCACCAGTAAACATACAGGGAACAGACATTGAGATGGTGACATCCTACAAGTACCTGGGTGTTCATCTGAACAATAAACTAGACTGGTCACACAATACCGACGCACTCTACAAGAAGGGACAGCGCAGGCTGTTCCTACTGAGGAGGTTCAGGTCTTTTGGTGTACAAGGGGTGCTCCTGAAGACCTTCTACGATTTGGTGGTGGCATCAGCCATCACCTTTGGAGTGGTCTGCTGGGGCAGTGGCATCACAGCAGCCAATAGGAAGAAACTGAACAAACTGATCAAGAAAGCTAGCTCTGTCCTGGGGCAGCGCCCTGACCCAGTGGAGGAGATAGGAGAGAGAAGGATGGTGGCTAAACTGTCATCTCTGCTGGAGTCCGAGTCCCACCCTATGCAGGACATACTGAACGCACTGAGGAGTTCATTTAGCAGCAGACCACATCATCCTAGGTGCGCAACCGAGAGGCTTCGCAGGTCCTTCCTACCTACGGCAGTCAGACTGTATAACCTAAGCAGGGCTGCTCGCAGAGATAGCAAAAAAACGTGATGACCTAATAGTACTGAATGCAAAAGACGCAAGAGACTTACACAATGGTCCCCTCCAGTATATACAACTAGGACAGTATCGGTCACTACGGAGGGTGACAATATGTATGGGTACATATTCATATTACGTAGGATAACTAAGTAGACGGTTATGCTGTTTATTCCATCTCGCTACAATGCTCCGCACTTTGTATATATATTTATATATTGATGTGTATGTATGTATATCCACTGCTCTTATTTATATCTTCCGTATCTTCTTAATTATTGCTCTGAGTGTTGCTATTCCTGTGCTGTTGCAATCCTGGAATTTCTCCATTGTGGGACTAATAAAGGCTTATCTTATCTTATCTTAAGATTCATGGATGTAGTGATGAAAGACATGTAGAGAGTTGGTGTTACAGAAGAGGGCGCAAGGGATAGGCTGACCTTCCCTGGGGAGACCCCTAAAGGGAACAGATGATTTGTTTTACTGATCATCTGTGTATCAAACCAGTCCCAGATGTCATCATTTGTATTGATGGACTGTCTGAACCACCTGAGGCCAACTTTATTTCCACTACTGTATGATCACTGATACACGTCTACTGACAAAACCACAGAAATAAACCTGCCAAATCTGCTTCAGATTTATCATAGAATGAATATAGTCTCGGTGAAAGAAAACTATCAATCACTGTATAAATTACAAAATGGAATGGGTTATTATAACAAATCAATTTTCATCAAGATAATAGCAGCTGAAAATTTTATTACGAGGTGAACAGAAATAGAAACCCTGTTATACATCTCCCAAAGTCCTCAAATAAAAGTTGTGAGGTTGTGATTAGGTCCCTAATAGGAGTATGTCGAGGAATAATGATGCAATCTGTCCAGAGTGTTGGACTTTGGCTATATCTCAGCATATAAACGCAGCTATTTCTGTCCTGCACCAACCATTGCTGAACGTGCACACTACCCCCCCACCCACCATACACATACACACACCACACTTCTTTTCTTTGCCTATATTTCTGGTGTCACACTCCATTTCAGGCTCCCTTTGTTCCCTTCATTCACTCCTCTGGGCACGATGGGCGACACTGAATCACCGCCTCGAGCTCGACACTTGAATTTACTGAGGTTGATTATTTGTGCCTCTGGCTCAGGGGCATGTGGATGTTTGCCCAACTACGCTGAATCAATAAAATGTTTGGAAGCTTGAAAATGGAAGTGCTGCAGACCTGGTCTCATTCTTGCCAAAACACAGAAGCCCGAGGGCAGAAAACACGGTCATGTGCGTCTTTCTGAAATTCCTGCAATGGCAAACTAAATAAAAGACGTGAGAATCTAATACCAGGGCTGTTTCAATCTTTTTGGGGGCCCTATGTAAGACTGTAGGTTGGGGTTCTGTTGTCGATATAAACCAGCCAGCACGACAGGTTAAATCTGGGCTGTCTTATGGGTCCCATGTGGGTTTGTTCGCAGGGTCCATGTTGGCCCCATCTGTGTTTGCCCACATGGACTTTACCTGTGGTTCAGGTGAGCAGGTAATCTGTTTACCTACTTAAAACACACCTGGGTTTAATATGGGTGAGCAGGTTTCAGTAACACTGACGCCATAGGCAAAAATAATTACACAAAAGTTACAAATTTATGAGAAAAAAAATGTGAAAATTTATTAGAAAAAAGTAGCACGTTCACAAAAAATAGCAAATTTGTGAGAAAAACTTACAAAATGTGAAAATTAATTAGGAAAAAAGTGACAAATTCACACACACACACACACACAAAAAAGTAGCAAATTTGTGAGAAAAAAAAGTGAAAATTTAGGAGAAAAAGTCACAAATTTACAAGAAAAAACCAAATCCATCCAGTATTACACCCCCAATAATCATATAATTATAATTAATAAAAAAAATATCTACAAGTGAACGAAAAGTAACATTTCTAGTAATCAGACAATGTATCCCCCCTTCCCCACAGACTTGGTATTGCCCAGCCGGTGCAAGCACCGCCGTCTTCTCTGGTCAATACTCAGAGTCATTTGTAGCGGTGGCAGGTGAGGAAGCTCGTCTACGTCTAGAATGCATTCAGCTCACAAGTGAGATGAATGAAAACAGCTCCACAAGGGCAACAAACCATTTTAAATTGTTGGTTGTCAAATAAAAGGACAAACTTCTCTGTCCAAAAAGAGGTAAATATATTGTTGATTTAGCTGATGAATTGTTGTCTGAAGTTAGCTGGTTGCTAGTTTGCTAATATGAGTTAAAGCTATGGGAGTACACCACAGAGTAAATGTGCTGTCTGGGAGGATTTAGCTGATATGAGAAATGATTAGCTTTTCTCATGCAAATTTGGGCTTTACATTGTATTAAAGGGCCTATATCATGCAAAATCGACTTTTTTGAGCTTTTAAGCATGTTATAATGTTAATTCCTCACCAAAAACACCCCCAAAGTGGTATTTTGCTCCATTCACGCATCTCTGAGTATTCCTCCTCAACCCTGCTCTCTGAGCTGCTGCTCCGCCCTGTCCCTGATAATGACTGGGTCCCCACGTTCATACGTATGAACGTGGGTGAGCCGCCCACTCCCGGAAGTGCCTGTGCTGCCAGCACCGCCCCCAGGCTAACGCACACACCCACTTTCTCCGCGCAGCTAACGGAGCGGTGATCGGCAAAACTCTTTCACTTTAGCATTGACGCTGTGAAGAAGTAGTTCCTCTCGCACCTAATCTGCTCAGTGACAACAACTGTTTGCTTTTTTACGTAAGACAATGTCTTCTAAGTGGCGTAAATGTGTCTTTGGCTGTGAGAGATTTAGGAGTTTGTTCAGCCTTCCTAAAGAAGAGCCTACTCGTCAGAAATGGTCAAAATAGACCAGAATGCAGAGGCTAAAATCATAATATTAAAAGTGATTAACCATACACTACATAAGAATAATATTATAGGCTAAAATAATAACAGGAGGCTAAAGAGTTCAACATGCTCATCCATCTTTTCTAAAGTTTACTGTAGATGTTGTTTTCATGGGGGGAACCCAGCGACACGCTGCAGCAGCCGGCTCAGGGGTTACGTCATGAAATGGGCAGCAGTCACAAGAAGGAGAGGCTGAGCCTCAGAGATCGAGGCATCTTACTTCTGGGTTCGCGAAAATAACTCATATTTCATAAGAAATTCATTCTCCAGTGTACCAAAGGTAATATACTATCACATACATGCATATAGTTTACTCTGAAAGGCTTAAAATAGCATGATATAGGCCCCTCAATCATTCTGAAATTTGATCAGAATGGATTTGTTCATCAACTGTTAGAGTGAAATTTACATATGGTTCAGTACTCATCAATATGTTAGCAGCTCTGACCATTTAACAAATACAAACAAACTCTCTATGCCACTGGTCCTTAAATATAAATGCCTTTAAATATTGCTTATCATCCCCACAAAATTCAAGTTAACCTTAAACTGTTCTGGATTCTTAAAATGTCATGATTTTGATCATTCATTCATTCATTCATCTTCTTCCGCTTAATCCCGTTCGGGTCGCGGGGGGGCTGGAGCCTATCCCAGCATCTTTGGGAGAGAGGTAGGGCTAACACAAAGACACAGACAACCATTCACACTCTCAGTCATACCTAAGGACAATTTAGAATCCCCAGTTTTTTTGATTCCAATTAACCTAACTTGCATGTTTTTGGCATGTGGGAGGAAACCGGAGAAATCCCAGAGTAAACCGGGGGCTGGGATCGAACCCAGGATCCCACGGCCAAGGGTGAGTTGCCGTGCTGCCGCAGTGCTAACCGCGCCGCCCGATTTTGATAATTATAAAATTAAATTAAAAAGCAAGTTTTACCACTTTCAATTATACACTAAGTCCCTCTGCCACTGGTCCTTAAATATAAATGCCTTTAAATATTGCTCATCATCCCCACAAAATTCAAGTTAACCTTAAACTGTTCTGTATTCTTAAAATGTCATGATTTTGATCATTATAAAATTCAATTAAAAAGCAAGTTTTACCGCTTTCAATTATAGACTAAGTGACTCTGAAGGCTATTCTTAAATATCCACGTGAAAAATATCCACTGGACCCTCATCAGTTCGCCTACCGGAGCAACAGGAGTACAGAGGATGCGGTTTCTACAGCGCTGCACTATGTACTCTCACACCTGGATGACAAGAACACCTACGCAAGAATGCTGTTTATTGACTTCAGCTCAGCATTCAACACAGTTATCCCCTCCAAGTTGCTCACCAAACTTGGGGACCTGGGAATCAGTACCTCCACCTGCAACTGGATCATGGATTTTCTGACCAACAGACCCCAGCATGTTAGGTCAGGCCCCAACCGTTCTTCCGTCATCACACTCAACACTGGTGTACCACAGGGCTGTGTGCTCAGCCCATTCCTCTACTCCCTCTACACCCATGACTGCAGGCCTATGTATGGATCCAATTCCATCATAAAGTTCGCAGATGACACCACGGTGATTGGACTCATCAGGGACAACGACGAGTCAGATTACAGGGCAGAGGTTGAGCACTTGGCTACTTGGTGCGCTGACAATAACCTGCTCCTTAACACCAGCAAAACCAAGGAGCTCATAGTGGACTACAGGAAGGAGAGGGAAGAGACACATGATCCCATCCATATCAATGGCATAGCTGTTGAACGTGTCCCCAGCTTCAAATTCCTGGGGACCCACATCTCGGAGGACCTGTCCTGGTCAGTTAACACCACCAGCCTGATCAAGAAGGCCCATCAGCGCCTCTTCTTCTTGAGGACATTGAAGAAGAACCATCTGTCAACTGACATCCTGGGCAACTTCTACCGCTGCGTGATAGAGAGCACCCTGACCAACTGTATCACACTCTGGTATGGGAGCTGCTCTGTAGCTGACCGCAAGGCGCTGCAGCGGGTGGTGAAAACCGCCCAACGCATCACAGGGACTCCACTCCCAGCTATAGAGGACGTCTACAGGAAAAGATGTCTGCGCCGGGCACGCAGCATTCTTAGGGACTCCAACCATCCTGCTCATGGACTGTTCCAGCTTCTCCCCTCCAGAAGACATTTCAGAAGCCTTCGGACTAGAACCAGCAGGTTTAGGAACAGTTTCTTTCCAACAGCTGTCACGTTATTGAACTTAGTTCCCCGCTGACTCTCTTACAATCATCTTTTACCATCCTCACCTGTACATAACTGCATAACTACATAACTACATCTAACTTATTGCACATTATTTGCACATAACAGTACTTTTAACTTTCTGCACTGCTGCATATATTTGCATATATTTGCTTAAATTGCACATACTGTTAATTACCGTATATACTGCACTGCTGTCCTTTGCACTTCTGATTGGATGCTAAACTGTGTTTCGTTACCTTGTATTCATACATGTGTAATGACAATAAAGTTGAATCTAATCTAAAAGAAATTGATTATTTTCCCTGCAGATCATTTTCAGATTTCCAATCCTCTGTTAAAATACCACAACTGCACAAAAGAGTATCTAAATGAATATATAAGAAATAAACACCAAACAGATGAATGAAATCGGCCTAACATCTCGTTAAGGAAAATACAGCACTCTAAATTTTTATCCATATGCATAATGTGCTAAAATGAGTTCAAAAGCACTACAATACAGCATCACTGATTTATTTGGAATTTAATTATTGAGCTTAAATAATTAAATAAAAATAAAGTTTAAGTTAATGCTTAAAATCCCATTTCTAGTTTTCTGTTCCCATTTTATTTAATCACGAGACAGCATTACACAAATTAGGCAGTGATAAAACACTGAGATATTGATGGCTTATTATCATCACTGTATAGTGATTTAGCTCCTAGTATAACAAGATTCATCACCTTAACACTGTACCTTTTGAGTTTGTTGATGTTTAAGGGTCCATTTGCAATAAAGGGAGCGAAAAAAATATAAATAAATTGATAAATAAAAAGTTGCAATGCTTCTTCCAGCATTTTTTTTCCTTGTAGCATTTGTCATCTCCTTCAGCCTGTTGCTTTTACTGTATGGTAGCTTCAGTACTGAATATACGTGTGTGTATGTATATATACTATATATCAACTAAAAGCACCTCTTTAGTTCATCTGCTTGGTAAGAAATAGCCACATGGTGGCAAGTGGTGACATCATAAATTAATGAAAAAACATGAGTCCTGTCAAAATAAATGTGTTAATCACCACAACTGATAAATAACAAAATATAATGAGTTAAGAATAATGGTGATTAAGCCTCATTCAGCGGCTAGGTTAACCTCAGTTAATACTGATTGCAGTGTTGAGATGCTATTAAGAGGGAAGAAGGGGTAAAGAATATTTTACATTTTTCCAAGTTTTGGGCATTGAAAACTCTAGCATGAATTACATCCTACAAAATTGTCCATGAAGTAGCTCTTTTAAACCATTTGAACATTAACTGAGCTTTTTTACATCACCAGCAAGAATGTGGCAGCAGCAGGGTGAACCAAGAAGGAGAGGAGAGAGGAGGTAAAGGTAATCAGAGAATCAGCGCAGGTGTCCAGAGGGACAGAGAGACAGCACTGATGACTAGAGAGAGAGGAGGCACAGGAGGCACACATGACCAGGTAACAATAGTCAAAACTTGATTTCTGCCAGTGCTGAAATACTTAACACATAATAGGTATTAAGTAGGCCTGCTGCTTCATAGTGCCATAGACTATTACATGGCTGAATATAGATTTGGGAAATAATTTTTACAACTGTTACTAACATGGGAATGCCAAAATAAAGGAGTAAACTGGCCTTGTCCTTTTAGCAAAGTTAACGATTTTGCGCTCTTCCTCCACACTAGGATACATAAACTGTCATTTTTTGATTAAAAAAAAATCCTTTTCCTTTAAAAATGAAAACGAGGACACTGGAAACAACTGCCTGTTGACCTGACAGTCCTATAATAAAAAGATTTTTTTTCTTTAAATCCTTATACTGGCAGAGATCCCCTCCCCCCCCCCCCCCCGCCCAATGTTTGAAACAAAGTTACGCCCTTGGTTACATTGATGCCGTTGGAACAGGGAATGCACGCATGCTTCTTGGAACAGCTCCAGTAAGATGTTTGTAGGTGCCTGGGGACTTTCTTGTACTGGTCTGAAACGATTAGTCGACGTTATCGATAACGTCAACAATAAAAATTTGTTGACAAATATTTTTATTGTCGACAAATCATTTAATCATAAAGTTTATATGCATGCCGCGGTAATGTTCAGCTGTAACTGCAATGCACAACCGGAACTGCAATGCACGTCCGGAACGCCCCTGTTGTCCAGCATGCGTCAACAATTTCCAGCGAAGAAGAAGAGAAGCACATTATATGGCTCCGAGTATGGCGAATGTCGAAGTAGATAAAAAAAAAAAAAAGGCAGACCCAAACTTTCTGTTGTTTGGGAACATTTTACAGAAGACAAACAAAACAAGTAAAATGCAGACTTTGCAAGGCAGACCTCTCTTACCACGGGCAGCACTACAGTGATGCATGAGCATCTGAAACAACGGCACCCGGGAGCCACAATGTCTGCTGGGTAAGTTAGCGGCACTTATTTCCTATGGCCAACTATTTCAAGCTTTAGAAGAAAGACAATACTGTTAGTACGTGCTGTTAATGTTAGCTTACCTGTTTGACGATAAGCTCTCTGGTTGCTGAAGGCTGAGCTGTCATGGCTAACGTGTTGAATGCAGTAAGTGACTGAATTACAGGAATCTATCTTTTTCATCTTTATTAATATTAGCTCTCATTCTGAATATTAGACTGTGTCACACTGTGTCCAGCTGAGACAAAATGGCATTTAAATGCCTCCTGCCCACGGGAGATGGAACGTTAAGAGGTATTTAACAGTGGCTGAGGTAAAATATGTACTAGACTAGAGCCCCAACAAGAAGCAGAGATGGTGGACATGAGAAAAATAAAAGCGATTAGTCGACTAGTTGAAAAACGCAGTCGTTAGATTAGTCGACTACTAAAATACAGCCCTATCTGAAACCTCAGCATGCCTATATTACACAGCATTCTTCACAGGGACCCACTTCAATGCCTGTTTCTTTAAACTCCACCCTCCCTCTTCTGCCAATCCTGAGATCTGTGGTTGAGGCTAATGTTAGCTGCTAGTCTTTGTTGTCAGATGCAGCTAAGATAAAACTGGCCAAATGCGAGAATGTAAATGCCCAAAACAGTATCATCACTGATCCAAAAGTATATGCACAGAAACAACCCTGAATCATTTGGGAGGACCCATCACTGCAAGAACATAATAAACTATAGTAAAATAAGCCAAAATAAAATGACATCGCTAAGGAGGTATATTGTCACGTGTTGGTAGATGACCCAGCTGGATTAAGATGCTGGATGGGGTGACTGAATTCTGTCAACAGAAGCCACAAGCAGGGCTTGACATCAACACCCGCCAGTTGCGGGATTCAGCAGTGGCCGGTAATACAGCCACTCCCACTAGCCACTTTGGCCAGCTGTAGTTTTCTCAAACGGCATCTAAAATTATAAACCTATTATAATGAGAGACTACAAAACTACAACTCTCATAAGCACTATCTATACACAGTGTGTCCTCATTGGTCCACTGTTGCCATGGACAGAGTCTGGAGAAGCTGCAGATGGTCTACTCTGCAGGACGGTCTCCTGTCCTGCCCCAGTTCACACCGCAGCCCGGTGTGAAGAATAGCCATGGTGGTTGGCGGCTTCTCCTGTACCGAGCCCAGAGTGGAGCCACATTCCACACCAAGTTCATTTTGCGGCCAGCCTGGAGAAACGGTGACGAACAGACAGCAGCTGGCAGAACAGATCTGTGCGATCAGATCACCGGGGGAACTGCCCCTGATCCCATTGTGGGACTAATAAAGGCTTATCTTATCTTATCTTGTTGTCCCCCCCCCCCCACACACACACACATCAGCTCCTACCTCTGTGGTTAAATGTGATTATTTTTAGAGCAAGAAGCTCTTGTTTAAGGGCCGTCCACACCAAGCATGATAAAGACAATGATAACTGTAAAATTATAGTTTTAAAAATAGTTCTAATTTAAGTATAACAGAGTCCACACAGCAATAACCATAACAAGAGTGGCAGACGATATCGTTGGGATCACTTTCAGAGCAATTTTATTAACGAGAAAAACTCACACAATCACAAAACATGTGACCAACTCTGTCACCTGTTTTGACAGCAGGGGTGAAATAAATGACGGGCTGAAGACATTTCCAGTACTTACCTGCTTTCATCAGGAGGTGGAGGAGGAGGAAAAATGACTGGATGCATAAAGCAGCCCTCTGAAACAGCTGTATACATCCAAGCTGAAATTATTATCATTATCATTATTATTAGCCTATTATTAATTATCTGTAAGCACATGTGATCCCACTTTGCGCTGTGTGCTCACTTCATCCTACTTGTGTGAGTTTGGAGCCAAGAGAAATATCAGGTGAATAATTTCACTCTTTTAGCTTTTCTTATTTTTTTCTCTGCCCCAGGTACTGGTTAAGTTAAAAAAAAAAAAATCCTTTAAGATTACTAATGCAGCAGTGGCATAAACAGTCTCATCCTGCAGCAGGACAAGCATATATAAGTGTGCAGCTCAAGTCTGGTTCTTCTGTTACAGCAAGCTCATTAATTGGTGAGGACACTTACTCAGAACGATTTTTAAAACTATAATTTTATTGTTATCATTATAGTGTTTGGTGTGAACAGCCCTTTATCCTCTAAATATGTATTTTTAATGGGTTGGTACAGAGGTGTTAAACATCTGCCAGGGGGTCCAAATTTGTCTCTGTGAATTTACAACTTTCTTTCTAGTAAATTTGACTTTTTCTGCTGATTAAAATTGTTCATATACATTTGAGACCGCTTTTCTTGTAAATTCTTTTCTTGAAATTTTTTTTCTTCTCCTTACTTAAGGGAGTCACTATGGGCCAAAGAGCCCCATATGGCGCCAGTGCAGGTTGCACTGCCCCTGCCTTGTCCATTCAGTTAGTACAGAATCATACAGACATGCATTATGCCTTGAGATAGCTTTGCTTGACCCTCCTGGTATAGAGATTTTAAGGACAGGCTGTTTATGAGCTAATCTGGATGGAAATTATAGTCATTTCTGTAGTTCCACTTTGGTGCAAATGAGCTGTTACTGTTCCAGTCAGATTTTATTAAGGTTGAAGGACATGGGAAAGATGGCTCCTACATCTACTGTACATCAGAGCATACGTGCAGATTGTTTGTTGGGGTGCAAATTTGTAGAGCAGCAATCATCCTCTGCTCCGGTTGCTCTGAAATTAGCCAGTCACCACTCTGGGGTTTTGACCCTAGCAGCTAATCACAACGCTGACACATCTCCGCTCTGTACTGTGGCTGTGGAGACCTGTTATTTCATGGTCAAATGGTAATTGTACGCTGGCCTGCGTGGGCAGATGGAAGCTGAATTACAAAGCGGTATAAGGGACGGCGATCAGTGCCAGGCTCCTGTATTGTTTTCTTGGATGAAAAACGGAGAACCTACAGCATGCTGCTGCATCAGTGACAGGTGAGGACAGAGTTTGTGGGGAATGACTCACCACTCTCATGACTTTTCCAAACTGACGCCCTCAGTGAGAGAATTTGCATTTTTCTTTCTTTTCCCCCTCTTTAATTTTTTTCACCCTCACATTTCTTTCTGCCTTGCATCACGATTGCTGAGCATGTAAGCCGCATTTCATTCTCCTGCACGCAGCGCGGCTTGTGATGCATCACCGTGGGGTACCTTTTGTGCTCTTTTAATGGCCAAGTCCATCTAAACCGCCTACGCCGGGACCAAACGTCCTGAAGAAAAAAGCCAAACCTCCATTAAAAACGAAGCAGTTTGATAATAAAAAACGAAAAAAAAAAAAAAAAACAGCCCCTGCAGTGCTTGCGCACTCTCACACACACACACACACACACACACACACACCGTACAAACTGTCTGCACTGCTCAAGAAATTAGGCAGTTTGGATGCTTAGATTGCCATCCATTATAAAAGATGATGAAGGAGGGCTCTGATTGGTCATGATGGGACAAGAGTTATCGAGCACAATCTGTGTCACAAAGGGGACAATCTGGTTTATGGACTATTTATATGCTAAAAAGCACATTTTCCCTTTTTGTTTTACATTCCCTGTCCCACCAAAGAGTACAAAAATCCCCAAAGACGAGCACAAGGGAAACAAATAAAATCAAAATGAGCTGGATGAAATCTTCATCGCTGGGCATGAAAATACAGAAATAAACTTTGCTGCATCGAAATGCTGTGTCGTTACCATGGAAACCAAAAGCTCTACACTTTTTTTTGTTTTCTCTCCAAACAGCGCAGACCAGTGATCATTGTTGATGTGTCAAAGGTTTATGTTTTTCAGCAGGAATTCATGTGACCCACTGAGATCAAATGCTAAGGCTCAAAATGTAATGTACTTTATTTATATAGCCCTTTAAAACAACCCATAGGTGACCAAAGTGCTTTACAGAAAATTAAACAGCATTAAAAACACACACAGCATTAAAAACAAATAACAAAAACAAAGATATAAGAATAAATACCTAAAAATAAAAATAAGAATAAGATAAAAACAAATGCCAAGCCAAATATCACCACTACTGGGTATTAAAAGCTATCCTAACAAATATGTTTTAAGTTCTGATTTAAAAAGGGCCAGGTCAGAGATAGCACGTAGGTCAGGGGGGAGATTATTCCAGAGCCTGGGGGCGACAACAGAAAAGGCTCGGTCACCCCAATGTTTATACCTTGACCTGGGCACATCCAGCAAAAGCTGAATGGATGACCTCAAAGCCCCGCCTTGGTCACGGACAGTCAAAATCTCAGACAGATAAACCGGACCAAGGCCATTAAGAGCTTTAAAAACAAAAAGCAAAAGTTTAAAATTAATTCTAAAATGGACTGGAAGCCAATGAAGTGGAAAAAAGGATCGGAGTAATGTGCTCTCGCCTAGCTGTGTTGGTCAAAAGACGGGCTGCTGCATTTTGCACAAGTTGAAGGTGGTTGAGAGAAGACTGAGAGATGCCAACATAAAGTGCATTGCAGTAATCAAGTCGAGAAGTGATTAAATCATGGATGGCTATCTCAAGTTCATGACAGACGTAATTGATAAATGCTCATCTTGACTACATTGTCAATCTGTTTATTAAACTTTAAATGGCTGTCAAAAATCACCCCCAAATTTCTGACAGCTGAACTGAGCCTTAAAGAGAGGGTACCAAAAGGGCATTGTGCTTTTGAATTTGGTTCCATTTGTGTTGGGTTTTTTTAATCCCTGATTTTTCTACACTTATGCCAGTTCCAGAACGTCCTTCAATACAAAAACTGGAGATACAGTGGGTGATTTTTATTTTATTTTTTTAACAAGGAGAATTTAGCATGCGGTACAAATGTATAAATGTAAACTAGGTAAAAATTTGAAAACAAAAAATAAAGGTGAAAAAATATGATAAAAAAATACGAATTTAAAAATTTTAGAAAGTCACAAATTACAGTTTACAGTAATTGCACAGAATAAAATATAACCAGCATCTGGATGAGTGCAGCAAATTTACAATAACAAAAAAGTTGCAAATTTATGAGAAAAAGCCACAAATTTTAAAGAAAAAAAAAGTTGCAAATCTGAGGAAAAAAGTTCAACATTTCCAGGAAAAAAAAAAAGTACATTTCCAGGAAAAAAAAATACAAATTTATGAGAAAAAAAGTTGCAAATCTATAAGAAAAAAGTTGAAAATTTACAGGAAAATTTTGAAAATTTACAAGCAAAAAAACTGCATATTTATGAGAAAAAAGTCACAAATATTTGAGAAAAAGTCTCAAATTTATGAGGAAAAAAGTCAAATACTTGAGAAAAAGTCTCAAATTTATGACAAAAAAGTTGTAAATTTTTGAGGAAAAAGTTGCAAATTAATAAAATAAGCCACAAATTTGAGAAAAAAGTTGCAAGTTTATAAGAACAAATGGTGAAAATTTACAGGAAAAAATTTGCAAATTTATGAGAAAAAAAAGTCAAATTTATGAGCAAAAAGTTGCAAATTTATGAGAAAAAAGTCCCAAATTTTTGAGGAAAAAAGTTGCAAATTTATGAAAAACGTCAAAATTTTTTTGAGTAAAAAGTTGCAAATCTATGAGAAAAAAGTTGAAAATTTCCATGAAATTTTTGAAAATTTAAAAGAAAAAAAATTGCAAATTTTTGAGAAAGAATTCACAAATTTTTGAGAAAAATTCTAATTTCTGAGAAAAAAGTTGTAAGTTTTTGAGGAAAAAGTTGCAAATTAATAAAAGTCACAAATTTGAGAAAAAATTTGCAAGTCTATGACAAAAAAAAAAAATGAAAATGTACATAAAAACCTGCAGATTTACAGGAAAAAATACAAATTTACAAGAAAAACATTGCAAATTTATGAGAAAAAAGTCAAATTTCTGTCATGTGTCTGGGGCGATTTGGTCTCTTCGGGCCCCAGACACAGACTATTGTTGCATTTTGCTTCCTTGTTTTGTCCACTTATTGGCTAGAGTTTTTCTGGGTTTTGCTCTGCCTCTCCCTCTTCCTCCAGGTGCTCCCCATTGGCTGCTCAGCCTGCCGCTGCAGTGTGCAGTCTGTAATCAGTACACCTGTTGCTGTCACGCACCTGTATTCACTCTGCACCATTAGTTGACTGTGTATTTATTTTCTGTCAGTTCATTCACTCATTGTCACAGCGTTAGTCTGTTTCCTGCACACAGTCACCACCTTGTTCAGCAGTTTCTCTGCGTTTGGACTACTCTCTTTCAGGACTACGTTTGGTGTCGTTTTTCCCAGAGCCCAGCTGCACTCCGACCCATTCATGTATATCCTCCTTCTCCCGGCTCACGTTTCTTGTTTTCCCCCAGCGGCCAGCTTTCCACTGGGGCGTGACGTGGACTGTTTCCCCATAGCCAACCGGCCTCTCTGAACTGTGCTCCTCTGCTGTGTTGCTTATTATTTGATCACTTTGTTGGACACGTTTGTGTATTATTTACTCTTTGCTAATAAAGCATACTCTTCACCTGCAAGTGGGCTCGTCTCTTTCCATTTGTGCCTGCGTAAAAGCACACGTACATGACAATTTATGAGGAAAAAGTCCCAATTTTTTGATTAAAAAGTTGCAAATCCATGAGAAAAAAGTTGAAAATTTACAGGAAAGAATTTCAAATTTATGAAAAAAAATCTGCACATTTTTGAGGAAAAAAAAAATCACAAATTTTTGAGGAAAAAAGGTTGCCAATCTACGTAAAAAAGTTAAAAATTACTTTTTTTCCATTTCTGCTCAGAACTGGTTGTTTAAAGTCATGTTATTCAGTTCTGTAACATAAAGGTTTATGATGATATTGGTGGGGGACAATTCTCTCTTTTTTCTAGGTTGGGAAGGGCAATGTCCCCCTGCCCCCCCTTGATTTACACCTATGAATGGGGATGAGGGGATGGCAGGTTAACAAGTGGGATGATTGTGCGTCGCTATGCTAACAAGGGGAGAGCATCCCCCCTTAAATCACCTACTGAGCTCTTCCCTTTTCCTGATGTAAGCACTGTCATTATTCCAACAGCTACATAACAATTTTGAAAATAAAGTTTTGTTATTAGTCACTGTTTTGTTTTCTCTAACATTGCTTCTTTAATAGTCGATCTCTCTTGCAGAGCAGTGCTCTTGTTCGATGTGTCACAAGATGTTTCTTGAGAAAAAATACTTCAGCAGTTATGAAACATCACAAATTGTCGATTTTACTAGACAGAAGTTTCCATTATATAACAGTCACTGGGTTTTCATCCAACTCTGTATTCATTTCATTTGCATTTGTAAAGCACGTTTCCAATTGCTTGTTGTCTTCACATCGTTATGTGTAGTGTTCCATCAAGACCTCGTCAAGACCCGACGGAGATCGTAGTCTACAAAGACAAGACCAGAACCTATAGTATATACTGTACATAGTGGTCTTGGTCTTGACTTGGTCTCAACCCCTTAAGCCCTCTTTACATAGAAAGATCATTGAGTGATAACACAATGGTCAGATCTCTAAATGATCTTTCAATGATCTCTCAGCAATCACCAAGATCTCTCAATGTTCTTCAGTGATCTCCACGGTTCTCAAAGTTTTGACTCATTCCAAAACAATCTCTCAACAGTCACCAAAGGGAAATGATCTCTCAATGAGTGGTCAACATTCTGCCCAATCTCCCAGTGATCTCTCCACAATCTTTCAATGAACTCCATTGGTCTTTCATCGAATGCTCAGCAATCCCTCACTGATCTCTCAGCCATCTCTGCCTTTGGGGTGGAAAAATTATGAATGCAAAATTAGGCACAAAATATAAGATGGAGCATCACTTCAAAAGCCATGTTTCCTGTTCTGGAGCAGAAAGACATTACATAGCTCTGAATATGTTGATAATGCACCTTCTAGTGAGTTTATACCCTTAATTGCCAGTTTTACATCATATCTCCTAACGAGTGTAGAGAGTGTACTGAGAAGCTGGAAGGAGTACTTTGAGTGAGAGGGTGCCTCAGGAATGGAAAAAAGTTGTGCTGGTACTGATTTTCAAGGACAAAGGTGATACACAAAGCTGACACCCAATATGGCGCCCACAGTGGTCGACATGGTGCTTCGCTGCGCTTTGTTTTGTTTGTTTTTGTCCGTCAATTGTGTGTTTGCTTGCTCTTACACCCGTGAAGAGCTACTAAGTATTAGGACTTTCACTCCCACGGACTTACTCCCAGTTTTTTTAGCTCCTGCCGCCGATCTGGTTCATTTTTTAGCCCAAAAAGTGAGACAGCGAAAAAGAGGAAGACGAGCGGGCACCCTGGTGCAGCTTCGCAGGAGAGGCACGTGTACGGCTTTACCTGGGATATTTCTGTCCAATGTTAACTCACTTTGTAACAAGGTAGACGAGCTGAAACTGCTGATGCGAATTAAGGACTTCTCCGCCTCGTGTGCCCTCTGCTTTACTGAGACCTGGCTCAAGGAGAAGACACTGGACAGCGCGCTCTTCCTCAAGGGATTTCAGCTGTTCCGTGCTGACCGCGACATGGGGCTCTCCGGCAAGACCACAGGCGGAGGAGTCTGCTTCTACATCAACAATAGCTGGTGCACCGATGTGACTGTGATCTCCCAATACTGTTCTCCTGCTCTGAAATATTTATTTATCAATTGCAGGCCATTTTATTCTCCGCGTGAGTTTGCTTCATTTATTTTGGCTTGTGGCGGATGAAATAAGGGAACCCAGATGTGGAGGCACAGAATAAGTGCAGGCAGGACACGGCGAACTGAAGTTTAAAAGGGTGTTTTATTCATCCTCCATCACGAGAGTTCACCCCAGCGCTGTGGGAGCGCGCTGGAGCGAGCCCTGTGTCTCTAGTCAGCAAACAGGCAATGTGAGTGATCAAAAAGCGAGTAAGAGAGAGAGAGCAAGCGATATGGTTGACTTATACGGTGGGGCAAAAAAGTATTTAGTCAGCCACCAATTGTGCAAGTTCTCACACTTTAAAGATGAGAGAGGTCTCCAATTTTCATCATAGGTATACCTCAACTATGAGAGACAAAATGAGAAAAAAAGAAATCCAGAAAATCACATTGAAGGATTTTTAATGAATTAATTGGTAAATTCCTCAGTAAAATAAGTATTTGGTCACCTACAAACAAGCAACATTTCTGGCTCTCACAGACCTGTAACTTCTTCTTTAAGAGGCTCCTCTGTCCTCCACTCGTTACCTGTATTAATGGCACCTGTTTGAACTCGTTATCAGTATAAAAGACACCTGTCCACAACCTCAAACAGTCAGACTCCAAACTCCACTATGGCCAAGACCAAAGAGCTGTCAAAGGACACCAAAAACAAAATTGTAGACCTGCACCAGGCTGGGAAGACTGAATCTGCAATAGGTAAGCTGCTTGGTGTGAAGAAATCAACTGTGGGAGCAATTATTAGAAAATGGAAGACATACAAGACCACTGATAATCTCCCTCGATGTGGGGCTCCACGCAAGATCTCACCCCATGGGGTCAAAATTATCACGAGAACGGTGAGCAAAAATCCCAGAACCACATAGGGGGAACCTAGTGAATGACCTGCAGAGAGCTGGGACCAAAGTAACAAAGGCTACATCAGAAACACACTACGCCGCCAGGGACTCAAATCCTGCAGTGCCAGACGTGTCCCCCTGCTTAAGCCAGTACATGTCCAGGCCCGTCTGAAGTTTGCTAGAGAGCATTTGGATGGTCCAGAAGAGGATTGGGAGAATGTCATATGGTCAGATGAAACCAAAATAGAACTTTTTGGTAAAAACTCAACTTGTCGTGTTTGGAGGAGAAAGACACCATACCTACTGTGAAGCATGGGGGTGGAAACATCATACTTTGGGGCTGTTTTTCTGCAAAGGGACCAGGACGACTGATCTGTGTAAAGGAAAGAATGAATGGGGCCATGTATCGTGAGATTTTGAGTGAAAACCTCCTTCCACCAGCAAGGGCATTGAAGATGAAACGTGGCTGGGTCTTTCAGCATGACAATGATCCCAAACACACCGCCCGGGCAACGAAGGAGTGGCTTCGTAAGAAGCATTTCAAGGTCCTGGAGTGGCCTAGCCAGTCTCCAGATCTCAACCCCACAGAAAATCTTTGGAGGGAGTTGAAAGTCTGTGTTGCCCAGCGACAGCCCCAAAACATCACTGCTCTAGAGGAGATCTGCATGGAGGAATGGGCCAAAATACCAGCAACAGTGTGTGAAAACCTTGTGAAAACTTAAGAAAACGTTTGACCTCTGTCATTGCCAACAAAGGGTATATAACAAAGTATTGAGATGAACTTTTGTTATTGACCAAATACTTATTTTACCAAGGAATTTACCAATTAATTCATTAAAAATCCTTCAGTGTGATTTTCTGGATTTTTTTTTCCTCATGTTGTCTCTCATAGTTGAGGTATACCTATGATGAAAATTGGAGACCTCTCTCATTTTTTAAGTGGGAGAACTCGCACAATTGGTGGCTGACTAAATACTTTTTTACCCCACTGTATACCCAGCTAGACAATGCATGCATGGCACATTAGCATCACAGTAAACTGCAGGAAGGCATGGACATTTGCATTAGAGTCACACATATCAATAGCAGGATTACTGGTGCAGGGATTAGACAAAGAGAGGCTGCCCATTGATATCAGTCCATACATCTCACTGTTCTGCTAATTGCTCCAGCTGAGCGCTCTGCTTGACCCGTAGGCTGTGGAGGTCGCCCACACCACTCCCCCCCAGAGGGCTCAGCAGGGGGCTGAGGCGTCGATCGTCCGGCTTTGGAAGCGAGCTGCAGGAAAAGCTCTGTGCCAGAGGAGGGGGAGGAAGGGGGGTGGGGGTAGCAAGTGCCGGCCCGGGACGGCAAAGTTGTCCGGGCCGTGCAAAAATTGCGTGTGGATCCGCGATGGTGAGGTGCTTTCCCGTTGAACGTGGCGGAGATCCACAGCGGCTGTGAGAAGAAACATTTGTCTCTGACTCCTCTCGCGATTAAGTCCTGCGAGGATGCGTAGCGGCCATGAAGAAAAACAGGAGCTGAAGCTGTGTGAGGGACTTGGCATGTTGGCTTTAGGTGCGCGCGCGGCCCTAAAGCCCTCGGGGACAGCTGACGGCTGAATTCCCATTGTGCGCCGTGGCTGAGACCCATACAAAGTTCTGTGTGCTGCGTGTCTGCTTCAGGTGTGTGAGCAGCCCTGAAGGTTCCGAGGATGGCGATCGGCCGTGTTTTTCGGGTGTGTGCAGCGGCGGAGGACGATGGCAGTCTGTGTGTATTGTCCCGTGCGTGGTGCGCTGTCCTCGTAACCCCCCGGTGTGCGTGCGGGGGTTCGGTGTGTGGGTGGTCCGCTGTTGAGAGGTGGGTCAGGGTCAGGGAGCTTGATGGAAATCAGCGTCGTCGGCGCCGATGGTCCTCCCTGTTCGGGCTGTTGCTGTCGTTCGCTCGTGCCAGGTCATGGTGCGTTCTGGTCCACGCGCTGCGTTCTCCGTCCGGCCCTGGAGGTCGCCGTCGTGGAGAGAGGACGAGGTGCGTGAGCGCTCGTGTGGATGCGGAGGAGCGGTGAGAGGGAGTAGACGTTCTTTGTCCCTCGGCCGGCCCCAGCGTGGATGTCCAGATCTCAGGCGAGGGTCGCACCATGACGCTTTCTGCAGCTTTCCCGGTCGTGGATGATCTCCGGGGGAGATCGCCTGGTGTTGGTTCTGCGTCGAGGTCTCCCGTGTGGCAGAAGGGAGGGCAGTCCATTTGAGTCAGGCAGCTGCGTTCATTTGTCGTCGGAGTCACTGCCGGGGGCTGCGTTCATTCGTCGTCAACGTGTTCTTGTATTCAGGGTCACCAGTGTGGACGATCAGATAAGGGTCACCAGTGTGAAGGCACAGAATAAGTGCAGGCAGGACATGGCGAACTGAAGTTTAAAAGGGTGTTTTATTCATCCTACATCACGAGAGTTCACCCCAGCGCTGTGGGAGCGCGCTAGAGCGAGCCCTGTGTCTCTAGTCAGCAAACAGGCAATGTGAGTGATCAAAAAGCGAGTAAGAGAGAGAGAGCAAGCGATATGGTTGACTTATATACCCAGCTAGACAATGCATGCATGGCACATTAGCATCACAGTAAACTGCAGGAAGGCATGGACATTTGCATTAGAGTCACACATATCAATAGCAGGATTACTGGCACAGGGATTAGACAAAGAGAGGCTGCCTATTGATATCAGTCCATACATCTCAATGTTCTGCTAACTGCTCCAGCTGAGCGCTCTGCTTGACCCGTAGGCTGTGGGGATCGCCCACAGGCTGCTGTTTATATCTTGCCCGACGCGGATGTGCGCAAGGCTCAGCGCGCACTCGCGGATCACATTCAGCAAGTGGAGCGGACTTTCCCGGATTCTCTGGTTATTGTGCTTGGCGACTTTAATCAGAGCAATCTGAGCCATGAACTTCCCCGGTACAAACAGTTTATTAAATGCCCTACCAGAAAGGAGAACACGCTGGATCACTGTTACACTACAGTTAAGGACGGCCTCAGGCTTCTAAGGGACAGGATGACAAAGTCCTTTGTCAAAGACTGTCCCAACACTATGCCCGTTTTGACACCTCATCAGCTGTGCCCAATATTCCCCCTCCCCCCTGTGACACTGCCTACATGGTCCCCATTTCATCAAAGGCGGTTCCCCTCTCCTTCCCTCCTACCTTTGCCATCAGTGAGCAGGACGTGCAAAGACAGTTCTCAAGACTGAACCCGCGCAAGACCACCGGTCCGGACAGCATGTCTCCCTCCACCTTAAATGGTAAAATGGTAAATGGCACTCACTTATATAGCGCTTTTATTCTCATCCCTTGATGACCAAAGCGCTTTACAGATCCTGCTATCCACCCATTCACACACTGATGGTGGCATGCTGCCTAACATGGCGCTTCCAGACCCACCAGGAGCAATTGGGGTGAAGTGTCTTGCCCAGGGACACAACGGCAGGATATCTAGGGAGAGCGAGATTCAAACCGCCAACCATCTGGTTATTGGACAACCTGCTCTACCTCCTGAGCCACTGCCGCCCCAAGACACTGTGCGGAGGAGCTGACTCCTGTCTTTACAGACATTTTTAACATCTCTTTGGAGTCATGCCATGTGCCGGCCTGTCTCAAAACCTCTACCATCGTCCTTGTTCCCAAGAAGCCACGGATCACTGGACTTGATGACTACAGACCTGTAGCGCTTACCTCTGTAGTCATGAAGTCCTTTGAGCGCCTGGTCCTGTCCCATCTCAAGACCATCATTACTCCTCTCTTGGATCCGCTGCAGTTTGCCTACAGAGCCAACAGGTCTGTGGACGATGCAGTTAATTTGGCCCTTTATTCCATACTGCAGCATCTGGACTCCCCTGGAACCTATGTTAGAATCCTGTTTGTGGACTTCAGCTCTGCATTTAACACCATCCGCCCTACTCTGCTCCAGGACAAGCTGATCCAGCTCAACGTGCCTGACTCCCTCTGCAGGTGGATCACTGACTTCCTGACGGACCGGAGGCAGCATGTGAGGCTGGGAAAGACTGTCTCGGACTCTGTAGGCATCAGCACCGGATCACCACAGGGCTGTGTACTTTCCCCCCTGCTCTTCTCCCTGTATACCAACTGCTGCACCTCTAGCCATCAGTCTGTCAAGCTGATCAAGTTTGCGGACGACACCACCCTTATCGGGCTCATCTCCAACGGCGATGAGTCCGTCTACAGGAAGGAGGTGGCCCGGCTGACGTCTTGGTGCAGCCACAATAATCTGCAGCTGAATGCTCAGAAGACAGTGGAGATGACTGTGGACTTTAGGAAAGTCACAGCCCCTCTGCCTCCTCTTGTCCTTACAGATTCTCCTATCACCACTGTGGATTCCTTCCGTTTTCTGGGTACCACCATCACCCGGGATCTCAAGTGGGAGTCGACCATCAGCTCCCTTATCAAAAAGGCCTAGCAGAGGATGCTCTTTCTGCAGCAGCTGAGGAAGCTCAAGCTGCCCACCAAGATGTTGGTGCAGTTTTATACGGCCATCATTGAGTCCATCCTCACTACCTCTATCACCGTGTGGTACGCTGGTGCCACTGTCAGGAACAGATTAAGACTGCAGCGCGTTGTGCGCGCTGCTGAGAAGGTGATCAACTGTAAGCTTCCATCCCTCCAGGACCTGTACATCTCCAGGACTCGGAGGCGTGCAGGTCGGATCACAGCCGACCCTTCACACCCTGGATACGCACTGTTTGCTCCCCTCCCTTCAGGCAGAAGACTACGGTCCATTCGGACTAAAACGTCTCGCTACATGAACAGCTTTTTTCTTCTGCTATCAGACTGCTGAACACTAAATGACTTATTAGACTCTTGTGCATTAGGTACAGCAGCTCAACTCATGTACAATTATCATTTAAAAATTGTATAGAACAGCATTATTTATTTTTATTTTTATTTAATTTTTTATTGCATGCATAGTTTTCTTATTTTTTAATTTAAGATAAGATAAGATAAGATAAGCCTTTATTAGTCCCACAATGGGGAAATTCCAGGATTGCAACAGCATAGGGATAGCAACACTCAGAGCAATAATCAGAAGGCAAGAAAAAAACAACATCTAGCAAACATATGTCCATATTACTATAAATGTATATATATAGACACACAGTGCAGAGCATTATGGCTGGTGAATGTGCAGCAGAAAGTCTAAGCTCTCTCTCCGCGGATGCAGCGGGCCAGCTGGAAGTCTTTGGGCATGATGGTGACCCCCTTAGCGAAGAAGAGACCACCAGGTGGGTCTCGCTGGTCTCGCTAATTTATGTTTAATGTTGCAGTATTGCACCGAGACAAATTCCTAGTTTGTGTATTACATGAACAATGGCAATAAATTTTATTCTGATTCTGATTCTGTAGTGAAGAGGCATTAAACTGAATTGAAATTGTATGGTTTGGAGATGGTAGCACTGACAAAAAAGGTAGGAAGCAGGGAGGAGGGTTGGCGTGAGAGAAGAGGATAGGGTGAGATGGAGGCAGATGATCCGCTGTGGTGACCCCTAACGAGAGCAGCAAAAGAAGAAGGGGTGCATTTTAAAAGGATTTTTACACTCCCTCTAACTTCTCGTTTCTCTGGTCTCACTGCATGTACTTATGACCACTAGAAGGTGCTGTGTGCACTACTGTACTCATCTCTGCCAGCATATTCACTGTGCCCACTGCCCACCCTTAGAAAACGTGGAGTATGCTTCACATTTTCTAATGGTAGATTAATGTGACACTTCTATGCATTTTTGTAAGACTGGGCTTATCACTGGTGAAGAGTTTAAAATATAAATACTTTTTAGAATATGTACAAAACATTACGACGATTAACTGAACAGCTGATTATACTGACTGCACCTTGCTCCACCTCAAGCATTTGGGTCCTTTTTTTCCCCCCTTTCCCCTGAATCCATCACAGTCTAGCGTGGTTTTAACAGGATGACTCATACACTCATGAACTCCAATGATGACATCAAAAGGACAACTTGTCATTTGTATCTGCTCTGCAGCTGGAATAAGCTTTAACCACAAGTCGTTGTCACTGAACTTTTTTAACTCAGAGGTCATGTTCCTTTGTTCGGAGAGGATTGAGCTTGTAAAGGTCAACAATGACATGAGGAATATCCGCAAAGGAAACAGCAGTTCAGTTTCTTTGGACTAATTTCCCAATGCTTCTGACTACAGTGGAATGGAGTTATTTTAAAGAGGACATATTACTATGCTTTTCCAAGGTTTTAAGTCATGGACAAATGAGTTCTGTATCTTCTGCTCAACTCTTGAGTTTAAAGCTATGCTCACAAAGACCATAACGAACAATGGGTTTGTAAGAATCTCCCGGCTCCTACAAATTCTGGAGTTTGCAGATGTTAGTGGAGGGGGGCAAAATTTCTTATGGCTGCTATGCAATTCGCAAGAGAAACTTGAGGCATTCTTGAGAAACGAGGTACTTTTCTGTCGTACGATGGCCCTAGAGTTTTTATGTTCTTCATAAGTGTGCCTTGGGATCTTCCTATGGCATGCTTACTGCCATCTTTTCATTCATTCATTCATCTTCTTCCGCTTAATCCTTTTCGGGTTGCGGGGGGGCTGGAGCCTATCCCAGCATCTTTGGGCGAGAGGCAGGGTACACCCTGGACAGATCGCCAGTCCATTGCAGGGCCAACACAGAGAGACAGACAACCATTCACTCTCACATTCATACCTAAGGACAATTTAGAATCCCCAGTTTGATGCCAATTAACCTAACCTGCATGTTACAAAAAAATTTTTTTGCAACTCACGACACTCTCAGGTCATTGGTAGGAATATCTTACTGCTTTCGGCATATTTTGTCAGCACAAATGTTGCACAAATTACGTACTTCCGCCTTATGAACGCCTCACTTCCACATTATGCACGTTGTATGAATCTCTGGGGCCCTCAAGAACAACTTAAGATGTTCTCAAGAACAATTTAAGGTGGTTTTGAGGCATACTTACGGCCAACATCTTGCGTAGTTCTTACACTGTTCCTAAGGCATTTGTACAGCCCCCCTACGATGAGGGGTTTTTGTGGGGCGTTCGTAGAAATCTTGGACAAGACCATCGACCTGGCCATGAACTTACGGTCTACACATGCTGGATTCTCCTATGGCTGCCTTAAGAAGGCCGTACTAAATGGTCCAAAAATCGTTTGTATGGTGTTCAAAGCCGTTTGTAAGGGTATTTGTGACCGTAGCTTAAAAGAGGCATCCAGTCAGAAGGCAGTTGGCTTATAGAGTGTAAAGTAGCTAATACAGACTCAAATAACGAGATGTCTATTACTGCTAAATACAAGACATCAGCATCCCATCAAATTAAAGAAACCTTGCTCTTAGATACTGTATGGGGATAGCAGTTAATGTACACCTGGCTGAACATTTCTTTCATTGTCATGCATTTACATGGACCTTGGCTTCTTTTGTCAGCTGTAGAGGTGGGGCTCTTAGGGCTAATCCGGTTAGCTTCTAATAGCTGATAAGACAACAACTGGTCCTCTGCCAGAATGTTCAGGTTTGAACTTAATGCAGTGGATCGTCATACATGCATTATCCTCCAGAAGCTGGTGCAGACTTTTTCAAAACCACCAACCAAACATTGCCTTACATCAGGAATTACTCCAGGAACACCAGAACACACCAAGGTGCCCCTTCAATACAGCATTATAAGGGACCAGATTGTGCAAAAAGTGAAAGATGAAATATCTTAAATCAAAGCTGTTGATGCTTGTTTTCAATGTCACAAAATATTTCTTCTTCCCATGCAGTTTCTGTATGAGAACATTTCACTTGCATCAACATCAGTTTTACAAATTTTAAGTCATCTTTACCCTCTCAAGGATCATCAAGGGTTCATGGGAGTTTGCCCAACTAGTCTACATGTGTTTTTAGACTTGGAGAAAGTATCTGACCGTGTCCCTCGTGGTTTCTTGAGGGGGTGCTTTGGGAGTATGTATTCTCAGACTTGTTGCTACGAGCTGTCCAGTCTCTATACGATTGTTCTGAGAGTTTAGTTCGTATTGCCAACAATCAGTCAAAATCATTCCCAGAAAGAGTTGGTCTCCACTGGGGCTGCCCTTTGTCTACAATCCTGTTCAGAATTTTTATGGACAGGATTTCTTGGCGTAGCCAAGGAATGGACAGTATCATGTTCGGCACTCACAGGACTTGCCTCTGCTGTTTGCAGATGATGCAATCCTGTTAGCCTCAGTGAGCAATGACCTACAGGGTCTTACTGGGACGGTTTGCTACTGAATGTGAAGAAGCTGGGATGAGAAACAGCACCTCCAAGTCCGAGTCCATGGTCCTCAGCCGGATAAGGATGCACTGTCCTCTCCGGGTTGGGGATGAGGTCCTGCCCCAAGTGGAAGAGTTCAAGTATCTTGGGGTCTTATTCATGAGCGAAGGGAGTATAAAGCGGGACATTGGCAGATGGATTGAAGCAGCATCTGCAGTGATGCAGACAATGTACCAGTCTGTTGTGATGAAAGGGAGCTGAGATCCAAAGCAAATCTACATTTCTACCCTCCCCTGTGGTCATGAACTTTGAGTCATGAACGAAAGAATGAGCTCAATGGTATAAGCAGATTGCTATGTATTGACAGCTAAGATTGTCCTTACAGGCTACCGTAGTACGCATCCCCCCCGCCAATTACCTGTGCAAGATACAAGTGTGGTTGTTCCGGTTTATATAAAGTGTGCAATACAGTTCCATGCCGGTACTCTGGTCTCTCCTTTATAAGTTATTACTCTTATATTTGAGTGAGAATATAACAAAACTAGCAATGAGGTGGTGCGCCTTCATGTCATGTTTGTTGTTTTCTTGACAGAAGAAAGTCAGTATAGTATGGGTACACTGTGCAGCATCTTGCTGTTTGCTAGCTGCTAATTGCTAACCGCTGGCCCTGGTTGAGTGCAGCTACATGTGTGCATGGATGCTCAGAGCAGAGACAGAGCAGCTGCTCCGGGGGAGGAAGGGAGCCTCTGTGGTGAAAAAGGACTGCTTAAAGAAGATGTGGGACAGTAAGGAAAAGTTAGTGTTGAACAATGGCTGGTCTAGTCGCAAATACCTCTTCACTTCCGGCGCCACACGAGTCGGCTGCCTTTTGCAACAGCGGCTCAATTCTTTATATATTTACTTAATTTACAATTTATATATTTACATATTTATTCCATCTAGCTACAATGCTCTGCACTGGGTGTGTTTATATATCTACATATTTATTCCATCTAGCTACAATGCTCTGCACTGTGTGTTTATATATCTACATTTTATTCCATCTAGCTACAATGCTCCGCACTGTGTGTTTATATATTTACATATTTATTCCATCTAGCTACAATGCTCCGCACTGTGTGTTTATATACTCATATATTTATTCCATCCAGTTACAATGCTCCGCACTGTGTGTCTATATATATATATATATATATATATATATATATATATATATATATATATATATATATATATATATATTTATATTAATATGTACATATGTATACTAGCTGCTCTTGTTTTTTCTTGCCTTCTGATTGTTGCTCTGAGTGTTGCTATCCCTGTGCTGTTGCAATCCTGGAGTTTCCCCATTGTGGGACTAATAAAGGCGTATCTTATCTTATCTTATTTGATGAGAATGCTGAACAGTGGAGTTCATATACAGAAAGATCTGAGTACTTTGTACTTGCAAATGGAATCAAATCTGATGTTTTGGTGCCAACTTTTCTGAGTGTCATGGGAGGGAAGACTTTCAATTTACTATGCAGCCTGGTACAACCTCAAAAGCCTAGAGCTAAATCCTATGATAAGATTGTACAAACACTAGGAAATCACAACTCACCAAAACCACTGATAAATGCAGAGAGGTTTAGATTTCATAAGAGGAATCAAGAAGAAGGTGAATTTGTTTCCCAGTTTGTAGCTGTACTCAAACAGTTATCTGAACATTGTGACTTTGGTCGTTCACTAAATGATACCATACGTGACAGACGTGTGGTCTTCGTAGTGAGGCTATACAGAAACGGTTACTTACTGAGGCAAATCTGTCACTAGAAAAGGCCATAGAAATCAGCATGTCTATGAAGTAAGACAGATTTATGTCAGGCCTATCTACAGATGTGTGTGGCTCCTGAGTCAAAAGAGCTGCTAACCATTGTAACACACAAGGGTCTGTATAGATACCAAAGGCTTCCTTTTGGAATTACTTCAGCCCCTGCTCTTTTCCAGAGAGCAATGGACCAAATTCTGAGTGGGTTACAAGGGATCCAATGTTACTTAGACAATCTGCTTGTCACAGAATCAGATGAGCAATTGCATCTGAGGAACTTGGATGCCACATTACAACAACTGGAGGAGTACGGATTGAGAGTTCGAAAAGACAAGTGTGAGTTCTTAAAACCTTCTGTCGAATATTTGGGACATGTGATAGACAGCAAGGGGCTCCACAAAGCACCATCAAAGGTAAAGGCTATAGTGGATGCTCCATCCCCAATAAATGTAAGTCAGTTGAGCTCATTCCTTGGCTTATTGACATACTATTCTAGGTTTGTGCCTAACCTTGCTAACAAGCTAAAGCCATTGCATGAGCTGTTGAACAAATCAAAAATGTGGAAATGAACTGATGAATGTGAAAAAGCATTCAGGGAGGTTAAAATGGCTATTTCTCAGTCGGAGGCCCTGACACATTTTGACTCCAAACTTTCACTTCAGCTAGCATGTGATGCCTCACCTTATAGGGTGGGTGTGACTGTATTGCATGTCATGCCATCAGGTGAAGAGAGACCTATCGCCTTTGCATCACGAACACTGAGTAAAGCAGAAAGTAATTATGCACAGACTGAGCGTGAAGCACTGTCGATTGTATTTGGGGTGAAGAAATTTCATCACTATCTTTTTGGCAGGAAAGTCACGCTGCTGACTGACCATCGACCTCTGACCACTATCTTTAGCCCTCAAACAGGGATCCCTTCACTTGTAGCTAGCTGTATGCAACAATGGGCTCTGCTATTGTCAGCTCACCAGTATGACATCAAGTACAGGAGATCGGAACAGCATGGCGATGCTGATGGACTTTCAAGGCTCTCATTGCCAGTAAAACATGCAGAAATTTTCTGTTTTCAGGAAGTTTCTGTTGCTCCGGTAACCGCAACAGATGTGAAGAAGTACACAACAACGGATCCCTTCAGGTCTGAAGTGGGAGGAGAGGAGAAATGACTGAACTTAAAGCCTTATATGGTGAGAAGAAATGAGCTTTCAGTCCAGTCCAGATGTCTATTGTGGGGTTACCATGTAATCTTTCCTCCATCACTAAGAGAGAAAGTGCTGGAATAGCTTCATTCAGGACATTGCGGTGTTGTATGCATGAAAGACATTCCACGCAGATATCTCTGCGGGCCAGGTCCTGATGCTGCAATAGAAGAGAAAGCAAAGTCATGCTCTGCTTGTCAGAAACTGAGGAACCCACCAACACTGGCTCCATTACACCCATGGGATTGGCCAGAAGAACCATGGCAAAGAGTTTATATTGACTTTGTTGGACCAATGGAGAACCATATGTCCTTGGTGGTTGTTGACGCCCATAGCAAATGACCAGAGGTGACTGTGATGAAAACCACTTCTTCTGAGAGCTTAGATCGATTTTTTATCATTTGGTCTACCACAACAACTCGTGAGGGATAATGGTCCACATTTAGTGTCTAAAGAGTTTAGTACATTCATGAAGGAGAATGGTATTCAACACATCAAGTTTGCACTGTATCACCCTGCAACAAATGGACTTGCCGAAAGATTTGTACAGACTATGAAACAAGCTCTCACATCATCTAGAGGTACAAAGTCCATCAACAGGCATCTCAATGGTTTTCTGCTGTCATACAGAAATACACCTCACACAACAACAAAGGTATCTCCAGTGGCAACTATGTTCAAGAGACAGCTTTGCACGTGACTTGACCTGTTAAGTCCACAAAAGACCAAGGAGGTTGTACACCTTCAACAAAGAGCTCAGGTGGAGAGGCATGCCAAGGTAAAGCTTCATAGTTTCACAGTGGGAGAGACGGTCCTTGCCCGAAACTGCACCAAAGGAGAAAAATGGACACCTGCAACAGTAATTGCAAAAAGTTGCCCCGTTTCACATACTGTGGAAACTGGTGATCATCTCATATGGAGAAGACACATTGATCAGCCACTCCACTCATCTGAGTTGCAGAAACTCTCACCTGAGTGCACATCACCTGTTTTACAGCGGGAGACACATTCAGAACTGTGCATATCACCGGAGAAGTGTCCATCTGAGTCTCCAAGAAGCGACATGGTTACAGAGACATCTGAGCCTGTTCAGGTGCCAATGCAGGACATTGTATCTTCCAGACCTGAACATTTTCAGTCTACATGTAAAGACAGTTTTGCTAACTTGCCTACAGGTCATACTCACCCAAAAAGAGTCACACGACCTCCAAACAGGCTGACATATTAGTTGGGAACTAACCCATAACATGGGGCAGAATAATCCCCAGGGTACAGTTGGGACAGAGGTAGTCTACCTTCTTATCCTTAGCTTATGCAAATTTTGTTGTTGTTCTACTTGCATAGCATGTGTTTGAAGTATTGAGATTATAAAAGCTAAGATGCTAATTTGAAGATGTTTACTGTTGTAAAGAGCATCAAAAGTAAAGGGGGAGGGATGTTACGTATTGGCAGCTAAGGTTGTCCTTACAGGGTACTGTAGTATGCATCAACCCCCTCTACGTTACCTGTGTAAGATACAAGTGTGGTTGTTCCGGTTTATAAAAAGTGTGCAATATACAGTAGTTCCATGCCGATACTCTGGTCTCTCCTTTATATGTTATTACCCTCATACTTGAGTGAGTATATAACACAGATGAAATGAGCTTTTCCACTGGGTGGCTGGACTCACACTTTGGGATAGGGTGAGGAGCTCAGTTATCCGAGAGGGTCTCAGAGTAGAGCCGCTGCTCCTCCACATCAAAAAGAGTCAGTTGAGGTGGTTTGGGCATCTGATGAGAATGCCTCTTGGATGCCTTTTGGGCATGTGTCACTGGGGAGGAGGCCCCGGGATAGAACCAAAACACACTGGAGTGACTATATCTACCAGCTGGCCTGAGAACACCTTGGTATCCCTCCTGAAGAGCTGGAGGACATGGCTGGGGGAAGAGCTGGGGGAGAGAGGAGCCTGGTTTTCTCTGCTTGGACTGCTGCCTCCACAACCTGGACCGGATAAGTGGTTGGTGGGTGGGTTGGTGGGTGGGTGGATGGGTGGAAGGATGGATGGATGGATGGCATTTTAAGCATTTTTGATAAGCAAAATTGTCTTGTTCTGTTGCCAAATAATTTAACTTAAAATAAGCAAAATTATATGAAAAGAGATCATTTTACTTAAAATAAATAAAGTATTGAAAATTGTTTATTGATGCAGATATTTTGAGCTGAGAAAATACTACTGAAGAGCACTATTTTTTTTTTCCTTTTTCACAAGTTACTCCACAAAGGCAAATACTGTACAACGTCAACTACGTATGTTTACTAATAAACTGATAAACCTCAACTGTACTGTTCATCCTCTTTGTTCGCTGAGCCGGGGAATCCTCTGGAAAACAAACCTTGGCCTGTGTTTACATCCCCACAGCAGCACTCCCCTGACCCCGGGGTTCAGCCTTGTCACGATAGTAGACAACCGTCTGTGCCGAGGATTGTATCTTTATTTTTACACCTCCAGTGTCTCTCCCTCATTGAATCACTGCTGACAGGGAACACTTTCACTTGCCAATGTTTATTACAGGATCTGGCAAAGACTAAACACTCGCCTTGGCGTCAGCTTCTTCAACCAACACACCAACTTCTGCTGGTATTTTTTTTTCTTAACTGTGATTTTTTGTTTTCGCTTCTCTGCCAACTAGTTACTAATACAAGATGCTGCAAAGCACGTAGGGTCTGTTAAACAGAACAAGAGTGGCCAGAGGGGCAGAAATGAGTTTCAGTGTATGTGTTCAACGATAATGATGGCACACACAATTAACTTCAAAGCTGCCAAGAGAAACTGTCAGTGCACATAAAATTGCTGCTGACCTTTGTCGTAAAGAATCATCATTGGGGTTAAAATATCCATTACTAGTCAGTATTGAAGGACAACGTGTTGCTTTTCTGTATGTTGTAAAAACAGTAGAAGTGGGCAGTTTCACGCAGTCAACAACTGCAATTTGCTAACAAGTCATTTGCTAAAAGTCTCTTTCTAGATTCAAAGCCTTCATCAATAGTTATACAGCATTTTAGATGAGAAATGATGATTGTCTTACATTTAATCCTCATTAAAGTCCAGCAGGATATTGAATTAGTGCTGATCCAGTTCCAAAATGTCATCTAACCAGAAGCTACGTTAGGATTTATTGCTGTCCATCAAGATGACAGTAGACTGTAAAAATTCCACAATGACCCACTGATATCCATCATAAAAAAAAACCTAGAAAAGCACTCAGAGAGCACATACAGTGGGGCAAAAAAGTATTTAGTCAGCCACCAATTGTGCAAGTTCTCCCACTTAAAAGATGAGAGAGGTCTCCAGTTTTCATCATAGGTATACCTCAACTATGAGAGACAAAATGAGAAAAAAAAAATCCAGAAAATCACATTGTCTGATTTTTAAAGAATTTATTTGCAAATTATGGTGGAAAATAAGTATTTGGTCAATAACAAAAGTTCATCTCAATACTTTGTTATATACCCTTTGTTGGCAATGACAGAGGTCAAATGTTTTCTGTAAGTCTTCACAAGGTTTTCACACACTGTTGCTGGTATTCTGGCCCATTCCTCCATGCAGATCTCCTCTAGAGCAGTGATGTTTTGGGGCTGTCGCTGGGCAACACAGACTTTCAACTCCCTCCAAAGATTTTCTATGGGGTTGAGATCTGGAGACTAGCTAGGCCACTCCAGGACCTTGAAATGCTTCTTACGAAACCACTCCTTTGTTGCCCGGGCGGTGTGTTTGGGATCACTGTCATGCTGAAAGACCCAGCCACGTTTCATCTTCAATGCCCTTGCTGATGGAAGGAGGTTTTCATTGAAAATCTCACGATACATGGCCCCATTCATTCTTTCCTTTACACGGATCAGTCGTCCTGGTCCCTTTGCAGAAAAACAGCCCCAAAGCATGATGTTTCCACCCCCATGCTTCACAGTAGGTATGATGTTCTTTGGATGCAACTCAGCATTCTTTCTCCTCCAAACACAACAAGTTGAGTTTTTACCAAAAAGTTCTATTTTGGTTTCATCTGACCATATGACATTCTCCCAATCCTCTTCTGGATCATCCAAATGCTCTCTAGCAAACTTCAGACGGGCCTGGACATGTACTGGTTTAAGCAGGGGGACACGTCTGGCACTGCAGGATTTGAGTCCCTGGTGGCATAGTGTGTTACCGATGGTAGCCTTTGTTACTTTGGTCCCAGCTCTCTGCAGGTCATTCACTCAGGGATGGCAACAGGAAATTCTGATTTCAGCTGAAATCTAATTTGGTCGATTGACTTATGGGGGGGGGGGGGGGGCGGGGGGCACAGCCCCCCTGAAGCTGAGAGGTTTTCAGTAAAACAGAAGTAATTTAGACTGAAAAAACTGATTAAAAAAAATGAAATACTAGACTTAGATAAATCATTAAATTTAATGAAAAGTTAACTTACTTTTTCTTCAATGTTGTCTCACTGGCTTTAGTCCAACATATTTAACAGTTCTATAAGAGTTTATTACACTATTTACACTGGTCACCAAGTCACTTCTAATGTGAAACTTTCTTCCTTTTGGCAGCAAGCTGTGTCAGTCTCTGAACTTTGAACTTCATCTCCTTTTCTGGTTTCTTCAGAAACTGTCCGAGTGTTTCTGTTACCTCGTCGAACTTTGAGCAAATTTTCACCTTTACCGTCACTTTTCTCTCAAGCCAATTCCATTGGAACTTATTTTTGACACTTTTGTCTATTTCTAGCACTGATGACTCCTGATCCTTCGATAAAAATATCATAATTCCGCTGAAAACAATACCGAAAGCTCAGAATTCCAACACGAACCAGGGATGTGATTTGGGGTTGGAGAAATTATCTGAAAATTTAGCAGGGGGTCTGGGGGAGGCAGTACCCCAGTGGGGTCCAGGGCAGAGTCCTGGTGGGGGGGCAAGGGGGGCTTGCCCCCCAAAGCTCCTGGGTTTTTATGATTTTTAAGTACCAGAACTGTGCTTAAATGACATAAAACAAACAGCTGAATGCCACTTATTACTGTATAATATTGACTTATGTTCCAAGAAGATAGCATTCCTAAAATATTCCAACAAGCATTATCCATCACATGCTTTAACACTTGATTAAATCAAAATCAGTTAATTTTATCTATTCCATAATAGAAATAAAATTCCAACATACCATTACTTTTTATAATTTCAGCATTCATTTCAGATCACCAGTTTCAATCTCCATTGAGTCTTGAGCAGTTCATTTTGCACAATCACTAATGTAGCCAAGTCTTAGAAATATTCAAAAGTTATGAGTCATTGTCCACTGTGCACTGTCAATTTCAAACTGTTTGGAATCATAAAAGTAATGTAACTAAATTGTTTTGCTATTTTTTCCTCCTCAACATCAATGTCAGGGCGCTGCAGGAGTTTTTGGGGGATGGTTAACTTTTATTACCGTTTCCTTCCCCGCGCAGCCCAGCTCATACAGCTGTTGTACGCCGCAATCAAGAAACGGAAACCGGCGGACAGAGTCGACTGGACTCCTGAGCGGGAGCAGGCGTTCTGCGGTTAAAACAGCTCTGGCAAACGCTGCACTACTGGCGGCTCGGACATGGGCATAGCGGCCGTCGTGGAGCAATGCGCTGCCGGTTCTTGGCAGCCGCTCACCTTTTTAGCAGGTCTTTGCACGACAGTGAGCGTAAATACAGCGCGTTCGACAGAGAGTTAATGGCTCTCCACCTGGCCATACGCCACTTCCAGTTCTGGCTGAAAGGGCGCACTTTCACTGCGTTCGTGGACCACAAGCCGCTAACGTACTTAACGTACTTTATCTTCCTGGAAGATAAAATAAAGTGGAATTCAGCGAATTAGAGGAAAATCACATCCCTGAGAACGCCGCTATGAATTTTTGACAAAGCATACAACAAGCCATTTGATTGGTCCAATCGTTTGCAACTATCCAATCGCAGGGCTGTTTACAATACAGCAGTAGCTTGAACACAACACATCCGGGTTATCGCGGGAGACTTCCGGGGAAGCGCCGAGCGCTTATGTAATCGTGTTGATTTTCGCTAAAATCGGTAACAATAAGGTACCTTACCCCCCCTAAAATTTTCTCAACGGATTTAGATGATTCACAGAAATGATCAATTTGAAAATAAATCGGCGGAAATCCGCGGATTGGCGGAAAATTGCCATCCCTGTTCATTAGGTCCCCCCGTGTGGTTCTGGGATTTTTGCTCACCGTTCTTGTGATCATTTTGACCCCACGGGGTGAGATCTTGCGTGGAGCCCCAGATCGAGGGAGATAATCAGTGGTCTTGTATGTCTTCCATTTTCTAATAATTGCTCCCACAGTTGATTTCTTCACACCAAGCTGCTTACCTATTACAGATTCAGTCTTCCCAGCCTGGTGCAGGTCTACAATTTTGTTTCTGGTGTCCTTTAACAGCTCTTTGGTCTTGGCCATAGTGGAGTTTGGAGTCTGACTGTTTGAGGTTGTGGACAGGTGTTGTTTATACTGATAACGAGTTCAAACAGGTGCCATTAATACAGGTAACGAATGGAGGACAGAAGAGCCTCTTAAAGAAGAAGTTACAGGTCTGTGAGAGCCAGAACTCTTGCTTGTTTGTAGGTGACCAGATACTTATTTTCCACCATAATTTTCAAATAAATTCTTTAAAAATCCTTCAATGTGATTTTCTGGATTTCTTTTTTTCTCATTTTGTCTCTCATAGTTGAGGTATACCTATGATGAAAATTGGAGACCTCTCTCATCTTTTAAGTGGGAGGACTTGCACAATTGGTGGCTGACTAAATACTTTTTTGCCCCACTGTACCTCTGCCAAGGCTCCTTCCATCCCTCATGGATTACCTCCAAAATGTAATGGGTTCGTGTGTAGGCCAAGAGCCACTTCTGGTGGAAATTGCTTCAAAGTCTGTCCAGTAGTTTTTGGAGTATTCTTATCATCACCAAAATGTAATGGGTTCCTCTCTAGCCCAAGGACCACCTCTGGTAAAAATTTCATCCAAATCCATCCAGTAGTTTTTGTGGGGGCTCCGGTTTCCTCCCACAATCCAAAGACATGCATGTTAGGTTAATTGGCTGTTCTAAATTGTCCCTAGATATCTGTTTCCTATAGGCCCTTAGAATAGAGGGTTAGTACTAGTGAAAGCGCTTTGAGTGGTCTTTGTGACTAGAAAAGCGCTATATAAGTGCAGGTTAGTAGTTAGTTAGTAATCCTGCTGCACAAATACAAACAAGGCCCTTGGTGCAGGTATGCACTCTTAGATCATTACCAAAATCTAATGGGTTCATCCTTGGGCCAAGGGCCACGGTTGATGAAAATTTCACCCAAATCTGTCCAGTAGTTTTTGCATAATCCTGCTAACAGACAAACAAACCAATACAGATGAAAACATTACCTCCTTGGCAGAGGTAATTAAAGTGCATACATTTTTTTTAAGTCCTCATTGTCCCAAACTTGCCAGCTAGCAAAATAAGCATAATGCTGTATTCATTCATTCATTCATTCATTTATCTTCTTCCGCTTAATCCTTTTCGGGTTCTCGCCCAAAGATGCTGGGATAATGCTGTATTTAAATAATTATTATGGGGGTATTTTTAAAAGAAAATGTTCAGTAAATCACCCCAGTAACAGCCTCAGAATTGAACGAATTACAACTATCTCCAGCTATTTAATTAATAAAATGACAATTATATTATACAAAATCATTTAATAATATTTGAATAATTTAAATTACTTAAATATTTATTTAATTAAATATTTAATAATATTTCCTTTAATTTTTTTCTAACAAAAAAGTATGTTCTTCTAAAGAAAAAATATTTATAAATTATAACAAAAAAATTGTTTAGAAAACACCTAGATTGGGGATTAATTTCAGTCAGGAAGAAGAAACTTCCTTTGGATAAAAGTTTTTTCTGTTTATTCTGACATCAACCAAATCCATGCTGATGGGTGCTAGGTCCCAGCAGCTGCAGAAGGCTGAGTGTCCACTAGCAGCTGCAGGTTCTGCATATTTGCCTGCAGTGGGTTTGGGTTTGGATCCCCTGATCCAAGCCAATGACAGGTACCAGCCAGCAGGGTCCACTGAGCACCACGAAGCAAAGAGGATAGGAACCAGTCTGTGCTATGATGGGAGCCGGACAAACGGCCCTCAACAAGCTTCCCTGCTTGCATATCTCGGCTGGGAAGGTAAGTCGGTATTTAAGATACTTGCAAGGGCAAAGATTCTTCTTTTTCGTGGTCAAACTGAATCTAAGTCAGCAGACAGATGAAGCTTGATAATTATAAGACATTACAGTTGTAATAAAGTGGGGTGGATGCAGGACTCATGCGCAGGCAGATTAAGGTGCAAGAGGGCAATTTATTAAATTAAACTCAAACACAAATCAACAACAGCACATGGGCTGAACACAAAAACTAAGGCACGGCAAAACTGACAGGCAGGGCAAGGCTGGAAGTACATGGAACTCACAGTAACAATGATGTCACACCAGGGCAGAGATTGACACAGACATATATAGACACCAGGTAATCAGCAGATACAGAACAGGTGGGAACAGTCATGGGCAATCACAGACAGCAAGGAATGGCTACAGGTACAGAAAACGTGAGGGGCTGAGACAAAAGGGTAAACAAGAACAGAGGATGCACATGAGACATGACAATGAACATGCAGAACAACAGACAAGGCAGGGATAAATAATACAAAACAAACCAGGATAATAATAATAATACTAAACACAGAGAATCACAAAAAACAACTCAAAACATGAGTATGGTCCTCAGACCATGCCCAGACCCTGACAACAGTTAGGAGTTAAATCCAATCCATCAAAATGATAGTCTTAAAAAATTTCCATCACTGCTAAAAATGATCCATCAATGAAGGAGAACTGTCGGGTAATTTGACCACTGCATCTAAAAGCAGAAATTCTCGCCTCAAGTCTTCATGTTGAGACCTCATGGTGACTTATCATAGCAGTCTGTCGTGGGCGATAATGGCTGTTTCATTTAGGACTGATCAGATTCCTCCACACAGCTCTGTCTTTAGCCTTCCGCTGCCAGGAACTCCTGTCTATATCCAACTTCTTCAAGTTTCTTTTTAGTGTCTTTAAATCTGAGCCTTGGTCTAGCCTGATTGTGTTTGCCCTCGCATAACTGTGAGTAGAGTAACTACCAAGGGAGACGCTTGTGGTCCATCCTCTCAACATGTCCGAGCCATCTCAGATTCATCTGTATTAGCATGTCCTCCATTGATGGTAGACCAGCTCGTTTCAACACTTCTATGTTGGTTATCTTGTCTTTCAATGACATGTTCGTTATGACTCGAAGGTGTCTCATGTACGTGTGGAGATTCTTCACCTGCACTCTGTAGACAGTCCAAGTTTCAGCACCATACAATAGAGTAGCCAGTACTGTCGCTCTGTACACTTTGCATTTCACATGGATAGACACGTCGTCTGTTCCACAGTCTCTCCCTCAAGTTTCCAAACACAGCACTCACTCTTCCCATTCTGAGAGATAATTCATCCTCCAGCCTTGCATTCTCTGAAATAGTACTCCCTTGATACTTTAAAGTCTTGCACTTGACTAGTGGCTCTGTACCAGTGCTGATCTCTTCTGGTAGTGATGTTGATAATTGGAACTTTGGTGGTTGATAAAGGCACTCTGTCTTCTTGATGTCGATTTTGAGGCTGAATTGGTAGCTGCTCTTGCAAATTTCTCCACTAAAGATTGCATATCTTCCACACTGTGTGCAACTAGAGCACTGTCGTCGGCAAAGAGTATTTCTCTTACTACCTTTATCGATGTCTTACTCTTGGCTTTAAACTGTGCCACACTGAACAAGTCTGCTTCTTTCGTTGTTTGAATGTATACTCCTTCTGAAGTGTCTTTGAAGGCCACCTCAAGCATGGCTGCCAGATATAGCGAGAAGAGTGTAGGCGCCAGCACACACCCTTGTTTCACCCTGTTGCTTACTGAAAAGTCTTTAGATACTGAACCACTCATTGCCACGTTTGCTTGCATACCTGTATGGAGTGCCTTGATCAGACTGACAAACTTCTCTGTACAGCCATATTTCTTGAGTACCTGCCAAAGTCCTTGTCGCGAAACAGTATCGAAGGCTTTACTGAAGTCTATGAAGACTACAAAAAGCGGCATGTTCTCTTCGATACATTTTTTTTTAACTTGTTTCAAGCAGAAAATCATGTCCATTGTGCTTCTTCCACTTTTAAAGCCGCACTGGGTTTCCAGTAGTACATTCTGCAAGATGTGTTCATTAAGTCTGTTCAGTAGTACACGTGAGAGAATCTTACCAACAATGGCTAGCAGTGATATACCTCAGTAATTTCCACAATCCTTCCTGTCACCTTTCTTGAACAAAGGCACGATACTTGCATCCTTACAGTCTTGAGGTACTTTCTGGGCATCCCATATCTCTTGGATGAGCTTGTGCAGGCAGTTGGTCAGCTGAGCACCACCAAATTTCCACACTTCTGCTGGAATTCCATCCCTTCCTGGAGCTTTACCATCCTGTGTTATCCTGATAACTGCCATTAGTTCATCAAAATTTGGTGGTTCATCCAGACTTGATACAGCTGGTCGCTGCACGAGAGCTTCTTTAGCCTCTTCAGTGAGATCTCCAGGGTTGTTTAGTAGTTGGTCAAAGTGGTCTGCAAATCTGTCCAGGATCTTGTCTTTCTCCTGCAAAACCATTTCACTATCCATAGCCTTTAGTTGGATCAATCCTCTTGGTTTAGGGCCATAGATTTCTCTCATACCTGTGAAGAATGTTTTCATGTCCTTCCTGTCTGCTGCAGTTTGAAGTTCCTCCGCTTTTTCATCCCACCAGTTGGACTTCATCTCTCTGGTCTACTTCTGTAGCTCATTCTGAGCCTTTGAGTATTTCTTCTTCTTCGACCTTGTGTTACACTGTAGGTTTTCCTGCCTAGCTGTATTCCTCGCTTCTAGTAGTTTCTTCAGGTGTTCATCATGCTCATCAAACCAATCTTGATGTTTCCTCTCAGGGTGGCCTAAAACATCACTCACAGTCTGATACACTATATCCTTCAGTGTTGCCCATTTCTCTTCTATGTCATTCTGAGTTGTTGCTGTCCCAATCTTTCAAGTTTTCATCCATTTCCTGTGTAAGTTCTTCCTGCTCCTTTTGGCCTTTCAGTGCACTAGTGTTTAGCTTCCATGGTGGCTTCGCACCCGTCCTGCAGTGTTGTTTTCGTCTCCAAATCCTTAATCTAGATCTCAGCATAACATGATCAGTACCACAACCCGCGCCTCTCATTGCTCCGGTGTCCAATACATCCCTTATGTCTCTCTGCCTGACTATGATGTAGTCTAACAAGTGCCAGTGTTTGGATCTTGGGTGCATCCATGTCTTCTTGTGTGTGTCCTTGGGCTTAAATAGAGTGCTGGTTATCACAAGGTTGTACTCTGAACATAGTGCAAGTAGAAGTTCTCCATTAGCATTACACTTGCCTACTACATGACTGCCTAGCATTCCTTTCCATTTCTCAGTGTCCGAACCAACTCTGGCATTAAAATCTCCAACGAGTCATCAGTCATCAGTCGGTACACGCCTGATAGGCTCACGTAAATCACTGTAGAACTCTTCCTTCACCTCCTCTGTGTTGGTCATTGTTGGGGCATATACACTAATGAGTGTGGCATACATTTTCTGCTGTAGTGGGAGTCTCATAGTCATTATCCTGTCGTTGATTGGCACTGGTTCCTCATCAAGCATTGCTGCCATCTCCTTTCTAAATGCAAAGCCCACTCCTGCTTCTCTCCTTTCTTGAGTTGACCTCCCACTCCAAAAGAAGATGTACCCATAGTCTTCCAATCTGTCATATCCAGGCAATCTTGTTTCACTAAGTGCAGCTATGTCTACATTGTACCTGTTCATTCCCAGGGCCACAAGCGCGGTCTGTCTTTCTGGGCGCTGTGATGTTGTTCTGTCCAACAGAGTGCGTACATTCCATTCTGCTACACACAAGTTTGCTGTTTTCCTCTTCTTTTGTCCTCCTGCTCCTAGCTTACTTTTCGCTGCCTGTCGGAGTGTGAACAGATCAGTGCGAACCTTGTAAGCCTGGGCAACGTCCGAGCCGGTATGAGTTGCTTTCTGATTGACCATTTCATGAAACTGCTTGCAAAGTATTTGAGTACCGCTAGCTTTGGCTGGACTAGCAGCACATTCTTAGCAGATAAAGGTATTATCAGTGGCGAGGACAAGCCAAGACAAACTGACTCCAGTATCTGTTGCAGTGACTGACCAGATGATAGGTTTGTTTATCTCTGCTCTTTGTGTAGTGCATGTCACGATGCACTGACTGGCACAGTCCACCACAGACCTTGCGAAAGATGTGTTTATCTGCCAGGATGTCCAGTCTCACCCCGTGTAACCGGGAGTGGTCCACCACAGACCTGTGGCAGATATTGTTTTTAGTTCTGCCAGGATGCCCTGTTTCACCCTCCACGCCCTCGGAAGGGCGGAGATGCCGGTTTAGTCGCCGACGGCCCGACCCATAAGACAGACAGTACCGATTTTCATGGTTATCCGGTAGCAAGCAAGCCAATGCCTGACCTGACCTGACTTTAATATTGATAATACTACAAGAAAATAAGCTAATAACGTCTAAGAACAACATATATGATTAAGTGTTGTTCATGAACAAGGATTCCAGTGGGGGTGAGTAGAATTTATAGAAAATAGTGATCAAAACCAGCTGGATTGACAGTTAAGGTGAGCTATATCCCAGTTACAAGCTCATGCTAACGGCTCAATGTAACATCACGGAGGAAATGTAACAAACTAAGGTAGAATGATGCAAGCTATATTATTGACTGTGGATTACTGAACCAGGGGGAAACAGGGATGCCTATTAGGGTAATATAAAACACCCTTTGTGCAAGCGTCCTATACCACTGTTAGCTCTTAAGCTAACTCTTTTGGCTCCCCACCCAGCTATATGACAGTTAGCAGGCAGGTATCAAGGCTAGTCACGTTTCCCATTTCTTGACGTACAGGAAAATACCCGGAAGAGTAAAAATGACTTTAAGGAGAGAAAACTGACAAAGACTTTGTGGGGGGTTTTAAGAGAAGTGAGTGTTTCGATATTTTTTTGATAATCACGACACCAAAAGACGCATTTCTGAAGGTTAAAACATTCAAAAAATGAATTTTTCAGTCAATATGCATTTGACCTTTACAGTTCAAAATTGGAGAGGCTCCAACATGAGCAGGAGCAGTAAAATTATTGCATGTGAGGGTTATTTTGACAAATAATCTAAGCCTTAAATTAGGCCATGCTGCCTCTAAATCAGGCCCAAACTTGTCTAGTGTGCAACCAACCTTAGAATAGTCAGTGGTTTAATTCTTAGAGCAGACATGCATGCACATCACTTTAAATTGTGCCAGTGTAAAAAGAAAAAGCTGACGGGGATGGTGCTGTCCCAGCACTGCAAACAACAGCCTATGCTTTTAAACAAACAAGCAAGTAATCTCACAATCAAGCTCAAACTACATCAGATGTCAGAGTTTGGCAAAGAAAACGGCAGGAAAAAAAATTATTTGATTACAGTGATTATGATAAATGCTAACAAGAGATATAGATATATAGTCGGCTAGATATAGTCGGCCTCACCTCAACACACAGCTCCGGTTCCGGAACCAGTCTCCTGGAGAGGGGCTGGAGCTTGGCCTTTTCTGGAGTTGCCCCGGGCGAAAGGCGACGAGCAGGGGTGGGTATTCTTGTATCGCCCCACCTTGCTGCCTCTATATTGGAGTTTTCCCCGGTGAACAAAAGGGTTGCTTCCCTGCGCCTTCAGGTTGGGAAACGGGTCCTGACCATCATTTGTGCCTATGCACCAAATAATGTTTCAGAGTACCCACCCTTTTTGGAGTCTGTGACTGGGGTGCTGGAGGGTACTCCTCCTGGAGACTCCATTGTCCTACTGGGGGACTTCAATGCGCACGTGGGCAACGACAGTGAAACCTGGAGGGGAGGGGTGATTGGGAGGAACGGCCTGCCTGATCTGAACCCGAGTGGTGTTCAGTTATTGGACTTCTGTGCTAACCACAGTCTGTCCATAACGAACACCATGTTCAAGCATAAGGGTGTCCATATGTGCACCTGGCACCAGGACACCCTAGGTCGCAGGTCGATGATCGATTTTGTTATCGTATCATCAGACCTGCGACCGTATGTCTTGGACACCCGAGTAAAGAGAGGTGCAGAGTTGTCAACTGATCACCACCTGGTGGTGAGTTGGATCCGATGGCAGGGGAGGAAGCCATTCAGACCTGGTAGACCCAAACGTATAGTGAGGGTGTGCTGGGAGCATCTGGCTGAGGCCCCTGTCCGGGAGGTCTTCAACTCCCACCTCCGGAAGAACTTCAACCACATTCCGAGGGAGTCTGGAGACATGGAGTCTGAATGGGCCATGTTCTCCACCTCTGTTGTTGAAGCGGCGGCCCAGAGCTGCGGCAGCAAGGTGGTCGGTGCATCTCGTGGTGGCAACCCCCGAACCAAGTGGTGGACACCAGTGGTGAGGGGGGCCATTAAGCTGAAGAAGGAGTCCTATCAAGCTTGGTTGGCTTGTGGGACTCCCGAAGCAGCTGAGGTGTACTGGCAGGCCAAGCGGAGTGCAGCTCGGGTGGTTGCTGAAGCAAAAACCCGGGTATGGGAGGAGTTCGGTGAGGCCATGGAACAAGACTTTCGGTCGGCTTCAAAGAGATTCTGGCAAACTGTTCGGCGGCTCAGGAGGGGAAAGCAGCTCCCCGTCCACACTGTGTATGGTGCGGATGGGATACTGTTGACTTCAACTGGGGATATCGTCGGGCGGTGGAAGGAATACTTCGAGGATCTCCTCAATTCCACTGATACGCCTTCCACAGAGGAAGCAGGGTTTGGGGACGAGGGGGATGACTCGCCTATCACAGGGGCTGAGGTCGCCAAGGTGGTTAAAAATCTCCTTGGTGGCCGGGCCCCGGGGGTGGACGAGATTCGCCCTGAGTACCTCAAGGCCCTGGATGTTGTTGGGTTGTCATGGTTGACACGCCTCTGCAACATTGCGTGGAGGTCGGGGACAGTGCCTTTGGCATGGCAAACCGGGGTGGTGGTTCCTCTCTTCAAAAAAGGGGACCGGAGGGTGTGCTCCAACTTTAGGGGGATCACACTCCTCAGCCTCCCTGGGAAGGTCTATGCCAAGGTACTGGAGAGGAGAGTCCGGCCGTTGGTCGAACCTCAGATTCAGGAGGAGCAATGTGGTTTTCGTCCTGGCCGTGGCACATCGGACCAGCTCTTTGCCCTCTCGAGAATTCTTGAGGGTTCGTGGGAGTTTGCCCAACCAGTTTACATGTGTTTTGTGGACTTGGAGAAGGCATTTGACCGCGTCCCTCGTGGATTTTTGTGGGGGGTGCTTCGGGAGTATGGGGTATCGGGCTTGTTGTTACGAGCTATTCGGTCTCTGTACGACCATTGTGAGAGTTTGGTTCGTATTGCCAACACTCGGTTGGAGTCATTCCCAGTGAGAGTTGGACTCCGCCAGGGCTGCCCTTTGTCACCGATCCTGTTCATAATTTTTATGGACAGGATTTCTAGGCGCAGCCAGGGAATGGAGGGTGTCATGCTTGGTGACCACAGGATCTCATCTCTGTTGTTTGCAGATGATGTTGTCCTGTTGGCTTCATCCAGCAATGACCTACAGCTCTTGCTGGGACGGTTTGCCGCTGAGTGTGAAGCGGCTGGGATGAGAATCAGCACCTCCAAGTCCGAGTCCATGGTCCTCAGCCGGAAAAAGGTGGATTGTCCTCTCCGGGTTGGGGACAGGCTCCTGCCCCAAGTGGAGGAGTTTAAGTATCTTGGGGTCTTGTTCACGAGTGAGGGGAAAATGGAGCGAGAGATCGACAGACGGATTGGAGCAGCATCTGCAGTGATGCGGACGTTGTACCGGTCTGTTGTGGTGAAGAGGGAGCTTAGTTCTAAGGCAAAGCTGTCGATTTACCAGTCAATCTACGTTCCTACTCTCACCTATGGTCACGAGCTTTGGGTAATGACTGAAAGAACGAGATCGCGGATACAAGCGGCTGAAATGAGCTTTCTCCGTAGGATTGCTGGACTCACCCTCAGAGATAGGGTGAGGAGCTCAGTCATCCGGGAGAGGCTCAGAGTAGAACCGCTGCTCCTCCACATTGAAAGGAGTCAGTTGAGGTGGTATGGGCATCTGATTAGGATGCCTCCTGGACGCCTCCCACTTGAGGTGTTTCAGGTACGTCCCACTGGGAGGAGACCCCGGGGCAGACCCAGGACTCGGTGGAGAGACTATGTCTCCCAGCTGGTCTGGGAACGCCTTGGTATCCCCTCTGAAGAGCTGGAGCAGGTGGCTAGGGAGAGGGAAGTCTGGGCTTCTCTGCTTGAACTGCTGCCTCCGCGACCCGGACCTCCGGAAAAGCGGTAGAAGATGGATGGATGGATGGCTAACAAGAGATACAGACTGTGTACATGCATTGGTAGCATATTGTCACACGTGCATACAGTAAAGACAAGCTGCAGCTTTAAGCAGATTATTCTGTTCAGTAGAGAAAATAAGCACTCTAAAGAACTCTTAAGTAGTGCAATAGATGCTGAAAATTTGGATAGTGCCAGTTGATTTAATGTGCTCCAGCTTTGTCTTTTAATGCTGCCAAATTCATTTTTATAAATGATTTTTGTTGTTGTCATAAAGCCAAAGTGAAATAAAAATTTAATAAAAAGACAACATAACCAGTAGTCATTGCCAAGCTGCTGTTTACATCTAAATTACTCGTTTTTCACTTTGTAATGTGCTGTAGATGATCAAATCACAAAACTAAACATTTGCACTGTAAACATTTAGCTGACAGTCTGTTCTTAAAAACCAGTATGCAAAAAAAAAAGTATAAAAGAGGAATTATTCACTCTATGTCTCATCATTTACGCTGTTTACCAGATGTGGGGAGGTGCAGCAGAATTTACTAAACAGCATTAGCAGGAGCCAGCAGTGATGTTTGCAGACAGGCTCACTGTCGACTTTGTGTATTGTCATATTGAAATGGCTCAGGGACAAACATCCATTACTGCCAAAAACCCAAGAACAGAATAGTAGGAAATATCACTGAGCATTTAAACGTGTTGCTCTGAATTAAACCGTACAGACATTTGGGGCCTTTATGGCCCCTGTTCTTCATCTTTAGGACCTGCTGATTTTTACCAACATACAAGTCAGCTCCCTCATATTTCCAACATACATCACGAGTAATTTAGATGGTTTTTGGTCTAAATGTGCTCAAATTATAATATTATAATGTACCATAAAAGTAGTGATTGAAAATTTGGCTGTTAGCCTAATACAGATCACATTTAACTCCCAAATATAGACGTGGACAAAATTGTTGGAACCCCTCTGTTAATGAAAGAAAAACCCACAATGGTCACAAAAATAACTTAAATCTGACAAAACTAACTAACTAACTAACTAACCTGCACTTATATAGCGCTTTTCTAGTCAAAAAGACCACTCAAAGCGCTTTCATTAATACTAACCCTCTATTCTAAGGGCCTATAGGAAACAGATATCTAGGGACAATTTAGAACAGCCAATTAACCTAACATGCATGTTTTTGGCATGTGGGAGGAAACCGGAGAAATCCCGGAGTAAACCCACGCAACACGGGGAGAACATGCAAACTCCACACAGATCACTGTTGGTCGGGGGCTGGGATCGAACCCACGATCCCACGATCCCCACAATCCCCCGGCCAAGGGTAAACTGTGCTGCCGCAGTGCTAACCACTGCGCCACCGTGGTAATAAATAAAAATGGTAATATTTATTACCACAAAAGTGGTAATAAATAAAAATTTTATGAAAATTAACCAATGAAAATCAGACAATGCTTTTGAATTGTGGTTCAGCAGAATTATTTTAAAAATCAAACTCATCAAACAGGCCTGGACAAAAATGATGGCACCCTTAACTTAATATTTTGTTGGCACAACCTTTTGAGGCAATCACTGCAATCAAACGATTTCTGTAACTGTCAATGAGACTTCTGCACCTCTCAGCAGGTATTTTGGCCCACTCCTCATGAGCAAACTGCTCCAGTTGTCTCAGGTTTGAAGGGTGCCTTCTCCAGACGGCATGTTTCGGCTCCTTTCACAGATGTTCAATAGGATTTAGATCAGGGCTCATAGAAGGCCACTTTAGAATAGTCCAATGTTTCGCTCTTAGCCATTCTTGGGTGTTTTTAGCTGTGTGTTTTGGGTCATTATCCTGTTGCAAGACCCATGACCTGCGACTGAGACCAAGCTGTCTGACACTGGGCAGCACATTTCTCTCTAGAATACCTTGATAGTCTTGAGATTTCATTGTACCCTGCACAGATTCAAGACACCCTGTTCCAGATGCAGCAAAGCAGCCCCAGAACATAACAGAACCTCCTCCATGTTTCACAGTAGGTACAGTGTTCTTTTCTTGGTATGCTTCATTTTTGCGTCTCTGAACATAGCGCTGATGTGCCTTGCCAAAAAGTTCCAGTTTTGTCTCGTCTGTCCATAGGACATTCTCCCAGAAGCTTTGTGGCTTGTCAACATGCAGTTTGGCAAATTCCAGTCTGGCTTTTTTATGATTTGTTTTCAACAGTGGTGTCCTCCTTGGTCGTCTCCCATGAAGTCCACTTTGGCTCAAACAACAACGGATGGTGCGATCTGACACTGATGTACCTTGACCTTGGAGTTCACCATGAATGTGTTTAGAGGTTGTTCTGGGCTCTTTTGTTACCATTCGTATTATCCGTCTCCTCCTGCGGCCACATCCAGAGAGGTTGGCTACAGTCCCGTGGATCTTAAATATCTGAATAATATGTGCAACTGTAGTCACAGGAACATCAAGCTGCTTGGAGATGGTCTTATAGCCTTTACCTTTAACATGCTTGTCTATAATTTTCTTTCTAATCTATTGAGACAACCCTCTCCTTTGCTTCCTCTGGTCCATGTTTAGTGTGGTACACACCATGTCACCAAACAGCACAGTAACTACTTGTCACCCTTTAAATAGGCCGACTGACTGATTACAAGTTTGTAGACACCTGTGATGTTAATTAGAGGACACATCTTGGTTGAACATGTCCCTATGGTCACATTATTTTCAATCTTTTCTAGGGGTACCATCATTTTTGTCCAGGCCTGTTTCATGAGTTTGTTTTTTAAAATAATTCTGTTGAACCACAATTCAAAAAGTATTAAAGTACAAAAAATGTATTGTGAATATGCTTTTGTATATTCACAATACAAAAGCATTGTCTGATTTTCACTGGTTAATTTTCATAGAATTTTTATTTATTACCACTTTTGTCAGATTCAAGTTATTTCTGTGACCATTGTGGGTTTTTCTTTCATTAACAGAGGGGTACCAACAATTTTGTTCACATCTGTAGTCATCTTTTCAATGACCTGAAAATACAACTTTTCAAATTTCACTTTTAAACCAAATCCAGACATTGTTTAGATGGTTGGCGAAATCATTTTTCCATAATTTTCCAACCTTTTTTGGGAGGCTGGGAAAATTGTGAAAAAAATGAGAAAGTTTAAGTTAAGTTAGTCTCAGGGCCTAATTCATGTGTGAGGGGAGAATGGAGTGAGAGATTGACAGACGGATCAGAGCAGCATCTGAAGTGATGCGGACATTGTTCCGGTCTGTTGAGGTGAAGGGGGAGCTAAGCTCTAAAGCAAAGCTGTCGATTTACTGGTCACTCTACTTTCCTACCCTCAACTATGGTCATGAGCTTTGGGTAATGACTGAAAGAACGAGATCGCGGATACAAGCAGCTGAAATGAGCTTTCTCCGTAGGACTGCTGGACTCACCCTCAGAGACAGGGTGAGGAATTCAGTCATTCGAGAGAGGCTCAAAGTAGAACCGCTTCTCCTCCACACTAAAAGGAGCCAGTTGAGGTGGTTTGGGCATCTGATCAGGATGCTTCCTGGACCCCTCCCACTTGAGGTGTTCCGGGCACGTCCCACTGGGAGAGACCCCGGGGCAGGCCCAGGACACACTGGAAAGACTATGTTTCCCAGCTGGTCTGGGAATGTCTTGGCACCCTCTCTGAAGAGCTGGAGCAGGTGGCCAGGGAGAGGGAAGCCTGGGCTTCTCTGCTTGAGCTGCTGCCTCCATGACCCAGACCCCAGAAAAGTGGCAGAAGATGGATGGATGGATGGAAACTTACTAGAAAACAATCTGAATTTCTGACAAAAACAGCTGCAAATTTACAAGAAAAAAAGGTCACAAACAGTATTAAAAAAAAAAAATAATAAAAATAAATCATTTCCGATAAAAAGGTCAGAAATTTTGAAGAAAAAAAAATCACAAATTTTTGAAAAAAAAAAATAGTTACAAAGTTACCAGAAAGGAAGAAAAAAAATCAGAAATGAGAGTTACAAATCTATGGAAAAAAAATTAAAAGTTACAAATTTCAGCAAAAAAAAAAAAATGTTAAAAAAGTGTAAACTTCCTTGGAAAAAACCTACCCCTATCATGGATAATTTAGATGTTTTTGGACTAAATCTGCTCAGTCTGTCTAAGCCAGGGGTCTACAACCTGCGGCTCTGGAGCCACATGTGGCTCTTTTGCCAATAGTGGCTCCTTAAGGTCCTGGCAAAAAAATTAAAAATTTTCAGTAGAAATACACTAGAAAATTTACTAGAAAAATTAATACATAAGAAAAGCTGAAAGGTTCTCACAATGATTTTACCAAGAAATAGTCACAGAATTTCTGGGGGAAACAAATTTACTAGAAAATCTGCAATTTTTTTGAGACTAATATTGCAATATATGTGGAAAGTGCTGCAAATTTCCACGAAAAAAGTAAGAAATTTACAAATCAGAATAGAACAAATTTATTAGAAAAGCAAAAAATTTATACCAGAAATATGACTGTCATGCTGTGGGATGGGTCTTGTGCCCTCATCCTAATGTATTATTCTAGTATCTTGATTTTTGGACATGGGACTCAGCCCTCGCTTTAAGTTCATTTTTGGTATTTTCTGTATTTCTTTCTGGCTGTTATTTTCCTGGACTGCCATTTTTATTCTGTTTTGTGTAGTTTTTCTGTGGGTCATTTAGTCATCAGTATTTTTATTATCATTATGCATCATGTTCTTGTTTCCCCTTGAATTGTTTTTTCCTCTGTGTGATTATCCATTCAGCCCCGCCTGTTTTGTGCAATCATGCCCTGCTGTGTCTGTCTGCCACGATTATGTCACCTGTCCTGCATTGTGTTAACTGCCCGCATGTGTATTTATACTTGCCCCAGTCTGTGTGTGATTATGATTGCCGTAGTCAAGCTGCGTGATCAACGCGCTTCTGTCTGTTCTGACCTGACCTGTTCCTGCCTGATATCAGTAGGTTTTGTACAGCCCCCATGCTGCCTGTTATTTTGTGTTTCTTTTGAGCTGCGCCCATCTGGCCAGCTCATTAATAAATCCAGCCGAACTCTTAAGTACCGCATTTGGGTCTAATTTAACAGTAATTGTGACAATGGCAAATTTAGAAAAAAAAACTTTCAGGAAAATCTTTTGGAAATTTGCGAGAAAAAAAAAATCACAAACATTTTGAAAAAAAATCTCAAACTTTCTGCAAACATCAGATTTGTACGAGAAAAAAATGTCACAAATTTATGTGGAAAGAGGTGGCATTTTACCTGAAATGCAAATTTTCAATGAAAAATGTGGCAAATTTATTAAAAAACAAAAATTTAGGCCAAAAATCTCACAAATTTATGACAAAAAATTAATTTTATGAGGAAAAACCTGTTAATATCAATGGCGTCAGGCCAGTTTGTAATGGGAACATTGCTGTTTTACCTTAGTTTTAAGGCTCTGATATGTTTGTGGCTCCATGCAGATTTTGCTGGTCAAAAATCTCTCAGAGTGGTTCTTTGTATCAGAGAGAATGGCACCCCTGGTCTCAGCCTCAATTTAGCCAAAAAATAGTTGCTGAAAACTGTGTTGTAAAGTCAGTCTAGTAGAGACCAAATTTGACCCAAATATATTTACAATTAGTTTTTGAATATTAGACAATCTCTACATGAAGACATCTTTTTTACCATTTAAAAAAGACAACTTTTCATCTTTCACTTTTACACAATATTAGTGAAGTGAACAACATTTTTGCTTTTATTACCAACTCTACCTGAAATAATCCTTTTCTGAATATGATTTTTTTTAAAATCCCCATTTCCACATAAATCAAAGGCAGCATGCCCAAGGGCTAAAGAGGAAATGAACCATGGACCTTTCACAGCTCACAGTTCAGAAAGCCTGCACCGCTGATTGTACAGGAGTGCATTAGTGCACATGGTGTGGGTAACTTGCACAAAGAGTTCCTGAACAAGAGGTGCCACATGCACATCAATTGAAAAAAAACAAAAAAAGAACACACACACAACAGGGATAATTATAACTTCAGAAATTAGACATGAATTGTAAGACTCATGAGCCGTTATTCTCTCTGGTTCAGAACGGCTAGAATGTTACCTGAATCTTTGTCTTTCTCTATGGGTGTTTTCACACCTGAAAGTCCACAGTTCTGAGGTTCATATTTTTGTTACATTGATTACATTTGGTCTGGTTAGGTTTGGTTTTATGCTGCTCCTTTTCCTAGCAAATTAAAGCTATGGTCACAAAGATTCTTACGAACGATGGGGTCGTAAGAATCTCACCGTTCCTACGAATTCTGGAGTTTGCAGACATTCGTGGAGGGGATTATAGTTTCTTACAGCTGCCGTTCAATTCGCAACAGCAACTTGAGGCATTCTTGAGAAATTAGGTGCTTTTATGTCATACGATGGCCCGAGAGTTCTTATGTTCTTTGTAAGGGTGCCTTGTTATCTTCCTAAGGCATACTTAAGGTCTTTACATACTCCGCAAGAACAGAGAAAATTTTTTCTTTCTTGAGGGGGCAAGAACAAAAACAAAGTTCTTTCTGGCCAGGACAATTCATACTTCACAAGAAACTCAAGTGCAGAACTCCTGAGAAATTCAAATTTCTGACCAGTCACACAATAGTTCTTGGACACCACACAAGAAAAAAGTTCTACCACGATGATGTGTCAAGAACAAGCTGTAAGAACTCCCAAACCAGGGCTGCAAGAACAAAATGGCGTCATTTTGTTCTTGCAGCCCTGGGAGAGAGAGAACACATTGTTCTTAAGGAGTATGTATAGGCCTTTACCCGCATCTTACAAAAATTTTTGTGCAATTCACAGCACTCTCAATTCATTGGCAGGAAGATCTTACGGCTTTCAGTACATTTTTGTTAGCACAAATGTCACACAAATGACATACTTCCGCCTTATGAGCACCTCACTACCCCCTTACGCATGCTGTACGACTCTCTGTACGAATGGGGATTCTTAAGGGGCCCTCAAGAACAACTTAAGATGTTCTTGAAGCATACTTATGGCCAACATTTTGCATAGTTCTTATGTTGTTCCTGAGGTATTCATATGGCCGCCCTACGAGGGGGGGGCGGCTTTCGTGGGGCATTCGTAGAAATCTTGGACATGGATAGGGGTAGATTAGTTTATTTGACAGGGACAGTGCAATAAACATAGACAATTAATCAAAGACAATCAATCTGATGTGTTGCACATAGAGTGTATAGCTATTAGCTAATTTGCAACTCTTGTCCCTGGATGGGCTTTAGAAAAAAGAATCAAGATAAAAAATATACACAATAACCACATACATCAATGCAGAAAAATTATAAATACACAATTATAAATATTATAAATATTATAAATACACAAATATAACAGCCTGACTCACATTTAACATAAATATTATAAATATTATAAATACACAAATATAACAGCCTGACTCACATTTAACACATATAACATAACTCACATTTGCCTATTTCAGGCCTTCCTCCCTCCGTCACTCACTATAAACAAACACATTTATTCCTTCCCTTCATTCACTCTCACTTTGCAGACAGATAATTCATACATGAGTACATTCTTGTTTATTTTTCAGCCAGTTTTTAACATTTTTAGTGAATGTTCTAAAGTCCGTTATTATTTTAATTTCATTTGGCATTGTGTTCCAGATGTGACTGCCCTTTATAGAGAAAGCTGTTTGTCCAAATGTGGTTCTGCGGTGGAATATTTTACAGTTATTGTTAACAGAACTCCTGGTGGCTCTGCTGCTGTCCTGTCTTTGGACGAAACCAGCAAGTGGCTCGGGTGCTGATTTATGGAAACATTTGAACGTTAATTTCAGAAGACAGAGGTCAATGAAGCTCTCAAAACTCAATAGGTTGTATTTTTTTAAAACATTACAGTGATGCCACCTAATGGGCTTTTTGTCCAAGATTTTTAGGGTTTGATTATATAATGAACCTATGTGTCTTATTGTGGAAGGGGCTGCTTGAGCCCAGACTGTCAAACAGTATGATATATGAGAAAAAAACATAGAATGCATATACAGTGCAGCTGCTTCGTAAGGTATGTAATATCTAATTAATTTAAAGCAGTTCAGATTTTTTTTTACTGTTTTTGAAATTTTCTTTATATGAAGATTAAATTTGAGTTGAGGATCTAGTACAATGCCAAGGTATTTGAATTCTGTAGCTAAACTGATGTCATGATCATGTATATTAACTTTAAAATGTTGCAGGTTACATTTTTTGATTGAAAAGCACATTGAGACTGTTTTCTGAAGGTTCAGCAATAGATGGTTCTTGAGGAGCCACTCTTGGACATCAACCATACTTGTAGACAGTACATCTGCAGCCTGTGCTGGAGTCTTGGCAGCTGTGTAAATAACTGCATCATCTGCATAAAGTTGGCATGTTGCAGCTGAGCAGTGTAACGGCAAGTCATTAATAAAAATGCTGAAAAGTAAAGGACCAAGAATGGACCCTTGTGGGATACCCATGCGGTTGTTTAAAAATGAGGATTTATCCTGGTGAACTTTTACACACTGTTCTCTATTCTGGAGATAAGATGCAAACCATTCTAATGTATTTGGGGAGAAGTTAAAAGATACCATTTTGGATAAAAGCAAACTGTGGTTTACAGTATCGAAAGCCTTTTTGAGATCTAGAAAAACAGCTCCTACCACATTACCCCTGTCCAAGGACTGTTTGACGTTTTCAATAAGGCAACAATTTGCTGTTTCTGTTGAGTATCCTGGTCTAAAACCAAATTGATGTGGATGAAGAAGTTGACTGTCTTGTAAGTAGTCTATCAGCTGTGTAGCTACAACTTTTTCAAGAACCTTAGATAGGACTGGTAAGATAGAGATTGGGCGGTAATTGCATATATCGTCTTTACTGCCTGATTTATGAACTGGTATGACGACAGTTTTTTTCCAGCCAGATGGAAATGTACTAGACCTAATGGAGAGATTAATGAGATGAGTCAGTGGTTTGATTAATATTTTGCTGTGCATTTTGAGAAAGGAGGTGCTCATATTGTAGATATCATTAGTTTTTGAGTTTGACAGTGTTTTAACAATACCAGCAATTAACTTCTCATTTACCTCATCGATGTGAAAAGTATCTGTTGGAAGTATGGAATTTGTGTTGTTGAGCACATTTGGCAGCACAAAAATTTTTGTTAAGTCTTCCACAGAGCCCACAAAGTGTGAATTAAATACATTTGCCAAAGTAGCCTTGTCACTGACGGTCTTGCCATTGATTCTAAGTTCCTTTACCCCCTTCTGATCGTTTTTTTTATTAGTTAAGTTATTTAAATGCCTCCATAGGGAACTGTTGTTACCCTTTGCATGATCTATCAGTTTATTGTAATAAGATATTTTTGATTTTCGCAGCTCATGTACCACTTTATTTCTTAAACTTTTGTACACAAGGTGATCATTTTGTAGTTTGGAGGTTAGTGATGTTTTCAGTGCATAGTCTCGCCTCTTCATAAGTTTTCTTATTTCATTATTTAACCATGGTAGGCTAATCTTCTGTTGTCTACTTTTAATTTGCTTTGAAAATTTTTCTATAGACTTTGTGATTGTTGCAGTTATAAAATTACAACAATCATCTACTTCACATGTTGCCATGAGCTGCTCCCAATTTTGATTCTCTAAGTAATGTTCAAACTCCTCATTTTTTGATTTGGGGATAATAAAATTTGATTTGTCAATATCGACTCCCCCAAAATACTGTAGTCGCTTTTTAGTAAGTTTCCTGACAGCAAGAACCATGTTATGATCTGAGAGACCAGTTACAAGATTATAGGTTCTGGTTATTTGTTCTGGTTTATTAGTAAATACCATGTCAATAAGTGTTCTGGATTGTTTGGTTATCCTGGTGGGTCCTTTGATGATTTGCTGGTAATTAAATTTAGTCATGAGGCTTTTCAGTTTTTGTTTGTCTTTTTTATCAGACCAGTTGATATTAAAGTCACCATGAATTATTGTTTCTCTGTTCTTTTCAAGTTGTTTAACCAGATCACTTAATTCATTATAAAAGGAAGAGTTGTGTGACAGTGGGTTGTACACTACTGCAATGTTGAAATTCATTACCGGAGAGAGACATACATTAACAGCTAAACATTCAAGTGAAGTATTCAAATCAACCAGTTGACATTTATATTTCTCTTTGATGTAAATTAAAACACCTCCTCCCCTCCCTACCTGCCTGTCTTTTCTAAAACACTGGTAGCCCACAATATCGATCATATTAGTGTCTATGTTACTGTGTAGCCAGCTTTCTGAGAGACAAAAGTAGTCCAGATTTGAGTCCAACAGCAACACCGAAATCTCATCTCTTTTGGGGATTATGCTCCGTATGTTTAAATGACCGCCGAGGATCCCCTTTGGTTTAGCCTTGGTGTCCCAAAGAACTCGTGCATGGTTAACAGTTTGGAAAAATAAATGTTGTTTTTGCTTTTGTACAGCTCGGTTTTGTGCTAACCCAGTGGTCTGCTGTTTAATAGTGGCAGGTCCAGGGTTAAGGTGAATATCTCCTGCCAGAAGTAGCAGAACTAACAGAACTTTAACTGTATATCCTCTGCCATATTGTGATTTTTGCTTAACAGCCATGTTTGCCTTAATTTGGAAGTTTTTGCTCAGGGCTTTTAAAGACCACATAGAGTGTAGGGTGAGATGTCCAAGCCCAAATCCATACAGATAAAACTTTTTAACTTCACCTTTGGTTGAGTTTGTCGGAAAATCCTTCTTGTTGCAGGTCCAGACACACAAAGACAAAACGAAGAGGAAGTAGATAAGTAGAGAAGGCTTATTAGTGGTGCCCATCAGCCCACTTTTTAATCCGGTGGCAGCCATCTTCAGTCTTTCTTGGAAAGAAGGAAAAGGAAAATCTGTGGATAGTAAAATAAATTCTGCTTATATCGCCAGAATCTGATCCGATCGTCCTCGAATCCAGCTGGGCCTCAGCTAGCCAACTAGCCCCTTCCGTTGCTGGTCTCGTTGCTCATAGTCGCCGTAACTGGTCTCCCGTCCCGCTCCTCCAACCGAGTCTCGTCACACACCGCCGCTGCCACCGAGCTCCGCTGAGGTCACGGTAAATCCTCCGCTAGGCACCGCCACCTACCGTCGTCTGCCTGGGTGAAATCTCTGCTGAGCCCCGTCAACAAATAGCCGCTTGCCTGGTAGTATCTCCGCTGGGCCTCGCAGCTGGGCTTCGATTCAGGCTGGTGTAAGGTGGAATGACTGGCGCCAGCATTAAGCTAACTAGCGTTAGCTTAGCAATCGCTTCGGGTAGTCTCGTCGCACACCGCCGCTGCAGTCACGGTAAGTCCTCCGCTGGGCACCGCCGCCTACCTCCGTCTGCCTGGGTGAAATCTCTGCTGAGCCCCGTCAAACAAATAGCCGCCTGCCTGGTAGTATCTCCGCTGGGCCTCGCAGCTGGGCTTTGATTCAGGCTGGTGTTAGGTGGAATGGCTGGCGCCAGCATTAAGCTAACTAGCGTTAGCTTAGCAATCGCTTCAGGTAGGGCACATCAGTGAATCACAAGGAAGCGCTGGAATCGCTGGTCAGTTTACTCACAGTGGCCGGATAAAAGCGATCAAAGGGGTAATCCACCGGAGGTATATCCGATCGCTGTAGGTAGTTATTTAGAGACTGGCGCCAGCATTAAGCTAACTAGTGTTAGCTTATCAATCGCTTCAGGTAGCATTAAGCTAACTATTGTTAGCTGAGCAATCGCTTCAGGAAGGCGCAGGAAGTCGCTGGAGAGAGGCGATTAAAGGGCAATCCAACGGAGGTGGCAATTCAGCCCGTGTGTGTTCGCCACGAGCGCCGATCGCTGCAGGCCAGCCACTTTTAATGGCAAAATCAGTGACTTTGTCTCAGCACTGAAAAAGTGTGACCATCCCGGTCGCCATCTTGAAAAGATGGACAAGACCATCGACCTTGCCACAAACTTACGATCTACAAACACTGGATTCTCCTACAGCCACCTTAAGAAGGTCATACGAAATAGTCCAAAAATCGTTCATATGGTACTCGCAGCCGTTCGTAAGGATATTTGTGACCGTAGCTTAAACTATGTCTTGTTGTCATGACAACTTTTACGTTTTGAGAAGACCAGTAGTTAGCAAACATGCTACTAATACTCCAAGGGGTTTTCTGCAGCTCTGGACACATCAGTAACCGCACTTTAAGTTAAAGTAGGAAAATATTCCATCATATTAGGCGGTGAACTAATTTAGTGAGGCTTGAATATTATCCAGGTCTTTGTTAAAAAGGACGTTTGTCCTTGCCATTAGCCATGATGACTTTCAGGTGGCATTGCTTGCTTATCCATCTTTTTTCAAAAACTCTGTCAAGTGACTATTTGTGTCGCTAAAGGCCATATTTCCTCTCTCCGAGTGCAACCATGGCTCATTTTCCCTCTTGTCAGCTGCCTTAATGTCCTGTGTTTGGTTCAAAGGTCCAAAGCCATCTCTACCTTCGGAAGCAGAGATGGCTGAGAGATCACTGAGGGATCACTGAGTATTCGATGAAAGACCAACAGAGTTAATTGTTGAAATATTGCCAAGAGCTCATTGGGAGAACAATGAGATCATTGAGCACTCCTTGAGAGATCATCAAGTGTACATCGAAAGATTGCTTCCCTTTGGTGATCGTAAAGAGATTGTTATGGACTGAGTCAAAACTATAAGGACCATGGAGATCACTGAAGATCACTGAGAGATCATTGGAAGATCTTGGCGATCCCTGGAAGATCCTTGATAGATCGTTGAGAGATCTGGCCATTTTTTTATCACTCAGCATTCTCTCAATGATCTCCACCCCATGTAAACAGCAGTTTAGTAATCACCTGTGTCCCTGAATCCCTTATCCCTTTTTTTCCTGTGCAGCAGTTTGCATTGATAATTGTTCTGCTCTGCTGCCTCGGTAAGCGGCACATAAAACAATTACCCTCCAGCTTGCAGCGTATTTACAGAGCAGAACAAAAAAAGTTTGCCATCAGCTGCAGCTGGAGTCAGTAGAGTGGGAGTTTGTCAGAGCGCGGGATGAGAAACTCTGAAGAGCAGTACTGGTCCTGGGTCAGCCGTAGCCCGAGGCATGAATACATTAGGTGCTTTCCCAGAGTGTGGCTAGTCATTTCTTCCAATTCATTCATTCCTTGTGGGTGCAGAGGTGCGTACACTCGCCTGTCATTTCAGGAGGCACGAGGTTGATTGTTCTAACCTCCCATGTGATATTTACACAAATATTTTTATTTGATCCAGAGGACACTACTGAAATAGTGTCCTCTGGATCTACTGAAATTTCAATACTATTATTTTTCTTTCTTTTTGTCCTATCCAGCAGCTTGGCAAGTAGAACAAATAACATATAAGTAGTATTTATAAACTCCTTTTGCTGTATAATAACTTTAATACTTTATTCAAATTGTCTTATTATGCCAAGTTTTTGCGATGCAAAAACAATAAATAATTTCTGAACTTTTCCCACATTTAATGTGACCTATAACCCGAACAATTCCATTGAAAAATAAACAAATTTGTTATAGGAATAACATTTTAAAAAATATACAAAATCTGCTTGCATATGTGTGCACATCCACAAACTAAAGCCTGATTTATACTACTGCGTTAATCCTATGTAGAGCCTGTACACAAGTGGTCTACACCATTTAAAACCAAAATTACAAGCAATTCTGTAAATAAAAACAGTAAAATTATAATTCAAAAAGTCAAACATTTACATCTGAAAAGATTTACAAGAAAAGGTAGCAAATTTATTATTAAAAAAGTTCTAAATTTACAATAAATAAGTTTTTTGTGAATCTATAGGGATAAAGAAGTGAGTTTAGGATGAAAAGTGAGGAAAAACGCAAATGTATGAGTGAAATGCTGCAAATTTAACAATATACAGTCACAAATTTATGAATTTGCAAATTCATGACTAAAAAGTTGCAAACTTGCAAGTGAAAAAGTCAGAAAATTATAAGTGAAAGTCATTAATTTACAAGTAAATTGTATATTTAGGGGGAAAAACTAACAATTTCGTGTCAAGACGTGGGCTGGAGCCTATGTCCTGGTGACAAGGAACATAAACTATAAATCAGGGTGAGGACATGGGGCCCAGTCCACGGCCTGACACAAAATTGTAAGTTTTTTCCCCCTACATATAGAATTTATTTGTTATTTACATACAGTGTTTTATTTAATTACAACCTTCATTCTTTTGGGTCGGTGTCTATCAGCGTGGCACATCCTGACTTAGTGATATTTGCCCACACCTCCTTGCAAAAGCTTTCATATCTGTCAGACTGTGAGGGCATCTCCTGTGCACAGCCCTCTCCGGGTCACCTCACAGACTTTTTAATTGGATTTTAGGTCTGAGCTCTAGCTGTGGCATTTATATCCACCGTACAAATACTAGAAGGTTCCCGGTTCACCTATAGCACACTTTAAAAAAGCCACCCAGAGCTGAAGAGTTCTGAAATGTCCAGCAATGAGTCCAGACTTAAATCCCATGGAGAGATCTCAAGACAGCAATTGGGGACAGGAGGTCTTCTAATTTGAGAGACCTGGGGCAGCTAGCAAAAGCCAAATGGGCCAGAAGATCCAATAAAGCACAGCAAGAAACTCAGCGATTGTTACAGGATTTCAGATATTTCTTCCAAAGATTACATCATCAAATATCAAGTTGAGAATGCCAATAATTTTGTCAGGTCCAGTTTCTGGAGTTCTGCGTGGGATGTCTTTGGTTTGGCTTTGTTTTGTTCCAACGCAAACAACAGAACTAAACATGAGAATGCCAAAGAATTTGTAACTGCAACTATTTTCTGGTAGAAGTGGTATTATCTGAAAGAAATACAGGGATGTCATCTGTGGAAAAATACAACCCCAATTCTGGTGAAGTTGGGCCATTGTGCAAAACATAAATAAAAACTAAATACATACATACTCAAATACATTTTCAGAATCTTTTTCAACCTATATTCAATTGAATACACTCCAATGACAAGATAATGTTCAAACCGATAAACCTTATTTGGGTTTTTTTTCCCAAATATTCACTCATTTTGAATTTGATGCCTGGAACACATTTCAACAAAAGCTGTGACAGGTTCATGTTTACCACTGTGTTACGTCATCTTTTCTTTTAACAACACTCAAACATTTTCAATGGGATACAGGTCTGGACTCTGGCAGGCAGGCCAGTCTAGTACCTACACTTTTTCACTACGAAGTCATGCTGTTGTAACACGTGCAGAATGTGGCTTAGTATTGTCTTGCTGAAATAAGCCAGGATGTCCCTGAAAAAGACCTTGCTTGGATGGCAGCATATGTTGCTCCAAAACCTGTATGTACCGTTCGGCATTAGTGATGCCTTTACAAATGTGCAAGTTACCCATGCCATAACACACCCCCATATGATCACAGATGCTGGCTTTTGATCTTTGCACTGATAACATTCTGAATGGTCCATTTCGTCCATGATTTCCAAAAACAATTTGAAATGTGGAGTTGTCAGACCACAGCACACTTTTCCACTTTACATCAGTCCATCTTAGATGAGTTTGGGCCCAGAGTAAACAGTTGCATTTCTGTGTGTTGTTGATATATGGCTTTCACTTTGTATGGTAAGAGTTTTAACTTGCACTTGTAGATGTAGCAACGAACTGTTAACTGACAATGATTTTTCCAAAGTGATCCTAAGCCCACATGGTAATAACCTTTACAGAAAGATGTCAGTTTTTAATGCAGTGACACCTGAGGGAGTGAAGGTCACGGGCATTCAATGTTGGTTTTCAGCCTTGCCGCTTGTGTTCAGAAATTTCTCCAGATTCTTTGAATCTTTTGATGACTATCGATTATGAAATCCATAAATTCCTTGTAATTGTACATTGAGAAATGTTGTTCTTAAACTGTTGGACTATTTGCCCACACAGCTGTTCACAAAGTGGTGAACCTCGACCCATCCTTGCTTGTGGGAAAAAAACAAAGTTTATCAGTTTGAACATTAAATATCTTGTCTTTGTAGGGTGTTCTACTGAATATAGGTTGAAAAAGATTTTTAAAACATTGTATTCTATTTTTATTTATGTTTTACACAACCTCCCAACTTCATTGGAATATGTACTGTATATTTTTTATACCTGCAGTACTGTGGGAAGAAACCTGAGTACCCAGAGTAAATTCATGCAGGCACAGGGAAACTCAGAAAAGCCCTTGCTGACCAAGAGGTTTGAACCATGAGCCTCCTTGCTGTGAGGCAATGCTATGCTGCCCCTAGAATGCATTTGCACCAGAGCCTGGCTCTGTTTTCAACAGCATGAGTGCTTGCAGTGCGGGTCTGCCCCCAATTAAAATAATCTGGCACATTATTAAACAAAAAATAGAACAAAGCATGAGCCAGAGAGTGTGCAGCTAAAATTCTATATCAAACAAAAGGGGGGGGGCATTTTGGCTTCCAAAAATATAGCAGCTGGTCTCCCGAGGTCCCCAAGTGCGTGCTGAGGGTGTTAAGAAGAAGAAGAGCTGATGCAAGACCAGGGTAAAGTCATAAACTTCACAACAATTTTCAAAAATAAAAAAAGGGGAAAAAATCTAATTAATTGGCTGGTTGATTTGCTGTTTTTGCGCAGCTTTTAGGTAGATCAGATTGATTTGGTGGCTGCATCCCTGAATGCCAACATAACACAAAGTGCCGGGGCTGCAGGTTGCATGTAAACACGACGAGGCATGTACGCCGCTTTCATGTCTTGCTCTCTCTCTCTCGGTCTCTCGCCACCACCGCCGCTGAGCTCTCAATCTGCTGAGAGTTTGCTGCATCGCAACGCTCTGCCGTTACCATGGCAACAATGGAGGGGGACAATAAAGGCATGCTGATTTATTTTTTCCTTTTCCTAATCTCCTGCTTTGAGACTCAAATTCAGACAGATGTGGCGTGGAGGTCCCTGCCGCGCCAGAGAGAGAGAGAAAACACCTGAGAGACAGCCAAGAAGCTGTGAACACACACACACACACACAAATACACACACAGTCTCTCTCATTAAGTGATGTCGCACACCCCCCCCCCCCCCGCGGCTCATTTTCTTGTCATTTCGTCCTCCCTTTCCATCTTTGCTCCATGCCACCTCTGCCACCACCACCATCATCACCACGGCAACAAGGCAACCATGAGCTCCCGATGCCATCCCCGAGGCTGTTCTGTCTCCCCGATTCCCGTGACCGCCAATTACCAGCCAACAACACTCCATGACATCATCACCAGCAGCAGCAGCGCTGCATCATGGGCCATGTTTACTCACATTCCTCTCAGGCGGATCAGGACCTGGTTGTTGTGGTTCTGCTCCAGAACGTCTCCGAAGTCCTCCTCTGTCTGCTGCTGTGGTGGCTGCTCCTCCTCAGTCTGTGGCATCTCCTCACCCTGCACCTCCTGCTCCCCCTCCTCCTCTCTTTCTTCTTCAGGCTCCTCCACTCGCACCACCACCTCACATCGCTGCACCTGCTTTTCTTGGGGCAACTTCTCCGTCTCTACTCCCCCCTTCTCCTCTTCAGCTTGCTGCACCTTCTCTACCTGTTGCACCATCTCACTTTGCTCTTCTTCCTGGAGTTGTGACTCCTCTTGCTGCTGTTCCTCCTCCTCTTCTTCTTCAGGGTGTTCTACCATCTCACCTTGCTGCAGCGTGGCTTCTTCTTGCATTTCCTCCTCTTCTTCTTCTTGGAGCTGCTCCTCTTCTAGCTTTGTGCCTTCCTGTTGCTGCACCTCCACCTCTTCATTCTGTACCTCCCTCTGCTGCACCACATCATCTCCCCCCTGTCGCTGCACCTCTTGCTCCTCAGCTTCCAGCACCTCCTCGGGAAGCTGCGCCTCCTCCGCCTCCTCACTCATGTCGCTCGGGGGATTGTGTTCACAGAGCAGCGCTGGGTCTCTGTGACGCGTCCAGACGTTGCTCAGACTGGCAATGGAGTTGTGAAAACATCAATGCCAGCTGCGGAGGAGAGTGCCCGAGGCCGATGAAAAACTTCGCCCAACTTCCTGTGATGTCAGCTGACTCAGCCCGGTCAATGAGGCGGGACAATCTCAGATCCGTCGTGGACGGGAAGCAGAGGGGCGAGAGGTCACAAGATTTTGGAAGTTGGGGTCACAAGAGAAAAAAGCCCAGCTGAGATGCAGCTCACTGCTCAGCTCAGCACTAATCCACTGCGATGACAAAAACGATCCTGCTGAATGTCCCAGAGCATTGCCGTGGCAACACGAGGAGGAAGTCGTCCAGCGCTGTAGATGGGATGGAGAAGGAGAGTGAGCGAGTGAGAGAGAGGAGTGATGGAGGACAAAAGAGAAGCAGAGAACATTGCAGCACGTTTCCGTGGTAACCCAACAACGGTTGCCAAGAGTGATGGAATCCTGCAGCCGACAGAACCTCCCTCCTCCTCCTCCTCCACCACCTCCTTTCACCTCCTCGCAAATTCAAAAGCCCATAACTTTACACTCCACAGCTGAATCTTTCCTCCCCCCGCCCACTGACTGCATCTGTGTGTTTTTACAGTGATGATGTAATGTTCCTGAAAATGAGTGTCACAAATCTACTCCAGTCAAGTGGCACGATCACACAGGCCATGTAGAGTGTCGCTGGCGCCCCCAAGAGGCTTCACGGGTCATCACAGCTGCAGTACTAGCATTAGCCTGATTCAACAGTCTTTAAAGAGCCATAGGCGTAAACCAAGGGGGACGGGGGGAAATGTCCACCTGAACCTGGATAAGAGAGAATTGCCCCCCCATTCATCATAAATCTTTTTTATGTTACATAACAGAATAAAATGCATCTGAAGCACTGATTTTAAATCTGCAACTTTTTTTTTCTTGTAAATTTGCTTCTTTTTTCTTATAAATCAGCATTTTTTTCCTCATAATTTGCAACTTGTTTTTCTTTAATTCCACAACTTTTTTTATTGTAAACTTGCTACCTTTCTCTCATAAATTTAACACTTTTCTTATGAATTTGCAGCTTTTTAAAAAAATTTAAATCTCCAACTATTTTCTTGTAAATTTGCATTTTTTTCCTCATAAATTCGCAACTTGTTTTCCTTTAATTCCACAACTTTTTAGTGTAAATTTGCAGCTTTCTCATAAATTTAACACTTTTTTTACGTAAATTTGTAGCTTTTCTAAATTTTAAATCTCCAACTACTTTCTTGCAAATTTGCTTTATTTTTCTTGTAAATATGCATTTTTTTCCTCATAAATTTGCAACTTTTTTCCTTTAATTCTGCAAACTTTTTTAGTGTAAATCTGCAACTTTTTCTCATAACTTAGCAGCTTTTTTTTAAATTTTCAATCTATAACTATTTTCTTACAAATTTGCTTCTTTTTCTTATAAATCTGCAACTCATTTTCCTATAATTTCACACATCTTTTTGTTGTAATTTTGTAACTTTTTCATAAATTTTCATTTTTTATTGTAAATTTGCAGCTTTTTCTCATAAATTTGCAGCTTTTTTGTTGTAAATTTGCACATTTTTTCTCATAAAAAACTCCGGTAGGCCGGCCTAGAGATAGAGCATCCGCCCCACAACCAGGAGGTCGGGGTTCACGTCTCGGCTGGGTCATGCCAAAGACGATATGAAAGCGGAACGTCCTGCCGTCCAGCTTGGTGCACATCAAAAATGGAACAGAGGAGGGAAATGTGGGTGGCAGTGGCTCAAGAGGTAGAGCAGTTCATCCAATAACCAGAGGGTTGGCGGTTTGAATCCTGCTCTCCCCAGCCATCCTGCCATTGTGTCTCTGGGCAAGACACTTTACCCACCTTGCCTCCAGTGTCCAAGACACTGGGTATAAATGTGTATAAATGTTTGGTAGTGGTTGGAGAGGCCGTTGGTGCGGACTGGCAGCCAAGTTTTTGTCAGTCTGCCCCAGGGCAGCTGTGGCTACAGTAGTAGCTTACCACTATCATTGTCTGTCTGGAGTGAATGAATAATGGAGCCATTGTAAAGCACTTTGGGTATCTTGAAAGGTGCTATATAAATGCAATCCATTATTATAATAAATTTGACATGGTACCCGTGCATGCCCATAGAAACCAAGTATAAGCAAGTATTTCTGCTGCATGCCTGCCTTTGATCTTTGACATGGTTACCATGGCAACAGTAACCATGGCGAAACCTGCCTTTGATCTTTGACGTCACCACTCGTTCAATGATGGCTGCCTTTGATCTTTGATGATGTCATAGCAAGTCCTATGATCGTGAGTGATGCCTGTCTTTGATCTTTGCAGATGTCATAGTGAGTCCTATGATCGTGACAGACACACACACAGATTTTCTTGAATTATATATAGAATGATTTGCAGCTTTTTTATTGTAAATTTGCATTTTTTACTTATAAATTTGTAACTTGTTTTCCTTTAATTCATCTTTTTATTGTAAATTTAGAATATTATCTATTCACCTTGGAAAAACAAAATGTATAATATTTGGAAACCGCAAATTATATAATCACAAAAAAATTAAAATAAACAATGTTGAAATTGACAGTTTTCAAAACCAAGTTCCTAGGGGTCATTGTTGATAAACTAAACTGGAAATCCCGCATAAATTATGTCAAACCTAAAATGTCTAAATCCCTTGCTGTACTGTATAAAGTTAAGGATCTCCTGTGTCAGAAATCTCTTTGCATTGTATATAATTCACTGATAGTTCCTTATATGACATACTGTGTGGAGATCTAGGGAAGCACATACAAAACAAACACAAACTTAATCTTTTTACTACAGAAAAAAGCCGTATGCATTATATCAAAGAAACCTTACCGTGAACCAATAAATACAATATTCATTCAATTACATACTCTTCAATTTAGAGATCTGGTAGATTATGTGATTCAAATCATGTACAAAGCAAATAATAACCAATTACCTGTTAATATTCAGAGACTGTTTAAAAAAGGGAAAGCAAATATGAGCTAAGAGGTAACTCTGTTTTTAATAAGCCAAAGGTTAGAACAAATGCAAAGTATCATTGCATGTCTGTCACTGGAGTTAAACTGTGGAACTGTTGCTCTGAAAATATTAAAACATGTTCAACTCTGAAGCACTTCAAAAAATTGTACAAAGATGAGAAAATCTCCCAGTATCTCACTGTAAATGCTAGGAGATAAATTTGTAATAACTTAAAGGTTTTTTTTGTTTTGTTTTGTTTTTTGTCTACTTGTTCTATTTGATTTTCTTTTTTGATTTTGGGAAAGACTTAAATTTTTATGTTACTGATTTTAAAATTGTAACGAGGTAGGCACTATATTGTCATGCGGTGGCCCTCGCGGTGCCACCATAAGACGCACACAGTCACCAGTGAGTTTTTAGTGAGTTTATTACAGTGAAAAGTAAACAACACAAGATGCAGGGGCAATGACACATAAGTCTACACACTTCCGGAGGCGTAAGGCTAGACAGCTCACTTACGAGTCCATAGGAGGAGACAGTCATACACAGGCAATGGCTGTTAACGTAATGGCTACACAGGCTGCTGAGGCAAAGACACGCAGAGGTCTACTTTCACCAGAAGGGGTAAGGCTAACAGCTCACTACTGGTGCCGGAGAAGCGACGGTCAACCACAAGCAGACGAGGTAGGTAATAGTCCAAGTCATCCGTAGCTCAGACGTATAACGACTGACACTGCTGCAACCTACCGTCGCCAGTGCTGGGCTTAAATGGCGAAACACTAACGACGGTAATGACACTCAGCAGGCCGACTGTTGACAGGCGGAAGCCCCACCGAGCACTTTCACAATAAGAGCCCGGTGAGGCCAGAATACAGCCCGCAGCTGTCAAGGCCGGCAGCGAGACATAACTTACCCCGAGCGCGATCAGAGCCGGCGCTCGGGTCATAACATATATAAGCACTAGCTTCAGCCTACACCCTTTCGGTTGTTCTTTTGTGTGTTCTTATTGTATTGTATTGTATGTATGTTTATTATTATTGCCGAATAAATTCATTCATTCATTCATTCATAAATTTAGAATAGAACAGGCTTTACTGTCATTGTACAGTAGTACAGTACAAGGAAACTGTGGGTGCTCCACCAGGCTACTGTGCAATAAATTAAAAGAGAAGGGTTAGATAAAACACAGTTACAGAACACACGATTAAACACACGACTGAAATAAAAATAAATGAAAATAAAAATAAAATAATAAAAATGGCCCAGGATTATGGAACTATGCACATATATGGCAGTGGCTACGCAGGTGGAGTTATGTACATAAGAGTGCAGACACACAATTGAACACACAATTGAGTAAAATGGCCCAAGGATTATGGAAAATATATATAGTAGTGGTTTCACGGATGGGTCAGTATACACTGCTCAAAAAAATTAAAGGAACACTTTGAAAACACATCAGATTTTAATGGGAAAAAATAAGCTGGATATCTACACTGACATGGACGGGATAATGTGTTAAGAATGAAAAGATGCCACGTCTTTTGATGGAAATGAAAACACTCCAAAACTTAAAGTGAAGAAACTGTGGCAGGCTAGTCCAGCTTACTCAGATTAAAAAGTGTTCCTTTAATTTTTTTGAGCAGTATACATTAAAGTGTGGAGTGCAAAGACAGGTGTGTTACTGTGATAATTAAATGGTCGTCAGTTCTGTGCATGTAAGCTTTCGGAGGGAGGGGAGTGGGGCCTCTGTTTGCAATTTGGATGGTCCAGGGGAAGAAACGGTTTGTCAGTCTGGAGGTGTGGGACTTGATTGATGTGAACCATCGTCCAGAGGGAAGCAGGTTGAACAGGTGGTGGGCAGGATGTGAGGGTCTCCTGTGATGGCTTTGATCCTTCTGAGACAGGAGGATCTGGAGATGTCTTCCAGAGAGGGCAGAGGGCCGCCGATCTTTTGTGTGGTGTTGATGACCCTCTGTACAGCCTTCCTGTTCTCGGCCGTGGAGCCGGCGTACCACACACCCAGGCAGTAGGTGAACACGCTCTTCACTGAGCAGCGGTAGAAGGCCAGCAGCAGCTTCTGGTCCACGTTGTTCTTCCTCAGGACATGGAGGAAGTGCAACTTTTTTGCTCATAAATTTGCAGCTTTTTTATTGTAAATTTGCAACTTTTTTCCTCAAGGCTAATTAGCCATCACGACTGCCTCCCTCAGATGCAAATGCGTGAACTCACGTCCATTTGCACATTTACATTAAAGTAGAACTGAACCCACCTTTTGGCGCAAAAAGTAGAATAGCAGATTAATTCCTTATTATCTATTGTATTTTTCAACACATAAAAGAAATTTTTAGGCCGTGCGATGGCCAAGCTATAAGCCGATAAACTTTTGCCTCTGGCTGGCAGTGCCAAACAAACCGGAAGTAGTGCAGACGACGCTGCATGACGTCACGAGTGTGATCCCTAAACAAAACAACAATGGCAGATGATAGCAGTTCCAGCAGTTCCAGCAGTCAAGAAAACCAGAGTTTTCAGAGTGAAGAGGCATTCAGGATCAGTGACGAGACAGAGGAGGATGCAGGAGTGTGGCAGGTGGCAGGCGTGCACAAGGGCGAGCCCGGGAGACAGAGACCTAATGCACCTGTGACAGCAGCTGGCAGACGGCGATGCAGAGGCGAGGTCCGCTGCCGGGGAATACAGTGATCCCTCACTTATTGCATTTAATGGGGACCAGAACCGACCGCGAAAAGTGAAAAACCGCGAAGTAGCATGACCCCCCCCCCAAGGGCGTCACAAGCACTATTTTGCACAAAAAGGCACAAGAGAACAGCGAAAAGTGCCACTAAGCAACACGAGCGATAAAGAACAATGAATGTGGTCTTCCTTCGCTGGGTATGTGCGCTCTGCAGGGAGAGAAGCTAGGTAAAACGTCTCGGCCAATCAGCTTGCGAGGTAAAACGTCTCGGCCAATCAGCTTGCGAGATTCCCGAGCAGTGAAGAGGTGGGCGGAGAGGAGTGGAGCGGTGGTCAGAGAGGTGGATTTTGAGTTGTGCGGGCTCTCCGTGTTGATACCTGATACATTAGAACAGGGGTCACCAACCTTTTTGAAACCAAGAGCTACTTCATGGGTATCAAGTCACGTGAAGGGCACCAGCTTGACACACTCCTCTAAAATAACAAATTGTATATATATATATATATATATATATATATATATATATATATATATATACAGTATATATATATATATATATATATATATATATATATATATATATATATATATATATAAATAATTATCAATAACTTAGAGTGGGTAACAGACAAGATCAGTATTCAACACTTTATTTTTATTAATCTCAGCAATTGTTCAGATGATCACTTCTACATTTCATTAAAAAAATGTCCAGTTTTCACCAGTCCCTTTTAACCATAAAAAACTAAACCCTTTTAATTCATGAACTATGTTGAACCATGTTTGAAAAAGTTATGCAACATTTAAGAAAAATCAACTTTCATATTAAATAAATCTTATCACATTTTTAACTGAACAAATCTGCTGCAATTCTGCTCAAAATCTGTTACATTTAATAAACACACTTTTGTGTGTTCTTCTTCACTGGAATTATATCCATACAGTTCTTGCCAAGAATCATGCTTGAGTAATAACGAGCGCTGTCCTTTCATGAGAAGAAGTTAAACAGCGCTGAGAGTGCTTATGTGCACGGTGGAGCAGTGGTTAGCACCGCAGCAGCAGTTTACCCTCGGCTGCGGGGATCGTGGGTTCGAGCCCTGCCCCCGGCCAACAGTGATCTGTGTGGAGTTTGCATGTTCTGGTGGTGCATGTTCTGATTTTTTTTTTTTTTCATGCAAAAACATGCAGGTTAGGGAGTTAAGAGGCGCTTGCACACGCAGCGGCTGGTGGCTTGTCACCGGACTGCAGAACAAATCCACCTACGGGTACAAGATAAGTCCAAAAAAAAAAAAAAAAAAAGAGTGGGTAGTGAAGTGGCGCTTCGCCGTCGCCGCGCAAATGAAACACACGCAGCTTCCTTTCACGGTAATAAAAAAGAACTCTTCCTCCCGCTCACTTTGAAAATGATAAATTTTCTGTCTTTTTTTTTTGCCATGTTTTGGGCTAGGAAACTGCACTGCGCTCACCACCTTCACTGCCCGCTAGCTTACGCTCCACAAGCGCGAAGGTTTTGTCATGCGCACAATACTGACCTTTGAACTAGGTCAGATTCACCTTAACTTTACGTATAATAAACATATTTTCATTTTTTTTATTTTTAAGACATTGTCATTTTAAAATCTATATAAATGCAAGTGTGATTTTAAAAAATAGCGGCAGAAAAAATTACATCTTAGACGCAGCTCACTTGCGAGTTGTGCTATTTTTAGAACAGGCCTGCGGGCGACTCATGTGGTCCTTGCGGGCGACATGGTGCCCGCGGGCACCGCGTTGGTGACCCCTGCATTAGAACATCAGGTATCAACACGGGCTAATGTGTTCTAATGTTCTAATGTAGTCTACTACATTAGAACATCAGGTATCAACACGGAGAGCCCGCACAACTCAAAATCCACCTCTCTGACCACCGCTCCACTCCTCTCCGCCCACCTCTTCACCGCTCGGGAATCTCGCAAGCTGATTGGCCAAGACGTTTTACCTCGCAAGCTGATTGGCCGAGACGTTTTACCTCGCAAGCTGATTGGCCGAGACGTTTTACCCAGCTTCTTTATCGCTCGTGTTGCTTAGTGGCACTTTTCGCTGTTCTCTTGTGCCTTTTTGTGCAAAATAGTGCTTGTGACGCCCTTGGGGGGGGGGGGGGGTGACGCTACTTCGCGGTTTTTCACTTTTCGCGGTCGGTTCTGGTCCCCATTAAACGCGATAAGTGAGGGATCACTGTAATATCTATATCTAGAAACGCATCGCTTCCCGGTCGCTTTTCCTCCCTCTTTCTTTTCTTTCGTCGCCATGACAGCTTTCCTTGGCCACTGAACAGATCTTCCCAGGTGTTGGAAGTGTTTTGTAGTCGACTATCACGACAAAATGCACCAAAAACAACCAGTGTCGACGTGCTCGCAATGGTAAACATGGAGGACTGTGTCACACTCGTGACGTCACGCAGAACTCCGGCTGCACTTCCGGTTAATCGGCAGATTTGTCTGATTTTTCAGGGCGGGAAATTCAAAATCGCGATTTTCTCCAAGATTCCGGGATTTGTGGAGGGGATGCCAATGATAAATTATCTTTATAATTGTATGTACTATCACCCAGTGCCGTTCAATGCCGTTCAGTTCAGTTCTACATTAACTTTACATGTATTTTGTACGTGTACTTTTACACGTGAAAAAAATCATTTTGCGTTTGGCCTGAACGGCCCTTAAGCCTACGACTTTGCTTGAAACATCTCGTTTGGATTGGCTGCTCTCTTCCATGCGGTCATCACGTCATTACCTAACAGACCTGATCCAGACCTGCCCCCTGGATAGTCTGCCATGCCCTCTCCTTGGAGGAGAACAGGAAGTTTCCCACTGAGCCTCGGAGCTCATGTGCAGCCAGAATAGCTAGTGGCCCGACCGTGGTCTTTAGAGCTCTTCTTTATAAATTCATGTTTCCAACTGGTTCATTAATCCACAGTTCATTATATATCTCTACCTACCTACCTAATACCAACCAACCAGTGTAGACCAGACTGAACTTTTAAAGTGTCTTTTTCTGATGACTTTTCAATTTCTTCATGTAAAGTTGCGGGGCTTTTTTCTATACTGGAAATGTATTCATGTAAAACAGTGGCTTCTTACATCATTAGTTTCTACATTTTGTGTGATTTTTTTCCCTTTTTTTCTTGTAAACTTGTAAGATTTATCTAAAAAATTCACCATTTTTGAGACCCTAAGAAAAAAAGCTAAATATCTGAATTTCAAATTTGCCAAAATTGCTCAAAATACTTCTTTCCATAGTTGCGCTAGACTGGCAAAACAAGCTGTAACACAACATTCAACACACTTCCAGAGTTGCTCATATGGATAAGCTAAAAAAAATTACAGTAATACATTAGAAAGGAAAATAGCGTAGGTGTTTTGCCACAGAAACCTGTACACAGTTCTTTTAGACTAGGATTTCACCATTTCCTGGTTAGAGCAATAACTCTCTTACCGGGTTTTGTAGGTTTTCCCCAGCAGGGTAAATAGTGGGTCCATGGGTACACCTTCCAATGCTCCACCTGCCCAGAGTCAGCTTCAAAAGCTCATTTAAAGTTTTCTTTGGTAGCAGAGGGTTGGTCACCTGCTGGAGGGGGAGAGAGGAAGAAAAGTTCAGACCCACAAAACCTCTTCTGATCTATATATGTAGACTACTGTTATGGACGTTTCTAGCTTTTTGGAGGCCCTATGCAAAACTGTGTTGCATAGAAACATAAACTTCAGTCATTTGCTAGATGAACATCTCGTACATGCAACCCTTTAGCACACTGTGTATACAAGTACGACTATTACTACAGATTCTTTTCGAGGAGGTGGTGAGAAATGAAGAATGAAATACACCTTTCAAGTTGTAACAACAGACGGCATTTATTTAACATAAATAGGCAGCGCAGTGGCGGAGTGGTTAGCATTGCGGCAGCACAGCAACTCACCCTTGGCCAGGGGATCCTGGGTTTGATCCCAGCCCTTGACCAACAGTGATCTGTGTGGAGTTTGCATGTTCTCCCCGTGTCTGCATGGGTTTACTCCGGTTTACTCCCACATGCCAAAAACATGCACGTTAGGTTAATTGGCATCAAACTGGGGATTCTAAATTGTCCTTAGGTATGACTGTGAGAGTGAATGGTTGTCTGTCTCTCTGTGTTGGCCCTGTGATGGACTGGCGCGATCTGTCCAGGGTGTACCCTGCCTCTCGCCCAAAGATGCTGGGATAGGCTCCAGCCCCCCCCCCCCCCCCGCCGACCCGAAAAGGATTAAGCGGAAGAAAATGGATGGATGGATATTTAACATGAATAAAGTTTCTTCCTTTTCTTTCAGATAGTATCAGTTTTTTTAGTTAATCAGTGTCTCAGTTTAAATGATAGAAAGTCCATCCCAAAGAAAAGAAAATAAATTCAGAGCTCTGATAAAAGAAAGTCCATCCATCCATCTTCTACCGCTTAATCTTTTTCAGGTCAGGAGAACTGGAGCCTATCCCAGCATCTTTGGGCAAGAGGCAGGGTACACCCTGGACAGATCGCCAGTCCATCGCATACTGTAAAAGAAAGCAAAAAAAAAAAAACAAAAAACAACAAACAAATAATGTTCATCTACCTGGGTAGTGTATGTGTGCGTGTTCTCTTATTAGGGTGAAAAGAAATGTTCCAGGGCTTATCTGGGCAAAGTGGAGGGGTTATGGAGGGTAAAAGGGAATCCTCTGGGCTGGGGAGATGCTCCTCTGTCCACTCTGGTCTGGCGGTCCTCAGCTCGTCCTCGGCGCCACCATGGAATTGTGTCCAGAAAGCAGGACTCGTAGGTCACAGGCATAGAAAAAAAAACAACCTGCATAAGCAGGATAATATTTACTCATCAATAAAACATCACCAGATCTGGTACAGTCATTTAAAACACTTGTGATTTTACAGCACACTTAGAATAAGCATTCATTAATATTCTGTAGCTGCAACACTTGAAATAAAGTAACTGGTAGAAATATACCAACAGTAACAGTTGGCTGCACGGTGGCGCAGTGGTTAGCACTGCGGCAGCACAGTTTACCCTTGGCCGGAGGATTGTGGGGATCGTGGGTTCGATCCCAGCCCCCGACCAACAGTGATCTGTGTGGAGTTTGCATGTTCTCCCCGTGTTGCGTGGGTTTACTCCGGGATTTCTCCGGTTTCCTCCCACATGCCAAAGACATGCATGTTAGGTTAATTGGCTGTTCTAAATTGTCCCTAGATATCCTATAGGCCCTTAGAATAGAGGGTTAGTATTAATGAAAGCGCTTTGAGTGGTCTTTGTGACTAGAAAAGCGCTATATAAGTGCAGGTTAGTTAGTTAGTAACATGAACAGCATTTTTCCATTAATTTCTCCTAAATTAGCTTAAACTTCAAAGATTAAGTTTTCTCACTTTCTCTGATTGGTTTTAAGTAGTTGTTTCACAAACTTTGACACAGCACAAACCAAGAATATGAATCATACAAATTCCCACCGTGAAAATTTCCCAATCACAGCATAATGGACTGTAATGGTAAAAGTTAGCCTAGTAACTACTCACAGCTAAAAACTAGCTTAGCATCTATGAAACACTGTAAAACTCACCGAAGAACTCAATTCACAAATCAGTAACTCCTTAGTTGAACTCCAGTGACCTCTTCCTACAGCTCTTCTGGGCTGAATCACTTGTCAGAAGAATTACAAACAAACTTTTATTTGTAATAAGTCTCTATTTACTCTGTATATCTTTTGTATGACCTATTTTTTCCTCGTGTCATTCACAGCTCTTTCCGCCTTTCTGCTGTTATCTGCTGTTATCTGCTGTTTTGGGGTTTGTTTTTTTTTCCATCTATGAGATCTTATCGCTATGCAGCGCCACTACTGCCCACTGCTGGACAACTAAGAAACAGTCTATTGCAGATAAAAATTACAGTGACAAGTCAAGTTTATTCAAACTAATGCAGGTTACTTTGAGTGGGTTAAATCCCCCCCCCCCCCAATCTGCATGTATCCTTGCATGTAGGACCTTACACTACTTCAGAAGTTAAGGGTGTTAGTTGGCACATGTAAGGAACGCTATCAATGGAAAGAGACTCGGAGAATGCTTGATTTAACCCACTTAAAATAGAGTTCATAACAGTCAATAAGCGGTTCCCTAAGGTTGAATATGTACATTTTTTTAGGAGCAATCCTCTCTCTGGAGGATCTTCTCAACCACAGTTCTTCTTCATGACTTGCAACTATATGGAATTACATAACTCAGTCAAAAGTGGACTTTGGACATATTTACAAAAAGAATGGTTCTGTTTTTTGATACCGTTTTTTCTACAGGGGTATGTCATTATCTTCCAAAGTATATGAACCAGAAAATCAGTACAACATAAAGAAGCAAAGAAATTCGTCACTTACCGTTGGCAAAGGAGGCTGGCTCACTGGCATGGTTGGGCCGTTTTCGTCCATCGTGGTCGTTATTTTGCATTCTGTTGGTCATTTGCACTCTCTCCTACATCTACAAACTCTTATGATAATCCCACGTCAATTTTGTCTGTATTCCGTGGCAATTTTTCGTGTATGAAGCCAGTTTATGTGAAGATGTATGGTGGCCATATTGGGCTTGTAAGCTCAGAGAAGGAAAAAGGAATAATAATGTAACGTCGGGGCCATGTTAAGGGGGGCAGGGGTTTCCCAGCATGCTTGGACAATTGAAACGTTACTGTGTGTGTGTAGTAAATGTTATTACTGAGCTATTCTACTGCTGTGTAATTATAACTGCGTTATAATTACCCAACAGTATTTCATAGGCAAGATTTATTATGTGTGTGTAACCGTGATTTAAACGGAGGTCTGGGAGAATGACCTCCCCTCCTGCCTGTGCTCAGAGTGTGTGAAAAATAAATCCCGTTGATCACAACCATCTTGCTCCATTTTCTTTGTGTGAACCCTGCTTACGTCACACTGGTGTCAGGAGTGGGATGGAGCAAATGGAAGCTAGGATCAGAATGGAGATCCAGCAGCTGGAGCAGGCCATTGCTCAGCTGATGATGGACGATGGGACCGTGGCACCACCACCGGGAGCCCGGAGCCGGGACGAACGAAGCGGCGGACCTGACGGGGCCAGCGCACCCCGCCTCCTGTCTTTTTCAAGACAGAGCAGAGCAAACATTCCACCCTTCTCAGGACAGGACGGGCTGGCGACCCCACAGCGATCAAGGGTGGCGATCGATCAGGAAACGACCACCCCACCTGCTCGACAGCAGGCCAAGATTCCCCGTTTCAACGGCGAAGCCACATTGGATGACTACCTGACACAGGTCGAGCTGACCGCAGCGCTGAACAGCTGGTCGCCAGAGGAAACCGCCGTACAGGTCGCACTGGCCTTGGAAGGGAAAGCCCTCTGCACGCTCTCTGATCTCCGGCCCGAGGAGCACCACAGCTGGCCAGCACTACAAGGGGCGCTCCAGAGACGATTTGGGAGAATAGCGGACGCTGAGCACGCCCAAGAACAACTGACCCGCCGCCGCCGGAACCACCAGGAAAAACTAGGAGCCTATGCTGCAGACATATGGCTGTTAACCCGGCGCAGCTACCCAGATTTCGCACCGGAGGCAGTAGAAAAGCTTGCCCTCCGGAGTTTCATCCAAGGTCTCTGCCCGGCCCAGCTCCAGAGCCACGTACGGCTCCACGCCGCGAGCGACTGGAGGACTGCAGTGGCAGAAGCAGAGCGGGCAGAGCCGCTAATAAATCGCACCACTGAAGCACCAACGCACAGCCGAAGAACCTACCAGGCCACGATGGAGAGCGAGGGGGAGGAGGAGGAATTACGGCAGACCACGGCGGCGCGTCCACGGAGAAGATGGCCTCGGCGGCGCGAGGAAGGGTGCTTCCGCTGCGGAGAGATGGGACACATCGCACGATACTGCCCCGCACCCACCCCACGACAAACTGGCCCCTCGCCGGCGTTAAACTAGAGCAAGGTGGCGTGAACGGGGACAGGCCACCTCCAGCAGATGTTTCCCCCGAGGAGCCGGCACCGCGCGTGGGCCGAGTTGGACACTCTCCAGGGATCTATCTACAGTGCAGTTTGGGGAAGACGTCGATCCGGGCCCTGATTGACACCGGCTCTACAATCTCCTTGGTTCGACCCAGTGTGCTGCCGGGCACAAGCAAGACGGCTCCGCGGGGGTGGGAACCCACCGAGCGCTGCGTCACCACGGCTACCAGTGAGCGCGCCCGACTGAAGGGGCGGAGAGTGCTGGTGGTGGGGGTGGCCGGCCAGAACACGAGACACCCGTTCTGGCTGGCTGACATCCAAGACCCCTGTATTATTGGACTAGACCTGCTCACAGCCTGGCGTGCCAAGATCGACACCGCCGGACCTTCCCTCCAGCTGGGAAACCGGACCATCACGCTCCACAGCAGAACCCAGGGTCGGAACACGGGGGCCCGCGCAATCGAGGGATTGCCAAGACAGACCGGACCAGGCAGGCCACCGCAAGGACTGGACACGATGACATCACCAGCGCAGACAGAGGGAGCACGAGCACACACAGGGACAGCAAGGGGAGGGGCCAACGTGTCAGCAGAGACGCAGCAGGCGGTGGAGGAATTATTTCAGCGGAGCTGCAGCGGGCTGGACCCGGAACAGAGACGCCAGCTGCGGGAGCTATTGGACTATTACGTGGGTGTTTTCCCCGCGAAGGATGAGGAATGCGGCCGGACCGGGTTGGTGCAGCACGAGATCGACACCGGTGAGGCCAGGCCGATTCGACTCCACCCACGCCGGCTGCCCTTTTCAAGGCGGGCAGCGGCAGAACAAAAAGTGTGAGAAATGCTGGAGGCAGATGTTATTGAGCCCTCCAGCAGCCCCTGGGCGGCGCCTGTGGTGCTGGTCAAGAAGAAGGACGGGTCGTGGCGGTTCTGTGTGGATTACCGACGCCTGAACGACGCCACCAGGAAAGATTCCTACCCCCTGCCCCGCATCGATGACACACTGGACCACATCGCCGGCTCCAGCTGGTTCAGCTCGCTGGATCTACGCAGCGGCTATTGGCAGGTAGAGCTGTCACCTGAGGCCCGCCAAAAAACAGCCTTCTCCATCGGGCAGGGACTGTACCAGTTTAAAGTGATGCCGTTTGGACTCTGCAACGCCCTGACCACCTTTGAGTGCCTGATGGAGCGAGTGCTGGCTCACGTGCCCCGGAGTCGCTGCGTTGTTTACCTGGACGACCTACTGGTGCATGCAGCTGATTTTGACAGCACCCTGTCAAATCTCCGAGAGGTGCTGGGAGCCATCCAGCAGGCGGGGCTACGGTTACACCCTAAGAAATGCCACCTGTTCCGGCGGGAGACCACCTTTTTGGGCCACGTCGTCAGCGCAGCGGGGGTCGCCACCGACCCGGAAAAAGTGGCAACAGTGAGAGACTGGCCAGTGCCGCGGAACGTTGGAGAACTGAGGAGTTTTCTTGGATTGGCCTCCTATTATAGGTTTGTGAAAGACTTCGCCACCATCGCCAGCCCGTTGCATCAGCTGACGCAGCAAGGACGCACGTTCCAGTGGAGTGACAGTTGTGCTGCTGCTTTCTCCCAGCTTCGCGCAGCGCTCATCAGAGCCCCCGTCCTGCGGTATCCTGACCCGAACCGCCCTTTCATCGTAGACACGGACGCCAGCAACCAGGGCATCGGGGCGGTGCTATCCCAGGAGGGAGAACAGGGAGAGCAGGCAGTCACTTTCTTCAGCCGCACTCTCAGCAGAGCCGAGAGAAATTACTGTGTGACTCGCAGAGAGCTGCTGGCTGTCATCCAAGGACTGCGTCATTTCCGCCCGTATGTGTACGGGGGGAGGTTCCAGCTCAGGACGGACCACGCTTCCCTGACCTGGTTGTTAAACTTCAAAGAACCGGATGGACAGTTGGCAAGATGGCTGGAGGCACTGCAGGATTATAATTTCCAGATTGTGCATTGGGCAGGCCGCCTCCATGCCAACGCTGACGCGCTGTCTCGGCGCCCCTGTGCGACAGAGGAGTGTCGTCACTGCCAACGGGCTGAAGATCGGGACCAAATCGCCCCACGGGCTGCCGCTCTCCGAGCCGCTGCGAGCAGGAATAACGCAGCGACGCACAGCCCCTCAGATGATCAGGCAGCTCTCCCCAGCGATGACGTCACAGAGGTTCTTGGCACGCAGCAGCTGCAGAGCGAGCAGGACAGAGACCCGGTCATTTCGCGGGTTCGGCAGTGGCTGGACGCAGGACAGCGGCCCGCCTGGGAGGTTGTGTCACCGCTGGACCCAGAGACTAAGGCCCTGCACTCCCAGTGGGCCAACCTCCGCTGCCACGAGGGCATGGTGTATCGACAGTGGCAGACTCCAGCTGGGCAGCGGCACGTCTGGCAGCTGCTGGTTCCTTGTCGACTCCGGCCCAAAGTACTCCAGCTGGTTCATGGGGCGGTAGGAGCGGGCCACTTCGGAGTGACAAAGACGCTGCAGCGCCTTCGGGCCCGGTTCTACTGGCCCGGTTGTCATCAGGACGTGGAGCTCCACGTTCATCGCTGCGACACATGCACAGCTCAGAAGGGACCAACTCAGCGATCCCACGCTCCCCTGCAGCAGTACCGGGTGGGGGCGCCGATGGAGCGAGTGGGAGTGGACATCCTGGGCCCTTTCCCGACCACGGACCGGGGGAACCGCTACGTGCTGGTCGCGATGGATTATTTCACTAAGTGGCCAGAGGCGTACGCGGTCCCGGACCAAAGCGCCACGACGACGGCGTCAAAGCTGGTGGATGAAATGTTCTGTCGGTTCGGCGCACCGGAGGAGCTGCACAGCGATCAGGGTCGGAACTTCGAGGCGGAGGTCTTCGGAGAGGTCTGCAAACGGCTGGGCATCCGGAAGACCCGGACCACCCCGCTGCATCCACAGAGCGACGGCCTGGTCGAACGATTCAACCGGACCCTCACCACCCAGCTCGCTATCCTAGTGGACCAGCGACAGCGAGACTGGGACCTGCACCTGCCTTTTGTTTTGTGGGCGTACCGGACGGCAGCTCAGGAATCTACCCGGTGCACCCCTGCAGCGCTCATGTTTGGACGCGAGCTGCGCACACCGGTGGATTTGGTATTCGGTTGCCCCCCTGAGCCGGAGGTGGAGGGAAAACCCGGATTGGATTATTTTTTTTTGTTTGAAAGAACGTCTCCACACGGTGCACGAGCTGGCTCGAGAGGCCCTGGCAGCGGCGAGGGGTCGGCAGAAGCGAGCGTATGACTCCCGCTGCCAGGGGAGGGACTTTGCACCGGGAGATTGAGTCTGGGTTTTCTGCCCTGAGAGAAAAAGAGGACGATCACCGAAGCTGGCGAGCCAGTGGTCGGGGCCATGCGTGGTCCTGGAGAGACTGTCAGATGTGGTGTACAGGGTGAGGCTTAGAAAAAGGGACCGGGTTGTGGTCCTTCATCGTGACCGTCTCGCCCCGTATCAGCCATCTGCACCGCTGGTGGACGAACCGGAGCTTCCATCCCGGCCCGATACCCCGACCGAGACCTAGATGGACACTAGGGGGCCTGTACGTGTTGGCTGCCGGCGCCGAAGACCGCCCCGACACCTGGATGAGTTTGTATTGGACTTTTAAATTGGACTTTAATTTTTCTGGGGACAGAAACCAGTCTGGGTGGGGGGGCAGTGTAACGTCGGGGCCATGTTAAGGGGGGCAGGGGTTTCCCAGCATGCTTGGACAATTGAAACGTTACTGTGTGTGTGTAGTAAATGTTATTACTGAGCTATTCTACTGCTGTGTAGTTATAACTGCGTTATAATTACCCAACAGTATTTCATAGGCAAGATTTATTATGTGTGTGTAACCGTGATTTAAACGGAGGTCTGGGAGAATGACCTCCCCTCCTGCCTGTGCTCAGAGTGTGTGAAAAATAAATCCCGTTGATCACAACCATCTTGCTCCATTTTCTTTGTGTGAACCCTGCTTACGTCACAATAATAATAATAATAATAAGGATTTCTTCTTCTTTGGTGTATTCCGTGTCAGCCATGATTCCTCCGCGTGTCTGCCACCTTCTGAACTGGAATGATCAGTACAAATCCTCAGTACAGCTGGGGACGTCAGATTCAGTTGACAGGCACAGTTGCTGCGCTGTGCCACTAGGGGCGCGTGAAAATCTGCCAGTTAAAGGGTTAAATGGAGTCGTACAGCTTCATAGTCAGAAGGATGGATGGGTCTGTGTCTTTGTTTAAAAGGAGTTGGATTGGTGAGTCGGATTCGGTGTTTAACTTGAGTGGTATGGCCATAGTCAAAAACTTTGGGCACTGAGTTTAATTTCTTGGTTATTCTCTCTCTCCAGTCTTCAGATAGTGGACAGTCCGCAAAATCAAAGTTGAGTCTGTTATGATCCCTGGCGCGCCATTACACGGCGCACCAAATCTTCCGTCCACACATCTATGTCTCTGGTCTCCACCTTGCCTCTTCTGAGAGCAGTTTTATATGTGGGCAGCAAATGTACACAGTTGTGATCTGAGGATCCTAAAGGAGGAAGGGGGAGTGATTTATAGGCCCTCTCTATGGATCCATAACACAGGTCCAATGTCTTTTTTCACCTGGTTGGGCAGGAGACATACTGATAAAAGTTTTTAAGTGTCTTCTTTAAAGAAACATGGTTAAAATCCCCAAGAATAAAGTTTTGCGCCTCTGGAGAAATTGACTGCAGCCGCTGCACCACATCAAAGATGGTGCTGGAGGCGGAGTCAGCGTCTGCCCTCGGGTGGATGTACACAGTCATGATAAAAAGTTGGGGGAACTCGCGAGGCAAATAAAAGGGGCGTAGTGACACAGACAGAAGCTCCACATCGGGTGTACAGATGCGCTCTCTGACCGTGACAGATGTGCAGTACTGCTTATTAATATATAAACATACGCCGACCCCCTGACGCTTCCCAGTTACCTCTTCCTGCCGACTAGAGCGGAGTGGGGCTCCAAAGCCATCAATCCACAGGTCCTCGTCCCAGTCATGCGCAGTAAGGCAAGACTCAGTATAAGCCATGACACAGCAGTTCTTAAAGTCCTTCTGGTAGCGTACATTCCCTTGAATTTCATCCACCTTGCTCCTCAGAGATTGTACGTTCCCAAAAATCATAGAAGGAAGAGGAATGTTACCAAACTGACGTCTTCTCAGGCGTAGTTTCACGCCTACACGCTTTCCGCGCTTCCTTCTTCCGTCTCTCTTTTCACCGCTGTGTCCATGAACGTCTCTCAAAATAAAGTCCGGCAGTTGCGGCTTAGACTCAATCACAGACGCTGCATCATCGGTGTTTAAATGCAGCAACATGTCCCTGGAATATTGTATTCTGCTCGGCATGATCCCGATCGTGCTCACCTCAGAGACACAGGGCCAGTGGAAAAGTAGCAGCAGTGCAAAAGAGGGGAGGAAATCCATATTGATGGAACCAGGGAGCTCTTTGCCATACAGTCCACAAACATTCCAGGACAGAAACGACACAGAGAATTTCATTAAAAACACATTAAAGTGCGTAAAAACAGACACACAGACGACGGACTTTTTCACCAGCTGCCAGTCGCTGCGTGGGCATGCACATTGCTTCCTTAAATCTTAAGTTTCTGTCATGTACGTTTGGAGCACATCATCATTTGTATCATAAGACTTAGGGATCTTGGGTACAGTCTGCATGTTGACTGATGGTTTGGCTTTTGTACCACCAAAATGACATTGCATGCAATCAAATTTCCTAGATTGCCTGTCCTCCTCAGTGTACAACTGCAGTAAAAATTCTGAAAAATTTGGAGGGGTCTCTGACTTTAGCTCCAACTGCAATGCTATGATAAGTGACTGATCCCAGCATCCACATCTAAACTGTCTCACCAAGTGCTTGTTAGCGTCAGCACTTTTGACACCACCTCTGTTTATAGCAGTGGTAAGGAGCACTTGCGACCGCTGCAGAAACTCAGATGCTTTCTCTCCTGCATTTTGGTGAATGCTAAGAAATTTAGCAAATATCTCCTATACATCTTAAACTAATGCTGAATCGAGCAGCTTCACATAATCTTGAGGGGCTGCATGTGGGCCTAGTTGTCTCACTACGTCGGAAGCTGGCAGGAGCAGACTTTCTAATATTTTACGGCACTGCACATCAATGGGGAGTTTATTCTGAATCATGAGAATCCTTGAATCCTACATGGAGACACCACATCTCAAAATCTGCTTCATTTGCAGGTTTGGGCACTTTTCCTGAGAAAGGACGAAGCCATTTGGATGTCTGATTCACAGTAGTGTGACTCCATCCATCCATCCATCTTCTACCCCTTTTCTGGAAGTCCGGGTCGCGGAAGCAGCAGTTCAAGCAGAGAAGCCCAGACTTCCATCTCCCCAGCCACTTGCTCCAGCTCTTCAGAGAGGATACCAAGGCGTTCCCAGACCAGCTGGGAGATGTAGTCTCTCCAGCGAGTCCTGGGTCTGCCCCGGGGTCTCCTCCCAGTGGGACGTGCCCAAAACACCTCAAGTGGGAGACGTCCAGGAGGCATCCTGATCAGATGCCCAAATCACCTCAATTGGCTCCTTTCAATGTGGAGGAGCAGCGGTTCTACTCTGAGCCTCTCCCGGATGACTGAGCTCCTCACCCTATCTCTAAGGGTGAGTCCAGCAAGCCTACAAAGAAAGCTCATTTCAGCCGCTTGTATCCACGATCTCATTCTTTCGGTCATTACCCAAAGCTCATGACCATAAGTGAGGCTAGGAACGTAGATTGACCGGTAAATCGATAGCTCTGCCTTAGAGCTTAGCTCCCTCTTCATCACAACAGACCGGTACAATATTCGCATCACTGCAGATGCTGCTCCAATCCGTCTTTCAATTTCTCGCTCCATTCTCCCCTCACTCATGAATAAGACCCCGAGAAACCTAAACTCCTCCACTTGGGGCAGGAGCTTGTCCCCAACCCGAAGAGGACAATCCACCTTTTTCCGACTGAGGGCCATGGACTCGGACTTGGAGGTGCTGATTCTCATCCCAGCCACTTCACACTCAGCGGCAAAACCGTCCCAGTAAGACCTGTAGGTCATTGCTGGATGAAGCCAACAGGACAACATCATCTGCAAACAACAGAGATGAGATCCTGTGGTCACCGAGCATGACACCCTCCGTTCCCTGGCTGCACCTAGAAATCCTGTCCATAAAAATTATGAACATGATCGGTGACAAAGGGCAGCCCTGGCGGAGTCCAACTCTCACTGAGAATGAGCCCAACCGAGTGTTGGCAATACGAACCAAACTTTCACAACGGCCGTATAGAGACCAGATAGTTCATAACAACAAACCCGATACCCCATACTCCTGAAGCACCCCCACAAAAAAACACAAGGGACGCAGTTGAAAACCTTCTCCAAGTCCAAAAAACACATGTAAACTGGTTGGGCAAACTCCCACAAGCCCTCAAGGATTCTTAAGAGAATAAAGAGCTCGTCCGATGTGCCACGGCCAGGACGAAAACCACATCGCTTCACCTGAATCCGAGGTTCGACCAGTGGTGTGACTGTCATTTTTAATGATGTGTTCCACAATAATAGTAATTGGACTTCAGATGGGTTAACAATGTCATTGTTGGGGACTGGTTGAATAACAGGTGGCTCTGTTTGGACTGTTTTTGTCTAGTCTTTAGCGTTGGAATTAACTTCAGGAGAAGTGTAGTAGCTATGGTCAAACTTGGTTGTTGATCTGCATATTAGGGGTGTCTTACTGCCATGCTCCAACTCTGTTCAACCTCTACATAAACGACCTGCCTACTACAAAATCCCGCAAATTCACCTATGCAGACGACATCTGTTTGGCATTCCAAGCACCAGACTTTGAACCACTGGAACGGGTGCTCACGGAAGATCTTGCCAAACTGGACCAGTTCTGCAAAATCTGGCGCCTAAAACCAAGCCCAGCAAAAACCGTCTCCAGTGTATTCCATCTCCACAATGCAAAAGCTGCCAGAGAACTAAACATCCACCTGAGCGGACTCAAGCTTAAGCATGCCCCAAATCCAACTTATCTTGGAGTGACCCTTGATAGGACCTTATCCTTCAAGGAACATCTAAAGGGGACGGCTGCTAAGGTGAAGGTACGAAACAACCTGCTCTGCAAGCTCGCTGGTGCAAAATGGGGGGCGGCAGTCTCCACCCTGCGCACCTCAGCACTGGCCCTTTCATACTCTGTAGCAGAATATTGTGCCCCTGTCTGGTCCAGGTCATCTTACACACACCATGTAGACACCCAGCTCAACACAACCATGAGAACTATAACTGGAACAATCCGCTCAACACCACTCCCCTGGCTCTCTGTACTGTCAAACATAGCCCCTCCACACATCCGGCGAGCAGCATTAACTCAAAGGATGCTCCAAAAAGTTAAAGATTCTCCTCACTTACCAATCCATGCAGATATCTACACTCCACCCACTGCCCGACTTTCATCCAGACGGCCGATTTGGAAAAACCCTCCCCCAGCTGACTTTACCATCCAGACAGCTTGGCAAGAGGAATGGGAGACCAAGGAGGTCCCAAACAAACAGCTGGTGATAAACCCCAACCAACAGGTCCCGGGCACCAACCTCCCAAGGAGACAGTGGTCTACACTCAATCGCTTCAGGACTGGACATGGCCCCTGCTTGGCCAGCCTTCACAGATGGGGCAGTAGCCCTAGCCCACTGTGCGCATGTGGAGAGGAGCAAACTATGGAACACATCATAGAGGCTTGCCCGCTCCAAAGACTGGAAGGAGGATTACACACCCTCCATACAGCAAACCAGGAGGCAACTGCTTGGCTTAAGGACTTTGCATTCGCTAAATAAATAAATAAACTGCCATGAGAATCTGCTTCACTCTCAGAGCCTGAGGTATCACTTAAATCAATAAGTTGTGCAACTGTGGGTGTGGTTTTCTTAGGGCTTGGGGCAGTTTTAAAAACTGTATCTACATGCCACATAATATTTGGGCTAGCAATGGTAGGAAAATACTTTGGAAGTCTAGGTGCCAACTGTGTAACAGATTCTTCAGATTCAAACTCTACAAGAGCTTTAACACCATTACCTTGTCCTTAGGGGTGGGTTTAAAAGATCGATACAATGATCTGGACTGATCCACGTTTGACTGAGCTGATATCAATCCACAAAATCCACGGATCAATCTTTTAATATCATGCTTTAACGTCTGTGAACATCTGCTGAGTCTGATCGGGTCGAAACTGGGTCAGTGAGCCAGGAACAGCGGCAAAGAATCAGAAACACCCGGAGCACTAACAGAGCTAACAGCTAACAAGCTAACAGATATGCTAGTTCTTCTTCTGTGGTGTTAAAATGTTTCTCATCCGGCAAGAGTTCCCTACGGCACACGTCTTCCATGTTTACATGAGCGGAGTTGTTGACGTGCATGTCTCATAATTTATTAACAAAAGTTACCATAAAGACTGTCCTCAACAGCTTCCTAATGCCTTTCATAAAGCGGGGATAAACTGTTTTGTACTACGTGCAGCGCTGAGTTGGAACATAAAGTCAGCGATTGATAAACAGTTGAAACTGAAAGCGCATGAAGACTGGCTGAAACTGGTGAACAGAGAGGGAGACTTGGAGCTGCTGAAATTGTAAGTAAAATATCATTTGTTTGTTTTAACCTTTGTATCGTAAATTAATAATTTATCCAGCACGATGGTGTTTTCTTTTACAAACTATGTATACAGTAGTTAACTGTTGGTTATGCTGGCTGTGAATAAAGGCAGAATAAAGGTGCATTTTATGAGATTATGGACTTCTAGCACTTAAGTGAGTGATCTGAAGATAATACAGTAAATCACAATAAAATGAAAATGGCAGAATTAATAAAGGCTGCAGTATGAGCTATTTTCACTCAGTAGAACTAAACTGAAATGAAGAAATCTTCCCAGGAAATGAATTGAAACCCTTTTCAAAAATTGAAAGTTAATTTATTGTTAAAATATAAACAACAAAAAATAAAAGAAACTAAATTAATAAACCCGACTGTGGTGTGGGGACATAAAAATATGATTAATTTTCCTATGAAATCTATTCTCCTTTTCATCTCTCCTTCAGATGTGTGAAGACTGGGTTTCCACTCCAAGGTCCATCCTGCACTGAGACGTTCTGAAGGGAAGAGGCTGTCAGTGGAGGAGCCATCCCTGCTTCATTGGGGATTTCAGCACAGAAGAAGACCTCAAATTTTTTCAGAGGTCTTAGTTTTCAAATTCAAGATTCAAGAAGGTGCTGACATAATTTTCTCCATACTCTAACATGCATTCAATGCAATTTAGTTGTTGTAATGACTAAGTCTTTTATTTCTTTTTTTAATTTAAGTTCTCAGCAAGAATACAATGTTGGTCATTTTTTGACAACTTTACTGAGCATTTAATTCTACATAAATCACTGTTTAAAAGGAAATTTTTGGAAATCCTGTGCTTTTCTTGTGGTGTTAGATAGAATAGCATCACTGTAAACTATGGAAAAAGGTAAAGGTAAAGCCAACTTTATTGTCCTTCAATCCATACAGCCAATCATGTACAGTCAAACGAAATTACGTTTTCTGTTATCTACAATGTTAATTACATCTAGAATAAGAGGGGTCGCTGCCATGCAAGGCACCACCACAAATTTCCCTCCTCCGTTCCATTATTACTGAGCACCAAGCTGGACGGCAGTAAGTTCCACTTTTATATGGTCTAAGAAAGCAGCTACTTTAAAATCTGTACATCCTCACACAACTTTCAGTGCAAAACATCTCTAATGTCACAACTTTTTGGAAAACCTCCCACAAATTCAGGCTTGTTGGGGCACAACAATTCAATTCAATTCAATTCAACTTTATTTATATAGCGCCATTTCACAACAAAAGTCATCTCATAGCACTTTCAACTGTAGGGAAAACCCCCACAATTGCAGAAAGACCCCAGCAATCAGGCGATCCCCTATGAGCAAGGGCTTGGCGACGGTGGAGAGGAAAAACTCCCTTTTAACAGGAAGAAACCTCCAGCAGAACCAGGCTCAGGGAGGGGCAGTCATCTGCTGCGACTGGCTGTGGGGTGAGGGGATAGAGAAGATGAAAAGAACAGACATGTAGAGAGCAAACAGCATGATGGGGACTCAATCTATGGGAGAGAACAAACAGATGTTAATGACCAGCAAAAAAAAAAAATATATATTTCATTGAGAGTGAAGAAAGGAGTGAAGCCCAGTGCAATTATTGGAGGTCCCCCGGCTGTCTAAACCTAATAGCAGCATAACTAAAGGAGGGTTCAGAAACACATGATCCCTCCCTAATTGTAGGCTATATCAAAAAGGAAGGTTTTAACCCCATTCTTAAAAACAGAGATCGAGTCTGACTCCCGAATCCAGATTGGCAGCTGGTTCCACAGAAGAGGAGCTTGATAACTGAAGGCTCTGCCCACCATTGTACATTTGGAGATTCTAGGTATTACAAGTAATCCAGCATTTTGGGAGCGTAGTGCTCTGTTAGGATAATAGGGTAATATCAGATCTTTTAAATAAAAAGGAGCCTGATTGTTTAGAGCTTTGAAAGTGAGAAGAAGGATTTTAAACTTAATTCTAAACTCTATGGGAAGCCAATGAAGGGAGGCCAGAACCGGAGAGATATGATCTCTCTTTCTAGTACCTGTTAAAACTGTTGCTGCAGCATTTTGGATCAACTGAAGACTTTTTAGAGATGTTTTAGGACAACCTGATAATAAAGAGTTACAATAATCTAATCTAGAGCTAACAAAAGCGTGGATCAGTTTCTCAGCATCACTCTGAGACAAGATGCTCCTAATCTTGGCAATATTACGCAAATGATAGAAGGCAGTCTTAGAAACAAATTTAATATGTGAATTGAAAAACAGATCTTGATCAAAAATAACTCCAAGGTTCCTCACAGAGCTATTAAGAGAAAGAGTAACTGCATCCAAACTAAAAGTTTGATTTGGAAAGGTATTTCTAAGGTTTTATGGACCAACAAAAATTACTTCAGTCTTATCTGAATTTAATAGCAGGAAATTACAAGTCATCCAAGCTTTGATGTCCTTAAGACAGGCTTCTAACTTGGCTAATTGATTACTATCATCTGGCTTCATTGACAGGTATAATTGTGTGTCATCTGCATAACAATGAAAATGTATACAGTGCTTTCTAATGATGTTGCCTAACGGAAGCATATATAAACTAAAAAGAGTAGGGCCTAGCACAGATCCCTGTGGAACTCCATGACTAAGCTTTGAGTTGAAAGAAAACTCATTATTGACATGAACAAACTGGAACCTATCAGATAAATAAGATCTAAACCACTGCAACGAAGTTCCACTAAGTCCAACATAGTGTTCTAATCTATCAAGTAGAATATTATGATCGATAGTATCAAAAGCTGCACTAAGGTCTAAAAGGAAAAGTACAAAAACAAATCCATTATCAGATGCAATCAGGAGGTCATTAGTGACCTTCACTAAGACTGTTTCAGTACTATGATGGATTCTAAACCCAGATTGAAACTCTTCAAGTAAACCATTTCCCTGCAAGTGATCAAATAATTGCATAGCAACAACTCTTTCTAAGATTTTTGAAATGAAAGGGAGATTAGAGATTGGTCTATAGTTAGCTAAAACTCCTGGATCCAGCTTTGGCTTTTTGAGTAAGGGTTTAATTACAGCAGTTTTAAAAGCCTGCGGTACATGGCCTAAAGTTAATGAAGAATTGATTATTTGAAGAATAAAGCTAAAAATAAATGGGAAGACTTCTTTAAATAACCTGGTAGGAATAGGGTCTAAAAGACAAGCTGAAGGCTTGGATGAGGAAACTATTTTGTCTAACTCCAAAAGGTCAATTGGAGTAAACTGATCCAAACAGATGTCACTTGAAGGAGTTGTGGTAGTTACTGTATTTAAGTTAACGGTGGGAAGAATCTGACTGATTTTATCTCTGATAGATGAAATTTTATTATTGAAAAAGTTCATAAAGTCCTGACTAGTAAGCTCTAAGGGAATGCTAGGATTGACAGAGTCCTGACTCTTTGTCAGCCTGGCTACAGTGCTAAAAAGAAACCTGGGATTATTCTTATTCTCTTCTATTAATGCAGAATAATAACTCGTTCAAGCTTTTCTGAGAGATTTTTTATAAATTAAAAGATGATTTCTCCAAGCTAAATAGATTTCATCTAAATTAGTGGAGCGCCATTTTCTTTCTAATTGACGAGTCTTCTGTTTTAAGCTACGAGTTTCTGTGTTAAACCAAGGAATTAGAAATCTCTGATCAGACTTTTTCTTTTTTTAAAGGGGCCACCATGTCTAGAGTCTGATGCAGAGAAGCTGTAACACTATCTACCATGCTATCAATTACAGAAGGAGCAAACTGTCTATAGCTTATTTCCGCTGTGTTGACACATGGCATAGAGGAAACAATCTGCATAAATTTAGTAACATCATCTGAGAGGCATCTACTGTAGTAATATTTTTCCTTAGGAGCCAAATAGTCAGAAACAGTAAAATCAAAGGTTAACAGACAATGGTCTGACAGTACAGAGTTATGAGGAGACACTACCAGATTTTCTATTTCTATGCCATATGTCAGAATAAGGTCCAACATATGGTGGAGATAATGGGTAGGATTTCCTACTTTCTGAGAAAACCCCATCGAGTCTGTGATATCCTACCGTGTAGCAATGATCACACTTGAGTTATTGCTTTGGCTAACTCTGCCGTTTATTCTGCAACACACATAATATGACTGAACATGGATTCTGCGCGGGGTTTTCACACTCTTGTTCTAATGTGTCCCCTTAATAGTAGTGCTGAACAATACAGGTAGTTCCCCCTAGAGGCATGTGCCAGTAATGTTTTAAATTAGACTTGCAGTCTACCACATCCCTCCCCTCTAGATTAAACTACTTTTAATTACACTAGCCAATTATGCTGGACATCCTGGAACTCCCATTTAACCCTAAACAATCACAGTTACTTTTAACTTCTTAAACACATGTGCCATACACATAATTTCTTTCTCTTTTTTTTTTTTTTTTTTTTTTTTTACATGTATAACACACATAACAGTCTAACTGGGGATTTGGTTTGACTACCGCATCCCAGTGAGGTTCCAGGACGCATTCTTGTCCTGTGGCTGGGGAACTCACTACTGACTAAGTATAGTCCTTCAAGTAGTCTGGAGCTTTCCTAGCTCGCTGAGATCTTCTCACGGCGGGTGAGCCAACTGCAGGTGAAGACTCAGACTGCTCCACTGTTTCGGCTGCTGCAGTGCTGCCCGTAGAATCTGCAGAGACGGTTACCTCAGGTTTCACCTGAAGTGGTGGTTCGTTGATGCTCTCCTCAGGATGGGTGTCAGACAACACCTCTGGTGCCATCGGCAGGGGAGTGGAGCTCCTACCACGAACTTGGTCGATGTGTCGCCTCACCACTTGTCCATGACCTAATGTCACCTTGAATGACACAGGGCCTGTCTTTTCTGTTATTTCTCCTGGTACCCAGGCTGGTCCTGAGCCAAAGTTGCGGGTGTAGACCACGTCTCCTTCTCTCAGTATTCTCTCTCTAGCATGCATGTCATGATAACCTTTTTGTTTCTCTTGTTTATCATGCACTTTGTTTCTGAAGTCTGGATGTATTAAGTCAAATGTTGACCTCAACTTCCTTCCACACAACAGCTCAGCTGGTGACTTGCCAGTTGTAGATTGGGGTGTTATTCGATAGCTGAACAGAGCTCTCGACATTCGGGTTTCAATAGAGTCTCCTGTCATCTTTTTCATGAGTGACTTGAATGTCTGCACGGCCCTCTCGGCTAAGCCGTTAGAAGAAGGATGGTATGGCGCAGTCATGATGTGACGTATGCCATTCTTTTCAGAAAACTCTTGGAACTGTTCACTCGTAAAACATGTACCGTTATCTGATACTATGATTTCAGGTAGCCCATGTTGGCTGAAACTCTTTCTAAGACATTCAATGGTAACAGTAGAAGTAGAGCTACTCACAGAATATGCATCGATCCACTTTGAGTATGCGTCAACTATGATCAGGAACATTCTTCCCATCCATGGACCTGCGTAGTCAATGTGAATTCTTCTCCATGGTTTATCTGGAACTTCCCAGGGATGTAGTGGGGCTGCTGGAGGACTGTTCCTGTTCTCCTGGCATGCCGCACATGACTTCACAAGCGCCTCCACCTCTGCATCCATGTTGGGCCACCACATGTAACTCCTCGCCAACGCTTTCATGCGAGTGATGCCAGGGTGTGCTTGGTGTAGTTGTTGCAGTAAGGCATTCCTACCAGGTGGTGGAACAACCACGCGTCCTCCCCACAGGATACAACCTTCCTGGGTGCTGAGCTCATCCTGTCGTCGGGCATAGGGAATGAACTCAGGACTGTTCATCTTCGGCCATCCTCGCAAGATGTATTCTCGCACTCTTGCTAGAACCGGGTCTTTGTCTGTCCACTTCTTTATTTGTTGTGCGTTCACCAGGGGCACGCCGATATCTTCAAACAATAGCACTCTCTCCTCCTCCTCAGGCGTGCTGTCTCTTCCTCCATCCAAGGGTAGCCTACTCATCGCGTCAGCATTCGTATGGTCCCGTCCGGCTTTGTAAACGATGGTGTACTCATACGCTGCTAATGTAACGGCCCATCTCTGAATTCTCTGAGATGTCATCTGGGGTATGGCTCTCATTTCACTGAACAGTGAAATTAGTGGCTTGTGGTCAGTCACTATAGCGAACTGTCTCCCGTACAGGTATTTGTGGAATTTTTTTACACCAAATACTACTGCAAGGCCCTCCTTGTCTAGCTGGGAGTAGTTTTTCTCAGCTGCACTAAGAGTTCTTGAGACGAACCCTATGGGTCTCTCTGAGCCATCCTCCATACGATGAGAGAGTACAGCACCCACACCGTAGGGTGATGCGTCACACGCCAGGATGAGTGGTTTGTTTGAATCATAGTGCACTAACACACTACAGGACTGAAGTAGCGCTTTGGACTCTTCAAACGCCTTCTGCTGCTTGACCCCCCATGACCATTTTTCTTCCTTCTTAAGTAAGGTATGTAGTGGTGCCAGCAGCGTGGAGAGCTTTGGGAGGAACCTATGGTAATAGTTCAACAAGCCCAGGTAGGCTTTTAACTCAGTAACATTTTGTGGCTCAGGCGCCTCCGCAATGGCTTCCACTTTGTCTGTTAGAGGGTGTAGACCACTGGCGTTGATCTTGTGGCCTAGGAACACCACCTCTTTTCCCATGAACTCACACTTGCTTCTTTTCAACCTCAGACCGCTTTTCTCCAACCGTTGAAGCACTTCCTTCAGCGTTTTCAGATGTTCTTGTTCATTTGGTCCTGTACAAAGGATGTCATCCAAATAAACGGCAACATTCGGAATTCCACCTAGGATGCCCTCCATAGTTCTCTGGAATATAGCAGGACTGGAAGCTACTCCAAATGGTAAGCGTGTGTAGGTATATAAGCCTTTGTGTGTATTGATGGTTACATACTTTCTTGATTCTTCTTCCAGGACTACTTGTTGGTAGGCGTGACTCATGTCTAATTTCGTGAAGTGTCGGCCGCCATTCAGCTGTGCGAAGAGGTCCTCAACTTTAGGAATTGGATACTGATCCACCCGTGATGCTCGATTGACAGTGAGTTTGTAATCTCCACATATTCTAATGGAGCCATCCGGCTTTCTCACTGGGACTATGGGCGCCGCCCATTCTGCAACCTGCACTGGCTCAATGATCTTGTCATCCAGCAGCCTCTGTAGCTCGCTTTCGACCAGTGGCTTGACTGCATAGGGTACCGGTCGGGGTTTGCAGAATCGTGGTTGGGCCTCCTTGTCCACATTAATCTTTGCAGTGACACCTTTTAGCTGTCCTAAGCCTTCTTTGAACACCTCAGCGTGTCTTTCGAGGATCTCCTCCAGCTGCAATTTGGGCTGAGATTCCACTTTATTCACCAACTGATCAATCATGGCCAGTTCTTGTAGCCAACTTCGCCCTAGTAGATTTGGTCCTTCGCTCCCAACTACTACTACAGGTAAGTCCTTTTCTTTGTTTTCGTGCTGCACCTTCACTTGTGCCATGCCTAGCACGTCTAGCTTCTCTCCTGTGTATGTTTTTAATTTTAATGAACAGGGATTTAATTCTGCTGTGTCTGTTTTCTTCCACAGTTGTGTATATTGCTGTTTACTTAATATGGTTACTCCACAGCCTGTATCAACTTCAAATGTTACTTTCATTCCATTAACATTCATGGTACGCGTGATGGGCGCTACCTTGGTCAGCTCCTCTGACGTGTTGTAAATTGTGTGAAAACCCATGTCTTCTGTATCACTTTCTCCCTCCCCTCTCAGTTGATTCGCTTGCTGTTCCTTTCCTGGGCCCTTGTTTTCATACTTTTGCCCATTAACTGTCGCTTTCAGCACCTGTGCGCTGTCCACCTTTATTCTACATGCTTTCTTAATGTGCCCTCGCTTGCCACAATTATGACACAGCTCAGTGGCAAATTTGCACTCGGCGGCATTGTGCTGGCCTTTGCAGCGATAACAACTGGGGAATTTGTGCTGAGTTTTGTCAGTTGACACTTTGTGGACACCTACTTGGGTCTTAGGCACACGAACATGCGTTGCTGTGTCCTCTGTTAGTTTCCTTTGCATTTCTCTCACATCTTTAGATGCTGTTTCCATCGCTTGGCATAATTCCAAAGCCTTTGCAAAAGTGAGTTTTGTTTCAGATAAAAGTCGCCGTTGCATTCGGTCATCATTCACTCCACACACAAGTCTGTCTCTTAACATTTCTTCCAATGAGACTTTGTAATCACAGTGCAGTGTTAATTTCCTCAATTCTGCCACATACTCTGCTATGGACTCAGTGTTCCTCCTTATGCGTGAATTAAATTTGAATCGTTGTACGATTTCACTCGGTTTGGGGCTGAAGTGCTTCTGAAGCTCAGCAGTAAGCTGGTCGTACGTTTTATCTTTCGGTAATGCAGGGCTTATTAAATTTCTCAACAAGCTGTAAGTAGTTGCACCAACTCCACTCAACAGTACAGCCTTCCTTTTGTCTGGCTCCTCAATATCATTAGCTTGGAAGAAAAAGTCCAACATTTCACCATATTCTTCCCATGACTGAGTCGAGTTATCAAAAGGGGTTACCGTTCCGATTACAGCCGCCATTGCTCGTCGTGGTGGGGAAACCTCGTTTTTCCTCCTCTGAACTTGCACTCGAACTACTGGAGTCGCTTGAGTTCGCCACACTCGCAATGTTCTCTGTTTCTCGCCGCTGATTTTTTTCTTTTAATCCTCGTCGCCAATTGTGTGATATCCTACCGTGTAGCAATGATCACACTTGAGTTATTGCTTTGGCTAACTCTGCCGTTTATTCTGCAACACACATAATATGACTGAACATGGATTCTGCGCGGGGTTTTCACACTCTTGTTCTAATGTGTCCCCTTAATAGTAGTGCTGAACAATACAGGTAGTTCCCCCTAGAGGCATGTGCCAGTAATGTTTTAAATTAGCCTTGCAGTCTACCACAGAGTCTAATATTGAATTAAATGCCAAATTAAGACAATCACTATCTACATCTACATGTATATTAAAGTCCCCTACTATAATTATTCTATCTGATTTCAGCACTAAATCTGCTAACAATTCAGCAAATTCAGATAAAAACTCTGAGTAGGTTGATGGAGGACGATAAACTATGGCAAATAAAATTGGGTTTAGCCTAAAATTGCTAAAATGCCCAATACTGAGGGCCAGGCCCTCAAAGGAATTATAACTTGTTTTTTGCTTTACATTAACTAGTAATTTGGAATGGTAAATTGTTGCTACTCCTCCTCCACAACCAGAACTTCTGGGATTTTGACAGTTTAAATAACCAGAGGGAGTTGATTCATTTAAACCAACATAATCCTCTTGCCCTAACCAAGTCTCTGTAAGGGATATTAAATCAATCTGATGATCAATTAACAGATCATGGACTAGCAGAGACTTGGGAGTTAGAGACCTAATATTTAACAAACTGCATTTAATTTTTAAATTATGAGGAGGAACAGAGGCCAAATCATTAAATTTAGAGACTTCATGTTTAATTTGAGTTTTACCAACTTTTTGTTTAATCACTTTGGGATGCTCGTACATTATTTTTATTTACTTTGGAGGGAGCAGACAATGATTCTCTGATGGGGAAGACAGGGGCTAAGTTGAGGGGTGGCGGATGAAGAGGAGCTGCAGAGAGGCGTGTAAGACTGCGACTCTGCTTCCTGGTCCCAACTCTGAGTTGTCAATGTTTTGGAAATTTGGATAAAAATGATGCCAAATTGTTAGATAAATCAGACGCACCATCCAAAGCGGGATGGACGCCGTTTCATCTAATAAGACCAGGTTTTCTCCAAAATGAGCTCCAATTGTCTATGTAGCCCATATTGTCTGCAGGACACCACACAGACAGCCAGCGGTTGAAGGATGACAAGCGGCTAAATATGTCATCACTGGTCAGATTAGGGAGAGGCCCAGAGAATACTACAGAGGCAGACATCATTTTTGCAAAGTCACACACCAATTCCACATTAAGTTTTGTGACTTCCGACTGCTGGAGACGGACGTCATTAATGCCAGCGTGGATAACAATTGTGGAATATTTACAGTTACTTTTAGCCAGCATTTTCAAATTTTACTTGATGTCACCTGCTCTGGCCCCAGGAATGCATTTGATTATGGCCGCTGGAGTCTCTAGGTTCACGTTTCTGACTACAGAGTCGCCAACGATCAGAGTTTTTTCCTCAGCGGGTGTGTCGCTGAGCGGGGAAAAACGATTAGAAACATGAACAGGTTGGTGGTGAACCAGGGCTTTGCGGCTAGGCTTCCTTCTCACCGTCACCCACCCAGTCTCCTCGCTGCTGAGGAGGACCGGAGGACCGCTAGCAGGCCGCCCTAAGCTAGGGAGCTACACTGCAGCTAAGGGACGTCCGTCAAGGTTAACTGGCGCAGATGGTGTTTCAATACAGCGGAGCTGGGATTCCAAATCAGACAACCTCGCCTCAAGCACCTCAAAAAGACAACATTTATTACATTTACCGTTATCACTAAAAGAGGCAGAGGTGTAGCTAAACATCTGACAGAGAGAACACACCAGAGGAGAAGGGGAAGGAGAGCTAGTAGCCATAGCTAGTGGCTAACCCGAAGCTAATAAAAACACAGATGAAAGGTGAACAGAAGGCTAAAGAGGGTGATTAGGCGACATTGAGTGTGCACACAGGTGCAAGAGGCTTGATAAACAGAAGTGAGAGCTAATGGTAGATGGAAAAAACTGATTAAAATACAATTAAAGGCAAAGTCCTTGGGAGATTGAGGAGAGCAAACCACAGACAACCAGCAACACAGGAAGTGACGATACGTTACCACAGGAAACAGCCGACAAAATCCTGGAGGGATGGAAATACAATGAGAATATGTATACACGCTTCATGCATTGAATTTGTTTACTGACTGTGGGTTGTTAACTTGACACTTAACAACCTTTGCTCTAAAGAAAGCACTTGTGAGTACTTTGTGAAATCATAAGCTAAATAATAAAAAGTGCATTATTGTAACTGACTTTGGGTCAGTTCTTTATGTGATAAATTATGTATTAACAAAGTTAGAGTATTCTGGGTACAATTTGCAACATTAGGTCTCAGAAGATTTTTTTTTTTCCTGGAAAGTAAATTGGCTATTAAAATGGTAATTTCCCAGATCGAATCAGGATTGGATCAAATCAGAATTGTCACGCCGCGCCGTTCATCAGCGGCGCCACCTGCTCACACACCTGATCCTCATCAGCGGCGAGGGATAAAAGCCGCCTCGCCCGGAGGCTCGGCCTGAAGCCGTCAGACTTCGTTCCCTCACCGCCGTGAGCATTCCTTTCTTCAGCATCGCTATTCTGGGTAAGAACCCTTACCTCCTTTTCCAGTCTGCTCCCCTGTGCACAGGTGGATTCCCCGGCGGCGGACGTCTCCATTCCATCGCCCATCCTTCGCTGCTGCACGGAGCTCTCCAGGTGGCTGTCTCCCGGGCTACGTTCCCCTTGCTGTGCCAGCTATCCTGACAACTCAAGTAAGATCTTCTCTTGCCATGATTCATCCTGTGTTGGTGTATGCCCGTCACCCTCTCCCTGTGTTCTCTCCATAGGGTTGCTCGGCCGAACGGTCATCTGCCTCTGTGCCTGAAGCAGACGCCACCACCAACACATCTGCATCCCGCAGACACACACTCATACACTCCTGCTGTTAATAAACTCTTTGAACTACTCTAAGCCTGTGTGTGCGTGTCTCCTGAGCCGTGCGTTATGTCAGTACGGCTTCAGCAGAGCTGCTCGGCGGACGGCGGGCTCGCACGCCGGCTTACCACTCTCGAGGCTAGAGTGGATCAAATAGCTTATCAACAGCAGGTTATCCTGAATCAATTGATAATTATCACTGGCCGATTGGACCGCCTGGACCCCCAGCAGCCGTTCCCCCCGGCTCCTCAGGGTGGCGCAGCTCCTGCTGTTCCGGTGGCCGTCCAGCCAGCTCCAGTGGCACCGGCCCGACTCACACCCATTCCGACCCCCGCCCGCTTTAGCGGAAAGCTCGGCGGAGCGCGGGGGTTTGTGATGCAGTGCGAGTCCGTGTTTGACCGTGTGCCCGGAGACTTTCCCTCAGATCACAGCCGGATCGGCTACATAGGGAACCTCCTGGAGGGGCGTGCTTTAACTTGGGCCTACGCTATTATGGCGAGACCCAGTTATGCCACCCTCACCTATGCCGAGTTCGTGAGGCGCTTCCTGGAGGTGTTTGATCACTCCCGTTCCGAGGCGGTCCAGGTCGATCGGCTTCTCGCTCTCCAGCAGGGAAACCGGTCGGCCGCGGATTATGCCATCGAATACCGGGTAGCGGTGGAGGAACTGGGCTGGGAGGAGCGCTCCCTCTGCGGCCTGTTTCTCCGCAGCCTCAATAGTGATCTGAGGGATGAACTGGCTGGACGGGATATCCCCGGAACGTTAGCGGAGCTAACCTCATTGGCAATCAGCTTGGACAACAGGCTGCGCGAGCGCTCCTCAGGACGGAAGCCGTCTGCTTCTCGCCCTCGAGGAGTCCCGCTACGCCTGCCCCAAGCTCGCCCCCTGGCGACGCCGCCACCATCGTGCCCCGAGGAGTCGGAGCCGATGGTGACGGGCTGGGCAAAGCTCTCCTTGGCAGAGAGACAGCGCCGCCGTGAGTTGGGTCTCTGCATGTATTGCGGGGACAATCAACACACGGTAGAGCTTTGCCCACAAAAGCCAAACGGTGGGGTCCCCGAGTCACTGTAGGGGGCCTCGCGGACGTCAATCGGCAAAGTCCCCTCACTCAATTAAAGCTGCCCATCCGTTTTTGCCACAACCCCACTGGGCACCTCACCCACGCACTGGTGGATTCGGGCGCAGAGGGCAGCTTCATTTCACAAGGCCTGGCAACCCAATTGGGCATCCGCTGTCAGGCGCTCAAACACCCCATCTCCCTGGTCCATCTCTCCCGTGCCTCCCTTGGGAGAGTTACCCATCAAACCATTCCTGTCCCAGTCATCATCTCAGGGAACCACTGGGAGGAAATGGTTTTCTACGTCCTGCCCAACTCTGTGTCGCCCGTCATCCTGGGGTATCCCTGGCTACGCCTCCACAATCCTGTCCTGGACTGGAGGTCAGCTGGGGTGTCGGCGTGGAGTACCTTCTGCATGGGCACCTGCCTTCAGTCCGCTGCCTGCTCACCGTCCGCGGCTCCTCCTGTGGCGGATACAGCACCCCCGGACCTGTCACTGGTGCCCCCAGATTTTTACGACCTGGGTATGGTATTCAGCAAGTCGAAAGCTATGTCTCTTCCCCCGCATCGACCATATGACTGTGCCATCAATCTCTGCCAGGGGGCCCCCCTGCCATCTGGTCGGCTCTACAGCCTGTCGGCGCCGGAGAAGGAGACTATGAATACGTACCTGAAGGAATCACTGAGCGCTGGGATTATCCGCCCATCGTCATCACCCGTGGGGGCGGGGTTTTTCTTTGTAGGGAAGAAGGACGGTTCCCTCCATCCCTGTATTGACTACCGAGCACTTAATGACATCACTGAGAGGGACCGTTACACCCTGCCCCTCATGGACACTGCCTTCCACTACCTCCAGGGGGCGACCTGGTTTACCAAGCTGGATCTCCGCAGCGCTTACCACCTCGTCCGGATCCGGGAGGGAGATGAATGGAAAACAGCCTTCCGTACCCCGAACGGCCACTTTGAGTATCTCGTCATGCTGTTCGGGCTGACCAACGCTCCTGCCGTCTTTCAGCGCCTCATCAATGACGTCCTCCGGGATTTCATCGGCCTCTTCGTGTTCGTCTACCTGGACGACATTCTGATCTTCTCTCAGTCCAGAGACGAGCACCGGGTCCATGTGAGGCGGGTCCTTCAAAGACTGCTGGAGAATCGTCTGTACGTGAAGGCTGAGAAGTGCGAGTTTTACGCTAAGATAAGATAAGATAAGATAAGCCTTTATTAGTCCCACAATGGGGAAATTCCAGGATTGCAACAGCACAGGGACAGCAACACTCAGAGCAACAATCAGAAGGCAAGAAAAAACAACATCTAGCAAACATATGTCCATATTACTATAAATGTATATATATAGACACACAGTGCAGAGCATTATGGCTGGTGGATGTGCAGCAGAAAGTCTAAGCTCTCTCTCCGCACAGGACCACATCCTTCCTGGGATTCATCATCGCCCAAGACCAGGTGCTCCCGGACCCAGAGAAGGTGAAGGCGGTGGTGGAGTGGCCTACTCCCGCATCTCGGAAGCAGGTGCAACAGTTTGTTGGCTTCGCCAATTTTTACCGCCGTTTTGTCCCGAATTTCAGCTGGATCGTCGGACCACTGACCCGCCTCACGTCCCCGAAGGTTCCGTTCCGGTGGACCGAAGAGGTCGATGCTGCCTTTAAGGCGCTGAAGGCGGAGTTCTCCTCCCCCCGGGTCCTTCGCCAGGTCGACCCCGCGCTGCAGTGCATTGTGGAGGTGGACGCATCGGACACGGGAGTGGGAGCAGTGTTATCCCAGCTATCACCGGACGATGGCGCCAAGCGACCGTGCGCCTTCTTCTCCCGGCGCCTGTCCCCGGCGGAGAGGAACTATGATGTGGGGGACAGAGAGCTCCTGGCCATTAAACTCGCCCTACAGGAGTGGCGCCACTGGCTAGAGGGGGCGGACCTGCCGTTTGTGGTCCTGACGGACCATAAGAATTTAGAGTACCTACGATCTGCCAAGCGCCTGAATGCCCGCCAGGCGCGCTGGTCTCTGTTCTTCGCCAGGTTCCGGTTCTCTATCACCTTCAGGCCAGGCTCCAAGAACGGCCTGCCTGACGCCCTCTCTAGACAGTTCACCCCCGTGGGGGCTGAGGAGACGCCCCACACTATCCTGCCCAGGTCGTGCGTCGTGGGAGCTATCTCTTGGGACATTGTGGACAAGATCCGGAAGGCACAGGAGGTGGAACCTGATCCTGGCGGCGGACCGGAGGGAAGACTGTTCGTTCCGTCTGCGGTCCGAGGAGAGGTCATCCACTGGCTCCACACCTCCCGGCTCACCTGTCATCCCGGCACCTCTCGGATGATCAGCCTCCTCCAACGGTCCTTTTGGTGGCCGGGCCTGCGGAGGGATGCAGCCCGCTACGCCCGGGCTTGTCCAATTTGTGCCACCAGTAAATCGGGAAACGCCCCTCCAGCGGGTCTGCTCCAGCCTCTGCCCGTCCCTGGCAGGCCATGGTCGCACATCGCACTGGATTTCGTCACCGGGCTCCCAGTTTCCAACTCATTCGACACCATCCTGACCGTCGTGGACCGTTTCTCCAAGGCGGCACACTTCGTCCCCCTGCGAGGTCTCCCTACTGCCCTGGAGACGGCGGGCTTCCTCGTCCAACACGTGGTCAGGCTGCATGGGATCCCGGTGGACGTGGTCTCGGACCGGGGTCCCCAATTTTCATCCGAGGTTTGGAAATCCTTTTGCAATGCCATCGGAGCCAAGGTGAGCCTCTCCTCCGGCCATCACCCCCAGTCTAACGGGCAGTGTGAGAGGACCAATCAGGAGCTGGAGGCTGCGCTCCGCTGTGTTGCAAGATCCAAGCCGACATCGTGGAGCAACCATCTCGCCTGGGTGGAGTACGCCCACAACACCGCCCGCTCTTCTGCAACGGGGATGTCCCCCTTCAAGGCGTCCCTGGGTTACGACCCCCCGCTGCTTCCAGCGCAGGAGAGCGAGGTAACTGTTCCGTCAGTTAGGGCGCACGTGAGGCAGTTCCGCTCCACCTGGGCCGCCGCGCGTCATGCGCTTTTACGCACAGCGGAGCGCAACAAGACCGTGGCGGATCGGCGTAGAAGACCTGCCCCGGCGTACAGAGTTGGGCAACTTGTCTACGTTTCCACCCAGGACGTCACCCTAAAAGGCGAGAGGAGGAAGCTGGCACAGCGCTTCATGGGTCCCTTCCCCATCACCCGGATCATCAACCCGGTGGCTGTGCGCGTGGCTATTCCCCCCTCCCTCCGCATCCATCCCACCTTCCACGTGTCAAAGGTGAAGCTGGCAGTCACGACCCCCTTTGCCCTCCTCCTGCAGCGCAACCCGCACCCCGGATGATTGGTGGCCACCCGGCCTGGTCCGTCTCCTCCATCCTGGATTCCCGGCGCCGGGGTCGTGGGTTGCAATACTTGGTGGACTGGGAGGGCTATGGGCCCGAGCATCGACAATGGGTGCCCCCGTCGTTTGTGTTGGACCCATCGCTCATCGCGGACTTCCACCGAGCGCACCCGGATAAGCCATCGCCAGGACGGGCTGCTAGAGGGGGGAGTACTGTCACGCCGCGCCGTTCATCAGCGGCGCCACCTGCTCACACACCTGATCCTCATCAGCGGCGAGGGATAAAAGCCGCCTCGCCCGGAGGCTCGGCCTGAAGCCGTCAGACTTCGTTCCCTCACCGCCGTGAGCATTCCTTTCTTCAGCATCGCTATTCTGGGTAAGAACCCTTACCTCCTTTTCCAGTCTGCTCCCCTGTGCACAGGTGGATTCCCCGGCGGCGGACGTCTCCGTTCCATCGCCCATCCTTCGCTGCTGCACGGAGCTCTCCAGGTGGCTGTCTCCCGGGCTACGTTCCCCTTGCTGTGCCAGCTATCCTGACAACTCAAGTAAGATCTTCTCTTGCCATAATTCATCCTGTGTTGGTGTATGCCCGTCACCCTCTCCCTGTGTTCTCTCCATAGGGTTGCTCAGCCGAACGGTCATCTGCCTCTGTGCCTGAAGCAGACGCCACCACCAACACATCTGCATCCCGCAGACACACACTCATACACTCCTGCTGTTAATAAACTCTTTGAACTACTCTAAGCCTGTGTGTGCGTGTCTCCTGAGCCGTGCGTTATGTCAAGAATTGAATCGATTCAGAATCTCAAGAACCGGAATCGAATCAATTCTGGAAATTAGGGATCGCTCCCAGCCCTCCTTGTCCGGTTTATTTCACTCGGAGTATTTTGTTTACACAACCAAAAGACTGAGAAAATTCTGTGATTTGCTCATCAATGTCATTTGCTGAAACACCCTCAATATACACCAACTTTTTCATGTCAGTACCATACTCCATGGTTACTCATAATATAACACAGTTAACAAAATTAATTTTACTTATGGCATAAAACTTCAGCCAGCAAAGACAAAACAACCTGAATCCTTTATTTTCATTATTCAGATCAACTCCTCCTGGCTGGCGGCTCGCCAATCTCGTACGTGTAACCCTTTAGCACACTGTGCATACAAGTACGACTATTACTACAGATTCTTTTAGAGGAGGAGGTGAGAAATGAAGAACGTAATACACCTTTCAAGTTGTAACAATAGCCGGCATTTATTTAATATGAATAAAGTTGCTTCATTTTCTTTCAGATAGTATCAGTTTTTTTGTTTGTTTTTTTTGGGACTTATTTTGTACCCGTAGGTAGATTTGTTCTGCAGTCCGGTGACAAGCCACCAGCTGCCGGTCGCTGCGTGCGCAAGCGCCCCTTAACTCCCTAACCTGCATGTTTTTGGCATGTGGGAGGAAACCGGAGAAATCCCGGAGTAAACCCACGCAAACACGGGGAGAACATGCAAACTCCACACAGATCACTGTTGGCCGGGGGCAGGGATCGAACCCACGATCTCATGATCCCCGCAATCCCCCGCCCGAGGGTAAACTGTGCTGCCGCGGTGCTAACCACTGCGCCACCGTGCAGCCCGTGCAGTAGTTAACCTGTGTCTCAGTTTAAATTATAGAAAGTCCATCCCAAAGAAAAGAAAATAAAGTCAGAGCTCTGATAAAAGAAAGTAGCAACCAAAAAAAAAAAAAAAACAACAACAAACAAATAATGTTCATCTTCCCGGGTAGTGTATATGTGAGTGTTCTCTTATGGGGCTGTCTATATAAGCCCCATTTCCACCAGTATCACCAGTATCATCAGTTGTGATATAAAAAAGAGTCTCTGCTACATGAGGTTGATGTTTTCTGATTCTGGAAGATGTGAGAGAGTGAATAAAGTCCATCTGCTCTGAACGCTCGGCCTGGTTATTCCTCTCTCCAAAACGTCACCAATCTCATGAATGCGCAGAACGACATGTGGAGGAAACAAAAACTGCCCATTTCAATACATGTCTATGGCAATATTTAACATAATGACGGACCCAGGGAACACGCACACACAGGCTCAAGTTCAATACAATAATCTTTATTGAATACCAGCAAGTGCGTGGATGCGTGTGTGCAATATGTAAATGTTTTGTGGGTGAACGAGCTGCAGCCGGGGGTGAAACAGAGTGCCGTACAGCCTGGCAACCTAGAGACAGAGCCAAACACAAACGTTAGATCTCAGCCGTGTTATAATGATCGGAGAATTAACAGGCTTACTTGTTGATGTTCTATAGGCGATGTTGGCTTGGCCTTGGGCTTCCTGCCAGGGAGACAGCGTCTGGCAAGTGCACCCGGTGCCGCGCTATGGAGCGCGACGTGGAGAGAAGGGCGATTCCGCCGCCGCGAGGGAGAGAACCGCCGCCTTAGGAATCCACCTGTACACAGGGGAGAGCCTGGGAAAAAGGTAAGTGGAGGATGTTGAGCTTACGTGCCAATGGAGAGTCCAGCGGAGATGCACGGGGCTGAGAGGAATCAGACGTGCGCAGGACTACGAGCGTAGCATAGCAGACAGCTCCTTGCCGAAGCTCCAGATAGGACGGGCTATATAGCCCGGGGCTGATTACTCCCAGGTGCGCGCACAGCTGAGGCAGATGACAGCCCAGAGTGAGGTGTAACAGTATTTCCCCCCCCCGAGCAGCGCCTCCTGGTGCTGGCTTACCTGGGTGTGCCAGGTGAAAGTCCTTGATGAGGCGTTTGTCCAACACGAACGACTGGCGCACCCAGGATCTCCACTCGGGGCCATACCCCTCCCAATCCACCAAGTACTGCAAGCCGCGGCCCCAGCGGCGGACGTCCAGGATGGAATTCACCGTCCAGGCCGGGTCACCGTCGATCAACACAAGTGGAGGCAGGGTTCGAGGAGGAGGGCAGAGCGGGTTGGAGATCACGGGTTTGAGCTGGGAGATGTGAAACGTGGGACAAACACGGAGAGAAGGAGGGAGAGCCAGACGCACAGCCACAGGATTCACCACCTTGACAACAGGGAAGGGCCCGATAAAGTGTTTGGCCAGCTTCCTCTTTTCAGCCTTCAGGTTGATATGCTGAGTGGATAACCATACCTGCTGACCCACCTGATACTGCGGAGCAGGTCTCCTGCGCCAGTTCGCTGCCCTGGTGTTGCGCTCCGCTGTGCGTAAAAGGGCCTGGCGCGTAGCAGCCCACATCTGACGACAGCGCCTCAGGTGTGCGTGAACTGAGGGTACGGCCACCTCCCCCTCCTCTTCGAGGAACAGTGGGGGGTCATGGCCCAGTGACGCCCTGAAAGGAGACATGCCGGTAGCGGCAGAGACAGTTAGGTTGTGCACATACTCAATCCAAGGCGGATGGCCACTCCACGATGATGGGCTGGAGGCGATGACGCAGTGCAGAGCGGCCTCCAGCTCCTGATTTGCCCGCTCGCACTGCCCGTTACTCTGGGGGTGATGACCGGAGGACAGGCTTACTGTAGCCCCCAAAGCATAGCAAAAACACCTCCACACACTGGACACGAACTGCGGACCTCGGTCGGAGACAATTTCCGCAGGGATTCCATGTAGACACACGACGTGCTGCACCAGAAGGTCCGCCGTTTCTCATGCTGTTGGGAGCCCACGTAGAGGGATGAAGTGAGCAGCCTTGGAGAAGCGGTCTACGACGGTCAGCACAGTGTTGAAGGTGTTGGATACCGGAAGACTGGTCACAAAGTCCAGAGCCACGTGAGACCACGGCCTCCCCGGGACAGGCAAAGGATGGAGAAGGCCCACCGGCGGAGATGTCGACATCTTCCCAGTGGCACACTGGGGGCAGGCCCGAACATAGCCGGTGACGTCCTGACAGAGCCCTGGCCACCAGAAGGATCTCTGGAGCAGGTCCACTAACCGGGAAATCCCCGGGTGGCAGGCGAATTTGGAGGCATGGGCCCAGTGGATCACGTCACCCCGAACAGCTGATGGTACAAACAGTCTCTCGGTGGGACCTCCGCCCGGGTCCGGTTCGGTTTCTTGAGCCTTCAGGACCTTATCCCTGATGGCCCAGGAGAGAGCGCCCACGACACACGAGGCCGGGAGGATGGTGTGCTCCTGCTTCTTGGTGGTCTCCGAGGCGACATGCCTGGACAGGGCTTCTGGCTTCGCGTTTTTTGGTGGTAGGTGATGGTGAACCGGAAGCACCCGAAGAACAGGGACCAACGTGCCTGGCGAGCGTTCAGGTGCTTAGCCGTCCTCAGGTACTCCAGGTTTTTATGGTCTGCCCAAACCACAAAGGGTAGCAAGGCCCCCTCCAGCCACTGCCACCACTCTTCCAGCGCGAGCTTGACCGCCAGGAGTTATCTGTCGCCGATGTCGTAGTTCCTCTCGGCGGGTGACAAACGCCGAGAGAAAAAGGCACAGGGGCAGATAACCCCGTCCACCGGGGAGTGCTGAGAAAGAACTGCCCCCACCCCCGAATCTGAGGCATCCACCTCGACCAAACACTGCAGCGCAGGATCCACCTGCGTCAAGACCCGGGAGGAAGAGAATTCCGTCTTCAGGACCGTAAAAGCCAACGCAGCCTCCTCCGTCCACCAGAATGCCACCTTAGGGGAGGTGAGGCGGGTCAGGGGGGCGGCGATTGAGCTGTACTTGGGCACAAACCGCCGGTAGAAGTTGGCAAACCCCAAAAATTGTTGCAACTGTTTCTTTGACGACGGGGGTGGGGGTGGGGGGGGTTGCAATCCACCACCGCCCTCACCTTCTCTGGGTCCGGAATGACCTGGTTGTGTGAGATAATAAAGCCCAGGAAAGAGGTCTTCTCGGTGTAGAACTCACACTTTTTGGCTTTCATGAAGAGTTTGTTCTCAAGTAGCCGTTGAAGGACTCGCCTCATGTGAACCTGATGCTCCTCCAGTCTGCCATCCCCGGCGCTAGAACAATGTTACGGCACATGATCGTTACCCTATTCCCCATATCAAGGATTTTTCCATGCACCTGGCTGGGGCACGTGTTTTTTCCAAAGTGGATCTGGTCCGTGATTACCACCAGGTCCCGGTGCAAACAGAAGACATCCCAAAGATGGCGGCAATAACGCCGTTCGGCCTCTTTGAATTTTTACGCACGCCGTTTGGATTAAAAGGCATGTCACAGACCTCCCAAAGAATGATGGACGTAGTGCTGCGTGATTTGCCCTTAGTTTTTGTCTACTTAGATGACATTCTGGTAGCCAGCGCATCCGAGGATGAGCACATCGCCCATCTCAAGACGGTTTTCCAGAGGTTGGAAGCGCACGGTTTGATAATCAACCAGGCAAAGTGCCAGTTTGGTGCACCAGTGATTGATTTTTTGGGCCACCGCATTTCGCCAGAGGGCGCAATCCTGTTACCGGACAAGGTGCGCGCGGTGTTGGACTTTCCACATCCACACACCGTGAGGGCACTACAGGAGTTTTTGGGAATGGTTAATTTTTACAACTGTTTCCTTCCCCGGGCAGCCCAACTGATGCAGTCATTGTATGCCGTGCTTAAAAAAAAGAAGTCAGCGGAAAGCATCGACTGGACTCCTGAGCAGTGCCAGGCTTTTTCAAACGCCAAAACAGTGCTGGCAAAGGCCGTGTTGCTGGCTCACCCAGATCCGTCTGCACGGATAGCGCTCACTACATATGCATCTGATGTGGCCATAGGGGCAGTGGTGGAGCAGTGCGTCTCAGGTTCGTGGCAGCCGCTCGCATTTTTCAGCAGAACTTTGCGCCACAACGAGCGCAAATACAGCACATTCGACAGAGAGTTGCTGGCTCTCCACCTGGTGACACGCCATTTCCAATTCTGGTTGGAGGGGCGCGAGTTCACTGTGTTTGTAAACCACAAGCCACTGACGTACGCCATGGCCAAGGTCTCGGAACTGTGGTTGGCGCGGCAGCAACGGCAGCTGGCCGCAATCTCAGAGTTTACTACCAACATTCGGCATGTTGCCAGTAAACTCAACCTGGTGACAGACTGCCTCTTGCGCGCATTGGTCGCCCAGGTCTACGTGAGAATAGATTTCCCCGACATGGCTGCGGAGCAAGCTGGGGATGTGGACATTTGCGTGCTCCAGTCTGCGCCAACAGGGTTAAGCTTGGAGAGCAGGGTGCTGCAAGAAGGGTGCCCTCCCCTACTCTGTGACATCTCCACAGGCCGCCCACGCCCGGTGGTTCCAAGCTCTTGGCGCCATCGCGTTTTTGAGTTGGTCCACTCCCTTTTGCACCCGGGAAGGCACGCTTCAGTGAAACTAGTGGGGGCAAAATTCGTCTGGCCACGTTTGCGTAAAGAGGTGAAAGAGTGGGCTGCAGCTTGTGTTGTGTGCCAATGGGCAAAGGTGCACAAGTACATCAGAGCTCCCGTCGAGCCCTTCCAAATCCTGGCTAAGACGTTCGACCATGTCCACATGGATCTGCTGGGACCCCTTCTGCCGTCGCAAGGTTTCATGCACCTTTTGACAATCGTGGACCGCACCACGTGCTGGCTCAAAGCGGTTCCACTGGCTTCTACCATATCTGCGGAAGTGGCGCATGCTTTTTTGTCAGCTTGGGTGGCACGATTCGGATCTCCATCGGACATCATGTCCGACAGAGGCCCACAGTTCATTTCGGAACTCTCATCCACGATGGCCCAGAGCCTGGGGGTCAAAATTCACCGCACTACCACGTACAATCCCCAGGCTAACGGGTTATGCGAGCGTTTTCATATGTCACTTAAAGCAGCACTCAGAGCTTTGCTCACGGACAGAAATTGGGTAGACCGCCTGCCTTGGGTTGTTTTTGGGTTGCGTTCTGCACCGAAGGAGGATTTGGCAGCCTCCCCAGCAGAACTAATTTTTTCCCAACCGCTGCGGATCCCCGGAGAATTTTTACTGGAAAACCCCGCACCCGAGGCCGAGCCGCCCACGCATTCTCTACGCAATACAGAGGGGGAGAGTGTACCGGGCCCGGCTCACCATTGTTTTCCCCACACATTCGTCTCAAAAAGTTTACAAAACGCCAGTTTTGTTTTCGTCAGGCACGATGCACACCGGACCCCGTTGCGCCCACCAAATGTTAATATCAATGAACATTATGAACTGGAGTCGACAGCAATAAGAGACAACTGTAGGACAATGAAGGATTATACTCATCTGCAGTAGGACATATAACTACATGAAACAAAAGATCAACAAACAGGAAGTGAAAGTTTTTGAATATACGGATCACAACCCACAGGACGTGGAATATAACATAGACCCTGACAATAATTTATTTACCTCCATCAATAATAACTGTAGTTACTACACGGATGAACAGTTTAACACAATGGTCATATCTGATTTCAATATTTCAATGATCCACTTCAACAGCAGAAGTCTCTATGCCAACTTTAATAACATTAAAGATTATTTACATCAGTTTAAAGAGCCATTCAATATAGTGGCAATATCAGAGACGTGGCTCAATGAAGAGAAAGGAGTGGATTTTACATTGGATGGCTACCAATTAAATTATATTAATAGAAAAGTGAAAAAAGTAGGAGTTGCAATTTATGTTGACAAGAGCTTGCAATACAAGGTTGTTGAAAATTTGTCAGTGACTGTAAATGATTTATTTGAATGTATTTCAATAGAAATTTGTTTGGACAATATGAAGAATATAATAGTGAACTGTGTATATAGAACACCTGGATCAAATATTGACTTATTCAAGGACTGGATAGAAAAAATGTATGCAAAACTTACACATAAAGTTATGTTCATCTGTGGGGATTTCAGTATAGATCTTATGAATTCAAAACAACATAGTATGATAGAAGAATTTATCAACACAATATACAATATGGGCTTACATCCAACGATCACCAGACCTAGCAGAATTATGTCACACAGTACCACATTAATAGAGAACATATTCACAAACCTTATGGAAAATAATATCATGAGTGGGCTTTTATTGAATGATATCAGTGATCAGCTGCCGATTTTTTTGTTGTCTATCATTGTGATTATAGGAAGAAAAAGTATACCAAAAATATTAAATATAAAAGAATAAGAACTGAGGAATCTATGTATTCACTGGCAAAGGAATTATAAATGCAAGATTGGAAGACAGTTTGTGACGAAAATGATATAAATAAAGCATATGATGAATTTTTACAAATATTTCAATCATTGTACAATAAAAACTGTCCTATAAAACAATACAGTGACAGACAACAAAACAAAAATATTCCATGGGTCACCAAGGGGTTATTAAATGCATGTAAAATGAAGAATACGTTATATAAACAATTCGTTAAGTGTAGAATGGTAGGGGCTGAGATCAAATATAAGATATAAAAACAAGCTAAATAATATAATGAGGACTTGTAAGAATACTACAACAGAATATTAGAGGATAATAAGAATAACTTAAGAGGAATATGGCAAGTGCTAAATGGAATTATTAGTAATCGATCAAAGAATGCTAATTATACAGAATATTTTATTGAAAATGACAATTTGATAAATAATATGGAGGATGTGGTCAGTGGTTTCAATAAATTTTTTGTAAACGTTGGTCCAGAATTAGCAAAAACAATAGTGACACCAGAAAAACGATAGCGGTTTTGTAAATGAAATAGAAGATAGAAATCCAAACACAATCTTTTTGGGTGCAGTTACTGAAAAGGAAATTATCGAGACTGTGAGTACAGGTACATCTCAAAAAATTAGAATATCATGAAAAAGTTCAATATTTTTGGTCACTCATTTCAGAAAGTGAAACCCATATGTTATATTGATTCATTCCATAGAGAGTGATATAGTTCAAGTGTTTATTTATTTTAATTTTGATGATTATGGCTTACAGCCCATGAAAACCCCAAATTCGGTTTCTCAAAAAATTAGAATATTACATAAAATTAATTTTTAAAAATAGTTTTTGAATAGAAACGTTGGCCGACTGCAAAGTATGTCCATATACACATTCAATACTTGGTCGGGGTTCCTTTTGGATTAGTTACTGTATCAATGTGGCGTGGCATGGAGGTGATCAGCCTGTGGCACTGCTGAGGTGTTATGAAGGTCCAGGTTGCTTTGATAGTGACTTTGATAGTGCTTCTCGTTGGACGTGCTAGCTACCAGAATGTTGTCTAAGTAGACAAAATCGAAGGACAAGTCACGAAGCATTACATCCATCATTTTCTGGAAAGTCTTGCCACGCCTTTTAATCCAAACGGCATGCGTAAAAACTCAAAAAAGCCAAAAGGAGTTATTACCGCTGTTTTCAGAACATCTTCCGCACGCATCGGGACCTGGTGGTAACCGCGGACCAGATCCACTTTGGAAAAAACACGCACCCCGGCCAGGTGTATGGAAAAATCCTGGATGTGCAGGATAGCATACCAATCATGTTCTGTGGCATTGTTCAAGCCCCGAAAATCGCCACACGGTTGCCACGACCCATCGGCCTTAGGCACCATGTGAAGCAGGGATGCCCAAGGGCTGTTGGAATGCCTGACAATGCTCAACTGCTCTAAGTTGGCAAACTCCTCGCATGCGCTGGCCAGTTTAGCTGCGTCCAGGCACCAAGGTTGCACGAACACCGGCAGGCCTTTTGTAGTTACTCGACCCCATGTTTCGTTACCATAGCCGAAAAAGTCGGGACCGTGAGTGCTGGGAACTGTGCGAGTAAATGTTGGTACTTATCCCCTAGAGCTATAACGTTAGCCAGTGTTGCTGACCCAGCTCCCCGAGCTGTGCAGGGCAGTCAGGTAAAAGAGACAGCATCCACTAATTGCCTATTAGCAACATCGACTAACAACCCATAGGCACATAAAAAATCTGCACCTAAAATGGGGGCAGAACATGCAGCTACCACAAAGTCCCACTGAAAATTGCGTCCGTGCAAGCATATCGTCAGTGTCCGTTCGCCAAAAGTCCTGATTGTGGATCCATTGGCGGCTGTGAGCTTGGGGCCTCTGCCTCTTGCCACCCTGTCTGTGTTGACCGGCAGGATGAGGTTCTTCTGGGAGCTGGAATCCACCAGAAAGCGTCTCCCCGAACGTGTGTCCGTGACATAAAGCAGCTTGTTCCTGTCACCAGCGGTTGCAACTGCAACTGAATGTCGAACCTGCTGTCTTCCCGGCTTCTTGAACTGGCACGGCAGCAAACAGCGTTGGGCATCTGAGCCAAAACAGCAATGATAGGAACAGATCACCCTGTTCCTCCGTCCTTTGGCATCCGTCCCAGCTACCACCAATGGCTCCTTGATCTTGCTGGAGTCCCTCATGGATGCTGGTGCTGCTGCATGCACGCTGAGAGCTCTGGTTGCTCAAATGATGTGGTCTGCTTCCTGCACCAGGGTGCGTTAGTCCTTGGTCACCAGCAGTGGCGAGTTGGCCAGGATCATTCTCGCTGTAGTAGGTAGATTCCTTAGGAACAGGTGGGCGAACAGGAAAGATTCGCTGTTCTTCCCCCTCAGCGCCAACATGCTCTCCATGAGTTCCACGGCTGATCTGTCACCTAACTCTGAACATGTTAGGAGTCTATCTGCCCTCTCACTGTCAGACAAGGTATAGCGCTGGAGTCGCATCCACTTGAGCGCTTCATATTTTCCCTGGGCCGGCGGCTCCTGTAGCAGGCTCATCACCTGTTGCGTGGTGCGTGCATCCAGTGCAGCAACCACATAGTAATATTTTGTGTCGTCCGTTGTTATCCCACGGAGTGCGAACTGGGCTTCTATGTGCAGGAACCATGCGGTCGGGCTGTGAAGCCAGAAGTCTGGGAGCTTGACTGAGACAGCACACACGGTGCTGGTGCTCTCCCTCCAGGTAGTCTCCGGGGTGGTGCTCAGCTCGCTGTCCATGGCACGTCTTGGGGTCACCAATGTGGAGAAAGGAAGCAGGCGAGGCAACGAGCGGAGCAACACAAGAACTTTATTCCTTCTCCAACATTCAGTACAGAAAAGGTCTCCCGGGTTTCTGTGCATTCTCTTTTTATACCTTTAATTCCATGCATTGAGACCCGGAACTTTCGACCATAATACATTGTTTGGAACAAAGACCTGTGTGGCACATTAACTTAACATCGTGCCGGCACCGCTTCTCACGCCCTTCTTCTTTCAGCGGCTCCAGTGTTCCCTCCTCTTCCCGGGGGGTGAATAGTCCTTACTGTCCCGACTGAGACCCCCCGGTGACACTTCCTCCTTCAGTCCATTGTTCCCCCTTTCGCCAGCTGCCTTCTCTGGGTGGAGAATGCCCCACCCGTACCACCACAATCATACAAATTCCCACCTTGAAAATTTCCCACTCCCAGTATAATGGACTGTAATGGTAAAAGTTAGCCTAGTAGCTGCTTACAGCTAAAAACTAGCTTAGCATCTGTGAAACACTCAGTAAAACTCACCGGAGAATTCAGTTCACAAATCAGTCACTCCTTGGTTGAACTCCAACGACCTCTTCCTACAGCTCTTCTTCTTTTAGATTTGACTGGCGGTTGGCAACCAGTTTACAGATGCATTACTGCCATGTACTTCACTCTATATCATTGCTCTATCTGGTGTCTTATCTGACTCTATCTGAAGTAGGCTACGTGGCTGGGCTGAATCACTTGTCAGAAGAATTACAAACTAACTTATTTGTAATAAGTCTCTATTTACTCTGTTGTAGCACCTTGGGGGAGCCAGATTATCTAGCATCTCAGACAGGAGACAGTGGATAAGCTTGGGAGAACAAAGAGCAGGAGATTCCTGGTGAGATAGCAGGAAGGAGTCAGGGATGAAGGGTGTTGAATGCAGTGTGATTCATTCTGTTCTGTGCTTGAGAGATGTGAGTGTGTAATAAATCGTCTGAAATGAATCTGCCTTTGATTTCACACACTCCACACTGTATATCTTTTGTGTGGCCCATTTTCTCCTCGTGTCATTCAGTTCTTCTCTTTGCGCCTTTCTGCTCATTCATCTTCTGCCGTTTTTTTTTTCCATTAAGAGACGTTATAACTATGCAGCGCCACCACTGCCCCCTGCTGGACAAATAAGAAACAGTCTACTGCAGATAAAAAAATTTTTGAATTTGAATTTTGTATACCTTATTGATCCCCAGAGGGGAAATAGAGGGCATCCACCTGAATGGATGAAGCAGCCACGATACGGCGCTATCCCTTAACCATTCACACACACATTCACACCTAGGGCCACTTTAGAGTCTCCAATTAACCTAACCTGCATGTTTTTGGCCTGTGGGAGGAAACCGGAGAAATCCCGGAGTAAACCCACGCAGATACGGGGAGAAACATGCAAACTCCACACAGATCACTGTTGGTCAGGGGCTGGGATCGAACCAGGGGTCCCATGGCCAAGGGTGAGTTGCTGTGCTGGCGCAGTGCTAACCACTGTACCACCGCACCACCCATAAAAATTACACTGACAAGTTTACTCAAACTAATGCAGGTTACTTTGAGTGGGTTACAAGCAGAAAAAAAAAATAAAACAGCAAAGAAAAAATAACCATTTACACGAGAAAAAAAAAGTCACACATTTCTGAGGGAAAAAGATGAAAATTTGCTTTGAAAAAATAGCAAATTTATGAGAGAAAAGCTGCAGATTTACAGAAAAAATTCACAATTTAAGGAGGAAAAAATTATCAAATTTGCAAGAGCAAAAGTTTTTTAAAATGCAAGAAAAGTCACAAAAAAAGTTGCATATTTACAAGAATGAACAATGAAAATTAATGCAAAAAAGTCAAATTTATGAGTCACAAATTTATGAGAAAAAAGTTAGAAATTTAGAAGAAAAAGCTTCATATTTACAAGAAAAGGTACAAATTTACAAGAAAAAAATGCAAATTTATCAGAAAAAAGTTGCAAATTTGCAACAGAAAAGTTGCAAATTTATAAGGAAAAAAGTTGCAAATTTATGAGGAAAAAAATCAGTGTTATGAGAAAAAAGTTGCAAATTTATGAGAAAAAAATCATGATGTCATGAGAAGAAGTTACAAATTTAGAACAAAAAGTGACCAAATTACAAAAAAGTTGAAAATTTAAGAGGAAAAAAATAAAAAATTTACAAGAAAAAAACTCAAATTTACAAGAAAAAAAATATGAGGAAAAAATGTTGAGAATTTCCAATGACAAAGTATCGAATTTACGAGAAAAGGTTTGCAAATTTGCAGGGAAAAAGTCTCAATTTTATGAGGAAAAAAGTCAAAAATTTGCAAGAAAAAAAGTCAAAAACTTGCAAGAAAAAGGTCGTGTTTTACATGAAAAAAATTGAAATTTTTGAAAAAAGTCAAAAATTTATAAGAAAAAAGCTGCAAATTCACAAGAAAAGAGTTGCAAATTTATGAGGAAAAAGGTTGAAAGTAATTTTAATTCGCTTCAAAAAATGTTGAAGGTTATGGCTGTGTTGTGAGACATGTATATGTTGGACACTGCATATGTGATTTAACCTCACGATGAAGGAGAGCCAGCCTCCTGCGGTGCGGAGCCACAGAGCCTGGACCCCCTGCGGAGGACAGGGGACAGAAGACTTCCTGACCACTGAGGCTCGAGAGGAGAGAAGGGGGAGTTATGTAAATAAAAGGCTAATGAATGTGAATAAAGAGACTTTGATATAGATGTGTGATTTCCCCCGCGAGGGAAATGGTTTGATGTCAGAATGTTTAAATGAGAGAACTTTGGTGTGTTCACTCTCTTTGTTCGCTGCTCAAGAATAAAAGCAGACAGTGGAATGATTTCTTGAATAAACTGGAATGGAAGACAATTCGGTTTCGTTATTCAAGTCTCCCCACATTGGTGACTGACGACGTTGAGAATAAACGAAGAAGTTCTCAGGGTCCCGGACTCACAGCGCTCAGAGCTGGCGGGCGCAGTGGCCGTTAAGCTGCCTGATTTCTGGCAGGATAACCCACGGTCGTGGTTTCTGCAAGCAGAGTCGCAGTTTGCGCTCGCAGGAGTAACGGTGGATGACACTAAGTTCCACCATGTCATCGCTAAACTGGACAACAGCACAGCTCGGTGCGTGCAAAGCTTGGTGGAGCAGCCACCCGCGACCGACAGGTACGGCAAGCTGAAATCCACCCTCATCAAGTTTTTCACCCCCTCGGCTGAAGTGAGGGCGAGGAGGATCCTGTCTTTGCTAGACCAAGGTGGACACAGGCCGAGCGCCCTGATGGAGGAGATGATACAGCTGAGAGGTTTGGACAACGATGATTTCATTTTTCAGTTCATCTTCCTCTCCAACCTCCCGGCGCATGCGAGAAGCACGCTGGCCGGCAAAAAGTGTCACACCCTGGAGGAGTTCCGGGAGCTGGCCCAGGAGGCAGATGGGATCCTGGACGCCTGCGGCGGGCAAGCAACCACAGCAGCGACCCGAGACAGCGGGGAGCCAGAGGCGGCAGAACCAGACTGGCCGACGACGGCGGCAACACGACCGCGACGAGGGGGAGCCAATAGCCCGGCGGCAGAAGCGCGGGCACGACACAGCGGAGGAGAAGATCTCTGCTTTTACCATCGGAGGTTCGCAGAGAAGGCACGCAGGTGTGTGCCGCCCTGCATCTTCAGGAGTTCGGGAAACGGCAAGACCGGGGGTCGCTAGCAGCTTCGACCCTCGGAGAACGCAACAAGCTGCTCTACATCACGGATGCGCGCTCCGGACGAGTGTTCCTCATTGACACCGGAGCACAAGTGAGCTTCATCACCCCAACATACGCGGACCGGGTGGCTGGACCCCACGGTAACGGAGCTACAGCGGCAAATGGCTCGAACATCAACACCTACGGGAGAAGGACCTTGCCTTTGTGCTTACATGGCCGCACATATGAATGGACTTTTGTAATAGCGGCGGTGAGTTTCAACATGTTGGGCGCGGATTTTTTGTGTTCACACAATCTGTTAGTTGATCTTGCTAATAGACGGCTGGTAAATGCACTCTCTTTTTACTCTCTCCCCTGTTCAGCTCGAGTGTCCCCGCCACCAGTACAGACCCACGTCGCTACAGCAGGTGGTAAGTTTCACACACTCCTCACCCAATTTCCAGCGCTCACTGTGCCCACTTTTTCAGCGACGGTCGCGAAGCACGGGGTGAAACACTTTATCCCCACTTCTGGTCCTCCCGTGTTTGCAAAAGCTCGGCGCTTGGATGCAGTTAAGCTCGCCATTGCGCGCGAGGAGTTCGCCAGCCTGGAGAGGCTGGGCATCGTTCGTAGGTCGAAGAGCCCGTGGGCTTCGCCGCTGCACATGGTACCGAAAGCCGATGGCTCCTGGAGACCGTGCGGGGATTACCGCAGGCTAAACAACGCTACGGCGCACGATCGTTATCCCATCCCGCACATTCAGGATTTTTCGGTGCACCTGGCGGGGGCGCGCATTTTTTCAAAGATTGATCTAGTTCGCGGCTATCACCAAGTCCCGGTCCAACCGGAGGACATTCCTAAAACAGCGGTAATAACCCCGTTCGGACTTTTCGAATTTTTACGCATGCCGTTTGGTCTCAAAGGGGCGGCGCAAACATTTCAGCGGATGATGGATGCCGTGTTACACGATCTCCCTTTCGTGTTTGTGTACCTCGACGACATTTTGGTCGCGAGTACTTCAGAGGACGAACACGAAACGCACCTCACAGCAGTTTTTAGGAGGCTGGGAGAGCACGGCTTAATAGTTAACCCAGCCAAGTGCCAGTTCGGCGTCGAGCGGATCGATTTTTTGGGTCACCGCGTCTCCCCGGAGGGAGCGGTTCCGTTACCAGAGAAAGTACGCGCGGTAGCGGATTTTCCCCGTCCACAAACGGTCAAATCACTACAGGAATTCTTGGGGATGGTGAATTTTTATAACCGATTCCTGCCCCACGCAGCTCAAATCATGCAACCGTTATATGCCGCGCTCAAAAAACAAAAGCCGACCCAGGCGGTCGAATGGTCCCCGGAGCGGGAGCACGCGTTCACAGAGGTTAAAAAAGCCTTGGCTGACGCTGCGCTCCTGGCCCACCCAGACCCTGCAGCACGTATCGCGCTGACGACAGACGCTTCAGATTTAGCCACAGGGGCCGTTATTGAGCAACAGGTAGCCGGAGTTTGGCAGCCTTTGGCTTTCTTTAGCAAATCTTTAAGCGCGGCTGAACGAAAATACAGCGCGTTTGACAGAGAACTGTTGGCGCTGCATTTGGCTATTCGTCATTTCCAGTTCTGGCTGGAAGGACGGTGCTTCACCGCTTATGTGGACCACAAGCCGCTCACATACGCCATGGCCAAAATTTCAGATCCGTGGTCCGGCAGGCAGCAGAGGCAGCTGGCCGCAATCTCGGAATTTACCACTGACATTAGGCACGTCGCGGGCAAATTCAATGTAGTAGCGGATTGTCTCTCACGCGCGTTCACGACCCCAACACGCGCAGAGGCAGAACGGGCCACCGTGACCGCGCCGCAGGAGAGCGGCACGGTGGCGCGCGCAGCCCCGGTGCACGTAGGTATAGATTACGCAGCCATGGCAGCGGACCAGGGGGCGGACGCAGACGTGCGCGCGCTCCAGTCTGGACCAACAGGGTTGAGGCTGGAGAGCAAGTGTTTACAAACCGGTATGCCCCCCCTGATCTGCGACATGTCGACGGGGCGCCTGCGTCCGGTGGTTCCGGCCACGTGGCGCCGCCGTGTTTTTGACTCGGTCCACTCACTGGCGCACCCGGGGGTGCGCGCGTCGGTGAAACTAGTGGCGGAAAAGTTTGTTTGGCCGTGCCTGCGCAAGCACGTGAAGGAATGGGCAAAAACCTGCATTTCCTGTCAACGGGCCAAAATTCACAGGCACACAAGAGCCCCGTTAGAACCGTTCCGCATTCCGGCCAGAAGGTTCGACCATGTGCACGTCGACCTTGTGGGCCCCCTACCGGCATCACAGGGGTTCACGTATCTTTTGACAATGGTGGACCGCACCACACGTTGGCCGGAAGTGGTCCCACTTGCGACGACCACGGCCGCGGAGGTGGCTCGCGTTTTTTTAACGGCTTGGGTGGCGCGCTTCGGGGTTCCGTCGGACATTACGTCCGATAGAGGACCGCAATTCATCTCTGAGCTGTGGTCAGCGATGGCCAACGGCTTAGGAGCCAAAATTCACCGCACTACGGCTTACCACCCTCAGGCTAATGGTTTATGCGAGCGTTTTCATAGGTCTTTGAAGGCAGCACTCAGAGCGTCGCTCACGGATGCAGATTGGGTAAATAAACTGCCATGGGTTTTATTAGGGTTGCGTTCTGCGCCTAAAGAGGACTTAGATGCCTCCCCAGCGGAGCTGGTATTCGCACAAACTCTGAGGCTGCCGGGCGAGTTTTTACCAGAGCACCCAGAGCCCCCACCTCTCTCTGCTCTGGGACCGTTAGTCGGCACGGGGGCAGACACGCTCCCGGGTCCGGTTCATCACGCTTTTCCACGAGTTTTCGTCCCCAAGGCTTTGAAAAATGCCGATTTCGTTTTTGTCAGGCGCGAAGCCCTTAAAGCAACGCTCAAACCACCTTACGAAGGGCCATTTCGAGTGCTGGAGGCAGGTGATAAGCAATTTGTGCTAGATTTTGGAGACAGAAAAGAGACAGTCAGTATTGACAGACTAAAACCTGCTTTTGTCATGAAGGACGTTTCTGTACCGGTCGCGGTGGCGCCTCGACGAGGCAGGCCCCCGCAGAGGGCAATTAACCACTCTCTTCCTCAGTCAACAGACCCGAAGCAGAACAGCACCGCAGGCAAGGCGGGGCCAACGCACAGCAGATTCGGCAGACGGCTGAAGCCCAAGCGGCGCACAGACTGAATGTTGGTGTTGATTATTCAGTAGTGAGTAAGGTGCTATTAAATTTTGGGAATTAGTCTGTTCTTCATCGTTTGGGGGGGGTTATATGGCTGTGTTGTGAGACATGTATATGTTGGACACTGCATATGTGATTTAACCTCACGATGAAGGAGAGCCAGCCTCCTGCGGTGCGGAGCCACAGAGCCTGGACCCCCTGCGGAGGACAGGGGACAGAAGACTTCCTGACCACTGAGGCTCGAGAGGAGAGAAGGGGGAGTTATGTAAATAAAAGGCTAATGAATGTGAATAAAGAGACTTTGATATAGATGTGTGATTTCCCCCGCGAGGGAAATGGTTTGATGTGAGAATGTTTAAATGAGAGAACTTTGGTGTGTTCACTCTCTTTGTTCGCTGCTCAAGAATAAGAGCAGACAGTGGAATGATTTCTTGAATAAACTGGAATGGAAGACAATTCGGTTTCGTTATTCAAGTCTCCCCACAAAGGTGAACTTGTTTTGAAGCCCCCTAGTGGCCGAGGGGGCCCATAGCATTTGCATCCTTTGTAGCCAGAGATGGCTTCACTGTTTACACAGTAGGATCCTTTTTATGTCCTGCCCATGATAGGGTCGTAATCTGTGTTTTCATAGGTATCGGTGTCAGTCGCAGCCCATGTGTGGTCGCTTTGTCCCAGCAAGCAGACCCTTGTGGTTGTAAACAAATCCACAGCAGGCGCTGTGAGTGGTCAGCTTGATAATTGACTGTTGATGGGTTCTTCACAGTCAGGAGCAAATCTAAAGAGACTGTTTAAGATGACTGTGTGGGCGGTCTGTGTGTTCATCTAATATATTCATGCCTTTGTTTGTCAAAAGTCCTTTTAGACAGCAAGCTGGTGAACCGAGCTGGGAGGGGAAAATGGTAGGTGAGACTTGTCTGACATATGCAGTGGTGCGCTGTCATTTGACTGTGCAGGGTCTCATTTTCCTGAAGTCAGAACTTTAAGGTGTCCATGTAATTGTTACCAGTTAATTACAATTTCCTTTTCACATATGATTAGTTCCTTTACAGTTCATTCTTTATTCATTCAATCTTTTTTCTTTTCTATTACAAAGGGTTCTTGGATTACTTTTTTTTGGAATAACAAGTAAGGTAGCATGTTAGTTTCACAGCTAAACTCGTGCCTTTACACTGGATGGTTATACTTTCAATGGCCTACATCACAGGTGTCAAACTCATTCCATGGAGGGCCAAGACCCTGCAGGTTTTACCTCCACCCAGTATCTTCAACAGGTGTTTTCACTGAATTTCTTCCCACTGATTGCTGATCAGTGAAAACACCTGCTGAAGACACTGGGTAGAAGCAAAACATGCAGGGTCTTGGCCCTCCATGGAATGAGTCTGACACCCCTGGCCTACATGATCTATTAGAACGTGGTTGGATCATGGAAAAAATTGGAAAACCTCAGACAGTGTGAAGGCAATCATGATGCTACTTTTTCCACTGCCATCTTTCCACTACTTTCCATATCCCTGAGACTTCACCATTCTTTACGTCAGCAGCCTGTTCGCTCAACAATCCTATCATGTACACCCATGATCACACCAAACTCTGGATACGCCCGGCTCAACCCCTCTTGGACCATGTCGGGATGCAGTTGCGTACCAGCAGATCAAGCCATGCTTGCACAATGCGACTACTCCTTATCAGTGTGGTCAGTCCTGCTTCAAATTTGTGACAATCAAGCCATGCTGGTACACATGGGTCCTGCGACTTTGATATGATGCCACCGCTGCCACTACGCTCCACCCAGGACACTGATATGATGCTACTACCATCATTAATCACTGCAAAAGTTTTGTTTATACTCAGAACTCTCCAGCGCCATCACACACAATGGTGATCCCAGTATGCCTGTGTATTCATCAACTTACCCACACATAACATTTGTTCTGTGGTTTACTTCCAAATAGAGTAAGTGGAGCACAAATGTTTGCATTACTTTTTTTTTCAAAGGTGATAAATATCTCTGTTAGCTTCTTAGAACTTCTTCTTATAGGTACTACAGGAGAACTGATGCCACTGTGACAGCACTGACAGATATTAGGATGATTGTTGTAGTTATAGGCAGATGTTAAACCGCAATGATGCCACTATCAATCAACTCATCCCTTGAAATATCACAGCAACGGTGTACAGTTTTCTACTGTAACTCCACTGCCACCCATATTTCTGTGCTTTTTTAATACTATTAACTTGTGAATGCATCATAACTGATATTTCTAACTGTACTTTGGTGGTTACCTTGGCAACAAGTCAGTGAGCTTAGCATAACAGCATTGCAGCTAAGCAGCTACTTTTAAACTGCAGAAAATTTGCGTTTCCTGATGAAAATACAGCAAGAATGCTCAAAAGAAGAAGAAAACAAAGAATAATGCTGTCTTAAAAACCAGAATAATATAAAGTTAGCTTAAAATGATAAAATACTAGCATCAAGCTCCCATTCACTCAAACATGAGTGAATTTAGTGACATTTAAAGCAGCTAGGTAGGGAAAATGAATAGACAAATCCCATCACGCAATACAGTGAAAGTAAAACATCCTACTGGCCTAAAGGAAAAAAAAAACATAGCCATTTCCTCCATAGGTCAAAGTACGCTAATGCTATGGGCCCCCAGCTGCTGAGGGGGCCCCAAGCCATAAGGTGGAAGTATCAGTATCAGTATCAGGAATTTAAATTCACTGACTAAGTGAATTTTCTACATGAAGACCACCTATTATGATCCACTACAAGGCAGTGTGCCTCTCACACAGTGTGCAACAAAAGGTGGTCTATCCCTGCTATACCATGCACACCAATGGTGGTCATAAGGGTAAAAGTTCCAAAAATCCCTACAGAAACAGCTTTGACATACGCTCAGCAGTAACACACCCACAGGGGCCATAAACCAGGAAATGGCCCTGGGGAAAACAAAACAATAACCAGGTAGACGATGACTGTCTGACCTGTTGCTCTGTGGTGTGGCGTGTCCTCACCAGGCGTCACTGTCACCACTGTCATCTTCCCGTGTGCACCTGAGCAGAAGGAGCCCATTGTCTGCAGTTACCCTGGCAGGGGCGGAATGATGAGACTCCACAGAGACAGGAGGACTCTGTGTGTGTGTGTTTTCTCGTTTTTCCAGAGACATCTTCCTCCTCCTTTCATCCACATGCTCACAGCTGCTCTCTCTCCCTGTGAGTGCTGTTGAGCTCAGTCTGTAGTCCCAGGGGAGTGGAGATCTCTTACCCTTTTAAGAGGGTCATTGTGTGTGTGTGTGTGTGTGTGTGTGTGTGTGTGTGTGTGTGTGTGTGTGTGTGTGTGTGTGTGTGTGTGTGTGTGTACATGTGTGTGATGTTTTGAGGACATTCATCTGTTTGCACAGAGACTAAGGGCACAACTGTGGATAAGCAGCCGCTACAAAAAATCCCCCCACTGTTTCAAGGATGTGAAGCCTCTAGCTTAGCACTTTTGCCATGAAATAATGTGCTTTATCATCCTTGTGGATTTTTCAACAGTCTAACTTATAATCAATACAAAGCAGTGGTGAAGGAGTTAATGCGTTAATTGTGCATTAACGCAACGGCCCGTTTAACTCGGACAAATTTTTGATCGTGATTAATCATGACAGGATGATAAAAACTACAGTCTATGGCAAGGCACAATCCATGGCACAGACTCCTCATCTTATTTAATTCAACACCATATTCCAAATTATTATGCAAATAGGATTTTAGTGTCAAACATCCATTTTTTTGTTTTCAAATTAAACTCATGGATGGTATTGTGTCCAGGAATCCTACGGAGAAAGCTCATTTCAGCCGCTTGTATCCGCGATCTCGTTCTTTCGGTCATTAGCCAAAGCTCATGACCATAGGTGAGAGTAGGAACGTAGATTGACTGGTAAATCGACAGCTTTGCCTTAGAACTAAGCTCCCTCTTCACCACAACAGACCGGTACAATGTCCGCATCACTGCAGATGTTGCTCCGATCCGTCTGTCGATCTCTCGCTCCATTTTCCCCTCACTCGTGAATAAGACCCCAAGATACTTAAACTCCTCCACTTGGGGCAGGAGCCTGTCCTCAACCTGGAGAGGACAATCCACCTTTTTCCAGCTGAGGACCATGGACTCGGACTTGGAGGTGCTGATTCTCATCTCAGCCACTTCACACTCAGCGGCAAACCGTCCCAGCAAGAGCTGTAGGTCATTGCTGGATGAAGCCAACAGGACAACATCATCTGCAAACAACAGAGATGAGATCCTGTGGTCACCAAGCATGACATCCTCCATTCCCTGGCTGCACCTAGAAATCCTGTCCATAAAAATTATGAACAGGATCGGTGACAAAGGGCAGCCCTGGCGGAGTCCAACTTTCACTGGGAATGAGTCCGACCGAGTGTTGGCAATACGAACCAAACTCTCACAACGGTCGTACAGAGACCGAATAGTTCGTAACAACAAGCTCGATACCCTATACTCCCGAAGTACCCCCCACACAAAACCACGAGGGACGCGGTTGAATGCCTTCTCCAAGTCCACAAAACACATGTAAACTGGTTGGGCAAACTCCCACAAACCCTCGAGAATTCTCGAGAGGGTAAAGAGCTGGTCCAATGTGCCACGGCCAGGACGAAAACCACATTGGTCCTCCTGAATCCGAGGTTCAACCAATGGCCGGACTCTCCTCTCCAGTACCTTGGCATAGACCTTCCCAGGGAGGCTGAGGAGTGTGATCCCTGTAAAGTTGGAGCACACCCTCCGGTCCCCTTTTTTTGAAAGGGGACCCTTTTTGAAAGGTGACCCCCTCATGGATCGTCACCTTATTGTGGTGGGGGTTTGCGTGCCCCAGTGATCCTAGGAGCTATGTTGTCCGGGGCAATTTGCCTCTGATAGGGTCACCCAAGACAAACTGGTCCTGGGTGAGGGGCCCGACTAAGAACGATCCAACAGACTCTCATGATAAATTCTAGATCAAGGATTCAGTGTACCCCACCCGGTATGGGGTTACCGGGGCCCCACCCTGGAGCCAGGCCTGGGGGAGGTGTTCAATGGCTAGCGTCTGGTGGCCGGGTTTCCACCCATGGGACCCGGCTGGGCTCAGCCCGAAGGAGTTACATGGGTCCGCCCTGCAGTGGGCTCACCACTTGCGGGAGGAATCATGGGGGTCCGGTGTTATGTGGATTAGGTGGCAGTCAAAGGTGGAGACCTTGGCAGACTGATCCCAAGCTTTCTAAACTGTGTGTAAAATATCATGCAGTGCATTAATCTTGCTATTAAGTGCTAGGCCTAATCTACTGTAATTAGCAAAATATGGAAGCACAACCTTTTGACAAAGGTCCTATTTAAATTGAGGTAAAAATCTGAGAAAAAAGGCCTCATATTTTCTGTGATGATTTAGATCTACCAGGTCTGACTCAGACCTGGTAGATCCAAACGTATAGTTAGGGTGTGCTGGGAACGTCTGGCTGAGGCCCCTGTTCGGGAGGTCTTCAACTCCCACCTCCGGAAGAACTTCAACCACATTCCGAGGGAGTCTGGAGACATGGAGTCTGAATGGGCCATGTTCTCCACCTCTGTTGTTGAAGCGGCGGTCCAGAGCTGCGGCCACAAGGTGGTAGGTGCATCTCCTGGTGGCAACCCCCAAACCAAGTGGTGGACACTAGTGGTGAGGGGGGCCACTAAGCTGAAGAAGGAGTTCTATCAAGCTTGGTTGGCTTGTGGGACTCCCGAAGCAGCTGAGGTGTACCGGCAGGCCAAGCGGAGTGCAGCTCGGGTGGTTGCTGAAGCAAAAACCCGGGTATGGGAGGAGTTTGGTGAGGCCATGGAACAAGACTTTCGGTCGGCCTCGAAGAGATTCTGGCAAACTGTCCGGCGGCTCAGGAGGGGAAAGCAGCTCCCTGTCCACACTGTGTATGGTGCGGATGGGACAGTGTTGACTTCGACTGGGGATATCGTCGGGCGGTGGAAGGAATACTTCGAGGATCTCCTCAATCCCACTGATACGCCTTCCACAGAGGAAGCAGGGTTTGGGGACGAGGGGAATGACTCGCCTATCACAGGGGCTGAGGTCGCCAAGGTGGTTAAAAATCTCCTTGGTAGCTGGGCCCCAGGGTTGGACGAGATTTGCCCTGAGTACTTCAAGGCCCTGGATGTTGTAGGGCTGTCATGGTTGACACGCCTCTGCAACACTGCGTGGAGGTCGGGGGCAGTGCCTTTGGCATGGCAAACCGGGGTGGTGGTTCCTCTCTTCAAAAAATAGGACCGGAGGGCGTGCTCCAACTTTAGAGGGATCACACTCCTCAACCTCCCTGGGAAGGTCTATGCCAAGGTACTGGAGAGGAGAGTCCGGCCGTTGGTCGAACCTCGGATTCAGGAGGAGCAATGTAGTTTTCATCCTGGCCGTGGCACATCCATCCATCCACCCTAGAAGATGGATGGATGGATGGATTTAGATCTAGGCCTTGCTCTGCATATTCTATTTAGCTAGTATAGAGTAACCATATATTAATAATATAATAATTTGTCAAACTGTGATGAATAGGCCCAAATGGAATAAAACTTGAGGCCTAATGCTAATTCTTATATAATTATCTTCAACAATTTTAGGATTCTGATACAAAACATGACACCTTCCCTCCTGCTGGACTTGGGACCAAGCAATGGTGCAGTTAAAGGTGATTGGTAATCAACAAAAATTGGCATGTAGAATTGATCCAGTGTTGACTGGTAATCAGTAGTTGATGACCAGCATCAGGAATAATTTAGCACAAATATAAACACCGTCAGATGATCAGGAATCAGAAGTCCTCCTTAGGAGTCCTTGGTGATGACTATTCCTGGTAAATATACTGTATTATAAATAATTCAGTCATCATATGTGTACCACCATCATGACCATTATGCATTGATGACCAGCATCACAAGTAAATTAAGAGTTCAGATATTTACACTGTATGATGACCAGCATCCTGATTAAATTAATTTATTCAGCATGCTGGTCATCATATTTTGCAAATTAGATTAGGCCTAGGCACTTAATAGCAAAATTAAAGTACTGCATGATATTTTAATTTACTCATATAGGACTACCATTAGGACTATTATTATGACCATATGCCTAAACACACTAACTGCATATATTACTCGCAGAATTACTTGCCTTGGCTTCACTTTTCCAATTAACCAGCCTTCCCACGGCCGCTAAACATGACGTCAAATCAATTTCTATAGTTCACCGATTGTGCAAGATTATAAGCTGTGTCTCCATACCAAGAAGTTCAAAATCTGTTAATTCTTTGGGAGGTTATTGAGGTAAAAGTGGGACCATTTACTACTAAACCCATTCATTCTCCGTTGACTCGCTGAGTGTTGTGGGTGTACTAATATGGCAGCTTGGTGGCTTCACTCGGCTCTGTACTCACTAATAGAGCATGCGCTATCCAGTGTTTTATATCCACCTTATTCCTAGGCCCTATGATGCTTTGCTGAATTGTGGTAGCAACTTCCGGTACTAGTTTAGAACATATGGTTGTTACTGAAATGGGACACTTTTCCTTGTTAAAAAACAATGACTTCGGCATCAGAGCACAGCCTCTTGCACTTGAAAACAGTAATATAATCATACCACTTCCCACTACTATTGAAGGATGGGAAGATGACCTTATAAAGTGGCCTCGTAGACAGTAGCTCCATTAGTTAGCGCTGCTGCTAAGATGCTAACGCTGTAAACAAATGACCCGTGCTGGCAAAATGAGTCACTTTGAGGACATTTTCAAAACTGATGATGTGGAGAAAGGAAGCAGGTGAGGCAACGAGCTGCACAACACACAAACTTTATTCCTTCTCCAACATTCAGTACAGTCAAAAGCTCCCGGGTCTTCATGAACCTTCCTTTTATATATTGTGGCGGCATGAAATAATAAGGAGCGGCAAACTGAGAGTTTTTGAGGGAGTTTATTATCATACCGCCATCACAGACTCACTCCGGCGCCGTGCATGCATGCCAGAGCGAGCCCGGAGGCTCTCCAGCAGATAGGCAATGCGAGCAGTAGGATGAGCTGTAAGAGAGAGAGTGAGTTACAGAGCAATGCAGTTTTTATACCCAGTTACAGACAATACATGAAAGGCATGGGACATTTGCGTCACATTGAGAGCAGGAAGCATGAACGTTTGCATTTGAGTCATACATATCAACAGCGGAACTGGCAGGAAGAAGCTAGACAAAGAGCGGCTGCCTATTGATCTCCGTCATTGTTCTGCTAATTGCTCCAGCTGTGCACTCTGCTTGTCCGTAGGCTGTTGTGGGGGTTACCCATACACTCCCCTCCCCAGAGGGCTCAGCGGGAAGCTGAGGCCTCGATAGTCCGGCTTTGGGAGCGAGCTGCAGGGGAAGCTCGCTGCAGGTGGTGGTGGAGGGAGGTGGGGTGGGGGTAGCAAGTGCCGGCCCGGGACGGCGAAATTGTCTGGGCCGTGCAAAAATTGCCTGTGGATCCGCGATGTTGAGGGGCTGTCCCATGAAACGTGCGGAGGTCCACAGCAGCTGTAAGAAGAAAAATTTGTCTCTGACTCCTCTCGTGGCCATGAAGAAAAAAAGGATCTGCAGCTGTGAGGGACTTGGCGTGTTGACTTTAGGTGCGCGCGCAGCCCTAAAGTCCTCGGGGAAAGCTGACGGCTGAATTCCCTTGTGCGCCGCGGCTGAGACCCGTACAAAATCCTGTGAGCGAGCTGCGTGCGTGCTTCAGGTGTGTGAGCAGCCCTGAAGGTTCTGTGTGCAGCGGCGAAGGACGATGGCGGTCTGTGGAGCCGTTATTGTCCCGTGCGTGGTGCGCTGTCCTCGTAACCCCCCGGTGTGCGTGCGGGGTTCGGTGCTTGGCAGGTCCGCTGTAGAGGCGAGTCAGGATCAGGGAGCTTGATGGAGATCAGCGTCGACGACGCCGATGGTCATTCCTGTTGAGCTGTTGCTGTAGATTGGTCATGGTGCGTTCAGGTCCACGCGCTGCGTTCTCCATCGGCCCTGGAGGTCGCCGTCGTGGAGAGAGGACGAGGTGCGTGCGCTCTCGTGTGGAGGAGCTGTGAGAGCGGCCGGTCCCAGCGTGGATGTGCAGATCTCAGGCGTGCAGATCTCACCATGAAGCTTTCTGCAGCTTTCCCGGTCGTGGGTGATCTCCGGAGAGTTTCGCCTGGTGGTGGCTCTGCGTCAAGGTCTCCCTGTAGCAGAAGGGAGGGCAGATCATTTGCGTCAGGCTGCTGCGTTCGCTTGTCGTCGGAGAGTTACCGCCGGGGGCTACCAGCGTGTTCTTTCTCGGGGTCACCAATGTGGCGGCATGGAATAATATGCGGAGAGCTGAGAGTTTTTGAGGGAGTTTATTATCATACCGCCATCACAGACTCACTCCGGCGCCGTGCATGCGCGCCAGAGCGAGCCCGGAGGCTCTCCAGCAGATAGGCAATGCGAGCAGTAGGATGAGCTGTGAGAGAGAGAGAAAGAGTTACAGAGCAATGCAGTTTTTATAACCAGTTACAGACTATACATGAAAGGCATGGGACATTTGCATCACAGTGAGAGCAGGAAGCATGAACGTTTGCATTTGAGTCATACATATCAACAGCGGAACTGGCAGGAAGAAGCTAGACAAAGAGCGGCTGCCTATTGATCTCCGTCATTGTTCTGCTAATTGCTCCAGCTGTGCGCTCTGCTTGTCCGTAGGCTGTTGTGAGGGTTACCCATAATATAACCTTTAATTCTGTGCATTAAGACCCAGGAATCACGACAATCATACAATGTGTGGAACAAAGACATGTGTGGCACATTAACAACACAAAGCGCCAGCGGTCCTCACACCTTCTCCCCCTCTGGCGGCTCTAGCGCTCCCCGAACTCCTGGGGGGGGGGGGGGGAGTCTTTTGTCCCATCTGAGACCCCCCCCCCCATTAGCCCTTCCTCCTTCAGTGCATTGTTCCTTCTTCTCCCCAGCTCCCCACTCTGGGTGGAGAATTCCCACACCAGGCCCCCACAATGTAACATTATTTCCATATTCTGTATTGAAAGATCGTCAAAATGATATTTAATTTGTAGGAAGTGCGTGAAAACTGACCCAGAAAAAGATGATTTGTTTATATTTTAGCTAGGTTGAAAACTCGCGTTCGATCGGTCAGGAGTTACATCTTCCACAAAAACATAGGTATTTTTAGAAAGTACGATTTCTAAGTTTTCCAATGATAGCAGGCACTCATGGGGTTTTCCCGGGACTTTGCCACTATCAAACAAAGTGAGTCATGATTTATGACTTCTCGTTGCCTGTACTCATAATGACACGGTGTACATTCTGACCAGCACATCTTCACTCCAATAAAGTTGGCTGCATTTTGTTAAAATATGTTGGACATAATCAAATTTACCTTAGAGCAGATGTACGCCACAACACCATGCTTGGATGTTGTCTGACACCGTGTGGTGAGAAGCCTCCATTTATCCAGTCTGGCACAACCACGAACACCAGCAACAAGTACCAGAACTACGCCAAAACATTCAAAAAATACAAAAGCTAGAAGAGCTGAAATTAGCTGCCACTTGAGTGCAAAACACGTATGTGGGCTATGTGATGTATTAAATATTGGTAGTATTATATTGTTGTGTGCTACGGGTGGTGGCTTCGCCTTTCCGGTTCCGCCGCCACCCACAGTATAAAAGGCCTATGCAGAAGAGGGACGGTCTCTTTTCCGACCTCACCTCTGCCTAGACGGGAGCGTCTGTGATACTGTGAGTTCTACAATAAAGTTACGTTCTACTGCACTTCCGGCCTCATTATTGAAGTCTCTGTTATGGAGATAACATTTGGCGACGAGGATAAAAGTATGGATAAGAGAGTTTCCAGTATTCTGCCTTTTTTGGAGCTGCCAGGCGAGCCGCCGGTTTCCTGGGCGAGGTGGTTTGCCGTATTCCAGAATTATTTGGTGGCATTGAACCTTGGCGAATTGGAGAAACTGCATGTACGAGCGATATCGGTCCATAATCTCGGCATGGAAGGACAACGTATTCTCGGCACACTGGGTGAGAGCGATAGTTTTGAGGATGTGGTTGAGCTAATGCCACACTACTTGTGCACTCCTGAGAACGTCATCGTCCGGAGGATCCAGTTCCGGCAGCACTGCCGGCGGACCAGAGAGTTAGTGCAGCGATACGTCGCAGACCTGCATCAGCTGGCTGGAGACTGCCAATTCGGGGCTTTGGAGGAAGAAATGGTTTGCAATCAGTTAGCGGAGCACACGCTTTGTTCTACGGCATGGTCAAGACTTCTCATACACACTGGTGAACTGACGTTAGCCATGGCTGTTGAGATGGCTCAGCAGTACAAAGCAGCAGATAAACTATCAAGGGACCTCAGTGAGAGAACTACGTTGAGGCAAACTGAATCACAGTCGGCGGCGCAGGCTGTGGACCTGGGTAGCGATGATAGCACTGAAGACACAAAAGAATACGCTACAGCTGTTAGAATAAGGTCCACCCCGGGTTCGCCCAGACGTATGGGCTGCGGGTCCACCAAGCACCGATACAAGGCAAAAGAGTGTCTGGCAAGGGGCAAGCGTTGCGGAAAGTGTGAACCCCTACACCATTTCGCCAGGGCCTGCAGAAAATTTGAGCGAGGGGAATGGCAACATGAAGTGGATTCCGCCAAGACTCCTACAGTTATTCACACAGTCTCCCCGAGCACAGATGGCCGTATATACTGTGTGGTGAAACTGGACAGCGTGGAAGTGCTGTTACTGGTTGACACGGGCGCAGTGAGGTCCGTGTTGAGTTGGCCTACTGTGAGGAGCTTCTTCCCGCATTACCGCTTGAGAGGCCTGTCGACGCCATTTTGTGGATATGGAGGCTACAGGCTGGCCATCGTGGGTTCACTGGATCTGACGGCGAGGTACAAGTCAGCGGTGGTGTCCAATATACTGTTCGTGGTGACCATTAGTAGGTTGAATGTGATGGGCTGTGACTTTTTCTACGGACTGGGCTTCACAATCACCAGCGGTATTGGAGAGGAGTGGTCGGGCCGTGGTTTGTAGGACCTACCAGTTCTGAGAGTGTTGGACAATGCGGTATGGGACGAATCTTGGCCTAGTATTCTGGGAGATGAACAGAACCAATCCCACCCAGGGCCATCGCAGGAGGGTTCCGGTGCCAGGGCCCGTTACCCTGGATGAAGGAACTGGGCAGCATGGTGGAACGCCCGTGATGGTGGGTGGAGCCGAATGGATGACTTCCTCTGCTTCCAGAGTTCGGTTGGGAGGTACCGAGAAGCAAGGGGTTACAACGGCTTCGCCGGCGTTATAAATGAAAGAGAGCGGGGTAGGACCAGCTGGCACGGCAAACTGACGTGCCACACAGAAACACTGGAGGCCGAGTTGGGTTTCTCGAGGGGTTGCTGGTGTGGTTCGACTTAGAGGAGGCCTGGTTTAAACATCGTGGACATTGGAAGCCGAATCAAGCCCCTCTAGGGGTTGCTGACGTGGTTTGACCCAGGGAGGAGGCTCGGCTGAGAGGGATCCATGACAAGCGGAAACGATGAGAGGACCAGGGGCAGCTGCAGGTGGTGGCTGTTCAGGAGGAAGGATACCTTCAGCTGTCCGATGACTCATGGAGACACCCCAACGAGCTGCGGTGTGCCAACAAGGGGAAGGAGGTGTCGGGGCTCCGACGTGGTTCATCTCCGGGGGTGAAGCAAAGAAGAAGTTGTGATCGGGACCCGCCGGACGGGTCTCCGGGGGGTGGTTTCTCCATCGGGACTGTATTGTGGTAAGGGGGCAATGTGTTTAAGTTGGAATATTAACATGTGCATTGCTGAAATGTTAATTTGTGCATTACCCAATTTACGTTGTCATTTTGTCGACATGGTTAATACATAAAAGTTGCTATGTGAAGTGCCCAAACTACAGTATCAATATGTTTCTTACGCTGGGTTGCTGTGTGAATTGCCCATGTTTAAAAAAACAAAAACCAAGTAATGATTATATCAGTATGTTTAATGCGTATGGTTACTGTGTGGTTTGCCCGGGTTATGGGATGTTTGGTTGGGTGTGTTAATAGCATAGCGTGAATGTAAATGTTGACTGGTTTGTTATTGGATTATCGGGGTTTTTACCTGTTTGTATGTACTGTATGTTCATGGGGTTGTTTTGTATATTATTATTAGGAACACGGCAGTCTTTCTTTATTTTATGGGCTATATATACAGTAATAGCAAAGATGGCAGAATAATCCGTCTGGCTGTGTGGAGGTGGGACAGTAGTCCACCTGTCCCCCTCTAGCTTTAGTTATTTGTGTGTACATGAATAGGCCTTAATCTTTCTGTTTATTGTTGGTGTGTGATTCGGGTAATAAATTTGGGGGGCCTAAATTGTGTGTGTGCGTTTTGGACCTTTTTGAATGGGGGGAAAAATGTGATGTTGTGGAGTGTGTGAAATAAGAGACAGATCCATGGGCTTCCCGACCGGGCTGGCTCCAGGGGTTTTGCCTCGTGTTCCATAATACGTCTTGGGTCACCAGTGTGGAGTGCGTGAAATAAGAGACAGATCCATGGACAGACGGTTTATTACACACTTATTACACACTTTTCCCGTCTACCCCCCAAGTCTAGCACAAAATGCTTATCCCCTGTTTCCAACACTCTGAACGGTCCACCATAGGGTGGACGCAATGGAGGGCGGTGGGCATCGTGTCTGACGAACACGAACTCCGCGTTCCTCAAAGTTTTAGGCACGAAAACACGCGGAAAACAGTGGTGGGCCGGGCCCAGCAGCGTGCCTGTGTTTGCACTACGCTGCAAAAGCTGAGACGGGCAGCTGTCCGGCGCGGGATTATCTGGCAGAAATTCCCCGGACAGCCGTAGGGGCTGCACAAAAAACAGCTCTGCCGGGGAAGCTTCCACATCCTCTTTTGGCGTGGAGCGGAACCCCAATAAAACCCACAGCAACCTGTCCACCCAATTTGCATCCGTCAGTGAAGCCCTGAGTGCTGCTTTCAGCGACCTATGAAAACGCTCGCATAACCCATTGGCCTGTGGGTTGTATGTGGTTGTGCGATGAAATGTAACACCCAGGCTGCGGGCACATCGTGGACCAGAGTTCGGAAACAAATTGAGGGCCCCTGTCGGACGTAATGTCCGATGGGACTCCAAAACGCGCCACCCATGCTGTTAAAAAAGCGCGTGCTATGTCTGCGGACGTGGTTGCCGCCAGTGGGACTGCTTCTGGCCAGCGCGTCGTGCGGTCCACCACTGTCAGGAGGTGCGTGCGCCCCTGTGATGGCGGGAGGGGGCCCACGAGGTCCACGTGAACATGGTTGAACCTCTTAGCCGGTACCCGAAACGGCTCCAAGGGAGCCTTCGTGTGTCTGTGTACCTTGGCTCGTTGGCACGCCACGCAGGCTGCAGCACACTCTTTTACTTGTTTGCGTAGGCTCGGCCACACAAACTTCTCTCCCACCATTTTGACCGACGCGCGCACTCCTGGGTGCGCCCAGAGTATGAACCAACTCAAACACGCGGTGGCGCCATGCGACTGGGACCACCGGACGTGGGCGTCCCGTGGAGACATCGCAGATTAGGGGGGGCATGCCGTCTTGCAGCACCCTGCTCTCCAGCCTTAACCCTGTTGGTCCAGACTGGAGCGCGCGCACGTCTGCATCGCTAATCTGCTCCGCAGCCATGGCTGCGTAATCTATCCCCACGTAGACCGGGGCCACCACGGTGCTCAAGAGGCAGTCCGCCACCACATTCAGTTTTCCCGACACATGCTGAATATCGGTAGTAAACTCTGAGATCGCGGCCAGCTGTCTCTGCTGCCGGCACAACCACAGTTCTGAAACCTTGGCCATTGCAAACGTTAGTGGCTTGTGATCCACGAACGCGGTGAAGCTGCGCCCTTCCAGCCAGAACTGGAAGTGGCGTATGGCCAGGTGGAGAGCCAGCAACTCTCTGTCGAACGCGTTGTTTTACGTTCGCTGTCGCGCAAAGTTCTGCTGAAAAAAGCGAGCGGCTGCCAAGCCCCGGCGACGCACTGCTCTACGACAGCCCCTATGGCCACGTCTGAAGCGTTGGTGGTGAGCGCTATCCGGGCCGCCGGGTCCGGATGCGCCAGCAGCGCGGCGTTTGCCAGGGCTGCTTTAACCTCCGAGAACGCCCGCTCTCGCTCCGGGGTCCATTCGACCCTATCCGCGGGTTTCTGTCTCTTGAGCGCGGCGTACAATGGTTGCATGAGCTGCGCCACGCGGGGAAGGAAACGGTTATAAAAGTTCACCATCCCCAAAAATTCCTGCAGCGCCCTGACCGTCTGAGGCCGTGGAAAATCTGCCACGGCGCGCACTTTGTCAGGCAGCGGGATCGCTCCTTCCGGAGAGACGCGGTGCCCCAAAAAATCAATCTCCGTCACGCCAAACTGGCATTTCGCTGGGTTGATTATTAACCCTTGCTCCTCCAACCTCCGGAAAACCGTCCTGAGGTGGGTTTCGTCTTCGTCTTCGGACGCACTGGCTACCAGGATATCGTCCAGGTAGATGAACACAAACGGGAGATCGCGCAGCACTGCATCCATCATGTGCTGGAACGTCTGTGCCACGCCTTTTAACCCGAATGGCATGCGCAGGAACTCGAATAAACCGAACGTGTTATTACCGCTGTTATTACCACTGTTATTACCGCTGTTATTACCGCTGTTTTGAGTACGTCCTCAGCGCACACTGGGACTTGATGGTAACCGCGGACCAAGTCTATTTTGGAAAAAATGCGAGCTCCGACAAGGTGGATGGAAACATCCTGTATGTGGGGAATCGGGTAACGGTTGTGCGCTGTGGCATTGTTCAACCTGCGGAAATCACCGCACGGTCGCCACGATCCCTCAGCCTTAGGGACCATGTGTAGCGGGGATGCCCATGGGCTGTTCGATCGCCTGATGATGCCCAACCTTTCCAGGTTGGTGAACTCCTCGCGCGCTATGGCCAGTTTAGCTGCGTCCAAGCGCCGAGGTCTTGCAAAAACGGGCGGCCCGGTGGTGGTGATAAAGTGCTCCACCCCGTGTTTTGCGATGACCTCCGAAAACGTTGGGACCATGAGTGCTGGGAACTGAGTGAGCAGTGCGTGGAACTTACCGCCTGGAGCTGTGACGTTGGCCTGTGCTGTTGGCCGGGTCACTCGAGCTATACAGGGGAGACAGTCAAAGGACAGTGCATTAACCGGGCGCCTGTTAGCAACATCAACCAGTAAACCATGTGCACACAGAAAATCAGCCCCCAGGATATGGTAATTCAGTGTTGCTACGACAAAAGTCCACTCATACAGTATGTACGGCCGTGTAGAGATAAGATCAGTGTCCTCTCACCAAAGGTTTTAATTTCCGAGCCGTTTGCTGCCAACATCTCGGGGCTGCTAGGTCCTGCCAGCCGGTCGGCGTAGGTCGGCAGGATAAAGCTCTTCTGGGCTCTGGTGTCCACGAGGAAACGCCTCCCCGAGCGCGCGTCCGTCAAGTAGAGCAGCTTGTTCTCTTCACCGAGGGTTGCAGCTGCTACCGACCGCCGACCTCGGCGTTTTCCCGAGCGCTTGAATTGGCACGGTGGCGCACATCTGCGTGCGTTCTCTCCGAAGCAGCGGTGGTAGAAACAGAGCGTGTCTCTCTGGCGCTCCTTGGCCCCCGCTGCTGCTACCATCGGTGGCTCCTCGCCTCCTCTGGTCGTCTCGCTGGGCTCCGCCGCTGCCGCGTTGACTGTGATCGCCCGGCTGGTGAGGATGATCCTTTCTGCCTCCTGGGCTAGCGCACGGTAGTCACGCACGGCCAGCAACGGTGAATTGGCCAGAATCGCTCTCGCCACTGTTGGAAGGTTCCGGAGGAAGAGGTGGGCAAACAGAAAGTGCCCGTCGTCCGTGCCCATTAACACCAGCATCTTCTACATCAGGTCAATGGCCAAACCATCTCCTAACTCAGTCCGTCTCAGGAGCCTCTCTGCTCTCTCACATTCCGAGAGGGTGTAGCGCCGGGTGAGCGCAGCCTTGAGCGCCTCGTATTTGTTGCTGGCTGGAGGCTGATCGAGCAGGCTCGCTACCTGCTGAGCTGTGCGGGCGTCCAGCGTTGCGACCAGATGGTAGAATCTGGTGTCGTCTGCCGTTACTCCCCGGAGGGCGAACTGGGCCTCGGTGTGGTGGAACCAAGAGCGCAGGTCATGCTGCCAGAAATCCGGTAGCTTGACTGAAACCGCACACGCGTGGCTGGGGGTTCCAGTCCGGGCTGTCTATGGGATGGCTGCTGCCTCGCTGGGGCTTCCAGACCGGGCTGGCTCCGGGGTTCTTGCCTCGTGTTCCATAATACGTCTTGGGTCACCAGTGTGGAGTGCGTGAAATAAGAGACAGATCCATGGGACAGACAGTTTATTACACACTTCACATCTCACAAGCACAGAACAGAATGACTGAATTCAACAAGCTCTCCTCTCTCCTCTCAAATCCTCTTCACACGTTTCATGGAGTTTTTCCCTCACACAGCATGACATCTACATCACACAGCAATCAACCCCCTATGCCTCTGACTCCTTCCTGCTATATCTCCAGGAACTCTCTGGGCATTGTTCCCCCATGTTTATTCCTTGTCTCTGTCTAAGATGCTGCATAACCCCCTCCTACAATGTATTAAATATTGGTAGTATTATATTGTTGTGTGCTACGGGTGGTGGCTCCACCTTTCCGGTTCCGCCGCCACCCACAGTATAAAAGGCCTATGCGGAAGAGGGACGGTCTCTTTTCTGACCTCACCTCTGCCTAGACGGGAGCGTCTGTGATACTGTGAGTTCTATAATAAAGTTACAGTCTACTGCACCTCCGGCCTTATTATTGAATTCTCGGTTATGGACATAACAGACTATCATCATCATCATCATCATAGCAGTCTGTCGGGGGTAATAATGACTGTTTCATTTAGGTCTGATCAGATTCCTCCATGCAGCTCTGTCCTTCGCCTTCCGCTGCCAAGAACTCCTGACCTTGTTAACCCAGACTATACATTAAAATGAATTTGAAAAACTTTTAAAAACGCTATTTTAAATGCCCCTGCTACTCCACTCTTATTGACTGATTTAACACTATGTCAGCCGAAACCGGAAGCTCCGCCCATAATCGTTCCTACAGTGGCACTCCCAGGAATAAAGTAGATTAGGGATGGACGTATCGATACTCAAGTATCGATACTTTGATACTGTGGCACATATGTGGGTTTCATATGCTTCACGTATATATTACTGTGTGCTTATTGTATGCTTCACGTCTCAGAAGAACAAAAGGACTGAACCTCCTAGGGGTAACAGGAGGATGTGAGATCTGGTCTTTTGTATGCAAAGAGATGGCCTTGAGGGATTTCCTGACCACCAGTGACTTTAGGTGGAGGTGAGAAGACCTGGAGGGAGATGCATTGTGTCTTGGGATTAAAAGACCATGTGACTGTGTTCTTTGATGTCCTGGGGTATAAAAGGGACAGATGTTGGGGGATTCATTCTCTTTCTGTTTTTGGATGTTGGAGAATGTGAATAAAACTGGACTTGTGAAATAAACTCAGCCTCGTCCTTCCACACTCTCCACACTGGTGACCCTAAGACGTATCATGAGCAGAAGCAATTCTCCCGAGCCAGACTCGTCAGGAGCCAGCCAAACGAATGCAGCCACAGTTCAACTACTGGACTTCTGGCAGAACAATCCGCGCTCCTGGTTTAACGCGGTCGAGGCGCAGTTCAACCTCCGGAGGATTTCGGTAGACGCCACAAAGTTCTACCATGTGGTTGCAAAGCTGGACAACCACACAGCCCAGCGAGTGGAGAGCCTGATCAACCACCCACCAGACAGCGACAAGTACAGCACGTTGAAGGCTGCACTCATCCGTTACTTCACCCCCTCGGTGGAGGAGCGAGCAGAGGGGCTCCTGGCGCTGACTGAATTTGAGAGCGACAGACCTGCAGACCTGATGGAGAAGATGCTGAGGTTGAGAGACTCCGAAGATGATAACTTCATTTTCACCCACCTTTTCCTCAGGACCCTACCGTCAGTGAGAGTGACCCTGGCCAGTTCACCACTGTTGGCCCGATGAGATTACCACGAGCTGGGCCAGGAGGCGCAACGACTCGTCAACGCCAATAAACGGCGCGCGGCTACGGCTGCAGCAGCGGAGCTAGGCACAACGTCCGGAGATGGCAGGGGGCCAGAGGCTGCAGCACCAGACTCACCGACGATGGCGGCGGCAGGGGCCAGGAGACACGGAGCAGACGACGTCCTTTGCTTCTACCATCGCCGCTTCACAGAGAGGGCACGCAAGTGCATTCCACCGTGCCATTTCAAGCGCTCGGGAAACGCCAAGACCGGGGGTGGGTAGCAGCTGCGGCCCTCGGAGAGGAGAACAAGCTGCTCTACTTGAGGGATGCGCGCTCGGGGAGGCATTTCCTCGTGGACACAGGCTCCCAGCTGAGTTTCATCACACCTTCCTACGCTGACCGGCTGGCGCCTTCCAGTGGTCCCGGGGTGTCAGCAGCGAACGGCTCAGCGATTAAGACCTTCGGTGAGAGGACTCTGCTTCTGTCGTTACACGGCCGTACATTCGAGTTGACTTTCGTCATAGCGGCAGTCAATTTCAACATGTTAGGGGCTGATTTTTTGTGCTCACATGGTTTGTTGGTCGATCTTGCTAACAGATGCCTGGTTAATGCACTCTTTTTATTCTATTCCCTGTACAGCTCGAGTGGCCCCGCCAACAGCACAAGCCAACGTCACAGCTGCAGGTGGTAAGTTCCACACACTCCTCACTCAGTTCCCAGCACTCACGGTCCCAACATTTTCGGCGACCGTGGCTAAACACGGGGTGGAACATTTTATTACTACCACCAGACCGCCCGTTTTTGCAAAAGCTCGGCGCTTGGATTCAGCTAAACTGACCATAGCGTGCGAGGAGTTCGCCAACCTGGAAAGGTTGGGCATCATCAGGCGTTCGAAGAGCCCATGGGCTTCATCGCTTCACAAGGTCCCGAAAGCTGATGGCTCGTGGCGACCTTGCGGTGATTTCCGCAGGTTGAACAACGCTACAGCGCACGACCGCTACCCGATCCCGCACATCCAAGATTTTTCAGTTCATTTGGTGGGGGCGCTCGTTTTTTCTAAAATAGACTTGGTACGCGGTTACCACCAGGTCCCAGTGCGCGCTGAGGACATACCCAAAACAGCGGTAATAACTCCTTTCGGGCTTTTCGAGTTTTTGCGCATGCCATTTGGGCTTAGAGGCGCAGCGCAGACGTTCCAACGCATGATGGACACAGTCTTGCGCGATCTCCCTTTCGTGTTCGTCTACTTGGACGACATATTGGTAACCAGCGCGTCCGAAGACGAACACGAAAACCACCTCACGGCAGTTTTCCGGACGTTGGCAGAGCACGGGTTAATAATCAACCCAGCGAAGTGTCAGTTCGGGGTGACACAGATTGATTTTTTGGGGCATCGCGTCTCCCCAGAAGGAGCGGTTCCTCTGCCTGACAAAGTGCGCGCAGTAACAAATTTTCTCCAACCACAAACGGTCAAAGCGTTACAGGAGTTTTTGGGAATTGTGAATTTTTATAACCGTTTCCTCCCCCGCGCAGCGGAGCTCATGCAACCATTGTATGCTACACTAAAAAAACAAAAACCCACAAATAAAGTCGAATGGTCTCCGGAGCGGGAGCGCGCATTCTCTGAAGTCAAAACAGCCCTGGCAAACGCTGCGTTGTTGGCACATCCAGTCCCAACGGCCCGCATGGCGCTCACTACTGACGCGTCAGATGTGGCCATAGGGGCGGTCATGGAACAGTATGTAGCCGGAGCCTGGCAACTGCTCGCCTTTTTCAGCAGGACCCTGCGCGATAGCGAACGAAAATACAATGCATTTGACAAGGAGTTGTTAGCTCTCCACTTGGCCATTCGCCACTTCCAGTTCTGGCTGGAAGGACGCCGTTTCACCGCGTTCGTTGACCACAAGCCGCTGACTTTCACGATGGCCAAGATTTCAGAACCTTGGTCGGGCCGGCAGCAGAGACAGCTGGCCGCGATATTGGAGTTTACTACCGATATCCAGCATGTGGCGGGTAAACTTAATGTAGTGGCGGACTGCCTCTCGCACGCCGTGGCGGCTCCAGCCCGCGTAGGGGTAGATTCTGCAGCCATGGCCACGGAGCAGGTTAGCGACGCGGAAGTGCATGCAGCCCCAGTCCGCGTGGGGATAGATTATGCAGCCATGGCTGCGGAGCAGGTCAGCGATGCGGATGTGCGCGTGCTCCAGTCTGGACCAACAGGGTTAAGGCTGGAGAACAGGGTGCTGCAAGGCGGTATGCCCCCCCTAATCTGTGATGTCTCCACTGGGCGACCGCGTCCTGTGGTACCAGCCGCATGGCGCTGCCGCGTTTTTGACTCGATCCATTCTCTGGCGCACCCGGGAGTGCGCGCGTCGGTCAAAATGGTGGGAGAGAAATTTGTATGGCCGAGCCTGCGCAAACAAGTTAGAGAGTGGGCGGCAGCCTGCATGGCTTGTCATCGAGCCAAGGTTCATAGACATACGAGAGCTCCCTTGGAGCCGTTTCACATTCCAGCTAAAAGGTTTGATCATGTCCACGTGGACCTCGTAGGCCCCCTCCCACCCTCACAAGGGTGCACACATCTTCTGACAATGGTTGACCGCACCACGCGCTGGCCGGAAGTGGTTCCGCTGTCGTCAACCACAGCCGAGGAGGTGGCGCGCGCGTTTTTAACAGCATGGGTAGCGCATTTTGGAGTCCCGTCGGACATTACGTCCGACAGAGGCCCTCAATTTGTTTCCGAACTTTGGTCAGCGATGGCCCGCAGCCTGGGGGCAACGATCCACCGCACGACCGCGTACAATCCGCAGGCTAACGGGTTATGCGAACGTTTTCACAGGTCATTGAAGGCGGCCCTCAGAGCGTCGCTTATGGATGCAAATTGGGTGGACAAGCTACCATGGGTTTTATTGGGGTTGCGTTCTGCACCTAAAGAGGATTTAGAAGCCTCCCCAGCTGAGCTAGTTTTCGCACAGCCACTTCGGCTGCCCGGGGAATTTCTCCCAGATAATCCAGCGCCAGAATGCTCCCCGGCTCAGCGGTTACAGAATAGCACGGGCCCGAGCACGCTACCTGGCCCCGTTCACCACAGTTTTCCGCGTGTTTTTGTGCCTAAGCCTTTAAAAAATGCAGAGTTTGTTTTTGTCAGACATGATGCCCATCGCCCACCTTTAAGCCCACCTTATGATGGACCATATAGAGTGCTGGAAACAGGGGATAAGCATTTTTTGCTAGATTTGGGGGGCAGAAAAGAAATGTTTGGCATAAACAGGCTCAAACCCGCTTTTGTGATAGCTGACGAAGGTGTGCAGTTGGCTAAGGCTCCTCGGCACGGCAGACCCCCTAGAGAGCATTCCCCAGAACACCCACAGAGATTGACTAACAGTTCTCATCCTCAGGCAGCAGCTCCACAGCAGGAAGATGCTGCGGAGGTGGTGCAGCCTGCTTACAGCAAATACGGGAGAAGACTGAGGCCCAAGCGGCACGTGGACTGATATGTAGTGATTTTATTATGACATGCAATCTGTGGTTATGTTGTTCCATCTTAGACGTTTGTGGGGGGGATCATGTGGCACATATGTGGGTTTCATATGCTTCACATATATATTACTATGTGCTTATTGTATGCTTCACGTCTCAGAAGAACAAAAGGACTGAACCTCCTAGGGGTAACAGGAGGATGTGAGATCTGGCCTTTTGTATGCAAAGAGATGGCCTTGAGGGATTTCCTGACCACCAGTGACTTTAGGTGGAGGTGAGAAGACCTGGAGGGAGATGCATTGTGTCTTGGGATTAAAAGACAATGTGACTGTGTTCTTTGATGTCCTGGGGTATAAAAGGGACAGATGTTGGGGGATTCATTCTCTTTCTGTTTTTGGATGTTGGAGAATGTGAATAAAACTGGACTTGTGAAATAAACTCAGCCTCGTCCTTCCACACTCTCCACAATACTAGCTGGTTGATACTTTGGAGTTGATACTTTTTAAAATATTGCAATACCACTATTAATACAAAACGTGCAATTTGTTTTCACTTCTGAGAGTTTTAGGCATTAAATTTATGTGTGAAAACCGGTGAAAAGTATATTTTAAAGACGGTCTGCAATGTCACATGATTATAGCAGCCTATCAGATATCAGACCCGAACACTCACTGCGCAGCCCAGAACTCACTCCGTGGAGAGTGAGCTCAGCAGCATGGGGGCAGCAGATGAAGTATTCTGAAATTTACACCATTCATCCAAATTCTGTGGTGATACCAAGCAGCATAAAAGTTGAAAAATAAACAAAATAAGCATTATTTAAGTTTGTAAATTAATAGTGTAAAAATAAAATGAATGAATGGATTTAAAAAACGTTGCATTATGAAAAAATGAATGAATGAATGAATGAATGAATGAAAAAATTACACATATATGCTGCTTGATATTGCCATAGAATTTGCATGAATGGTGAAACATTTCAGAAGAAAAAAATGCTTGAATCCAGTTGAGAATCTGCACCAAATGAAGAAACTGAATTAATTTTGCATTCATTTTAAGTCTTAATTATTTTTATTATGACTGAAAAAAATCATTTTATTTTTATTTACTTTGCATATTGTTCTTTTTTATAATCATTTTATAAGCATTTCTTTCAAGTGTTTGTTCATGAGTTTTATTCATATTTCATATTGCCCTTACAATAAAGTTGTTAATGAAACTGCAATCATGTGATTTTGGGCAAAAAGTATCAGTATCGGCATCGACAAAAAAGTCCCATAAATTAATGGTATCGTATCGAAAGGAAAAATGCTGGTATCGCCCATCCCTATTTTATATACAGATCAGTGGGGAAACATTTCTTCCTGGCACCATCACTAGTTCTTCCACCTGACAGTTAAAGGCACACACCCTTCTACCTGTTGGTCATAGGCTTGGCTGCCACCTTATGGTGATTACTGGTTACTACAGTTTCATCCTTCACCCATCTTTTAAAGCAGGGTCATTTAATTAGCGGCATGTGGCCAACATGCAACCCAAAACCAACCTCCAAGTGTCCCAGGTCCAGTCTGTGGTCCAGCCAGGGCAGCAAAGGCCAACACGTTTCACAGAATTGCAGAAATCCATTAATTACTACAGACCTTAAATGCAACACTCCCTGTAGCTTAGCATCTGTCAACCCACAATGCAGCGTATTTGTTTTGAAGTGTGGGCTCTATGACTGTGGCTAACGGTGCTAGTGCCAAGATACCAAGCCTACACCAAACGCGAATGGGCAGCGGGAATGCATACAATGGAAAGAGGCGCGCACATGCGAAATTGTGCATTTGCATCTGAGGGATTTTTTTTTTTTAAATTTTGTGTACTTTATTGATCCCCAGAGGGGAAATTCAGAGCATCCACCTGGATGGGTGAAGCAGCCACGGTACGGTGCTATCCCTTTGCCATTCACACACACATTCACACCTAGGGCCACTTTTAGAATCTCCAATTATCCTAACCTGTGTAGAAGAGCTTGGAAGAACGAGGCAGTGTGATATATAAACCAAAGTTTATTATCAGCTCCTCTAACAAGTCTCATCTAAGTGCAGAAGCAGAAGCAAGAAAAGAGACCGAATACCTCCGGCTCTGTGAACTTATACTTGCACATAACAAAAGACATGCATATCAAAGGCTGACATCCCTCATTATCTTAATCCCCCCATTGTCTCCGTACTCCTCCTCATGGCCCTGGGGGGTGAGGGCAGCTCCTCCGGTCTCCACCGCAGTGTCTGGGAATGTCTTTGTTCTTCACTGGCAGTTGAGAGTCTTTGTCCTTTCTGAGGTGTGAAGTCGCCTTACATATGTAATCACCAAACATTCCCACATGCTTCAACATATGTAGGTTATGGAATATATGATTAATATAGCCCACAGCCCCCCCCCAAACGACTAAGAAAAGGACAATAGAAAAATTCACAGTTTAAGATAATTACTATGACATACTAATTCAATTCAATTCAATTCAACTTTATTTATATAGCGCCATTTCACAACAACAGTCATCTCATAGCACTATCAACTGAAGGGGGGACCCCCACAGTTGCAGAAAGACCCCAGCAATCAGGCGATCCCCTGTGAGCAAGCACTTGGCGACGGTGGAGAGGAAAAACTCCCTTTTAACAGGAAGAAACCTCCAGCAGAACCAGGCTCAGGGAGGGGCAGTCATCTGCTGCGACTGGCTGGGGGGTGAGGGGATAGAGAAGAAGAAAAGAACAGACATGTAGAGAGCAAACAGCACGATGGGGACTCAATCTATGGGAGAGAACAAACAAATGTTAATGACCAGCAAAAAAAAAATATTTCATAGAGAGTGAGGAAAGGAGTGAGGCCCAGTGCATTACTGGAGGTCCCCCGGCTGACTAAACCTATTAGCAGCATAACTAAGGGAGGGTTCAGAAACACATGATCCCTCCCTAATTGTAGGCTATATCAAAAAGGTAGGTTTTAGCCCTATTCTTAAAAACAGAGATCGAGTCTGACTCCCGAATCCAGATTGGCAGCTGATTCCACAGGAGAGGAGCTTGATAACTGAAGGCTCTGCCTCCCATTGTACTTTTGGAGATTCTAGGTATTACAAGTAATCCTGCATTTTGGGAGCGTAGTGCTCTGTTAGGATGATACGGTAGTATCAGATCTTTTAAATAAAAAGGAGCCTGATTGTTTAGAGCTTTGTAAGTAAGAAGAAGGATTTTAAACTTAATTCTAAACTCTATGGGAAGCCAATGAAGGGAGGCCAGAACCGGAGAGATATGATCTCTCTTTCTAGTACCTGTTAAAACTCTTGCTGCAGCATTTTGGATCAGCTGAAGACTTTTTAAAGATGTTTTAGGATGATCTCTCTTTCTAGTACCTGTTAAAACTCTTGCTGCAGCATTTTGGATCAGCTGAAGACTTTTTAAAGATGTTTTAGGACAGCCTGATAATAAAGAATTACAATAATCTAATCTCGAGCTAACAAAAGCGTGGATCAGCTTCTCAGCATCACTCTGAGACAAGATGCTCCTAATCTTGGCAATATTACGCAAATGATAGAAGGCAGTCTTAGAAACAAATTTAATATGTGAATTGAAGGACAAATCCTGATCAAAAATAACTCCAAGGTTCCTCACAGAGCTATTAAGAGAAAGAGTAACTGCATCCAAACTGAAAGTTTGATTTGGAAAGGAATTTCTAAGGTTTTTTGGACCAACAAGAATGACTTCAGTCTTATCTGAATTTAATAGCAGGAAATTACAAGTCATCCAAGCTTTGATTTCCTTAAGACAGGCTTCTAACTTGGCTAATTGATTAGTATCATCTGGCTTCATTGACAGGTATAATTGTGTGTCATCTGCATAACAATGAAAATGTATACAGTGCTTTCTAATAATGTTGCCTAACGGAAGCATATATAAACTAAAAAGAGTAGGGCCTAGCACAGATCCCTGTGGAACTCCATGACTAAGCTTTGAGCTGAAAGAAAACTCATCATTTACATGAACAAACTGGAACCTATCAGATAAATAAGATCTAAACCACTGCAACGAAGTTCCATTAAGTCCAACATAGTGTTCTAATCTATCAAGTAGAATATTATGATCAATAGTATCAAAAGCTGCACTAAGATCTAAAAGGACAAGTACAGAAACTAGTCCATTATCAGATGCAATGAGGAGGTCGTTAGTGACCTTCGCTAAGGCTGTTTCAGTACTATGATGGATTCTAAACCCAGATTGAAACTCTTCAAGTAAACCATTTCCCTGCAGGTGGTCAAATAATTGCGTAGCAACAACTCTTTCTAAGATTTTTGAAATGAAAGGGAGATTAGAGATTGGTCTATAGTTAGCTAAAGCTCCTGGATCTAGCGTTGGCTTTTTGAGTAAGGGTTTAATTACAGCCGTTTTAAAAGCCTGCGGTACATGGCCTAAAGTTAATGAAGAATTGATTATATGAAGAATAAAGCTACCAATAAGTGGGAAGACTTCTTTAAATAACCTGGTAGGAATAGGGTCTAAAAGACAAGTTGAAGGTTTGGATGAGGAAACTATTTTGTCTAACTCACAAAGGTCGATTGGAGTAAACTCATCAAGACAGACATCAATAGAAGGAGTTGTAATAGTTACAGTATTTAAGTTAACTGTGGAAAGAATCTGATTGATTTTATCTCTGATGGATGAAATTTTATTATTGAAAAAGTTCATAAAGTCCTGACTAGTAAGCTCTAAGGGGATGCTAGGATTGACAGAGTCCTGACTCTTTGTCAACCTGGCTACAGTACTGAAAAGAAACCTGGGATTATTCTTGTTCTCTTCTATTAATGCAGAGTAATAACTCGTTCTAGCTTTTCTAAGAGATTTTTTATAAATTAAAAGATGATTTCTCCAAGCTAAATAGATTTCATCTAAATTAGTAGAGCGCCATTTTCTTTCTAATTGACGAGTCTTCTGTTTTAAGCTACGAGTTTCTGTGTTGAACCAAGGAGTTAAAAATCTCTGATTAGACTTTTTCTTTTTTAAGGGGGCCACCAAGTCTAGAGCCTGATGCAGAGAAGCTGAAACACTATCCACCATGTTATCAATTACAGAAGGAGCAAGCTGTCTATAGCTTATTTCCGTTGTGTTGACACATGGCATAGAGGAAACAATCTGCATAAATTTGGAAACAGCATCATCTGAGAGGCATCTACTGTGATAATATTTTTCTTTAGGAGCCAAATAGTCAGAAATAGTAAAATCAAAGGTTAACAGACAATGGTCTGACAGTACAGGGTTATGAGGAGACACTACAAGATTTTCTATTTCTATGCCATATGTCAGAACAAGGTCCAATGTATGGTGGAGGTAATGAGTAGAATTTCCTACTTTCTGAGAAAACCCAATCGAGTCTAATATTGAATTAAATGCCACATTAAGGCAGTAACTATCTACAGCCACATGTATATTCATATATATATATATATATATATATATATATACACATATATATATATATATATATATATATATATATATACACTCACCGGCCACTTTATTAGGTACACCTGTCCAACTGCTCGTTAACACTTAATTTCTAATCAGCCAATCACATGGCGACAACTCAGTGCATTTAGGCATGTAGACATGGTCAAGACAATCTCCTGCAGTTCAAACCGAGCATCAGTATGGGGAAGAAAGGTGATTTGAGTGACTTTGAACGTGGCATGGTTGTTGGTGCCAGAAGGGCTGGTCTGAGTATTTCAGAAACTGCTAATCTACTGGGATTTTCACGCACAACCATCTCTAGGGTTTACGGAGAATGGTCCGAAAAAGAAAAGATATCCAGTGAGCGGCAGTTCTGTGGGCGGAAATGCCTTGTTGATGCCAGAGGTCAGAGGAGAATGGCCAGACTGGTTCGAGCTGATAGAAAGGCAACAGTGACTCAAATAACCACCCGTTACAACCAAGGTAGGCAGAAGAGCATCTCTGAACGCACAGTACGTCGAACTTTGAGGCAGATGGGCTACAGCAGCACAAGACCACGCCGGGTGCCACTCCTTTCAGCTAAGAACAGGAAACTGAGGCTACAATTTGCACAAGCTCATCGAAATTGGACAATAGAAGATTGGAAAAACGTTGCCTGGTCTGATGAGTCTCGATTTCTGCTGCGACATTCGGATGGTAGGGTCAGAATTTGGCGTCAACAACATGAAAGCATGGATCCATCCTGCCTTGTATCAATGGTTCAGGCTGGTGGTGGTGGTGTAATGGTGTGGGGAATATTTTCTTGGCACTCTTTGGGCCCCTTGGTACCAATTGAGCATCGTTGCAATGCTACAGCCTACCTGAGTATTGTTGCTGACCATGTCCATCCCTTTATGACCACAATGTACCCAACTTCTGATGGCTACTTTCAGCAGGATAATGCGCCATGTCATAAAGCTGGAATCATCTCAGACTGGTTTCTTGAACATGACAATGAGTTCACTGTACTCAAATGGCCTCCACAGTCACCAGATCTCAATCCAATAGAGCATCTTTGGGATGTGGTGGAACGGGAGATTCGCATCATGGATGTGCAGCCGACAAATCTGCGCCAACTGTGTGATGCCATCATGTCAATATGGACCAAACTCTCTGAGGAATGCTTCCAGCACCTTGTTGAATCTATGCGACAAAGAATTGAAGCAGTTCTGAAGGCAAAAGAGGGTCCAACCCGTTACTAGCATGGTGTACCTAATAAAGTGGCCGGTGAGTGTATATATATATATATATATATATATATCAGATTTCAGCACTAAATCAGCTAAGAAATCAGCAAATTCGGATAAAAATTCTGAATAGGTTGATGGGGGACGATAAACTATGGCAAATAAAATTGGGTTTAACCTGAAATTGCTAAAGTGCCCAACACTGAGGACCAGGCCCTCAAAGGAATTATAACATGTTTTTTGTTTTACATTAACTAGTAATTTGGAATGGTAAATTGTTGCTACTCCTCCTCCACAACCAGAACTTCTGGGATTTTGACAGTTTAAATAACCAGAGGGAGTTGATTCATTTAAACCAACATAATCCTCTTGCCCTAACCAAGTCTCTGTAAGGGAAATTAAATCAATCTGATGATCAATTAACAGATCATGGACTAACAGAGACTTGGGAGTTAGAGACCTAATATTTAATAAACCACATTTAATTTTTAAATTATGAGGAGGAACAGAGGCCAAATCATTCAATTTAGAGGCTTTATGTTTAATTTGAGTTTTGCCAATATTTTGCTTTATCACTTTGGGATGCTTATACATTATATTTTTATTTACTTTGGAGGGAGCAGACAACGATTCTCTGATGGGGAAGACAGGGGCTAAGCTGAGGGGTGGCGGATGAAGAGGAGCTGCAGAGAGGCGTGTAAGACTGCGACTCTGCTTCCTGGTCCCAACTCTGAGTAGTCACGGTTTTGGAAATTTGGATAAAAAAGATGCCAGATTGTTAGATAAATGAGAAGCACCATCCAAAGTGGGATGAATGCTGTCTCGTCTCATAAGACCAGGTTTTCCCAAAAAAGAGCTCCAATTGTCAATGTAGCCCACGTCATTTTTAGGACACCACACAGACAGCCAGCGGTTCAAGGATGACGAGCGACTAAACATGTCATCACTGGTCAGATTGGGGAGGGGCCCAGAGAATACTACAGTGGCAGACATCGTTTTTGCAAACTCACACACCGATTCTATATTAAGTTTCGTGACTTCCGACTGCCGGAGACGGATGTCATTAATGCCGGCGTGAATAACAATTGTGGAGTATTTACAGTACTTTTTAGTTACTAACTGCTATACCTCTTGCCACAGAAGAAACTTTCCAGCAGCCATGCTCCTAAGAGAGTTCAGTGGTAATCATAACAGCATAGTAAAATCACAAGTCAGTCCTAAACTGTTACAGCACAATTAGTGAACAACTGTTGAGTAGTTTGCATCAGTCCCTGTGCTGTCTGGGTTTTAATCTTCTCCCGAATCCGCTGTGGGTCCGCTTAGGCGTCCTGCTGGGACCTTCCTGTAAGGAATCTGCAGCTTGGGGAGGAGAGTGATTATTTGTTCCCTGCAGGGGGGCTGAGTCTTTTCTCTTGGGGGGTCTACCCCGCCGAGGTGCTCTCCCCAACTGTGCAGGCTCGTCTCTCAACAGGAAGGCAGGTTTAAGTCTGTCAATGCTGACTGTTTCTTTTCTATCCCCAAAATCAAGCACAAAGTGTTTATCACCAGGTTCCAGCACTCTGAATGGCCCATCGTATGCTGGGCGTAAAGTTGGTTTTAAAGCTTCACAAAAACGAATTCAGTGTTTTTTAGAGCTTGGGGGACAAAAACCCGTGGAAAAGAGTGATGTGCCGGTCCGGGGAGAGAGTCCGGTCCGTTGCTGCCTAAAAACCTCGAGGCTGGAAGATGCCCTGGCTCTGGGTTCTCTGGTAAAAATTCACCCGGGAGCCTGAGAGGTTGTGCAAAAACTAATTCTGCTGGAGAGGCGTCTAGATCCTCTTTAGGCGCAGCACGCAACCCCAATAAAACCCAGGGAAGTTTATTTACCCAATTTGTATCCGTTAGTGAGGCTCTGAGGGCGGCTTTTAAAGACCTGTGAAAACGCTCGCATAACCCATTAGCCTGAGGGTGATAAGCGGTGGTGCGGTGAATTGTTGCCCCTAAGCTGCTGGACATGGCTGACCAAAGCTCCGAGACAAATTGAGGTCCTCTATCGGACGTGGTGTCCGATGGGACGCCGAAACGTGCCACCCAGTTTGTCAAAAAAACGCGAGCGACTTCCTCCGCTGTAGTTGACACCAGAGGGACTGCCTCTGGCCAGCGCGTGGTGCGGTCTATCACTGTTAACAGGTGTGTGAAACCTTGGGAGGAAGGTAGTGGCCCAACGAGGTTGACATGAACGTGGTCGAATCTTCTAGCAGGGATTGGAAAAGGCTCCAGAGGGGCTTTTGTGTGTTTGTGTATTTTGGCACGCTGACAAGAAATGCAAGTTTTTGCCCATTCTTTTACGTTTTTGCGCAGGCCCGGCCACACAAAGTTTTCGGTGACCATTTTAACCGAGGCGCGCACACCTGGGCCCGTGAGGGAGTGAATTGAGTCGAAAATACGGCGGCGCCATGTGGCTGGGACTAACGGGCGAGGTCAGCCGGTTGAAATATCGCATATTAGGGGGGGCACGCCATCGCGTAAACCCCTTTCCTCCAGCCTTAACCCTGTTGGTCCCAACAGGAGTGCGCGCACGTCTGCGTCACTGCTTTGTTCCTCTGCCATGGCTGCATAATCTATCCCTGCATGGATAGGTGCTGCGTATGTGTCCGCGTTAGTGAAGAGTTCTGCGGCTGAGGCAGTATAATCTGTCTCCTCGTGCTCTGGCGATGTCACAGCGCGAGAGAGACAGTCTGCTACCACGTTAAGTTTGCCTGCCACATGTCGAATGTCTGTGGTGAACTCTGAAATCGCAGCCAGCTGTCTTTGTTGCCTGCCTGACCATGGTTCTGAAAGTTTAGCCATCACAAAGGTGAGCGGTTTGTGGTCTACAAAAGCCGTGAAACTACGCCCTTCTAACCAGAACTGGAAGTGGCGGATGGATAAATGAAGCGCTAGCAGCTCCCTGTCAAAAGTGCTGTACTTACGCTCAGTTTGGTTTAGCGTTTTGCTGAAGAATGCCAAAGGTTGCCAGATCCCGCTGACATGTTGTTCTACAACTGCCCCTATAGCTAGGTCCGAAGCGTCTGTGGTTAGTGCAATGCGGGCCGAGGGATAGGGGTGAACTAACAATGTGGCATTAGCTAGAGCGCTCTTTACTTCCGCGAAGGCGCGTTCGCGCTCCGGGGTCCATTCGACTGCGTTGGAAGCTTTCTGTTTTCTGAGCGCGTCATATAAGGGCTGCATGAGCTGAGCTGCGTGGGGGAGGAAACGGTTGTAAAAATTAACCATTCCTAAAAATTCTTGCAGCGATTTGACCGTTTGTGGCCGTGGGAATTTTTTTATCGCGTGAACTTTGTCTGGAAGTGGAACTGCCCCTTTCGGAGAAACTCTGTGTCCTAAAAAATCAATTTGCGACACGCCGAATTTGCATTTGGCTGGATTGATTCTTAACCCGTGCTCTTCTAGTCTCTGAAAAACCGTAGTGAGGTGCTGCTCGTGTTCTTCCTCAGACAAGCTGGCTACCAGCATGTCGTCGAGGTAGACGAAAACAAAAGGAAGGTCGCGTAATACTGCATCCATCATCCGCTGAAAAGTTTGAGCAGCGCCTTTGAGGCCGAAAGGCATCCGCAAAAATTCAAAAAGGCCGAAAGGGGTTATTACCGCTGTTTTAGGAATGTCCTCTGCTCGAACTGGGACTTGATGATAACCGCGAACCAGGTCTATTTTTGAAAAAATGCGCGCACCCGCCAGATGCAGTGAAAAATCCTGAATGTGAGGGATTGGGTAGCGGTCATGCGCTGTCGCATTGTTTAATCTGTGGTAATCTCCGCACGGTCTCCAAGAACCGTCGGATTTCGGAACCATGTGAAGTGGCGAGGCCCAGGGGCTCTTCGAGCGTCTAACAATGCCTAATTTTTCAAGGGTAGTAAACTCGTCCCGAGCTATGGTGAGTTTGGCCGCGTCTAAGCGGCGAGCTTTGGCAAATACGGGTGGGCCCGTTGTGGGAATAAAGTGTTCAACCCCGTGTTTAGCCACAGTGGCTGAGAATTTGGGAATTGTGAGTGCTGGAAATTGGGTGAGGAGTTGCTCAAACTTACCTCCTGCCGTGGTGACGCTAGCCTGCACAGGTGGTGGAGAAACTCGGGCTGAGCAGGGAATCGAAGCAAAGGACAGTGCATTAACCAAGCTTCTATTCGCTAGATCAACTAATAACCCGTGTGCACACAAAAAGTCTGCGCCCAACAAGTTAAAACTCACCGCCGCTACAACAAATGTCTATCTGTAGTTGCGGCCGTGGATGTGGAGGTGCAGGCTCTTTTCGCCGAAAGTGTCAATGCTGGAGCCGTTGGCTGCCACCGCTCCGTTGCCCCGGGTGCCCATGGCTCGATCTGCTTGGGAGGGCATGACGAAACTCAGTTGAGCTCCTGTGTCAATAAGGAACTGCTTGCCGGTGTGTCCGTCCGTCACATATAACAGCTTACTCTTCTCGCCGAGAACCGCTGCCGTTAACGGCTCTCGGCTTTGGCGTTTAAATTTGCAGGGGGGAACACATTTGTGAGCCTTCTCAGCGAAGCGGTAGTGGTAATAACAAAAATCGCTCCGTCTGTTACGTTTTGGCCGTGTCGCTGTCACCGCGGGCTGGATCTGCTCCGTGGGTTGAGGCTCGCCGTGGCTCTGGGCATCAGCGTTGAGGTCTGCAGATGCTGCTGTGGGTGTCTGTTCCCTGCAGGCGTTGACGAGTCGTTGAGCTTCGTTGGCCAGCACGTGGAAGTCTTGCTGGGTGTTGCATTGCATGTTGGCGAGCGTCCCTCTCATGTGTGGCGGCAGCGTGCTGAGGAATACGAATTGGAAGAGGAAGTTGTCATTGTCCTCCTCTTTAAGCTGCAGCAAGTCCTCCATGAGGGCTTTAGGTCTGCGTCCTCTGTGGCCGTAGACTGCCAGGATCCTCTCGGCTCTCTCTTCGGCTGAGGGGACGTAATTTGCCACGATGGTTGCTTTCAGTATTTCATATTTGTCTTGGGCCGGCGGCCGCCGGATTATGCTCCGCACACACCTCGAAGTGGCGGCGTCGAGTTTGGCGACGATGTGATAGAACTTCGTATCGTCGGCCGTGATGCCCGCCAGTGTAAACTGGGCTTCAGCTTGTTGAAACCACGAGGCGGGGTCTTCCTGCCAGAAGTCCGGCAGTTTGACAGCGACGGCATTTGTGTAGACCATCACTGCTGTGTCCGCAGGGTGAGAATGCCTTGCCTCAGCTCTCTCAGCGGCGCTGGTGCTTGGTTGAGCCCTCTCTATCACTTCTGCCGGGGGGGAACGTCGTCCATCCGTTCCCCTGTCTGCGTGGGCGCCGGCGTCTGCCTGGGTTGCCACAGATGAGTCGATTGCGGGGGAACGCCTCAGGTCCATACTCGCATCAGGGGTCACCAGTGTAGAAGAGCTTGGAAGAACGAGGCGGTGTGATATACAGTATAAACCAAAGTTTATTATCAGCTCCTCTAACAAGTCTCATCTAAGTGCAGAAGCAGAAGCAAGAAAAGAGACCGAATACCTCCGGCTCTGTGAACTTATACTTGCACATAACAAAAGACATGCATATCAAAGGCTGACATCCCTCATTATCTTAATCCCCCCATTGTCTTCGTACTCCTCCTCATGGCCCTGGGGGGTGAGGGCAGCTCCTCCGGTCTCCACCGCAGTGTCTGGGAACGTCTTTGTTCTTCACTGGCGGTTGAGAGTCTTTGTCCTTTCTGAGGTGTGAAGTCGCCTTACATATGTAATCACCAAACATTCCCACATGCTTCAACATATGTAGGTTATGGAATATATGATTAATACAGCCCACAACCTGCATGTTTTTGGCCTGTGGGAGGAAACCGGAGAACTCCTCGAGTAAACCCACGCAGACACGGGGAGAACATGCAAACTCCACACAGATCACTGTTGGTCAAGGGCTGGGATCAAACCCGGGATCCCATGGCCAAGGGTGAGTTGCTGTGCTGCCACAGTGCTAACCACCGTGCTGGTGGGATAGCGCTAGCTTTGAGATTCTGCCATCATCGGAGTAAAAGTATCAACACTAGAGAGTAAACTAGTTTGCAAATGAGACTGTCACTCACCTGGAGAAAGAAGGACTGGGAGCTCTTGAGCTGAATCGGGATGTCGTTATTTACCCACGGACTCCTGCCACAGACGTGCTAACAAGGCTAGCAGGCTAGCAATGTAAACGCCTATCATCTTGTGAAGTTTTGGAGGCAGGGACAACTTTTTCAGGTGAGCCCCCTGTCAGATAATGTAAACCTAAGCATAACGTTATTTTGGGGATTTCAGCAGCTGATTGAACACTGCTACAGAAGTTATAAAGGCAACTTCGTCATCCTTCTGCAACTCACTCAGCTGGTGAATTCATGTCTATTCACATGTTTACACTGAGTAATAATGTAATCACGCCGCACGAAAAATTCACCCGTTAGCGTTTGGTGTGAAGGTACCTTAAAACATGTCATTGTCAACTCTGAAGTGCAAAATTGATGATGAAAATCATCAGTTTAACCCTGCCTGGACTGATATGTGTGTGTAATGGACTGTGTAGTCAAAAAAAGATATTCCTACTCACACATGTGGTGACAAAACAACAAACAAAACAAACCACAATAGTGGCTGTGCAACGTTTGTTAATGTTATCAATCTTTTCTTGGGGGGTTTGTGCACTGAAGTGTTTGACAGTTCATTTTTTATTCAGCTAAATGCACTTTGTGATGTGCCAAGGTCAGTTATGACCAGGATGTAGTATATTTTATTTCAAAAGAGAAACAAATGTTAACGCTACTAACAGTGCACATTGAGTTTTTATGCACTTTGAGATATGCCTGAATAAGATGTGACCAAAATGGTTATTTACAGACTTTTTTTTTCATACTATTTATTTAATTGTTGTTCAAGAGGAAAAATATTTCTACTACTTCAAGTTCTGCTCAACCCCACCACTGTTATTGTGTTTTTATACACTTCTGATATGCCTTTGTCATGTGCCAAGTGCACATTTAAAACCAAGACAGTGAATAAAAACTGTGTATTTTTCATCATATTGATCTGTGTGGTTTGAAATTTGTCATTGTCAACAAATCGCTGAACATGTGCGGCCCAGTTACATGTCTTGATTTCAAATTGTGGCCCAGCTGATTTTGTAATTGAATAGCCCTGTCTGTATTATAGAGTATTATCATGGGCAGATATTTCATTTCACTCTTGGGGGGGCGGGGGGGAGCAATAAACAGAACATTTTCGCAAGGGTAAAGATTGAGGGGGACACTATATTTGTTACTGTAGTCAGGGCTCTATGCAGGATTGTGTTTAGGGGCCCTTATGTTTGAGATAGAGGAGAGTACTAACCCTTAAAAACAAACAACAAAATTATAAAAATTGATACATTATCTAGATGAGCAAATAAAATTTACACAGGATAAAAATTAAAACAGTCCATATGAATATTTCACATTTAAAAGAAAAAAGCTGCAAATTTACAAGAAAAAAGTTGCAGATTTATGACAAAAAGTAATGAATTTATGAAGAAAAAACTGCAAATTTATGAGGGAAAAAAAGTTGCAAATTAACAAAAAAAAGTTTCAGATTTAAAAGAAAAAGGTTCAAATTTACAAGAAAAATTGTAAAATTTCTGAGGAAAAAGTGGCAAATTTACTAGAAAAATTGCAGATTTACAAGAAAAGTTACAAATTTACAATAAAAAAAATTGCAAAGTCATGAGAAAAAAGTTTTACATGTATGTGAAAGAAGTTGCAAAATTACAAGAGAAAACTTGCAAATTTACTTGAAAAAACTGAAGATTTAAAAGAGAAGCTGCAAATTTACAATTTTAAAAAACCTGCAAATTCATGAGAAAAAAAGTTTTAACTATATGAGGAAAAAGTTGCAAGTTTACAAGAAAAAGCTTGTAAATTAAGAAAAAAATTGTGGAATTAAAGGGAAAAAGTTGCAAATTTATTTAAAAAATTGCAAATTTACAAGAAAAAAAACCAAGCAAAATTACAAGACAATTGTACATTTAACATTTAAAAAGTTGCAAATTTACAAGAAAAAAGTTGCAGATTTAAAACTGATTTTTCAGATGAATTTTTTTCTGTTATGTAACATGATATAAAAAACGTTTATGATTAATATTTTGCCCTCATCCCCCCTCCCCATATTTACACCTGTGACTATGATCCCTTCTTGACTTGTCCAAGCTAATAAGTTTTATACTCAAAGCAACAACAAAAAATGTTTCTGTTCATCATCAGTTTTTATTTGTTCTTTTTTATGTCTAGAAATAACAACCAATATTTTTTTTTTGTCTGTCTTCAAAACATTAAGTGTGAGTTGAAAATGTGGGATGAATCTAAACACAAACAACACAACAAAGTACAGATATTTTAAAACACAAATGAATGAATGAATTAATTAATTAATTAATTAATTAATCAATCAATGAAGTACGAAGAGACAGCCCATGCTCTACAGTTGATCTGTCTTTATATATTAAAGGGCATTTAATTAGCCTGACAGTTGAATATCACAAGTTCTGATTATTTATCTATTATGGATCATCAAACCGAAACTCTTTCTCCCCAAATTAAAAACCCATCTTACAAATGTTCCAATAGGACTCTTTTACAGTAGCATTTTGGGAGAATAACACTGGTGTTCCCCAATTGTTTTATGCCAAAATAGCTGCAATTTCACAGGTTTAGGTTTAAATCAAACCATCTAAATACTGTTTTCCTCTCATGGTTCAATGCTTGGACCCATTAATCATCTGAGTTTTGTAATTCCTCAGCTGCTGCAGGAAGCCAGGATTAGGACATGAGGCAGACCGAGCTGACTTGACCAACGAGAGGGCGTCATCAAAGGACTGGCCGTCACACGACATCAGGTAGCCAATGACCACGGCGGGTGCACGTGAGACACCGGCATTGCAGTGGACCAACACCACGCCTTTCTAGGGGAGAAATTAATATGAATATTAGTATTAAAAGATTACTATTGAAGCTGCTTTCTTTGAGTTTAGCTGGTGAGGGAATGAAGATTTCAATGAGAAAATATAGCCACAAGTAACATTCAGCGGGTTCAGGTCTCTTTAGCAGCGACATTTAAAAATCTAAGATGTGCTACAGATTAGGTATTAAAATGCACAAGAGATGCATGGTATACATCAGAAGACTTTACTGGGTGGATTTGATACTAACATTCACTGATAGGCCCCTTTAGGGTCCCTGAAGGTGTGAAAATGACCTTGGCAAAGTATATAGACATTCTGACTGACTACTTTCTTCCATGGTACAAAAAGAAGAATTGTGCCCTTCGTAGCAAAATTATCTTCATGCATGATAATGCACCATCTCATGCTGCAAAGAATACATCTGTGTCATTGACTGCTATGGGCATAAAAGGAGAGAAACTGATGGTGTGGCCCCCATTCTCCCTTGACCTCAACCCTATTGAGAACCTTTGGGGTATCCTCAAGCAAAAGATCTATGAGGGTGGAAGGCAGTTCACATCAAAATAGCGGCTGTGGGAGGCAATTTTGTAACCTTTATTTATACAGGGTAGCTCCATTGAGAAGCAACCTCTCTTTTTCAAGGATGCCCTGTTCACACTCACACCAGGAAGCTGCTCAGTACAACCACAGACTGACCTGTGGCCACTGAGCAGCTCCACTGGAGCAGTTGAGGTTAAGGGCCTTGCTCAAGGGCACCACAGTGAGGTTAAGGAGGGTGGGGCAAACACTGCTATGTTATCTGTCCCACTTAGATCTAATCCTGTCGGTCCAGGGATCGAACCCACAACCCTCTGCTCACCAGTCCACATCCCTAACCATTAGGCCACCACTGCTATTCTGACATCTTGCAAAGAAATTCAAACAGAAACTCACAAGTTCAATGGATGCAAGAATTGTGAAGGTTATATCAAAGAATGGGTCCTATGTTAACATGTAACTCGGCCTGTTAAGACTCAAAGATTCAAGATTCAAAGGTTTTATTTGTCAATACTACGATACAGACATGGACAAAATTGTTGGTACCCCTCTGTTAATGAAAGAAAAACCCACAATGGTCACAGAAATAACTTGAATCTGACAAAAGTGGTAATAAATAAAAATTCTATGAAAATTAACCAATGAAAATCAGACAATGCTTTTGAATTGTGGTTCAACAGAATTATTTTAAAAATCAAACTCATGAAACAGGCCTGGACAAAAATGATGGTACCCTTAACTTAATATTTTGTTGCACAACCTTTTGAGGCAATCACTGCAATCAAATGATTTCTGTAACTGTCAATGAGACTTCTACACCTCTCAGCAGGTATTTTGGCCCACTCCTCATGAGCAAACTGTTCCAGTTGTCTCAGGTTTGAAGGGTGCCTTCTCCAGACGACATGTTTCAGCTCCTTCCACAGATGTTCAATAGGATTTAGATCAGGGCTCATAGAAGGCCACTTTAGAATAGTCCAATGTTTCGCTCTTAGACATTCTTGGGTGTTTTTAAGATAAGATAAGATAAGATAAGATAAGATAAGCCTTTATTAGTCCCACAATGGAGAAATTCCAGGATTGCAACAGCACAGGGATAGCAACACTCAGAGCAATAATTAAGAAGATACGGAAGATATAAATAAGAGCAGTGGATATACATACATACACATCAATATATAAATATAATACAAAGTGCGGAGCGTTGTAGCAAGATGGAATAAACAGCATAACCGTCTACTTAGTTATCCTACATAGTATGAATATGTACCCATACATATTGTCACCCTCCGTAGCGACCGATACTGTCGTAGTTGTATATACTGGAGGGGACCATTGTGTAAGTCTATTGCGTCTTTTGCATTCAGTACTATTAGGTTGTCATGTTTTTTTGCTATCTCTGCGAGCAGCCCTGCTTAGGTTATACAGTCTGACTGCCGTAGGTAAGAAGGACCTGCGAAACCTCTCGGTTGCGCACCTAGGATGATGTAGTCTGCTGCTAAATGAGCTCCTCAGTGCGTTCAGTATGTCCTGCATAGGGTGGGACTCGGACTCCAGCAGAGATGACAGTTTAGCCACCATCCTTCTCTCTCCTATCTACTCCACTAGGTCAGGGCGCTGCCCCAGGACAGAGCTAGCTTTCTTGATCAGTTTGTTCAGTCTCTTCCTATCGGCTGCTGTAACGCCACTGCCCCAGCAGACCACTCCAAAAGTGATGGCTGATGCCACCACCGTGTCGTAGAATGTCTTCAGCAGCGCCCCTTGTACACCAAAAGACCTGAGTCTCCTCAGTGGGAACAGCCTGCGCTGTCCCTTCTTGTAGAGTGCGTCGGTATTGTGTGACCGGTCTAGTTTATTGTTCAGATGAACACCCAGGTACTTGTAGGATGTCACCATCTCAATGTCTGTTCCCTGTATGTTTACTGGTGCTGTGAGGGGCTGTCCTTTCCTGTGGCAGTCCACCACCAGCTCCTTAGTTTTCCTCGCGTTGATCTGGAGGAAGTTCCTATGGCACCAGTCCACGAAGTCCTGGATAAGTCCTCTGTACTCAGCTTCATCTCCGTTGGAGATGAGGCCGACGATTGCAGAGTTGTCAGAGAACTTCTGTAGATGGCAGTGTGTTGTGTTGTGTTGTGTGAGAAGTCCGCAGAATAAAGGGTAAACAGGAAGGGAGCCAAAACCGCTGTGTGTAGCTGTGTGTTTTGGGTCATTATCCTGTTGCAAGACCCATGACCTGCAACTAAGACCAAGCTGTCTGACCCTGGGCAGCACATTTCTCTCTAGAATACCTCGATAGTCTTGAGATTTCATTGTACCCTGCACAGATTCAAGACACCCTGTGCCAGATGCAGCAAAGCAGCCCCAGAACATAACAGAACCTCCTCCATGTTTCACAGTAGGGATAATGTTCTTTTCTTGGTATGCTTCATTTTTGCGTCTTTGAACATAGCGCTGATGTGCCTTGCCAAAAAGTTCCAGTTTTGTCTCGTCTGTCCATAGGACATTCTCCCAGAAGCTTTGTGGCTTGTCAACATGCAGTTTGGCAAATTCCAGTCTGGCTTTTTTGTGATTTGTTTTTAACAGTGGTGTCCTCCTTGGTCGTCTCCCATGAAGTCCATTTTGGCTCAAACAACGACGGATGGTGCAATCTGACACTGATGTACCTTGACCTTGGAGTTCACCATGAATGTGTTTAGAGGTTGTTCTGGGCTCTTTTGTTACCATTCGTATTATCAGTCTCCTCCTGCGGTCATGTCCAGGGAGGTTGGCTACAGTCCCGTGGATCTTAAATTTCTGAATAATATGTGCAACTGTAGTCACAGGAACATCAAGCTGCTTGGAGATGGTCTTATAGCCTTTACCTTTAACATGCTTGTCTATAATTTTCTTTCTAATGTCCTGAGACAACTCTCTCCTTTGCTTCCTCTGGTCCATGTTTAGTGTGGTACACACCATGTCACCAAACAGCACAGTGACTACTTGTCACCCTTTAAATAGGCCGACTGACTGATTACAAGTTTGTAGACACCTGTGATGTTAATTAGAGGACACATCTTGGTTGAACATGTCCCTATGGTCACATTATTTTCAATCTTTTCTAGGGGTACCATCATTTTTGTCCAGGCCTGTTTCATGAGTTTGTTTTTTAAAATAATTCTGTTGAACCAGAATTCAAAAGCATTGACTGATTTTCATTGGTTAATTTTCATAGAATTTTTATTTATTACCACTTTTGTCAGATTCAAGTTATTTCTGTGACCATTGTGGGTTTTTCTTTCATTAACAGAGGGGTACCCAACAATTTTGTCCACGTCTGTATGTACAGGACATACAGAGGAATTGAAATGGTGTTTCTCTCTCTCTTCAGTGGTGTGCACAATGTCAGAAAAAGTAATAAGGCTGGAAAAACAACAGCAGTCTATGTACAGTAATGCTACCTGTAGTGCAAATGGCGACAAAAGACAGATGTTTTTGATTGAAATAGCTTTTGATTTCAGTAAATATGACCTCCTAATGCTGCAAATGCATCAAATAACCATTTTCAGTTCTTTACAACCAATAAAATGTTTTGAAACTCTGTTGTACATAATAATTTGAAACAGTGCATTTTGAGTTTTTTTTATTTTTGCAAAAAAAATAGTTATCATTGGGATGTTCAATAAAATTTGAATTATGCTCTAATGGTTGATGACTTGAAAGTTATGACTGTCATTTGCATCGACTAGTTCGAAAAATCAGAAACAAATATCATTTGCATAATAATTTTGCATGCGATGTATACACAAAGGCAGCACGGTGGCGGAGTGGTTAGCACTGCGGCAGCACAGCAACTCACCCCTGGCCAGGGGATCCTGGGTTCGATCCCAGCCCCCGACCAACAGTGATCTCTGTGGAGTTTGCATGTTCTCCCCGTGTCTACGTGGGTTTACTCCGGGATTTCTCCGGTTTCCTCCCACATGCCAAAGACATGCAAGTTAGGTTAATTGGCATCAAACTGGGAATTCTAAATTGTCCTTAGGTATGACTGTGAGAGTGAATGGTTGTCTGTCTCTCTGTGTTGGCCCTGCGATGGACTGGCGATCTGTCCAGGGTGTACCCTGCCTCTCACCCAAAGATGCTGGGATAGGCTCCAGCCCCCCCCCCGACCCAAAAAGGATTAAGTGGAAAAAGATGAATGAATGAATGAATGTATACACACATACGTGCAGACGTGGACAAAATTGTTGGTACCCCTCTGTTAATGAAAGAAAAATCCACAGTGGTCACAGAAATAACTTGAATCTGACAAAAGTTGTAATAAATAAAAATTCTATGAAAATTAACCAATGAAAATCAGACAATGTTTTTGAATTGTGGTTCAACAGAATTATTTTAAAAAACAAACTCATGAAACAGGCCTGGACAAAAATGATGGTACCCCTAGAAAAGATTGAAAATAATGTGACCATAGGGACATGTTCAACCAAGATGTGTCCTCTAATTAACATCACAGGTGTCTACAAACTTGTAATCAGTCAGTCAGCCTATTTAAAGGGTGACAAGTAGTCACTGTGCTGTTTGGTGACATGGTGTTTACCACATTAAACATGGATCAGAGGAAGCAAAGGAGAGAGTTGTCTCAGGACATTAGAAAGAAAATTATAGACAAGCATGTTAAAGGTAAAGGCTATAAGACCATCTCCAAGCAGCTTGATGTTCCTGTGACTACAGTTGCACATATTATTCAGAAATTTAAGATCCACAGGACTGTAGCCAACCTCTTTCGACATGACCGCAGAAGGAGACGGATAATACGAACGGTAACAAAAGAGCCCAGAACAACCTCTAAACACATTCATGGTGAACTCCAAGGTCAAGGTACATCAGTGTCAGATCGCAACATCCGTCGTTGTTTGAGCCAAAATGGACTTCATGGGAGACGACCAAGGAGGACACCACTGTTGAAAACAAATCAAAGCTAAAAACAAATCAAAGCTAAAAACACCCAAGAATGGCTAAGAGCGAAACATTGGACTATTCTGAAGTGGCCTTCTATGAGCCCTGATCTAAATCCTATTGAACATCTGTGGAAGGAGCTGAAACATGCCATCTGGAGAAGGCACCCTTCAAACCTGAGACAACTGGAGCAGTTTGCTCATGGGGAGTGGGCCAAAATACCTGCTGAGAGGTGCAGAAGTCTCATTAACAGTTACAGAAATCGTTTGATTGCAGTGATTGTCTCAAAAGAAAAAAAAAAAAAGGTTGTGCAACAAAATATTAAGTTAAGGGCACCATCATTTTTGTCCAGGCCTGTTTCATGAGTTTGATTTTTAAAATAATTCTGTTGAACCACAATTCAAAAGCACTGTCTGATTTTCATTGGTTAATTTTCATAGAATTTTTATTTATTACCACTTTTGTCAGATTCATTCAAGTTATTTCTGTGACCATTGTGGGTTTTTCTTTCATTAACAGAGGGGTACCAACAATTTTGTCCACATCTGTATAAATACACACACGCACACACACACACACACACACACACACACACACACACACACACACACACACACACACTAGTGCATTGCCCATAGAACACAAGTATTCCTGTCTGAAACAGGTATCCCAGTTAGGCTTTACAGGCCCAAATGTAGGCTGTGTTTGAAAGTGGAATACAAAGAGGTGTAGCCTATGTGTAGGCAATCACACATGTTAGACTTTGACAAATATAAAAGGGAGCAAATGGCACTAGGATTTATTTGATTGTGTGAATATTAATTACAGAATACCTAATTATTGAAAATGAATGAGACAACCATTGTTAGCGACTGTTTCAGATCTCTTGTTTATTTGTTTGTCAGATCACTTCTTTGTCTGATCTTTTATCACTTCTATTCAAGATAATAGTGTATCTTGCACTTTGGGGAATGGGAGTTGTTCAGGCATCATAATTATTTTAGTTTATATCACTGTTCAGTGATGGAGTTCAGTGTAATATTGAATTTCTTCTGTGTATCGTCAATAAACTCATGCAATACTATAACAGGACACGTTTACAAATATTTGAGACCCACTGTAGTGCATCAGTTTATATTTTAGCAATATTTTATTATGAAAAGGTTTTTTTTAAAACTGTAGTCAACAGAATTAACTGCAAAACACCCAGCATTATTATACACAGCAGAAGGATCCGATTGACTGCAACCGTTGCATCAGTGTTGCCCATTTGTCAGTAAATATTTAACTAAAAATGATTTATTTCATTATTTGGGCGTTTTTGTGACCTGCGTTTGGTTGTTAAGTCATTCCGGTCATTCTGTTCCACAATCATGGCAGTATTATTATTACGTTTTTAACTATTATCTTTTTCTAGTCAGATTTCTCTCTTTTCACTTCCTTGTTTTGTTCAGTGAACGCTATGGTGACTGACTGGTCATGATGTTGCGTATTATCCAGTCAGCATGGTCGTGATGCCATGTATTATCCAGTCAGCATGACCGTGATGCCGCGTATTAGCCAATCAGCACGGAGTCAATCCGAAACCCCACCCACATTTCCTGAAGCCAGGCATGAAGAGACAGAGTGGTGACAGAGTGGGGGCTAAACCTTTATTGATAAAAATTGCATATTTTGACTGAGCGACTCCATACTCAGGAATGCACACCCTCGTAACCTCAACAAAGCACAAATAAAATCTTAGGACAGTCTGAGGAACAGTTTAGGAGGTATCTGACGAACAGACATACACACACACACACACACACACAGAGATTTGGTATATATTGAAATTTATTAAAAATAAAAAACTAAGAAATCACATGTACGTAAGTATTCACAGCCTTTGCTCAATACTTTGTTGATGCACCTTTGACAGCAATTACAGCCTCAAGTCTTTTTGAATATGATGCCACAAGCTTGGCACACCTATCTTTGGGCAGTTTCGCCCATTCCTCTTTGCAGCACTTCTCAAGCTCCGTCAGGTTGGGTAGGAAGCGTCCGTGCACAGCCATTTTCAGATCTCTCCAGAGATGTTCAAATGGATTCAAGTCGGGGCTCTGGCTGGGCCACTGAAGGACATTCACAGAACTGTTCTGAAGCCACTCCTTTGATATCCTGGCTGTGTGCTTAGGGTCATTGTTCTGCTGAAAGATGAACCGTCGCCCCAGTCTGAGGTCAAGAGCGCTCTGGAGCAGGTTTTCATCCAGGATGTCTCTGTATATTGCTGCATTCATCTTTTCCTCTATCCTGACTAGTCTCCCAGTTCCTGCTGCTGAAAAACATCCCTACAGCATGATGCTGCCACCACCATGCTTCACTGTAGGGATGGTATTGGCCTGGTGATGAACGGTGCCTGGTTTCCTCCAAACATGATGCCTGGCATTCACACCAAAGAGTTCAATCTTTGTCTTATCAGACCAGAGAATTTTGTTTCTCATGGCCTGAGATTCCTTTAGGCGCCTTTTGGCAAACTCCAGATGGGCTGCCATGTGCCTTTTTCTAAGGAGTGGCTTCCGTCTGGCCACTCTTGTCGTGATCGGGGCCACAGTTAGGACCATGCCTACGCTTTATGTTCATTTATGGGTTTGTTTTCATTGCATTATTATTATTATGAGGATGAGTTTGTTTATGATTTAGTCCCTTGTTTATTGTTATCATGTCTTCCCCTGTCATCTGGTGTCTGTGTGTTATGTTTGTCCTTTTGTATTTTATTATATTTTTGTATGGTGCCCTGCATGTTCTGTCTGTCTCCCTGTCTGTGAGTGTGTTTGTGCAGCTCCTCCCATCCTGTGAGTTCACCTGTTGCCCTGACTGTCCTCCCACCTGTTCTGTGTTTCCCATTATGAGTTCCCCTATTTATGCGTGCCCCTGTTCAGTGTTCTTTGTGCGGGCATCGCGTCTGTCTAATGAGCCGTCATTGTCTTTATGTCATATTTGCCAAGTTTATTCTTTGTTCTGTTTAGTTCTGTTAATAAATCACTGTTTGCACCTAAGCCTGCCTGCACCTCTAAGTCCTCTTTTGCACCCTGATCTGCCCATGACAGCTCCACCATACAGGCCTGATTGGTGGATTGCTGCAGAGATGGTTGTCCTTCTGGAAGGTTCTCCTCTCTTCACAGAAGAATGCTGGAGCTCTGACAGAGTGACCATCGGGTTCCTGGTCACCTCCCTGACTAAGGCTCTTCTCCCCCAGTCGCTCAGTTTAGACGGCCGGGCAGCTCTAGGAAGAGTCCTGGTGGTTCTGAACTTCTTCCATTTACGGATGATGGAGGCCACTGTGCTCATTGTGTAGCAGGATGGATTTTCCTCCCTTCTCTGTTTTCCCTCTCTATGCCCCTGTCTGCCATGGCCCTTTAATTGTTGGGCGATGCTGTAGACAAACGTGGTGTATTTAGGGGCCAGCCCTCACCTACGGGCTACTTTCTTCCGTCTTTCTGGGTAGTTGCTTGCTGGTCTGAGGCTTTGTTGGTCTGTGAGGTCCTTTGGTGCGCTCCTCTAAATAAGAAACTAGGTGAGTTTCCACATTTTGTGCTTTTTTGACGACGGGCATCCGGGTTGATATTTTTGCTGTGTTTGCAGTACTTTGGCTGTGAGCCCTGTCATGGGGTGACGTTGCTCTGCTCAGGTCAGCTCTCTCTTGCTAAGGTAGGCTGTTTAAGTCGCTGAGCACCATTGTGTGCTGTGGGTGCTTATTAAGCAATCTTTCTGCTTCCACCAGCTTTTTGTGCTGTCGTGGATGAGCCGCTGTACCTCCCACGTCCAACCGTGTGGGTGAATCATCGTGCTTCAGTATGTATGCTGCTCCCAATTGTCTTTCACTAGCAGCCTGATTGATGTTGCCTTAATGGAAATTGTTTTTTGCTTTAGGTGATCAGCGCTGCGGTGTGCGACTCGTTTTCAACGGCCGCCACTCGCTTCTGGAACTGCTGTCTTGTCTACACTTCCACACTGCTGTTTTGTTTTGTCTGCCTATTTGACAGCTCGTCTATTATGAGAGTTTGTCTTTTATCTGTTTTCTTCCATTTTGTCAGTTTTGACCTGTCTGTCTTTGTACATTCTTGTTGTCCCTTTTTTTAAAATTTATTTAAAACTTTATAAGGACACAAGAAAACCAGATCACTAAGCAGTGCTTTGTTTTATCCCACTAATTGGGTTTATTTTATTTGTTGTAAATGTCTCTTATATATTCGTCCTTTTTTTTTTTAAATTAACAACCTTGCTTTTATTGTCCTGAGTTTCAGGCTTTATGGTGTAACATTAACTAGATTTCTTTTGTTGCAGGACAGGAGCTGTGGGCCTGAGGGGTGTGGCAGCCAGTTCTCCCCTGGTGGTGGTTACACTTCAGACTCCCTCTGAAGTGCATGTAGGGGGTGTGTCCGGTTGGTGTACAGTCACTTGGTGTTTAGTTTAAAACCCCCTTTTTCCCCCCTTTTTCCGGCTAGCCTCCCGATAAGCCCCAGCCCTGGTCCTTGGTAGTTTTGCTTAGTAGAAATCTATTTTAAGTTAAAACTCATTGTTGGCAACAAGTTGTTGTTATGGTTTTAATTAACTTATGATTGTGTCCCTTGTTTTTTTAGTTGTTTAATAAAAATGATTATTAATGAAATCACATTTACGGCTCCGTGTGTGTAACAAACCTGTGTGACCTTTAGGTCTTGGGTAGAAAAAAACTATTTCCTGGGGCGAAATTCCCCGGGCGGCGTTGTCGTGCTTTTTGTTAAAAAAATTCACCGCCCTGCCACCATTGGGACCTTCAAAGCAGCAGAAATTTTTCTGTACCCTTCCCCAAATTTGTGCCTCAAGACAATCCTGTCTTGGAGGTCTACAGACAATTCCTTTGACTTCATGCTTGGTTTGTGCTCTGACATGCACTGTCAACTGTGGGACCTTATATAGACAGGTGTGGGCCTTTCCAAATCATGTCCAATCAACTGAATTTACCACAGGTGGACTCCAATTAAGCTGTAGAAACATCTCAAGGATGATCAGTGGAAACAGGATGCACCTGAGCTTCATGGCAAAGGTTGTGAATGCTTATGTACATGTGATTTCTTAGTTTTTTTATTTTGAATAAATTTGCAAAAATCTCAGCTTTTTTCATGCTGTCATTATGGGGTATTGTGTGTAGAATTTTGAGGAAAAAATGAATTTAATCCATTTTGAAATCAGGCTGTAACATAACAATGTGGAAAAAGTGAAGCACTGTGAATACTTTCTGGATGTGCTGTAAGCAAAATGAAATTTTAAAGGACATTCAGTACACACAATACATATCACAATATGTGATACAGACGTGGACAAAATTGTTGGTACCCCTCTGTTAATGAAAGAAAAACCCACAATGGTCACAGAAATAACTTGAATCTGACAAAACTGGTAATAAATAAAAATTCTATGAAAATTAACCAATGAAAATCAGACAATGCTTTTGAATTCTGGTTCAACAGAATTAGTTTAAAAAACAAACTCATGAAACAAGCCTGAACAAAAACGATGGTACCACTAGAAAAGATTGAAAATAATGTGACCATAGGGACATGTTCAACCAAGATGTGTCCTCTAATTAACATCAGAGGTGTCTACAAACTTGCAATCAGTCAGTCGGCCTATTTAAAGGGCGACAAGTAGTCACTGTGCTGTTTGTTGACATGGTGTTTACCACACTAAACATGGACCAGAGGAAGCAAAGGAGAGAGTTGTCTCAAGAGATTAGAAAGAAAATTATAGACAAGCATGTTAAAGGTAAAGGTTATAAGACCATCTCCAAGCAGCTTGATGTTCCTGTGACTACAGTTGCACATATTATTCAGAAATTTAAGATCCACGGGACTGTAGCCAACCTCCCTGAACGTGGCCGCAGGAGGAGACGGATAATATGAATGGTAACAAAAGAGCCCAGAACAACCTCTAAACACATTCATGGTGAACTCCAAGGTCAAGGTACATCAGTGTCAGATCGCACCATCCGTCGTTGTTTGAGCCAAAGTGGACTTCATAGGAGACGACCAAGGAGGACACCAGTGTTGAAAACAAATCATAAAAAAGCCAGACTGGAATTTGCCAAACTGCATGTTGACAAGCCACAAAGCTTCTGGGAGAATGTCCTATGGACAGACGAGACAAAACTGGAACTTTTTGGCAAAGCACATCGGCTCTATGTTCACAGACGCAAAAATGAAGCATACCAAGAAAAGAACACTGTCCCTACTGTGAAACATAGAGGAGGTTCTGTTATGTTCTGGGGCTGCTTTGCTGCATCTGGCACAGGGTGTCTTGAATCTGTGCAGGGTACAATGAAATCTCAAGACTATCAAGGTATTCTAGAGAGAAATGTGCTGCCCAGTGTCAGACAGCTTGGTCTCAGTCGCAGGTCATGGGTCTTGCAACAGGATAATGACCCAAAACACACAGCTAAAAACACTCAAGAATGGCTAAGAGCAAAACATTGGACTATTCTAAAGTGGCCTTCTATGAACCCTGATCTAAATCCTATTGAACGTCTGTGGAAGGAGCTACAACATGCCGTCTGGAGAAGGCACCCTTCAAATCTGAGACAACTGGAGCAGTTTGCTCATGAGGAGTGGGCCAAAATACCTGCTGAGAGGTGCAGAAGTCTCACTGACAGTTACCGAAATCGTTTGATTGCAGTGATTGCTTCAAAAGGTTGTGCAACCAAAATATTAAGTTAAGGGTACCATCATTTTTGTCCAGGCCTGTTTCATGAGTTTGTTTTTTAAAATAATTCTGCTGAACCACAATTCAAAAGCACTGTCTGATTTTCATTGGTTAATTTTCATAGAATTTTTATTTATTACCACTTTTGTCAGATTCAAGTTATTTCTGTGACCATTGTGGGTTTTTCTTTCATTAACAGAGGGGTACCAACAATTTTGTCCACGTCTGTATGTATTGTATATCACAATACATATCACACAATACATAACACACAATATGTATTGTGTATCCTGATATATAGAAATTATATCGCAACACATGTTTTGAGCTATATCGTCCAGCCCTACCACCTATGGATGCAGTGCCTTGATTTTTGCTCTCAGCAGTGGGGAAAATTTCTGACCAGGCTGTAACACTTCATGTTTCTACATATTTCCGTTTTTGCTTCCCATGCACTTTTAGCAGAGAAAAATAATAATCAGATGAGCAAGAAGAACAGCAAAAACAATAGGTTTCCCACAGCAGTGTTTGGAACCCAAATAAAATTAATCTTCATCTGTCATTTCTTAATGTTCTGAAACATTTGACATCTCCATGCTTGTGTTCTTTAAGGGGCCGTGTGGTTTTTCCCTATGTAGACTTTATGATCTAGACCAGGGTCAGCAACGTCTACTTCAGAGAACAATTTTTGGCAAAGAAAGAAATCTGCAATTAGCTTCAAAAAATATTTGAGAGCCAAATTTTAAAAGTAAAATGGCCTGGCAAGATTTTTTCTTTCTAATTTTATATATGAAACGTCTACAATTTTATTGTCATAGATTAGCAATGTAATAAATATGCAATTTTTCATGCACATTTATTACATTTTTTTTTAATTTATAACATCTTTCATGCTACTTGTACTCTATGCGCTATTTTAACTGCTTTTTTAAATGGTAGGTTTTTATTTTTAAAAAAAATGCATCTTTTCACATATAATGAATTTGAGACGATAAAATTAAGACTTTTTGTAACTTTTTTCTTGTAAATGTGTAACATCTGTATTATATATCTGCAAGTTTCTGCTAAAACTTATCAAGTTTGTGAAGATTTTAATAAACTAGACTGGACAATAAACTAGACTGGATACAACACAAATGCATTTTCCAGGAAGGGGCAGAGCAGGCTGCTCCTTCTGAGAGACTCAGGTCTGTTGGAGTGCAGGTTGCATCAGTAATGAGCAAATGTTGCATACTCTTGATTTAAGCATAAATCTGAGGTTGTTTTGTTACCTCCGCCAAGGAGGTTATGTTTTTGCCTGGGTTTGTTTGTTTGTCTGTCTGTTTGTGATCAACATAACTCAAAAAGTTATGGACAGATTTTGATGAAATTTTCAGGAAATGTCCGAAGTGGGACAAGGAAGAAATGATTAGATTTTGGGAGTGATCCGGATCACTGTCTGGATCCAGGAATTTTATAAAGGATTCTTTATCATTGGGAGATAGGGCTATTTGAGCATATGCACATGTAGCTCCACAATAAATAGTCAGGGTGATTGGAAAAAATATACAGAATAATAAGCTCCCAAGTACAGCAATTAAATGCAATTCAATTTTTGAGTAGATCACAGCATGGGGGACTGAGCTGCCTTGGCGGAGGTCTGCACTCTCCGAGTGCTTTTCTAGTTTCTTTTTTTTGTGTCCATGAGGGTAAAACTGGACCAAACTTGCAGTGATGCTCTCCAACCACTGAACGCCTCCACACACCATCAGAACAGATCCGGTCTGTCTTGGCTGAGCTTCACGCCACACACAGCTACTTAATGAATGGGCGGCTTGTTTGTTGGTGTCTTTAGAACCACATTAGCTTCTCCGTTACATGGAGCGATTACAGGCCACATTCCTCCTTCACATGAAAAGTTTCTATATGCAGCCAGACCAAAACTGTCATCGGAACAAAAACTACTGTATCAGAAGACACTTAAAACTATTAAACTGTTAGAAATCAAGAGAAATACAAATTTAAAGGTCATATTTGACAGTTTAAGAAGATTTAGTTGAAGACCTGAAGGTTGGTTTAAAAAGTGGTTAAAACTCAGCAAAATGGGAACAAATCATTATGTGTTGCTCTTTGTTTAAAAAAAAAAAGGCCAAAAGGTTTCTACACCTCCACCTGGGTAAAGTGAATGTCCTCTTCAAAAACACCAGCAGGAACACGCTAAAGCTATAGAGGTCTTCAAAAATATCTGCGGTCGTCAAGCTAACTCTGTAGCAGGCTAGCAACCATAGCAGCATTGTCCGTGTGGGTGTGGACGTTGGCGGGGATCCTCCAGCTGTTGTTAAAATGAACGTGGGAGGGTGGCACAAAGGCTGACCCAACAAAGTGGCAGGGTTCCCAGCCAGCATGCCCATGTGGGCCACACCAGAGGTTAAACTGGGCTGTCTTGGGTCCCATGTGGGGTTGTCCAAGGATTCCATGTTAGCCCCTGTGTTTGCCTACATGGACTTTACCTGTTTACCTATTTTCAACTTGTTTAAAATAAGATAAGCCTTTATTAGTCCCACAATGGGGAAGTTAGAGGATTGCAGCAGCAAAGGGATAGCAGCACTCAGAGCAATAGTAAATAAGATAAAAAGATAAGAATTGGTTAGCCAAAGCAGTAAATATATGTACACAATTATATATACAGTGCAGGAGCATTGTCGTTAAATGGTATTAACAGCATTACAGTTAATTAAATTATCCGGCAATGTATTAAGTATAGACATTTCACATTTGAATGAACAGTGTTGTTGCCACCCTCAATAATAATTGTAATACAATTGTAGTTGTATTTTCTCATAAATTTGCTGTTTTCTTGGAAATTTGTGACTTTTCCCCCAATTTGATAATTTTTTCTTGAAAACTTCAAACTTTCACATAAATTAGCAGCATTTTTTTACTGTTAACTTGTAACTTTTTGTCTTAAATTTGTGATTTTTTTTTTCTTGCAAATTTTCTACATTTTTTATCATAAATTTGTTTGTTTTTTTAATTGTGACTTTTTTTCCTGCAAATTTGCCAGTTTTTTCTTGTAACTTTGGAACTTTCTCATAAATTTGTTACTTTTGATTTTTTTTTAAATTTTGATCTGATTTTGGGGCGGTGCAGTGGTTAGCACTGTGGCAGCACAGCAACTCACCCTTGGCCACGGGATCCCTGGTTTGATCCCAGCCCCTGACCAACAGTGATCTGTGTGGAGTTTGCGTGTTCTCTGCGTGGGAGTTCTCCGGTTTCCTCCCACAGGCCAAAAACATGCAAGTTAGGTTAATTGGAGACTCTAAAGTGGCCCTAACTTTCTCATAAATTTGTTACTTTTTTCTTTGTAAATTTGCTATTTTCTTGTAAATTTGTGAGTTTTTTTTTCCTATAAATTTGTGCCACCTTTCTTGTAAATTTGGAACTTTCTCAAAAATTTTTAATTTTTTTTTACTGTAAACTTGCAGCTTTTCCTCATAAATTCAGAACTTTTTTCTCATACATTTTACATACTCATACTACTTTTTTGTTAATTTGCAAGTTTTTATAATTTTTTCTTCAGAAATTTGACTTTTTTTCTTCTACGTTTGTAACTCTTCAAGTAATTTTACAACTTTTTTCTAGTAAATTTGTAACTTTTTTCTAATAAATTTGCTACTATTTTAGTGCAAATTTGTCACTTTTTTCTTACAAATTTTCACATTTTTTTCTCATGAATTCGCTATTTCTTTTTCTTATAAATTTTTACCTTTCTCGTAAATATGTGACTTTTTGGTGTAATTTTGCCTATGGTGTTACTGAAACCTGCTCACCCACATTAAACCCATGTGGGGCCCAGTTGGGTTCAAGTGGGTAAACAGATTGCCAGTAGCACAGGTAAAGTCCAAGTGGGCAAAAATAGATGGGGCCAATATGGAACCCACAGACAAACCCACATGGGACCCATAAGACAAATCTATCACGGGGCCCACATGGGCATGCTGTCTGGGTTGTGGCGTGTGTGTGTGTGTGTGTGTGTGTGTGTGTGTGTGTGTGTGTGTGTTTTCCACTAGTAGCTACTCCAGATATTTAATTAGATGTGCAAAAGCACTGAAAAGGTGCAATTTTAATCACATGTTTCCTATAAATTTTTGGATGGGGCCCAGAGTTTTGAAAAAATGCAACCCACATGAAGAAACAACAAAAATGGTCCAAGTGGCAGCAAGGCCGAACACATGACACTGAATACATGCCACAGTCATCAGTCAAATGATGCTGCTGTTATCGCCATGGCAGCCTCAATATCTGATGGTCTTTACCAGCCAGATGGCCCAGCTGAGTAATCTGAGCCAGCATTTCAAAGTAAAAGCATCACTTTGACTATCAGGGCTGGAATTACCACAGGCACCCTCAGAAACATATCATAATGAACACACAGATACTTCCTGAAATCATAAACCTCTAATGGCTGCCTAATGACTGCGTGTGCATGTATGTGTGTGAGTGGTGTCGTGTTAAGGTGAGGCACAGGCTTCCCCACTAAAAGCTTGTATGACACTGAGACCTGATCTGTGTGCAGGTTAATAATTCATGAGCAAAACTAAAGCATCTATTATTCAAAGCAAAGTAAGAAGAGAGGAAACACAGACAGGAAAAGTCAAAGCAGGCATTACATGTTAACTCTTCTCTCAGATTAATACCTCCTTAGTTCTGTCTTTGTTTTCACTTTGTGTGATAGGGCTGTCTCTTGAAGAGCTAGCAAGTGATTTTCTATGGAATACGGTAAAAGAGACATCTACAGTACTGCTCACACACAGATGTTAATGAAACGTCTGTGACATGCTTTGGTCAAAGTGCCTCAGGGTTTACATTCTCTGCACAGTCCCTCTTTTAACACTTATGAGGTCACTTGTTGATGCCATATTGCTAACATTAGCTGGCTAGCTCCTAGCTCTGGTAGCGGACACGGCCTGAATAAACTAGCATAAAAATGAAAGAATGAGTGCGATACAACATCACTGGTGGACAGAGGTGTGAGGCTTCAGTGGTCGACGGGATATGGCCGGTCCCATTTTCCATAGCTGTGGATGGTTGACCCTAGGTATTTAAACTCATCTACCTTCTCTACCACTACTCTTTGTATCTTTACTGTTACCCCTGTCTCCCTCTCATTCACACTCGCATATTCTGCCTTGTTTCTACTGACTTTCATTTCTCTTCTCTCCAGAGCATACCTCCACATCTCTAGGTTCTCTTCCACCTGTTCCATACTTTCACTACAGATCACAATGACGTCTGCAAACATCTTAGTCCATGGAGACTCCTGCCTGACCTCATCTGTCAGCCTATCCACCACCATGGCAATCAAGAAGTGGCTCAGAGCTGATCCCTGATGTAATCCCACCCCAACCTTGAATTCATCTGTCACTCCTATAGCACACCTCACCACCATCTCACTGTCCTCATACATATCCTACACCCGCCTCACATACTTCTCTGCCACATGAAGCAAGTTTTTCACAAGGCACGATTAGCTCAGTGTAAACATGTGAATATACACAAATTCATGTCTCAGGGAGTTGGTCACAGTAGTTAATCAACTTTGAGACTCCACTGTCATGGGAGTAGAAGTATCAACACTGGAGAGTAAACTAGCTTGAAAATGAGCTCTGCAGCTGAAACAGAGTGTTGGGAGTTTATCCACCCACAGACTTCTGCTGTAGATGTGCTAAAAATGGCTAGCAGGATAGCAGTGTAGACAACCCTCATCCAGGTGCAGTTTCTGGAAGAGGCAGTGACAATTTCCCAACTATGTGCCCCACCGAATAACATAAACCTAAACATGATGGTGTCTTGCAGGATGTCCACAGCAGGGAGAAAGCAACTGTATAAGTTATGAAGGCAACCCCACCCCACACCTTAATACGGTTAGACCAGGGGGTGTCCAATCATGTGCCATGGAGGGCCAAGACCCTGCAGGTTTTCTCTTCTACCCAGTTTTTTCAACAGGTGTTTTCACTTATCAGCAATCAGTGGGAAGAAATTCAGTGAAGTCTGCTGTTGAAGACACTGGTTGGAGGTAAAGCCTGCAGGGTCTTGGCCCTCCATGGCACATGATTGGACACCCCTGGGTTAGACAGACCACTTGAAACTGCTGAGTCAAGCTAATGCTAATGGTCCTCTCTGTGGCGGTTTGGGAAAACCCCCACAACAGACTAAGGACAGACAGCTCGCTACTCCTGGTTTTTTCCGCTGCACTACTGAGATGTAATGTGCCATACGCATTGAGATGTTAATGTGCCATTTGTGGCGGTTTGGTGTAAACCCCCACAAACAGACTGGACAGACACAGTGCTCGGCTAGAGCAATTAACAGAACAGTGAAATGTGTATTAATGTCTACAGGCAGCCCTGCTTCTTCTGGCTCACTTCTGTGATGTTAATGTTGCCTTTCATGCATTGTGTTCATGCGTCCTGTCCTTACTGTGACCTAGGGACCGAGATCAATATGTCTCTCAAATGCAAATGTCTCATGCCTGTTCTGTTATCTCTTTGATCATACCAACTGCTGGGGAATGCTCTTTGATGTATTGTTGTAGTTGGGTATATATGCTGCAACTCTGTAACTCAAACCCTCTCTCATTCACTCATTCTTCAACTGCTGCTGGACACACGCACTTTGTGTCCTCTCTGCTGAGAGCCGCTGGGCCCGCTCCCGGCGCGCATGCACGGCGCCGGGAGCAGAGCTCGTGACGGCGGTATGATTTAATAAACCTGCTTAAAACCTTCACCAACGCTGCATTATTTCATGCCGCCGCACTCTCTACCAACTAACATGGCAGAAACAACAAAATAAGCTAAACGGGATATACGTTCACCTGTGGATTACTGAACCAGATGGGAACAGGAATGTCTAGTGGGGTGACTGGAATTTAAAGAAAATAGTAGTAAAAGAACTGCACTTGGTAAGCTAATTCCATAGTAGCTAAAGATGTAGAGATGCAGAGCTCGTGACGGCGGTATGATTTAATAAAACCAACTAAAAACTCCATCGCTGCCTTTATTTTATCATGCCGCTTCACTGGTGACCCCAAACATGCACACGCTTTGTGCGACGCAACCTTCTGGTCTGGACATCCACGCTGAACCGGCCGAGGGACACAAGACGTCTCCTCCCTCTCGCCGTTCCAACGCACCATGACCTGAAGGCAGAAAAGAACACGCTGCCAGTGAACGCTTCACTGGTGACCCCGAGCATGCACACGTTTTGTGCAAAGCAACCTTCTGATCTGGACAGCTGCACTGGTGACCCGTTCTTCATGAGGAGATCTGCACGTCTGAGATCTGCTCATCCACGCTGGACCGGCCGCGCTCGCAGCTCCTCCACACGAGAGCGCAGGCACTTCGTCCCCTCTCCACGACGGCGTCCTCCATGGCCGGCGGAGAACGCAACACGTGGACCTGAACGCACCACGGCCGAGCAGTGCCAAAGATCATCTATTCCCTCCCACCGCTCCAACGCATCTGCACGAGCCTGAGGGACAAAAGATCGTCTATTTCCTCCCACAGCTCCAACATGCCATGGCCAAGCTGCAGCCACAGCTCAAACCTGGATTTTATCGGCGCCGTCTGCGCCGATCTCCACCAAGATTCTGCACCCTGGTTCTCCTCTCCAGCTGGCCCACCCACGCACGGAACCCCGACACACGCACCGGGGAGTTACGAGGACGGCGCACCACACACGGGACAATAAAGGCTCCACTGACCGCCTTCCTTCTGCTGCACACCGCCCTTCAGGCTTGCTCATTCACCTGAGGCACGCAGCTTGCTCACTGGATTTTATGGTCTTAGTCACGGCACACAAGGGGAATTCAGCTGTCTGCGGTTCCCGAGGCTTTAGTGTTGCGCCTGCACCTAAAAGTCAAACACGCCAGTCACTCTGCTTTTATTTTTTTCTTACAGCCGCTCCTGCTTTTCTTCATGGCCACGAGAGGAGTCAGAGACTAATTTTTCTTCTTGCGGACCTCCGCACGCGCAACGGGACAGCCCCTCGATGTCGCGGAGCAGCAAGCAATTTTTGCACGGCTCGGACGATTTCACCGTCCCGGTCGGCACGTACTACCCCCCTCCTCCCTCCCCCTCCACCTGCAGCGAGCTTCTCCCACAGCTCACTCCCATAGATGGATTATCGAGGTCCCGGCCCCCTGCCGTGCCCTCTGGGGGGGGCGTGTGGCGGTTTGGTGTAAACCCCCACAAACAGACTGGACAGACACAGCGCTCGGCTAGAGCAATTAACAGAACAGTGAAATGTGTATTAATGTCTACAGGCAGCCCCGCTTCTTCTGGCTCACTTCTGTGATGTTAATGTTGCCTTTCATGCATTGTGTTCATGCGTCCTGTCCTTACTGTGACCTAGGGACCGAGATCAATATGTCTCTCAAATGCAAATGTCTCATGCCTGTTCTGTTATCTCTTTGATCATACCAACTGCTGGGGAATGCTCTTTGATGTATTGTTGTAGTTGGGTATATATGCTGCAACTCTGTAACTCAAACCCTCTCTCATTCACTCATTCTTCAACTGCTGCTGGACACACGCACTTTGTGTCCTCTCTGCTGAGAGCCGCTGGGCCCACTCCCGGCGCGCATGCACGGCGCCGGGAGCAGAGCTCGTGACGGCGGTATGATTTAATAAACCTGCTTAAAACCTTCACCAACGCTGCATTATTTCATGCCGCCGCACTCTCTACCAACTAACATGGCAGAAACAACAAAATAAGCTAAACGGGATATACGTTCACCTGTGGATTACTGAACCAGATGGGAACAGGAATGTCTAGTGGGGTGACTGGAATTTAAAGAAAATAGTAGTAAAAGAACTGCACTTGGTAAGCTAATTCCATAGTAGCTAAAGATGTTAGCTCTGAAGCTGATGCCTTGGGCTCAGAAACTCTTGGCATGGACTGGACCAATATTACAGCCAGTGAAACGGTGATTGGTTGTAACTGAAGATCAGATTATGTGACCGTAAATGTAACCTGGAAGAGCTGTACCAGCATAAATATTTCTAAAAAAAAAAAAGAGATTTTAATATTTTTACTGCAATCACATGACCCAGTAAAGCATTTAGGAGGGTTAGTACCCACAAACACAGCATGTTTTAGTGAATGGGACCTTTAAAATGCTCACATTTACAGCAGATGTTTACAGCGTGGTTTGAGTCACTGTTTTAGCCTGAAAAGCTAACCAGACCCAAGGTGGCTGAGATTTGGGAGAATTCCTGGTGGGTTGAGTCAGTCCAACCAGGTCTATGTCCTCTTCCAAAAAGCAGGTCTTTGATTCTCCTCTCAGTACCTACCACTACAGTATGTTTTTCTCAGAGCAGTTTGGAGCAGAGCCAAAATCTCAGTTTGGTACAGCTCAGAAAAAAAAAGAAAACTATTTCACTGCTTCAACTGTAAAACAGTCAAAGTTTTAGGTTATATGTACATTAAAATTATACATGTGACAACAGTTGACAAAGTTTGAGCTGGTTTTTCAAAAAAACTACTTGTTTTTGCTGATTCTGTGGCTTCACTTTCTCAGCTGCTGGTGACAGGTAAAATATTCTTAATACAGTATATTGTGCACTTAAACTAAATGTATTCCTTCTCGAGTTGCAGTTGCCTCCACAGCAGTACATGAGCTGCATTTTTTCTGAACTTTTATGGAAGGGGACATTGAACTTTTAAATCTAAAGGTAACACAAAACCCTTCCTTTCCTGTGTGTTATATTTGAATAAAACTTGAACATTCTATGAAATTGCTTTACAAATACATAATGATGAAACCAGCCATCAAATTGGATAGTTTTGAAACTTAGTTCTTTTTCTTCTGGGCAAAATTGATTTCTTGCAATCATCTTTTTCTTCTTCTTCTTCTGGCTGCTCCTTTTAGGGGTTGCCACAGCGGATCATCTGCCTCCATCTCACTCCATCCCTTGCATCTCCCTCTGTAACACCAACCCTCTCCATGTCCTCCTTCACTACATCCATGAATATTCCCTGTGGTCTTCCTCTTTTCCTCCTGCCTGGCAGCTCCATCTTCAACATCCTTTGTCCAATATATCCACTATCCCTCCTCTGCACATGTCCAAACCATCTCAGCCTTGCTTCTCTTACTTTGTCTCCAAACCACCCAACCTGAGCTGTCCCTCTGATGTACTCATCTCTAATCTTGTCCCTCCTAGTCACTCCCTTGAAAATCTTAGCATCTTCAACTCTGCCACCTCCAGCTCCACCTCCTGTCTTTTTGTCAGCAACACCATCTCAAAACCATACGTCATAGCAGGTGTCACTACCATCTTGTAAATCTTTCCTTTCACTCTTGCTGCTACCTTTCTGTCACAAATCACCCCTGACACTCGTCTCCACCCACTCCACCCTGCCTGCACTCTCTTCTTCACCTCTCTTGTGCATTTTCCATTGCTGTAGATAGTTGACCCCAGATATTTAAACTCATCTACTTACACTACCAGTAGTCCTTCCATCTTCACAGTTGCACCTGCCTCCCTCTCATTCACACTCACGTATTCTGTCTTGCTGCTACTGACTTTCATTCCTCTTCTCTCCAGAGCATACTTCCACCTCTCCAGGTTCTCTTCCACCTGCTCCCTACTCTCACTGCAGAGCACAATGTCGTCTGCAAACATGATGGTCCACAGAGACTCCTGCCTGGCCTCGTCTGTCATCCTGTCTATCACCATGGCAAAGAAGAAGGGGATCAGAGCCAATCCCTGATGTAATCCCACCCCCTGAATGAATGAATCCATCCACTACTCCTACAGCACACTTCCCCACCATCTCACTGTCCTCATACATGTCCTGCACCACCCTCACATACTTCTCTGCCACTCCTGACTTTCTCATACAATACCACATTCTTGGCACCCTATCATATGCTTTCTCTAGATCCACAAGGACACTGTGCAACTCCTTCTGACCTTCTCTATACTTCTCCATCAGCACTCAGAGCAAACATTGCATCTGTAGTACTCTTTCTTGGCATGAAACCATACTGCTGCTCACTGATTGTCACCTCTCCTCTTAACCTGGCTTCAACAACTTTTTCCCATAGCTTCATAGTGTGGATGATCAACTTTATGCCTCTGTAGTTACTACAGCTCTGAGCATCACCTTTGTTCTTAAAAATCGGTACCAAAACACTTCTTCTCCACTCCTCAGGCATCCTCTCACTCTCCAAGACTGTATTAAACAATCTGGTTAAAAAGTCCACTGCCATCTCTCCTGAACATCTCCATACCTCCACAGGTATGTCATCTGGACCAACCGCCTTTCCATTCTTCATCCTCTTCAGAGCTGCCCTCACTTCTGCCTTGCTAATCCTCAGGACTTCCTTGTTCACTATCTTTCCTTCATCCATCCTCCTCTCTCTCATTTTCTTTATTCATCAGCTCTTCAAAGTACTCCTTCCACCTTCTCAGCACACTCTCATCATTTGTTAGTACATTACCATTTCTGTCCTTAATCAACCTAACCTGCTGTACATCCTTTCCAGCTCAACCCCTCTGTCTAGCCAGTCGATACAATTCCTTTTCTCCTTCCTAAGTGTCCAGCCTCTCATATAACTCACTATATGCCTTATCCTTTGCCTTTGTCACCTCTCTCTTTGCCATGGGCTTAGATTCCAAATACTCCTGTCTACTCTGTTGATCTCCCTGACTATCCCACTTTTTCTTTGCTAATTTTTTCCTTTGGATACTTCCTGTACCTCCTCATTCCACCACCAAGTCTCCTTGTGTTCCTTCATCTATCCACTGGATACACCACATACCTTTCTACCCATTTCCCTCAATACTTTTGCTGTACTTTCCCTCAGTCACCTAGTAATTCTTCCCTACCACTCAGAGCCTGTATCAACTCCTTCCTGAATTCTGTGCAACCTTCTTCCTTCTGTAACTTCTCCCACTTAATCTTTGGCTCTGTCTATTTTCCTCTTCTTGCTTTGCAAAGTCATCCTACAGACTACCATCCGATGCTGTCTAGTTACATTCTTCCCTGGCACCACCTGGCAATCTCTTGTCTCTTTCAGATTTCTCCTTCTGCATAAGATGTAGTCCACCTGTGTGCACCTTCTTCCCCTCTTGTAAGTCACCCTGTGTTCCTCTCCCTTCTTGAAGTATATGTTTCACCACAGCCATTTCCATCCTTTTAGCAAAATCCACAACCATCTGTCCTTCCACATTTCTTTCCTTAAGACCATACCTTCACCTACATGTCCATTAAAGTCCGCTCCAATCATCACTCTCTCCCCCCTGGGAACACTCTCTACCTCTTCATCCAACAAAACTGATTCCTTGCAATAAAAGATAAAATAAGGTAATCCTTTATTAGTCCCACAATGGCTAAATTCACAGTAAAAAAAAAAAAAAAGATGTTAGCGTTGCAGTCAAGAGCGTGTCAAGACTAGAATGAGATCAGAACCTCCCAAGACAAGACCAAGACTATTAGGCTATTAGGTATCTCACAGAGCTGCAAATGCTGACAAACGTGGCAATTTTGGGATTCACTGACTTTTCTGATGAATGTTGGCAAAAATCAAGCTAGTATCTCATGAAGCGGCAAATGCGGAGGAAATTTCATGAAGTCAAGTCAAAAAGTCTGAACCAAATGGTTTAGCTGCCCCTTCCAACCTGGAAAAAAGAGAATTGTCCCCCCTATATGTATCATCATTAACCTTCTACGGTATGTCACAAAAGTGAGTACACCCTTCACATTTTTGTAAATATTTTATTTATTATATCTTTTCACGGGACAACACTAAAGATATTACTCTTTGATACAATGTAAAGTAGTCAGTGTACAGCTTGTATAACATTGTGAATTTGCTGTCCCCTCAAAATAACTCAACACACAGCCATTAATGTCTAAACCGTTGGCAACAAAAGTGAGTACACCCCTAAGAGAAAACATCCAAATTGTGCCCAATTAGCCATTTTCCCTTCCCGGTGTCATATGACTCAGTGTTACAAGGTCTCAGGTGTGAATGGGGAGCAGGTGTGTTAAATTTGGTGTTATCGCTCTCACACTCTCTCATACTGGTCACTGGAAGTTCAACATGGCACCCCATGGCAAAGAAGTCTCTGAGGATCGGAAAAAAAGAATTGTTGCTCTACATAAAGATGACCTAGGCTATAAGAAGATTGCCAACACCCTGAAACTGAGCTGCAGCATGGTAGCCAAGACCATACAGTGGTTTAATAGGACAGGTTCCACTCAGAACAGGCCTCGCCATGGTCGACCAAAGAAGTTGAGTGCATGTGCTCAGCGTCATATCCAGAGGTTGTCTTCTGAAAATTGCTTCAGAGGTTGAAGAGGTGGGGGGTCAGCCTGTCAGTGCTCAGACCATACGCTGCACACTGCATTAAATTGGTCTGCATGGCTGTCATCCCAGAAGGAAGCCCCTTTTAAAGATGATGCACAAGAAAGCCCACAAATAGTTTGCTGAAGACAAGCAGACTAAGGAAATGGATTACTGAAATCATGTCCTGTGATCTGATGAGACCAAGATAAACTTATTTGATTCAGATGGTGTCAAGCGTGTGTGGCAGCAACCAGGTGAGGAGTACAAAGACAAGTGTGTCTTGCCTACAGTCAAGCATGGTGGTGGGAGTGTCATGGTTTGGGGGTGCTTGAGTGCTGCCAGCACTGGGGAGCTACAGTTCATTGAGGGACCCATGAATGCCAACATGTACTGTGACATACTGAAGCACAGCATGATCCCCTCTCTTTGGAAACTGGGCCGCAGGGCAGTATTCCAACATGATAACCACGCCAAACACACCTCCAAGAAACTGAGGGTAAAGGTGATGGACTGGCTAAGCATGTCTCCAGACCTAAACCCTATTGAGCATCTGTGTGGCAGCCTCAAACGGAAGGTGGAGGAGTGCAAGGTCTCTAACATCCACCAACTCCGTGATGTCGTAATGGAGGAGTGTAAGAGGATTCCAGTGGCAACCTGTGAAGCTCTAGTGAACGTCATGTCCAAGAGAGTTAAGGCAGTGCTAGAAAATAATGGTGACCACACAAAACATTGACACTTTGGACACAATTTGGACATTTTTACTTAGAGGTGTACTCACTTTAGTTGCCAGCGGTTTAGACATTAATGGCTGTGTGTTGAGTTATTTTGAGGAGACAGCATATTTACACTCTTATACAAGCTGCAGACTGACTACTTTATATTGTATCAAAGTGTCATATCTTCAATGTTGTCCCATGAAAAGATACAATAAAATGTTTACAAAAATGTGAGGGGTGTTCTCACTTTTGTGAGATACTGTATATCACGTTACAGCACTGAATAACATAACTTTGAACCACCAATTCCAAGCAGAAATGTAAAACAAAACAAAAAAAATCTTATACATTTTCAGCTTTTTCTTGTAGTTTTGCCATTTTTTTCCCTCATAAATCTGCAACTTTTTCTTGTAGATTTGCAGCTTTTTTCTAAAAAAAAAAAAAAAAATTGTGACTATGACTGTTTTGTCATAAATTTGAACATTTTTTCTTGTAAATTGTAAAAAAAAAATTCCTGTAAATTTTCAACTTTTCTCATAAATTTGAAAATGTTTTGAGAGCACTGCAAGACTGAGTGATTCTAGGTACAAAATTGTTGTATGAGCCAGGGCAGCGGGTGGGCTGGGTGGGGGGTGGGGGTTTGTTTTCTTTTGTGTTTTTATGTTTTTGTTAATGTTAAAGTTAAAAAAAATTAATGAAAATACCTGGAAATAAAAATTGAATTTTTTTTCTTGTAAATTGAGGGAAAAATTTCCTGCAAATTTTCATCTTTTTCTCATAGATGTGCAACTTTTTCTCAAAGATCTGTGACTTTTTTCTCATGAATTAGCATTTTTTTCTTGTAAATTTGCAGGTTTTCGCCGATAAATTTTCATCTTTTTTCTCATAAATTTTCAATTTTTTCTCATAAATTTGTGACATTTTTTTTGTAAATTTTCATCTTTTTCCTCAAAAATTTGTAACCTTTTTTCCATATATTTTCTACTTTTTTCTCATAAATTTTCAGCTTTATTTCTCATAAATTTGGAACTTTTTTCTTGTAAATTTGCAATTTTTTTTCCTGTAAATTTTGAACTTTTTCTTTTAAATTTGCAGTGCTCATCTGGATGCTGGTTACATATTTATTCTGTGCAATTAAACTGTAATTTGCAACTTTATACTTTTTTAAACTTTTTTTATCAAAGCTTTGTACCTTCATTCTTGCAAATTTGTACCTAATTTACTTTTACACATTTGTACCTCATGCTAAATTGGTCAATATCCCCCATCCCCCTTGTTAAAAAATAACAAATTGCCTACTGATCTTCAGAATGTATAAAAAAGGAAGGAGTTCCTCTGCAGACATCCAAAAGCAGTGACAAACAGATGAAAATATTAGTGATAGATAATGAATGCTTGTGTTACCTCTTTGCGAGCCTGCTGGATGAAGTCACAGCACTCCTGGATGTGGAGCAGGAGGTCGGCATCTGGATGATCCAGGATACTGACGGTCTTATAGATGAACAGGTCTGTAAATGCGTTCTCCACCCCAAAGGCCACATTGAGGATATGAGACACCTGACAAGAAAATGTGTCACTGTCATTGTCTGAGATAGTGATCCCTCAAAGACCCAATGGGAAAGCTCGTTTCAAAGAGTAAATAAACTAAGAAGCTGCACCAAAGCTCAACGTGAGATAAGTAAGGATTAATTTGGATGACAGATTAAGTAAAGGTGCTCTAGCAGAGTCGGAGAATGAGATAATGAAGTTTAATTAAACAGACCCATGTTTCGGCTTTTAAACACCTGTCACCAGCCCTGTTTTATTATTTTAGGATGTGTGAAGGCTTAATTTCTTCAGTAGTTGTTTGTGGCTTTTTCTTTGTCAGTTCATTCAGTTTCTTGGCTCATTCAGTTGTCTTCTTTTTATTGTTCTTTCTAAGCAGGGACTTCTCCTGAAAACTGCCACAATGAAGACCCGATTCACTGTCTTCTCATAACAAGAAAAGGCATTTCTTCTTTCTGCATGCAGTCTTGTTCTTTCAGTCCAGACCTACAGCAGGTATCCATGGATAAGGTTAGGAAAATCGACAGCTTGACCTTCCCATTCAGACCTCTCTTAATTATAACAGAGAGATCAATACAGATATCATTCTCCCTTCAATCCTGAGCAAGACCCACAGATATTGTTTGAGAAATTTATCTAATTTCTGTGTGGTGGAGACTGACATAGAAACCATGTACACCCTCTGACATTATTCAGATAACAGTCTAAACCAGTTGGAGTCAGGATCAGAGAAGGTCATCATGCCAACTTATTTGTCCTGTATAGATAATGGGTTTTCCTTGAGCAAAAAAAAGAAAAAAGAAAAGAAGCTCACGTTATGTTTTCTCAGAGTCCCAAAGTCGTGTGCAGCATCTTGAGAACCTGCAGACACACACATATATCCTGTTATTTGAGAAAGTTTTCAGTTTTGCCAAAGAAAGCATCATCTACACTGCGCAGTGGACCCAAAAAAGCCTACTGTGGACATCTACTGCAGGTCATGGGGTCATTTATGAGCCACCCGTGAGCTGGTCAACCCTGGGGTCACACGTCCCCTCCTGCATCCTCTCCCATGCTGGGGACTCATATTACCTACCATTCTGAGGTGGCAGTCTCTGTCAGTCTCTATCATCCCATACCTGTGTGGGTGGACTGACGGTGACCTCCAGGACAGGGCAGGAGTCGTCTGCTGCCGGGGGGGAGTTAATGCTGACTTGTGTGCACTTACAGTTTGTGTAACACTGCTATATACAGGGTACTAAAAACTGCAACTTTTTCCTCATAAATTTGCATTATTTTTCCCTTGTAAATCTGTACATTCTTCCTGTAAGTTCTTAACTTTTTTCTAGTAGATTTGCAACTTTGTTCTTAAAAATTTTTTTTTCTCATAAATTTTCAACCTTTTTCTCAAAAATTTGAAGCTTTTTTCCTGTAAATTTTCATCTTTTTTCTCAAAAATTTGTAATTTTTTTCTGTCGTAAATTTGTAACGCTCATCTGGATGCTGCTTAAATTTTATTCTGTGGAATTAAACTGTAATTTGCACCTTTTTAAATTGAATTTTAATTTAAAATGGCATCTTTTATCGTAGCTTTGCGCCTTTATTCTTATACTTCCGGCGCCACACGAGTCGGTTGCCTTTTTACAATAGCGGCTCAATTCTGAGTTTTTCTTGCTATTTTTTATTTACTATCTGGCTTCTCTCGCTAAATTTTCTGATCCGGCGACACTTTATCCATCACAGACACACATGTCGCCCCAAATGTCTCCCGAGCCGGCGGATGGAGCCACTGTTTATAGCAGGAGACAGTACAACAGGGACCAGCTGTTAGCACTTAACCGGCCCACGGTGCTAATGCAAAAACTCGGCATACCAGGAGAAATAAGACGGAAATGGTGTGGATGTCGAGATGGAGTAAGACAGTGGGCGAGGAATATAAGGTACAGACCCGTCCTCCCATCCGTTATTATGGGGAACGTTCGATCGCTACTCAATAAGACAGATGAGCTAGCGGCTATGACCCGCTACCAGAGTGTCTTCGGAGAGATTAGCATGATGTTGTTTACTGAGACGTGGCTAACAGAATGAGCAACAGATGCTAACATTGAACTGGAGGGTTTCCACACAATACAGGCAGACCGGACACCAGACAGTGGGAAGGCAAGGGGCGGAGGAGTGATAATGTATGTCAATAACAGCTGGTGTAAACCGGGACATATCACGGTTAAAGAGCAACACTGCAGCAAAGACATTGAGTTGCTAGCTGTTAGCATGCAGCCTGTCTATCTCCCGAGGGAATACTCACACATGATCTGCATTGTTATTTATGCAAATCCGACGGCGAACGCTGGGGCAGCGCGTGACGCCATCCACTCAGTAACTGGCAGGCTGCTGACACAACACCCAGATGCTCTCCTCCTCATCTCCGGTGATTTTAACAATATCTCACTGTCCCCTATTTTGCCCACGTTCACCCAGTATGTCACATGCCACACGAGAGACAATAAAATACTGGACTTATTCTATGCAAACATGAAGGAGGCGTACACCTCATCACCACTCCCCCTACTCGGGAGATTGGATCACAACTTGGTTCATCTCCTGCCGGTGTACAAACCCCTAGTACACAGACAACCTCCCGTTATGCGTACAGTGAAGATATGGTCTGAGGAGGCAATGGACACTCTGAAGGACTGTTTTGAAATCATTGCCTGGGAGCAGCTCTGCGATCCACATGGTGAGGACATCGACGGCCTCACTCACACCATCACGGACTACATCAACTTCTGTGTGGACAACACCGTACCCACCAAGATCATACAGTGTTGCTCAAACAACAAACCCTGGATCAACCCTGAAATAAAATCACTACTGAGAGAGAAGAAGAGGATCTTCAGGTCAGGGAACAGGGAGATGCTGAAGTCCGTACAGAGGAAGCTAAGGAGGAAGATCAGAGAAGGCAAGGACAGCTTCAGGAAGAAGATGGAGGACAAGCTGCAACAGAGCAACATTGGCGGGGTCTGGAGAAGCCTCAAAACCATCTCTGGGCTCCAGAATGCCTCCTCCCAGGCCACGGGGGGCAGGGAGTGGGCAAACAATCTGAACCTGTTTTTTAATAGGTTTGACCAACCGCCCTCCCCTCCGACTGCACAACAACCACTGCTGCCTCTACTGTCATCGAGACCTGCTGTCCACCCTCCCCTCCAAACCCCCCCCCCCCACTCCCTGCACGCAGCCCCCCAGCCCCAACCTGACCCTCACTAAGACCCAGGTGAGGGCAGAGCTGAGGAAGATCAAGGTGAGGAAGGCCTCAGGTCCGGACTGCATCAGCGCGACGCTCTTCAAGTCCTGCGCAGACCAGCTGTGTGGGATTGTGGAGCACATCTTCAACCTGAGTCTGAAGCTGGGGAGGGTACCACAGTTGTGGAAAACATCTTGTGTGGTACCCGTACCAAAGACTTTCCACCCCAGAGATCTGAACAGCTACAGACCAGTGGCCCTGACATCTCACCTGATGAAGACCCTGGAGAGATTGCTCCTTGCTCACCTCTGCCCCCTGGTGAGACCAGCGATGGATCCACTCCAGTTCGCCTACCAGCATGGCATCGGGGTGGAGGATGCAGTGATCTTCCTCCTTCACCATTCCCTGTTCCACCTGGAGAAGCCTGGGAACGCGGTGAGGAACATGTTCTTTGACTTCTCCAGTGTTTTCAACACCATCCAACCGATGATCCTGAGGGACAAGCTGCTGTGCGCAGGGGTGGACCAGCACCTGTCATCGTGGATCCTGGACTACCTCACTAACCGGCCACAGTTTGTGAGAACCCGGGGTTGTGTGTCCGACACGATCATCGGCAGCATGGGGGCCCCCCAGGGAACGGTTTTGGCTCCCTTTCTGTTCACCCTTTATACTGTGGACTTCTCACACAACACAACACACTGCCATCTACAGAAGTTCTCTGACGACTCTGTGATCGTCGGCCTCATCTCCAACAGAGATGAAGCTGAGTACAGAGGACTTATCCAGGACTTCGTGGACTAGCGCCATCGGAACTGTCTCCAGATCAACGCGAGAAAATCTAAGGAGCTGGTGGTGGACTGCCACAGGCAAGGACAACCCCTCACAGCACCAATAAACATCCAGGGAACAGACATTGAAATTTTGACATCCTACAAGTACCTGGGTGTTCATCTGAACAATAAACTAGACTGGTCACACAATACCGACGCACTCTACAAGAAGGGACAGCGCAGGCTGTTCCTACTGAGGAGGTTCAGGTCTTTTGGTGTACAAGGGGTGCTCCTGAAGACCTTCTACGATTTGGTGGTGGCATCAGCCATCACCTTTGGAGTGGTCTGCTGGGGCAGTGGCATCACAGCAGCCAATAGGAAGAAACTGAACAAACTGATCAAGAAAGCTAGCTCTGTCCTGGGGCAGCGCCTTGACTCAGTGGAGGAGATAGGAGAGAGAAGGATGGTAGCTAAGCTGTCATCTCTGCTGGAGTCCGAGTCCCACCCTATGCAGGACATACTGAACACACTGAGGAGCTCATTTAGCAGTAGGCTGCATCATCCTAGGTGCGCGACCAAGAGGTTTCGCAGGTCCTTCCTACCTGCGGCTGTCAGACTGTATAACCTAAGCAGGGCTGCTCGCAGAGATAGCAAAAAAATGTGATGACCTAATAGTATTGAATGCAAAAGACGCAGCAGACTTACACAAAATGGTCCCCCTCCAGTATACAACTAGGACAATATAAATCGCTATGGAGGGTGACAATATGTATGGGTACATATTCATACTATGTGGGGTAACTAAATAGACTGTTATGCTGTTTATTCCATCTAGCTACAATGCTCCGCACTGTGTATATATATTTATGTATTTATGTGTACATATGTATATTCACTGCTCTTATTTTCTTATCTTCTAAATTATTGCTCTGAGTGTTGCTATCCCTGCACTGTTGCAATCCTGGAATTTCCCCGTTGTGGGACTAATAAAGGCTTATCTTATCTTATCTTATTCTTGCAATTTTGTACCTAATTTACATTTATACATTTGTACCTCATGCTAATTGGTGAATTAATTTTTATCAAGGGTCAAATTATATCATGCATTGTGAGGGGGATAATTTTGTAATTTATATATAATATCAGTATGTAATATTCTTTTTCAGTTTAAAGTAAAGAGGATGTCAATCTCTGAGCAACGCTACCATTTTTAATTTATTTTGTTCATATTTCCTCTTGTATTTTGAGTAATAATTGAGTAATTCTCCATTAGTTTTCAGAAAAAATGCATAACCCAGACCTCAATGGTGAGTTAGATGCTTTTATACACTTTATATATCAGAATGAGCTGAAATTGCATTGCACTGGTCTGCTGGAGTGTGTGTTTTCCTCTGCTCACTCTACTACTTCTCATACTCTGATGTAACCACACAGTCAGGTGTGTGTGTTCTTGAAGCACATTTGCTCTATGTGCAGGATGAGGTCACGCACTTCAGGTACCCCAAGCACTGGAGGATCAGAGTGGACAAGACATTTGGGCGTTGTGGGACACCATTTGGGGATTCATGGGTTAGAGTTATTTGTACAAGCACAGCCAGAAATACCAACACCCCCTGCATTTCTGTGAGATAACGCATCACTTCTCCCAGAAAATTGTTGCAATTGCAAATATTTTGGTATGCTTTCAACTTTCATTTGTGTGTTTCAAAACAGAAATCATTGTTTGTTTGTTTAATAACTTTCCTCAAATGTTCAAAAGATGCGCAAATATCCCATACACTGAGTCAATCCTCAGTTGCCATGGTTACTCACCCAGGAGCAGGTACGGTTTGACGACGCCCACCTGCACATCCCAGGAAGTGTCAGGGACATATCCCAGTATCTTCTCCGGGGGAACGGGGTCCTCAACCACAGTGATCGTCGAGCCCTTCCAGGTCTCGATGATGCGACGGCCACTCAGTGACGTCACACGGGTGCACTGCTTCCTCAGTCTAGTCCGAGAGAAACTCTGGATCTCCTCAGTCAAGGACTGCATGGCCAGACTGGACAGGACCCGACTGAACTGGACTGCACCTTAACGATAAATGGAAAACAGTCTCTCACTGCTGACAAGCATAGTTCAATTCAATTCCATTCAATTCAACTTTATTTATATAGCGCCATTTCACAATAACAGTCATCTCATAGCACTATCAACTGTAGGGGGAACCCCCACAGTTGCAGAAAGACCCCAGCAATCAGGCGATCCCCTGTGATCAAGCACTTGGAGACGGTGGAGAGGAAAAACTCCCTTTTAACAGGAAGAAACCTCCAGCAGAACCAGGCTCAGGGAGGGGCAGTCATCTGCTGCGACTGGCTGGGGGGTGAGGGGATAGAGAAGATGAAAAGAACAGACAAGTAGAGAGCAAACAGCACGATGGGGACTCAATCTATGGGAGAGAACAAACAAATGTTAATGACCAGCAAAAAAAATATTTCATTGAGAGTGAGGAAAGGAGTGAGGCCCAGTGCATTACTGGAGGTCCCCCGGCTGACTAAACCTATTAGCAGCATAACTAAGGGAGGGTTCAGAAACACATGAGCCCTCCCTAATTGTAGGCTATATCAAAAAGATAGGTTTTAGCCCTATTCTTAAAAACAGAGATCGAGTCTGACTCCCGAATCCAGATTGGCAGCTGGTTCCACAGGAGAGGAGCTTGATAACTGAAGGCTCTGCCTCCCATTGTACTTTTGGAGATTCTAGGTATTACAAGTAATCCTGCATTTTGGGAGAGTAGTGCTCTGTTAGGATAATACGGTAGTATCAGATCTTTTAAATAAAAAGGAGCCTGATTGTTTAGAGCTTTGTAAGTAAGAAGAAGGATTTTAAACTTAATTCTAAACTCTATGGGAAACCAATGAAGGGAGGCCAGAACAGGAGAGATATGATCTCTCTTTCTAATACCTGTTAAAACTCTTGTTGCAGCATTTTGGATCAGCTGAAGACTTTTTAAAGATGTTTTAGGACAGCCTGATAATAAAGAATTACAATAATCTAATCTCGAACTAACAAAAGCGTGAATCAGTTTCTCAGCATCACTCTGAGACAAGATGCTCCTAATCTTGGCAATATTACGCGAATGATAGAAGGCAGTCTTAGAAACAAATTTAATATGTGAATTGAAGGACAGATCTTGATCAAAAATAATTCCAAGGTTCCTCACAGAGCTATTAAAAGAAAGAGTAATCGCATCCAAACTGAAAGTTTGATTTGGAAAGCAATTTCTAAGGTTTTTTTGGACCAACAAGAATGACTTCAGTCTTATCTGAATTTAATAGCAGGAAATTACAAGTCATCCAAGCTTTGATTTCCTTAAGACAGGCTTCTAACTTTTTTTTTTTTTTTTTTTTTTTTTTTTTTTGTTACTTATTTGTACCCGTAGGTAGATTCGGTTTGCAGTCTGGTGACAAGCCACCGGCTGCTGGTCGCTGCGTGCGCGAGCGCCCTAAACCTACATGTTTTTGGTATGCGGGAGGAAACCGGAGAAATCCCGGAGTAAACCCGCGCAACACGGGGAGAACATGCAAACTCCACACAGCTCACTGTTGGTCGGGGGCTGGAATCGAACCCACGATCCCCCGGCCGAGGGTAAAACTGTGCTGCCACAGTGCTAAACCACTGCGCCACCGTGCAGCCTTTAACTTGGCTAATTGATTACTATCATCTGGATTTATTGACAGGTATAACTGTGTGTCATCTGCATAACAATGAAAATGTATACAGTGCTTTCTAATAATGTTGCCTAACAGAAGCATATATAAACTAAAAAGAGTAGGGCCTAGCACAGATCCCTGTGGAACTCCATGACTAAGCTTTGAGTTAAAAGAAAACTCATTATTTACATGAACAAACTGGAACCTATCAGATAAATAAGATCTAAACCACTGCAACGAAGTTTCATTAAGTCCAACATAGTGTTCTAATCTATCAAGTAGAATATTATGATCGATAGTATCAAAAGCTGCACTAAGGTCTAAAAGGACAAGTACAGAAACCAGTCCATTATCAGATGCGATGAGGAGGTCATTAGTGACCTTCGCTAAGGCTGTTTCAGTACTATGATAGATTCTAAACCCAGATTGAAACTCTTCAAGTAAACCATTTCCCTGCAGGTGGTCAAATAATTGCATAGCAACAACTCTTTCTAAGATTTTTGAAATGAAAGGGAGATTAGAGATTGGTCTATAGTTAGCTAAAGCTCCTGGATCTAGCGTTGGCTTTTTGAGTAAGGGTTTAATTACAGCCGTTTTAAAAGCCTGCGGTACATGGCCTAAAGTTAATGAAGAATTGATTATATGAAGAATAAAGCTACCAATAAGTGGGAAGACTTCTTTAAATAACCTGGTAGGAATAGGGTCTAAAAGACAAGTTGAAGGTTTGGATGAGGAAACTATTTTGTCTAACTCACAAAGGTCGATTGGAGTAAACTCATCAAGACAGACATCAATAGAAGGAGTTGTAGTAGTTACAGTATTTAAGTTAACTGTGGGAAGAATCTGACTGATTTTATCTCTGATGGATGAAATTTTATTATAGAAGAAGTTCATAAAGTCCTGACTAGTAAGCTCTAAGAGAATGCTAGGATTGACAGAGTCCTGACTCTTTGTCAACCTGGCTACAGTGCTGAAAAGAAACCTGGGATTATTCTTGTTCTCTTCTATTAATGCAGAGTAATAACTCGTTCTAGCTTTTCTAAGAGATTTTTTATAAATTAAAAGATGATTTCTCCAAGCTAAATAGATTTCATCTAAATTAGTGGAGCGCCTTTTTCTTTCTAATTGACGAGTCTTCTGTTTTAAGCTACGAGTTTCTGTGTTGAACCAAGGAGTTAGAAATCTCTGATTAGACTTTTTCTTTTTTAAGGGGGCCACCAAGTCTAGAGTCTGATGCAGAGAAGCTGTAACACTATCCACCATGTTATCAATTACAGAAGGAGCAAGCTGTCTATAGCTTATTTCCGTTGTGTTGACACATGGCATAGAGGAAACAATCTGCATAAATCTGGTAACAGCATCATCTGAGAGGCATCTACTGTTGTAATATTTTTCCTTAGGAGCCAAATAGTCACAAAAAGTAAAATCAAAGGTTAACAGACAATGGTCTGACAGTACAGGGTTATGAGGAGACACTACAAGATTTTCTATTTCTATGCCATATGTCAGAACAAGGTCCAATGTATGGTGGAGGTAATGAGTAGAATTTCCTACTTTCTGAGAAAACCCAATCGAGTCTAATATTGAATTAAATGCCACATTAAGGCAGTAACTATCTACATCCACATATATATATATATATATATATATATATATATATATATATATATATATATATATATATATATATATATATATATATCAGATTTCAGCACTAAATCAGCTAAGAAATCAGCAAATTTGGATAAAAATTCTGAGTAGGTTGATGGGGGACGATAAACTATGGCAAATAAAATTGGGTTTAACTTAAAATTGATAAAGTGCCCAATACTGAGGACCAGGCCCTCAAAGGAATTATAACATGTTTTTTGCTTTACATTAACTAGTAATTTGGAATGATAAATTGTTGCTACTCTTCCTCCACGGCCAGAACTTCTGGGATTTTGACAGTTTAAATAACCAGAGGGAGTTGATTCATTTAAAGTAGTTAAAGGTAGGCTCCTTGAAACTTAATTTTTAATGAGTGTGATTCTTTTCTGTCCAACTTAACACGAAATCCCTGGAACCCAAACTCTTAATCAGGTCTTCTTAAAGGTTTTTGTCTACGCATGACAGTCAGAGCCTTGGTAAAGTAGTAGGTTCAAAGAATGAGGAAATGAAATGGGGGACCTGGACTGTTCTCCTGGAGGTATTTTGTTCGATGGTCAGCACTTCTGCATCTAAGGGAAGTGTCTCACGGAGCTGCAAACACTGACAAACATTGTGATTTTTTTACATTCGCCAACTTTTCTGAAGAATGTTGGTGAAAATCAAGCTAGTGTCTGGCAGAGCAGAGGGGAGTGGAGAATGCTGGTGAACACTTTAGGTTTCATCAAGTTTTGCAAAAGGTTGAAAAACAGTTCGTACACAGTTTTTAAGGTCGCAAAGAGTTTTGTCCTAAAGGTCCTTAAACAGCTGTTTGTGTTCACTACTTGATGAACCAAAAAGAACTTCAGTGAAATGCATTACGACCATTTGCAAACATGTTACAATTGTTTACAACCATTTGAAAATGCCTACAACTATTTTGCAAACGTTTGCAACTGTTTTTGGAAAAAAAAAATAATTATAAGGTGTATTATATATTATGGTATTGGGAGAGGAAGTTTTCTCTCTCCTCTACTGGTAAGATGTAGCCCAGTACAACCTGTCGCATTAAGGGAGGAGGTGTGTCCCCCTTGGGCTGGGCCCAAATGTGTGGCACGCAGGCCCACCGGCGCGTGGACACGCCCTGGTGCCACACAAAACAACCCCCAGCTAAGGGCAAATAGCACCACTGCCTTGTGGTCGTCACAGGAGCAACAAAAGCTAAGGGAGACAACCCCTACAGAAAATCCGGAGTGGAGCCCCGAAGGCGGTTGGTCTTCGCGTAGTGGGACCTCCTGGCAACTCCTGTAGCCAAGTTGGTACCAACTGTATCGGCTAGTCCCTTCCATTGGACACTACCAGCAAGGCCGAGAAGGAGGATCTGTCAACTGGGCATCTCAGTTTCTCCACAACTTCGCCCTGGCCTGTGCCCTGGAGAGGTCACTCCAGTGCCGCCTTCTGCGGCAGCTCAAAACGGGGAGACGCAGTTACTGGTTAAAAGTCCAGAACAAATTGGCGTAAGCTCAGGCGCCTAGGGATGTCTCCTGACGGTGGGAGGAATCGTCGTGTCCCACTGGCCAGCTACCACCCGCCTTTAGCTGGGCAGCCCCCAGTCAGTAAGGTGCTGGCCCGTCACGGTCCGCTTACTTCAAAGGGTGCTTGAAGTGTAGGCCAAAAGCTGAATCACAGACTGTAATCACTGCACCAGCTAATATCAAGAAACCAAAGCCGCCAGCGCTGAGTCTGGCAACCTGGAACGTCAGAACAATGTGTCCTGGCCTCTCTGACGACCTCCAGCAAATCAACAACGCCAGGAAAACTGCTATCATCGACCGCGAGCTGAAGAGGCTCAATATTGACATTGCAGCACTGCAAGAGACGCGACTCCCGGGCAGCGGCAGCTTGAAGGAGAAGAACTATACGTTTTTCTGGCAGGGACAGGAGCCTGACGAGCATCGTCTGTACGGTGTTGGATTCGCTGTTCAAAACTCCCTTCTGTCCTCTATTGAACCGCCGTCTTCAGGCACTCCACGAGTCCTCTCTCTCCGTCTCACAACCTCCTCTGGACCAGCTAATATCCTTAGCGCCTATGCTCCGACGCTCTGCTCTTCAACTGAGGTGAAAGATGCATTCTACGAGGCGCTCGAAACCAGGATCCAGCAGATCCCTGCCAAGGAGCACCTGTTTCTGCTCGGTGACTTTAATGCACGGATAGGGGCAGATCATGACTCCTGGCCCCGTTGCATTGGCCGCTTCGGCATCGGCAAGCTCAATGAGAACGGTCAACGCCTTCTTGAACTCTGTTCCTTTCATGACCTCTGTCTGACCAACACATTCTTCTCCACCAAGCCCTGTCACCAAGTGTCCTGGAGACATCCAAGGTCTCGCCACTGGCATCAGCTGGACTTTGTCATCATCAGGAGATCCCTGCTGAACCGAGTGCTGGTCACGCGCAGTTTCCACAGCGCTGACTGTGACACCGACCATTCCCTGGTTGCCACCAAGGTACGTCTCTGCCTCAGACGTGTTAACCGGTCCAAGCAGAAACCCCGACCCCGCATCAACACAGCTATGATTACAGTACCTGAACTGCGGGAACGCTATGCTAAAGTCATAAATGAAGCCCTGGCGGACTGTCCCACCGACTGTGCTTCTGCAAGGTGGAACCACATCTGTGAGGCTGTGTTTGAGACCGCCATAGGTACCTTTGGGAAAAAGGTGGGGAAGAGTGCGGATTGGTTTGAAGCTGGAGCCGCTGAGATGGAACCTGCAATCGCCGCCAAACGTGCAGCCCTAATTGCCCACATGAAGGAGCCCTCTGTGCGGACGCTTGCTACACTGCGCGCTGCGAGGAACAATGCACAAAAGATTGCAAGGTGATGTGCCAACGACTACTGGCTTAACCTCTGCCAGGACATACAGCTTTCTGCAGATCACGGAAACGTGCGCAAAATGTATGAAGGCATGAAGAAGGCTTTCGGTCCCAGTGTCATCAAGACCGCCCCACTTAAATCAGCTGCAGGAGATGTCATCAAGGATCGCTGTAAACAAATGGAGAGATGGGCTGAGCACTACCAAGAGCTCCACTCGAGAGTAACCACCGTCTCAAACACGGCCCTTAAGAACACCCCTCTACTGTCAGTCATGGATGAGCTTGACGCTCCACCCACCATCGAGGAGCTCAGCAAGGCGATAGACTCCATCTCAAACGGCAAGGCTCCAGGCAGTGACAACATCCCCCCTGAAATCGTCAAAACCGCAAAGGAGAGCTCGCTCTTGAAACACCTACATGAGCTCCTGCTGCAGTGCTGGGCGGAAGGGGCTGTGCCCCAAGATATGCGTGATGTCAAAATCATCACTCTCTACAAGAACAAGGGGGAGCGGAGCGATTGTAACAACTATCGTGATATCTCACTCCTAAGCATAGTTGGCAAAGCCTTTGCCCGTGTCGTCCTCAACAGACTACAACTACTTGCCGAACGTGTGTATCCAGAGGCGCAGTGTGGATTTAGAGCAACCAGGTCAACCATAGATATGGTCTTCTCTATGAGGCAGCTGCAAGAAAAGTGCCGGGAGCAGAGACAACCCCTCTCTTTGGCCTTCATTGACCTGACCAAAGCTTTTGACTTGGTCAGCAGGGATGGACTGTTTGCCCTCCTCCAATGAATTGGATGTCCCCCCAAGCTTTTGAGCATGATCAAGTCGTTCCACCAGGACATGAACGGCATTGTCCAGTTTGATAGATTATCCTCAGACCCTTTCCCGATCAAGAACGGTGTGAAGCAGGGTTGTGTTCTGGCTCCTACCCTATTTGGCATCTTTTTCTCCCTGCTTCTGTGCTACGCCTTCCGGGACTCTGAAGACGGTGTCTTCCTCCACACCAGGAGTGACGGAGGCCTCTTCAACATGGCACGCCTCAGATCAAAGACCAAGGTGCAGAGCGTTCTTATCAGGGAGCTGCTTTTTGCTGATGATGCTGGTCTTGTTGCCCACACCGTGGAAGCACTCCAGCGTCTCATCAACTGCTTTGCGCTTGCCTGCTCTGAGTTTGGCCTCAACATCAGCCTTAAAAAGACCGAGGTCATGGGCCAGGATGTCAGCAGTGCTCCCAGTATCAGCATCGGCGACCACACACTTGCGGTGGTGGACAAGTTCACCTACCTCAGGTCGATCATCTCCAGCAATCTCTCCCTAGACGCCGAACTGAACGCCCGTATCGTCAAGGCATCGACGGTGATGGCCCGTCTGGCAAAGCGAGTCTGGGACAACTCTATGCTAACCACCAACACCAAGATAAGAGTCTACATGGCCTGTGTACTGAGTACTCTCCTATACGGCAGTGAAGCATGGACCCTTTACTCCTGCCAGGAACGCCGGCTGAACGCCTCCCACCAACGCTGCCTTCGCAGACTACTGCGCATCACTTGGCAGGACCGTGTCTCCAACATCGACGTCCTGGCCAGAGCAGATGTGCCCAATATGTTTGCCATCCTGACAAAGAGACGCTTGCGATGGCTTGGCCACGTCAACCGAATGGAGGATGGCCGCATCCCCAAAGACTTACTGTATGGGGAGCTGGCTACTGGAACTAGATCAAAGGGACGCCCAATTCTCAGATTCAAGGATGTTTGCAAGTGCGACCTCAAGGCTGGAGGCTTCAACCCCTCCAACCTGGAGTCAGCCGCCTCCGTCCGCTCCAACTGGCGGACCACCACCCAGGATGTCATCCGAACAGCAGAGGAGAGAAGAGACACTCACTGGGGGGAGAAGAGACTCCGCAGACAGAGGAGACTGTCGAGACCCCCACTACACTGTGAAGAATTTATCTGCAGCGGCTGCGGCAGGATCTGCAGATCCCGTATCGGCCTCTACAGCCACGCCCGATGGTGCAGCTCCCTGAATGATGACCCAAGGCACAAAACCCCCCCATGATCTTTCGAGATCGATGGAGCCAATGAATAATGAATGTAATTGTGGGATGAACAATGACTAGAATGATATTATAATTTATTGGGTATGGAGAAGGGGTGGGACTATGTAAGTGTTGGCTTCTTCCCACTCCTTTTGAACCTTTTATTTTTTTGGTTTTTGTTTTTGTTTTAATTTTTTTTTCTTTTTTGTCTGAATGTTCAAATAAATAAAATCCCCCTCATGGATCGTCACCTTATCGTGGTGGGGGGGTTTGCGTGCCCCAGTGATCCCAGGAGCTATGTTGTCCGGGGCAATTTGCCTCTGATAGGGTCTCCCAAGACAAACTGGTCCTGGGTGAAGGGCCAGACGAAGAACGATCCAACAGACTCTCATGATAAATTGTATATCAAGGATTCAGTGTACCCCGCCCGGTATGGGGTTACCGGGGCCCCACCCCGGAGCCAGGCCTGGGGGAGGGGCTCGAAGGCTAGCGTCTGGTGGCCGGGTTTCCACCCATGGGACCCGGCCGGGCTCAGCCCGAAGGAGTTACATGGGTCCGCCCTCCAGTAGGTTCACCACCTGCAGGAGGGATCATGGAAGTCCGGTGCTATGTGGATTAGGTGGCAGTCAAAGGCGGAGACCTTGGCGGACTGATCCCAAGCTTTCTAAACTGGCTTTTGGTACGTGGAATGTCACCTCTCTGGTGGGGAAGGAGCCTGAGCTGGTGTACGAGATTGAGCGATACCGGCTAGATATAGTCGGCCTCACCTCAACACACAGCTCCGGTTCCGGAACCAGTCTCCTGGAGAGGGGCTGGAGCTTGGCCTTTTCTGGAGTTGCCCCGGGCGAGAGGCGACGAGCAGGGGTAGGTATTCTTGTATCGCCCCACCTTGCTGCCTCTATATTGGAGTTTTCCCCGGTGGACGAAAGGGTTGCTTCCCTGCGCCTTCGGGTTGGGAAATGGGTCCTGACCATCATTTGTGCCTATGCACCAAATGATGTTTCAGAGTACCCACCCTTTTTGGAGTCTGTGACTGGGGTGCTGGAGGGTGCTCCTCCTGGAGACTCCATTGTCCTACTGGGGGACTTCAATGCGCACGTGGGCAACGACAGTGAAACCTGGAGGGGGGTGATTGGGAGGAACGGCCTGCCCGATCTGAACCCGAGTGGTGTTCAGTTATTGGACTTCTGTGCTAACCACAGTCTGTCTATAACGAACACCATGTTCAAGCATAAGGGTGTCCATATGTGCACCTGGCACCAGGACACCCTAGGCCGCAGGTCGATGATCGATTTTGTTATCGTATCATCAGACCTGCGACCGTATGTCTTGGACACCCGAGTAAAGAGAGGTGCAGAGCTGTCAACTGATCACCACCTGGTGGTGAGTTGGATCCGATGGCAGGGGAGGAAGCCATTCAGACCTGGTAGACCCAAACGTATAGTGAGGGTGTGCTGGGAGCGTCTGGCTGAGGCCCCTGTCCGGGAGGTCTTCAACTCCCACCTCCGGAAGAACTTCAACCACATTCCGAGGGAGTCTGGAGACATGGAGTCTGAATGGGCCATGTTCTCCACCTCTGTTGTTGAAGCGGCAGCCCAGAGCTGCGGCCGCAAGGTGGTCGGTGCATCTCGTGGTGGCAACCCCCGAACCAAGTGGTGGACACCAGTGGTGAGGGGGGCCATTAAGCTGAAGAAGGAGTCCTATCAAGCTTGGTTGGCTTGTGGGACTCCCGAAGCAGCTGAGGTGTACCGGCAGGCCAAGCGGAGTGCAGCTCGGGTGGTTGCTGAAGCAAAAACCCGGGTATGGGAGGAGTTCGGTGAGGCCATGGAACAAGACTTTCGGTCGGCTTCAAAGAGATTCTGGCAAACTGTTCGGCGGCTCAGGAGGGGAAAGCAGCTCCCCGTCCACACTGTGTATGGTGCGGATGGGACACTGTTGACTTCAACTGGGGATATCGTCGGGCGGTGGAAGGAATACTTCGAGGATCTCCTCAATCCCACTGATACGCCTTCCACAGAGGAAGCAGGGTTTGGGGACAAGGGGGATGACTCGCCTATCACAGGGGCTGAGGTCGCCAAGGTGGTTAAAAATCTCCTTGGTGGCCGGGCCCCGGGGGTGGACGAGATTCGCCCCGAGTACCTCAAGGCCCTGGATGTTGTTGGGTTGTCATGGTTGACACGCCTCTGCAACATTGCATGGAGGTCGGGGGCAGTGCCTTTGGCATGGCAAACCGGGGTGGTGGTTCCTCTCTTCAAAAAAGGGGACCGGAGGGTGTGCTCCAACTTTAGAGGGATCACACTCCTCAGCCTCCCTGGGAAGGTCTATGCCAAGGTACTGGAGAGGAGAGTCCGGCCGTTGGTCGAACCTCGGATTCAGGAGGAGCAATGTGGTTTTCGTCCTGGCCGTGGCACATCGGACCAGCTCTTTACCCTCTCGAGAATTCTTGAGGGTTCGTGGGAGTTTGCCCAACCAGTTTACATGTGTTTTGTGGACTTGGAGAAGGCATTTGACCGCGTCCCTCGTGGATTTTTGTGGGGAGTGCTTCGGGAGTATGGGGTATCGGACTTGTTGTTACGAGCTATTCGGTCTCTGTACGACCGTTGTGAGAGTTTAGTTCGCATTGCCAACACTCGGTCGGAGTCATTCCCAGTGAGAGTTGGACTCCGCCAGGGCTGCCCTTTGTCACCGGTCCTGTTCATAATTTTTATGGACAGGATTTCTAGGCGCAGCCAGGGAATGGAGGGTGTCATGCTTGGTGACCACAGGATCTCATCTCTGTTGTTTGCAGATGATGTTGTCCTGTTGGCTTCATCCAGCAATGACCTACAGCTCTTGCTGGGACGGTTTGCCGCTGAGTGTGAAGCGGCTGGGATGAGAATCAGCACCTCCAAGTCCGAGTCCATGGTCCTCAGCCGGAAAAAGGTGGATTGTCCTCTCCGGGTTGGGGACAGGCTCCTGCCCCAAGTGGAGGAGTTTAAGTATCTTGGGGTCTTGTTCACGAGTGAGGGGAAAATGGAGCGAGAGATCGACAGACGGATTGGAGCAGCATCTGCAGTGATGCGGACGTTGTACCGGTCTGTTGTGGTGAAGAGGGAGCTTAGTTCTAAGGCAAAGCTGTCGATTTACCAGTCAATCTACGTTCCTACTCTCACCTATGGTCACGAGCTTTGGGTAATGACCGAAAGAACGAGATCGCGGATACAAGCGGCTGAAATGAGCTTTCTCCGTAGGATTGCTGGACTCACCCTCAGAGATAGGGTGAGGAGCTCAGTCATCCGGGAGAGGCTCAGAGTAGAACCGCTGCTCCTCCACATTGAAAGGAGTCAGTTGAGGTGGTATGGGCATCTGATTAGGATGCCTCCTGGACGCCTCCCACTTGAGGTGTTTCAGGCACGTCCCACTGGGAGGAGACCCCGGGGCAGACCCAGGACTCGGTGGAGAGACTATGTCTCCCAGCTAGTCTGGGAACGCCTTGGTATCCCCTCTGAAGAGCTGGAGCAGGTGGCTGGGGAGAGGGAAGTCTGGGCTTCTCTGCTTGAACTGCTGCCTCCGCGACCCGGACCTCCGGAAAAGCGGTAGAAGATGGATGGATGGATGGAATCAATCAATCAAATAAACTTTTAGCACAGATTTTTTGCTGACAAGAAAAACTGTTGGCATATTGTTTGACAACCTTTTTACAAGCCCTGATGAACCCTGATGAACCCCCAAAACGGCAACATTTGCCAGGATTCGCCACTTCGTGAAATATGAGGGTTTAGCTGTGAGAGGCTTGGAAGACATGTACTTAAGTATGGAACAGTTCTCTCACACAAATGCAAGTACACAACGTGAATTTGACAATGGTGGAGATAAGTATATATGTTTCCAATAAGGCTACTCATATGAAATTTTCATCAGAATTTGATATTAACTCATGAAATTCTCACATAGAAAAAAATCTCATTATATATAAGTTAATAAATTATGTTTTGTGTAATAAAGTGGAATTAAATGGAAAAAAGTATTGAACACAGTAGAAAGAGCAGTACCCCAAGACCTATGAAATCCAATTCAAAATATTATGAACCAACCAATCCACTGTTCAGTGGTTTACAGACTTTAAAATTTTATGATTTAGTTGATTATAAAATTATGCAGAGTATAAAGCTTCCCTGCTGTATACAGAATCTGTTTGAATAAAGAAAAAGTTGGTATGAATTTAGGGATACAGGTATATTCATACAATTTAAAGTGTGAACAAATATAAAAAAAACACTGATGTGTGAGTAAATATGTGGAATAATTGTGAGGATGAATTAAGAATGAGTAGTTCAACTTCCTTATTTGAAAAAAATTTAAAAGTATTAGTGAAATATATGACTCAAGGGTGAGTACTTTGATGAAGGGCTGGGAAAATTAAGTTTTTGTTTCTGTTCTGTTTTTGAATTTTCAATTTTGATCTCTTTTGTTATGTACAAAGTGTAGGTAAAAAAAAGCTATAGCATCAACCTAAACCTTTTCGGTCAGTTTTTTGTATACTGTAGACGCAGGATTAATCATTTCAGACTGGATGCAGAGGGTAAACAGATGAGGACAATAGTTATTGAGATGGGAGAGATTATGGTGATGTAGCAGGAAGGAGAGCTGGGAGACAGTGGGGGGAGAAAGGTTGAATGTATTGTGATGCGAGATGTCATGCAGATGTGAGATGGGTGGAGGATATAAAAGGAGAGACCCTGGTGCATTAAAAAAATGCTTTTTGACTTCCGGTCTGGACGCCATGGTGATAGCAGCTTAACGCTGAAGCTCCCAGACCTAATCCAGGAAAACATCTTCAAAATCAGACTTAACGGATTTTTGGAAGAGTAAAAATCAAAAGACAAAAACATCATGCCTAAACAAAAACAGAAGAAACTGACATTTCCCAGGCTAGGACACGCATCGGCCGGAGAATCTGAACCGGAGGACCTCCGTTCAGAAGACGAGGAGCTGAACGTAGCTAACAAGAAGGTTAGCTTGAAAACGTTATTTGAAGAATTACGATGATTTCGCCGAGAGGTTTGGGCCGAATTCCGTGAATTCAGAGATTAATTAAAAAGGACGAACAGCAGAGTGGACCAGGCCGAGAACCGAATCTTGGAAGCTGAAGAAAGAATAAAAGTGCTTGAAGATTCCGTGCTGGACTTACACAAAAGACAGTCAAGACTGGAGGCTAAGCTAACCGACCAAGAAGGAAGACAGAGAAGAGACAACATTAGAATTCACGGTCTGAAAGAAGGAGCCGAAGATGATTTCAACACAATGGCGGAATGCGTGGAATCCTTACTGAGAGAGAAGTTGGATATTCCACAAACCACTGATTTGAAGATAGAAAAGGCCCATCGTACATTAGCCGCAAAGCCAGCGGCGGAAGTGCCCCCACGTTCTGTAGTGGTGAGATTCACCAATTTCAAAATAAAACAAGAGGTTGTAAGACGGGCTTGGCAGAAAAAAGGATTTATGCACCAAGAGAGAAAAGTCTTCATGGAGCACGATTATGCCCCGGAGGTTCTTAAAAAGCGCCGGGAATACAACGACGCTAAAAAGGTGCTACGGGAACAGAAACTGCGCTTTCAGACGCCATTTCCTGCGAAGTTAAGGGTCTTTTACGGTGAAGAGTCATGTCTCTATAATTCGGCGGAAGAAGCAACAATTGACATGGCGAGAAGAGGGCTCCCGGTAGCGGTGTTTAAACCCGCAGCAGACCCGAGCGATAGGATCAAGGCTCAAACGTGGTCCACACATAGACCTTCAAAATCCACGGGCCAGCAGCGGGAAACCCAGCGCCAGAGCTACAAGGATAAGCCTGCCAGTTTCAGGAGGGAATAGCGACTTTTTTTTTTTTTTAGTCATTCTGCACTTCCAACCCCCCTCCTACAAGGTAACAATCATTAAAGGAGATGCAGAATCAGCATGTGGTAAAACATTTCATGGATCAGTCATAGCATTAGAAACAAATGTCTTTTTAATTAAAAAAAAAAAAACTTGTTAAAATAGAAATGTGACAATGACCCACATGTTCTCCCCACACTAACAAATACTGTATTAGAGTGAATGTTTGCTGTGATGAAGGTGGGAGGGTGCACACAATTTCATAGGGTATAGGCATAAAAAAAAAATCATTACAAGTTCGGATTGGGATCTGAAATTCACGTTAAAAACATGGGACAACTTACAGGGGTAAGAGAGGGCCCTCAACACGTAACAGAGTTTGAGGAATTTCCCTCAGAGCCTATACTCCATCAAGGCTCTTACAGGGTCTTTAAAAAGACCTCAGCTCAGGGAGTTCTTTTGACAATTTTTTGTTTTAAAGTTTCGTACACTATGTTCTTAATGTTTTTTATGTTCTTAATGTTCTTTCAGTTTCTGAGTAGCATAAAAGAGGGCCACCACACTGTTATACTAAATAAGACAATACAATGGAGAAACAAGGTGTAACCAAAATAATCTCATATAATGTAAAAGGGATCCTGAATCCAGTTAAAAGATCAAAGATTCTACGCAAAATGAAAAAAGACAAAGCAGAAATAATATTTTTACAAGAAACCCACCTAACAGACGTGGAGCACACTAAACTCAATAGACAAAGGTTTAAAATGATCTCTTCATCTTCATATAAGTCAGGGAGGAGGAGGGGAGTAGCGACATTGATATCAACCAAAATTACATTTGAAAAAAAATCAGAACACAAAGATAAAGAAGGGAGGTACAGTTTGGTAATTGGGCGGCTAGAGGGAGAAGATATCACCCTGCTGAATGTATATGCACCACCAGGGGCTAACTGGAAATTTTATAAAAATGTATTTGACCTAATGATAACTAAAGCCCAAGGTTTAGTGATATGTGGTGGAGACTTCAGTCTAAGACTGAATCCATACTGGGATGCAACAGGTAATTCTTCACATCAAAATAACACTCAAAGTAGGAAAACTCGGATGCTACTAAAAGAAATGGGAATCTGTGATGTGTGGACGGAATTCAACCCCAATGTAAAAGATTATACATTTTATTCAACGCCACATTCATCTTACTCAAGGATTGATTACTTTTTTATGTTTAATAGAGACATTGGAAGAGTAAAAACATGTAAAATAGGACTGATGGATCTCTCTGACCACAGTCCGATCTATATGGACTTAAATATCCAAAAATACACAAATAATACATTTTCTTGGAGGTTGAATTCAAATGTCCTGAAAGGTCCACTGAAAGATGAATTGGAATCAGATATTCTCAGATATTTGGAAGAAAACGATAATGGAGAAGTATTCCCTTTAAAGTCCTCGTACGGTGACATTTTTTTATTGAACTAATAAACTGTATGAAAATATTCCATTCTGGCCATTCCCGTGATTTAATATGTGTCACCAGCCTCCATAAATGACTTTATTTGGTAATAGCCCATCTTTCACTTAGTGATGCTGCAGTACCGCCATCTGTCGATAGGGGCGGGCAGCAGTGACGTCAGCACAGGAAGAAGTGAGGGTGATATTGCTTGCCTGTGCTGTGAGCCTCATCAGAGAAACATTCCCATCAGATCACTACAAGGCATTTTGCCTACCAAGATTAGATTTGTGAAAAATGATATTTAAATAAAGTTTTGTAAAATCATATATTGAGTTTATTAATGTTCATGTCAATTTTATAATTCTAATATTTCAGCATTCATCAAAGTTGCATGTCATATACATTTGAATCATTTTTCTACCATTTTATGGTATAAAATTCGGGTTCCATTTTTAAAAGCACATTTCTCTTAAAATCTTAGGCTTATATTTGTTTGTCTTAGCAAAATATGTTGCTTCCCTAACAATTGAAAGCTGAACTTTCATTGCTAATTGGAAATTTCTTCTACTTTTACATGTTTGATTTTGAAAATCTAGATACATGTTGCTCAACAGCATCAGCTTTGATGGGACGCTGAAATTTGGCACTCAATGTGGCAGGAACTCTGGCTTGTACAGAGTGCCACTGCTCCCATAAGTGGGTTGGATCAACCAAGGTTTTGTTGAACAGAGTATTCATCAGATCATCCACATATTCTGAAAAAAAATATATTCAATAAAAATTAGACATCCATTTGACTACAGTATGAAATACAAATTTGACCCAAATTAACATAATTTGATAAAAGCTATGAAATGTGAAAGTTGAATGAAGACCAACCCTCCACCCACTGTAAATATCATATACAAGCCTAGAAAATGATACTAATATTTCTTATACTCCCCGAAAGTTGGATTAACTTTCTTTGCTTGCAGTGTATATCCGCCTTTTTTGAATTTTGGGTACCTGATGATGAAGACCGGCTCACCATCACGATTCTGTGCCTGCTTGCGGCCTGCATTTTCATTAAAGTGCATTGCAGCTAAACAAAGTCTGTAATTAGAATATTATCACAATGATTTATTTTTGGACATATAAGTGATCTGTCTATCAGCAGAAACTCTATGTAATTGGCACTGTTATTATAATTGCATTTCATATTTTTGGTCACAAATTGCATCTCCTCACCTTGTCAACATTCCAAGGAATGAGAAGTGTACACTCTTTGGTGCAAAATGAATAATCAGACTGTGGAAAGCCTCCACATTTGAAGTTTGCTGCCCTGGACTCAGCTTTCGCACATCCCTGAGGACCCGTGTTTTGTTGATCATATCAACAACTTTTTCACAGCCCTTTGTCCCTGAAATAAATAAATTGTAGGTGTGAGATATGTGACCAAAAATGATGAAAATCAATGGGATAATAATTTTTATATATATATAATACATGCACTGTTGTTTCATTGTGTGAAACTGTTTTTTGTGTTAGGTTGCAGTCTCTCAGGAGCTGGGGGATCGTATGTAGTGCTCACATCTTTGTACTTGGGTTGATGTGCAGGCAGCAGAGCAGCGCGCCGTTCAGCCGGAAAAAAGCAGAGGACAAGGGTAACGGGCACCACACCGAGACAGGGATAATCAGTGATAATGTTGCTTACTTGCAGGGACAGGTGGCTGGCGTCGGCAGGTGATGAGCCCGGGAGACAGCGTCCTACAGGTGGGCTAAATAGCCCGCTGCTGATGAGGCGCAGGTGTGCGCGCAGCTGAAGACGCTGATGAGCGGCGAGTCGTGACACAAATTGCATCTTATTCTCGAAATCGCTGTCAACGAAATGTCTACTGCACATGTTGGGTGAGTTACCGACATCATTCCAATTTTTTCGCGTTTTCTGAACGAATTTCACCCATGCCGTTCTGATTTTCCCAAGGACGGGAAATTTAAAAACACTCACTGCATGCTCCTCTGGTATACCGTCGCACCCGTAGACAACACAACGCCAAACCATAATTAATTCAATTCCTGAAATCCTAATCTTAATAAATAATCTATTTGTAATCCACAAGTACTCCGAGAAATATCCGTAATCGCCGATTTTAAAACGTAAACAACAAGCAATGTCCGCCGAGCGTGTGCGTGTCTCTCCCTGTGATGATGTCACACAGTCAGTGGCCATCTTAGCCGCTGATCGCTTGGCTGAGTCAGACAGCTCTCAAGGACAGCATACTTCAAGAGCACATTGTCACCTTATGCGACATTTGTTGACACCAAAACATGTGCGGTTCAAATTAGCTCGTCTCACACAAAAATTTAAGATATGATTTAGCGATATTGAATTTTCGTCTGGACAAGGCCTTTAATACTGTGGGATGCATGCAAAGCTGTAATAAGGGGAAAATTATTGCAAAACTGGCAACCCAAAAGAAACTGAGACAAGAAAAACTAATCACATTAGAGTCAGAACTTAAGAACCTAGAAAAAGAACACAAAGGCAACACTCATTCCAATGACTCGCTCAAGATTAAGGAAATTAAAAATCAAATAAATGAGATCTACACAATAGAAATCCAGAAGAAACTTACATTTCTGAAACAAAAACACTATGAAGCAGGCAGTAAATCGGCAAAATTACTAGCCTATAAATTGAGGAAACAACAAACAGAAAGAGCAATCTACAAAATCAGAGACCCAGTATCAAAGGAAATAAAATTCAGAATTCAGGATATTCTTAAAAGCTTCGAGAATTACTATAAGAACTTATACTCCCACAAAAAACATAAAAACGCATCCGAGGCATTCCTAAACACATTAAACCTTCCCCAACTTACGGAGTCACAAAATAAAACACTACTGTCAGAAATACAACCTAAAAAATTGGAAAAAGCAATTATGAAACTTAAAGCTAACAAATCCCCAGGAGCAGATGGCTATACAGCAGAGTGGTACAAAACCTTTAAACAGCAACTATCTCCTCTCCTCCTGAAAACATTTAACTATGTCCTCCACACAGGGAAAATCCCCCCCTCCTGGAGAGAAGGGGTCATTGCAGTTATACCTAAACCTGAAAAGGATAAACTAGAATGCTCCAACTACAGACCAATCAGTGTATTAAATCAGGACTATAAGCTTTTTACCATTATCCTTGCCAAAAGGTTAGAAAATATACTGACAGACTTAATTCACTTAGACCAAACAGGTTTTATAAGACAAAGACAGACACAAGACAACATTAGACGCACTTTACACATAATTCATCATATAAAAAAATATAACTTAAATGCAGTCATATTGGGATTAGATGCTGAAAAAGCATTTGATTCGGTTGACTGGTCTTTCCTATATAGAATCTTATCCAGTTTCAATTTTCATAACAACTTCATTAGAACTATACAGGCATTATATAAAAAACCAACAGCTAAAATAAGGATTAACGGTAATTTATCATCATCTTTTGAGCTGGAAAGAGGATGTCATCAGGGCTGCCCCCTGTCTCCACTGCTCTTTGCAATCTTCATAGAACCTCTGAGCCAATGGATAAGACAAAATCAAAAAATTCAAGGTATTACACTTGGTCAGAAGGAACATAAAATAGCACTCTTTGCTGATGACATTTTAATATACCTAGGGCAGCCGGACACTTCTTTACCAGAACTAATCTCAGTTTTTTCAGAGTATGGAGATTTATCGGGGTACAAATTAAACATGCATAAAACCCAAGTTTTAACATTCAACTATGACCCAAATCATTATTCACTAAGCAAACTCAAAACTAACTGGGAGATGGAATCTATGAAATATCTGGGGGTCAATATCCCGAAACAACTCAACAAAATTATAACACTAAACTATGATCCACTGGTGACAAAAATAAAATCTGACCTAGCAAGATGGAATATGATACCATTCTTGGGTACTGCACAAAGAACTGAAGCAGTCAAAATGAATATACTTCCACGTCTTCTATACCTTTTCCAAACAATACCGGTAGAACCTCCCAAAAAAACATGGCAGGAGCTGGACAGAAGGATCTCAAGATTCATATGGCAGGGCAAGAGACCTAGAATCAGATATAGAACCTTACAGCTAAACAAAGACAAAGGTGGGCTTGCGCTGCCAAATATCAGGGACTATTTTAAAGCCACACAAATTAAAACTTTAATAGAGATATGTAACCCAGTCTACACTGCACAATGGAAGGAGATCGAATGCCAAATAACAAGTGACATCCCCCTACAGGCGATAATAGGGAACAATGCCTTACCTAAACTTTTGAATAACACTAACCCGTGGATAGAGACCCCGCTAAAAATTTGGTTTAAGATAGTCAGAGAGAATCAAACTAAAGAGCCCTATCGACTTCTGCAAAGGATTGCCTATGATCAAGACTTTACTCCTAATAAAACAGACACTAGATTTAAAAAGTGGAAAGAGAAAGGGCTGATAAAACATTACGATTTTTTTAAGGGGCAAACTTTAAGAAGTTTTGAAGATTTGAAAAAACAAGGTCTAATAAATCAAGATCTTTACAGGTTCTTTCAGCTTAGACACCACATAAACATTATACTTAAAAAGGAGGATTTGGAAAGGGCCCAGTCAGGTGTTCTGAAGGTCTTCTTAATGGCATATAAAGGGATCCCAGGGATCAGATACATTTCTAAAATATACCAAGGTCTTCAAGACTTAAAAGGAGACAACACATCATATATAAAAGAGAGATGGGAAAAAGAGGGGAATTTCACTTTACAACTGGAAATATGGGAAAAGCTAAATAAACAGCAATGGAAAAGTACCTCATCCCTGCAGCGGAGAGAATTTGGATGGAAAAATTTGGTAAGATTTTTCAGAACACCTGCACAAAACAAATTTACCCATAAGGGGTTGAACTGTTGGCGCTTGTGTGGTGAAAAGACTGCAAATCATTTTCATGTGTTTTGGTCATGCCCAGTTATCCACCAATATTGGACCAATGTACAGACAATATTGGGGAAAATATTCAAAATAACAGTTCCCTTTTCTTTTGTAACTTTGTATTTGGGTTTACTACCGGACTCTTTGGAAAGACGAGGAGAAAAATACTTATTCAATGTTTTAATATTGGCAAGTAAAAAAGCCCTAACTAAAAAATGGATGTTGAAGGACTGTCCTACACCTGAAGATTGGTCTAACGTGATCCAAGACATTTACTCGATGGAAAAGTTGACATTCGCACTGAGACAGGACATGGATGGGTTCATGAACTTTTGGCAACCCTGGATCGCATATGTGTCTTCCATTAGATCTAATCTTTGACAAATACCATTTCAATAATGGTTCTGCTCTTTGTTCCAACGTTACTCAGATGCTCTTTTACTTTTAATTACTTTTTTTTCTTTTTGTTTGTTTTTGCTGTTTTGTTTGTTTGTTTGTTTGTTTTATTTTATTTTCTTTAATTTCACTTTTTCTTTCACTTTAAAAAAAAAAGGGGTGTTGTAATAATTATTCTTCCAATGTTGTCAAATAGCAAAAAATAAGGGAACGTGATGAAAATGTAAACAATGCAATGCTGTAATGACCTGTATACCCTTTACAAAAACTTAAATAAAAAAAAAAAATGCTTTTTCTGTTATGACTGATTGAGAGTGAATAAAGTAGTCTGCTGCAAGATTCTGCCTCCGTTATTTGCACTCTCCACACTGGTGACCCCTTGACGATTTATGGAACACGAGGCAAGAACCCCGGAGTCGGCCCGGACGGGAAGCCCCAGCAATGCGGCAAGCATCCCAGAGACAGCCCGGACGGGAACCCCCAGCAACGCGTGCACTGTTTCGGTCAAACTACCGGACTTTTGGCTGCACGACCCGCGGTCTTGGTTCCACCACACCGAGGCTCAGTTCGCCCTCCGGGGAGTAACGGCAGACAAAACCAGATATTACTATGTGGTCGCAGCGCTGGACGCTCGTACGTCTCAGCAAGTAGCGAGCCTGCTCCAACAGCCTCCAGCCCACGACAAATACGGGGCTCTCAAGGCTGCGCTGACCTGGTGCTACACGCTCTCGGACTGTGAGAGAGCAGAGAGGCTCCTGAGGCGCTCCGAGTTAGGAGATGGGTCAGCGGTCGAACTGATGGAGAAGATGTTGGCGTTGATGGGCACGGACGACGGGCATTTTCTGTTTGCTCACCTTTTCCTCCAGAACCTCCCAACAGAGGCAAGAGCGGTCCTTGCCAATTCGCCGTTGCTGGCAGATCGGATCATCCTCACCACCAGAGCCCTCACAGTGAACGCGACGGTGGCGGAACCCAGCGAGACGAACAGCGGAGACGAGGAGCCAGTGACGGTAGCGGCAGCGGGGGCCAGGAAGCGTCAGAGAGAGACGTTCTGCTTCTACCACTGCCGCTTTGGAGAGAACGCACGCAGATGTGTGCCACCGTGCCAATTCAAGCATTTGGGAAACGCCAAGGCCAGTAGTCAGTAGCAGCTGTGGCCGCCGGTGAAGAGAACAAGCTGCTCTATGTGACGGACTCGCGCTCGGGGAGACGGTTCCTCGTAGACACCGGCTCCCAAAAGAGCCTCATCCTGCCATCCTATGCCGACCGGCTAGCGGGAGCTAGCGGCCCCCAGCTGGTAGCGGTAAACGGCTCGGACATTAAGACTTTTGGTGAGAGAACGCTGACTTTATCCCTACACGGCCATATGTACGAGTGGACTTTTGTCATAGCGGCATTGAGTTTCCCAATCCTGGGAGCTGATTTTCTGTGTGCACACGGGTTGCTAGTCGATGTTGCTAACAGGCGCCTGGTTAATGTACTGTCTTTTGATTCTCTCCCCTGTACAGCTCCAGGGGCCGGGCCAATAACACAAGCCAACGTCACAGATCCAGGCGGTAAGTTCCACACACTGCTCACTCAGTTCCAAGCACTCACGGTCCCAACGTTTTCGGCGGCCAGCACTAAACACGGGGTGGAACACTTTATCACCACCACTGGGCCGCTCGTTTTTGCACAGCCTCGGTGCCTGGACACAGTTAAACTGTCCATAGTGCGGGAGGAGTTTGCCAACTTGGAAAAGTTGGGCATCATCAGGTGCTCAAACAGCCCATGGGCATCCCCGCTACACATGGACCCTAAGGCCGAGGGATCATGCGACCGTGCGGAGATGCAAGGACAGCTTCAGGAAGAAGATGGAGGACAAGCTGCAACAGAGCGACATCAGCGGGGTCTGGAGAAACCTCAAAACCATCTCGGGGCTCCAGAATACCTCCCCCCAGGCCACGGGGGGCAGGGAGTGGGCGAACAACCTGAATCTGTTTTTCAATAGATTTGACCAACCGCCCTCCCCCCTGTCTGCACAACAACCACTGCTGCCTCTAAGAAATCAAGTCCTGCTACCCACTCCCCACTCCACCGACACCCCCCCCACTCCCAACACACAGCCCCCCATCCTGACCCTGACCAAGACCCAGGTGAGGACGGAGCTGAGGAAGATCAAGGCGAGGAAGGCGTCGGGACCGGACGGCATCAGCGCAAAGCTCCTCAAGTCCTGTGCAGACCAGCTGTGTGGGATTGTGACATATATCTTCAACATGAGCCTGAAACTGGGGAGGGTACCACAGCTGTGGAAAACATCTTGTGTGGTACCTGTACCAAAAACTTCCCACCCCAAAGACCTGAACAGCTTCAGACCGGTGGCCTTGACGTCCCACTTGATGAAGACCCTGGAGAGACTGCTCCTTGCTCATCTCCGCCCCCTGGTGGAACCAGCGATGGATCCACTCCAGTTCGCCTACCAGCATGGCATTGGGGTGGAGGATGCGGTGATCTTCCTCCTTCACCGTTCTCTGTCCCACCTGGAGAAGCCCAGGAATATGGTGAGGATCATGTTCTTTGACTTCTCCAGTGCTTTCAACACCATCCAACCGATGATCCTGAAGGACAAGCTGCTGCGCGCAGGGGTGGACCAGCACCTGTCATCATGGATCCTGGACTACCTCACGAACCGGCCTCAGTTTGTGAGAACCCGGGACTGTGTTTCCGACACGATCATCAGTAGCACGGGGGCCCCCCAGGGAACGGTGCTGGCTCCCTTCCTGTTCACTCTTTATACTGCGGACTTCTCACACAACACAACACATTGCCATCTACAGAAGTTCACTGATGACTCTGCGATCGTTGGTCTCATCTCCAGCGGAGATGAAGCTGAGTACAGAGGGCTTATCCAGGACTTTGTGGACTGGTGCCATCGGAACTGCCTCCAGATCAACGCGAGGAAAACTAAGGAGCTGGTGGTGGACTGCCGCAGGCATGGGCAGCCCCTCACAGCACCAGTAAATATACAGGGAACAGACATCGAGATGGTGACATCCTACAAGTACCTGGGTATTCATCTGAACAATAAACTAGACTGGTCACACAATACTGACGCACTCTACAAGAAGGGACAGCGCAGGCTGTTCCTGCTGAGGAGACTCAGGTCTTTTGGTGTACAAGGGGCGCTGCTGAAGTCATTCTATGACACGGTGGTGGCATCAGCCATCACTTTTGGAGTGGTCTGCTGGGGCAGTGGCATTACTGCAGCCGATAGGAAGAGACTGAACAAACTGATTAAGAAAGCTAGCTCTGTCCTGGGGCAACGCCTTGATCCGATGGAGGAGATAGGAGAGAGAAGGACGGTGGCTAAACTGTCATCTCTGCTGGAGTCCGAGTTCCACCCTATGCAGGACATACTGGATGCACTGAGGAGCTCATTTAGCAGCAGACTACATCATCCCAGGTGCACAACCGAGAGGTTTCGTAGGTCCTTCCTACCAACGGCTGTCAGACTGTACAACCTAAGCAGGGCTGCTCGCAGAGATAGCAAAAAGACGTAACAAACTAATAGTTTTTTGAATGCAAAAGATGCAATAGACTTACACAATGGTCCTCTCCGGCATACAACTAGGAACATACCGGTCGCTATGGAGGGTGAGAATATGTATGGGCACATAATCATACCATGTAGGATAACTAAATAGACGGTTATGCTGTTTCATCCCACCTAGCAACAATGCTCTGCACTGTGTGTGTTTATATATTTACATATTTATTCCATCTAGCTACAATGCTCTGCACTGGGTGTGTTTATATTTATATATCTATATATTTATTCCATCTAGCTACAATGCTCAGCACTGGGTGTGTTTATATTTATATATCTATATATTTATTCCATCTAGCTACAATGCTCAGCACTGGGTGTTCATATATTCATATATTTATTCCATCCAGCTACAATGCTCTGCACTGTGTGTCTGTGTGTGTGTGTGTGTATATATATATTTTATAGTAATATGTACATATGTATATTAGCTGCTCTTGCTTGCTTGTTTTTTTTCTTGCCTTCTGATTGTTGCTCTGAGTGTTGCTATCCCTGTGCTGTTGCAATCCTGGAATTTCCCCGTTGTGGGACTAATAAAGGCTTATCTTATCTTATCTTATCTTAGATTTCCGCAGGTTGAATAACGCCACAGCGCACAACCGCTACCCCATTCCCCATATTCCAGATTTTTCCGTTCACCTCGCCGGGGCATACATTTTTTCTAAAATAGACCTGGTCCGTGGTTACCACCAGGTCCCAGTGCGAGCGGAGGACATACCCAAAACAGCAGTAATAACTCTGTTTGGCTTGTTTAAGTTTTTATGCATGCGCTTCGGATTAAAAGGCGCGGCACAGACATTCCAACGCATGATGCGGTGATCTGGATGCGGTGATCTGGATGCGGTGATCTGCTATTTGTGTTTGTCTACCTGGTTGATATCCTGGTGGCCAGCGCGTCCGAGGACGAACACGTAACCCACCTCATGACGGTTTTCCGGAGGTTGGAGGAGCACGGGTTAATAATCAACCTGGCGAAATGCCAGTTCGGCGTGACGGGGATTGACTTTTTGGGGCACCGCGTCTCACCGGAGGGAGCGATACCCTTGCCCGACAAATTGCGCGCCGTGACGAATTTTCCCTGGCCTCAGACAGTCAGGGGGCTGCAAGAGTTTTTGGGGATGGTTAACTTTTATAACCGGTTCCTCCCCCGCGCAGCTCAGCTCATGCAGTCATTGTACGCCACGCTCAAGAAACGGAAACCGGCGGACAGAGTCGAATGGACTCCAGAGTCGAATGGACTCCAGAGCGGGAGCAGGCATTCTCTGAGGTGAAAACAGCCCTGGCAAACGCCGCACCGTTGGCGCACCCAGACCCAGCGGCCCGGATAGCGCTCACTACCAAAGCCTCGGACGTGGCCATAGGGGCGGTTGTGGAGCAACGCGTCACCGGTTCTTGGCAGCCACTCGCTTTTTTCAGCAGGGCTTTGTGCGACAGTGAGCGTAAATACAGCGCGTTCGGCAGAGAGTTGCTGGCTCTCCACCTGGCCATACACCACTTCCAGTTCTGGCTGGAAGGGCGCAGCTTCACCGTGTTCGTGGACCACAAGCCGCTAACGTTCACGATGGCCAAGGTTTCGGAACCATGGTCGGGCCGGCAGCAGAGACAGCTGGCCGCGATCTCGGAGTTTACGACCGATATTCAGCATTTGTCGGGTAAACTGAATGTGGTGGCGGACTCACGCGCAGTAGTGGCCCCGGTCTGCGTGGGGATAGATTATACAGCCATGGCCGCAGAGCAGATTGGCGATGCGGACGTGCGCGCACTCCAGTCTGGACCAACAGGGTTAAGGCTGGAGAGCAGAGTACTGCAAGACGGCAGCCCCCCCCCCCCCCAATCTGCGATATCTCAAACCGAGTATTTGAGTCAGTCCATGCTCTGGCGCACCCAGGAGTGCGCGCGTCAGTCAAAATGGTGGGAGCGAAGTTCGTATGGCCAGGCCTGCGCAAACAAGTGAAAGAGTGGGCCGCAGCCTGCGTAGCGTGTCAACGAGCCAAAGTACACAATCAATCAATCAATGCATTAGATTTATTTAGCGCTTTATCATAGACACTCAAAGACGCTTTACAGAAATTAAGGGTCATCCACCACCTGGATGGATGAAGCAGCCACAATACGGCACCATCCCTTTAACCATTCACACACACATTCACACCAAGGGCCACTTTAGAGTCTCCAGTTAACCTAACCTGCATGTTTTTGGCATGTGGGAGGAAACCGGAGAAATCCCGGGGTAAGCCCACGCATACACGGGGAGAACATGCAAACTCCACACAGATCACTGTTGGTCGGGGGCTGGGATCGAACCCACGATCCCATGATCCCCACGATCCCCACGATCCCCCGGCCAAGGGTAAACTGTGCTGCCGCAGTGCTAACCACTGCGCCACCGTGCAGCCCAACACACGAAGGCTCCTTTGGAACTGTTTCGTTTACCAGCTAAGAGGTTCGACCATGTTCACGTGGACCTCGTGGGCCCCCTCCCACTATCGCAGGGGTGCATGCACCTTCTGACAATGGTGGACCGCACCACACACTGGCCAGAAGCAGTCCCGCTGGTGGCAACCGCATCCGCGGACGTGGCACGCGCTTTTTTGACGACATGGGTGGCACGTTTTGGCATCCCATCGGACATCACGTCTGATAGGGGCCCTCAGTTTGTTTCCGACCTCTGGTCCACGATGGCCCATAGCCTGGGTGTTGCAATTCATCGCACAACCGCGTACAACCCACAGGCCAATGGGTTATGCAAGCGTTTCCATAGGTCACTGAAAGCAGTGCTCAGGGCTTCGCTGACGGATGCAAATTGGGTAGACCAGTTGCCGTGGGTTTTGTTGGGGTTGCGTTCCGCACCAAAAGAGGGTTTGGAGGCTTCCCCGGCGGAGCTGGTTTTTTCTCAGCCACTGCGGCTCCCCGGGGAATTTTTGCCAGATAATCCCGTGCCGGACAACTGTCCGTCTCAGTGTTTGCAGCATAGCGCAGATACAGGGAAGCTGCTGGGCCCGGCCCACCACTGTTTTCCACACGCTTTTGTGCCAAAAACTTTGAAGAACGCAGCGTTTGTGTTTGTCAGGCACGATGCCCACTGCCCCCCATTGCGCCCACCCTACGATGGCCCGTTCAGAGTGCTGGAACCAGGGGACAAACATTTTTTGTTAGACTTGGGGGGTCGTCGGGAGAAAATATGTATAGACAGACTTAAGCTCGCCTTTGTGGTGGCGGACGAGCAAGTGATGTTGGCTCGGGCCCCTCGGCGTGGAAGACCCCCACGGAGAACTCCCCAGGTAAACGATTCATCTGAGCAGTCACACGGGCAAGTCAAAGGTCCCCCCCCACCACCATTGCCCACCCACAGACAGACACACCCCCAGGAGCCCCCCACCGGCACAGCAGCGCCGCGGAGGTGGAGAACCCCCGTTACAGCAGCTACGGCAGGAGACTGAAGCCAGAAGGACGTGAGGACTGAAACTCGGTCTGAGATTCTTGGGGGGGGGGGGGGGCGGTGTAGAAGCGGGGTTAATCATCTCAGACTGGATGGAGAGGGTAAACAGATGAGGACAATAGTTACTGAGATGGGAGAGATTATGGTGATGTAGCAGGAAGGAGAGCTGGGAGACAGCGGGGGGAGAAGGGTTGAATGTATTGTGATGCGAGGTGTCATGCAGATGTGAGATGGGTGGAGGATATAAAAGGAGAGACCCTGGTGTATTATAAAAAATGCTTTTTCTGTTATGACTGATGTGAGAGTGAATAAAGTAGTCTGCTGCAAGAGTCTGCCTCTGTTATTTGCACTCTCCTCAATACAATGTTATATGTACAGTATGTCTATAGTGAGTCTTGTGACCAAAATAAACTAAGAATGAATGAATGAATAAGTTGTTAGAAAGTAGCTCAACCTCCTGTCTGTGGAAATTAATATCAGTCAGGTAGGTACTTCATGAGTGTCTATAAAAAAGGTTTTTTGTTACCAAGGTGTCATACAAGCAACATCTCATAAAGGATAAAAGCCAAGAGCTCTCTTAAGAATTCACAACCTGATTGTTGTAAGGCACACTGATGGATTTGGGTACAGACGTATATCAAAGCTTCTGAATCTTCCAGTAAGCACCACTGGGGATGCAATAGGCACTGCACCCCTCATGGCTCCAGGCACACTCATCTCACAAGGCTCCATAAGTAAAGAAAAGGCATGTTGAAAGTCATTTAAAGTTTGCTAAGCAGTATTTGGACAAGCCTATGAAATACTGGGAGAATGTGGTTTGGTTGGCCTGGATAAAAATTGAACTTTTTAGTTGTCATAGTACACAAAAGATTTGGAGGAGAAAGAGCACTAAACTCCCCCCCCACACACACACACACAAAACCCCCACTACTGCAACAGGGAAAATTGGAGGTGGAAGCATCATGTTGCGGGGCTGTTTATCATCTCATGGTACTGGCAGACTTCATATAATTGATGGAGCTATGATAGAGATGAGATGGGGTGGAACTTCCAGCAGGACAATGATCCCAAACACACATCAAAGAAAAGTCAATGGCCCAGTCGGTCACCTGATATAAATACAATGGAAAATTTGTGGAAAGAACTAAAGATCAGGTTAGATGTTTTGATTTCTTTCTGTGTGAATGCCTAGTGAAAATTTCATGAGCGCACCCTCACTGGAAATTCTAAAAAATGCTGATGCATTCAAACTATAGTTTTATGCAATTTCACCGGTTTTACCTTTAAAATCCACAGTTTGTAAATACTTGAATGCATAATCTAAATTGTATGTTACAGTTGGGTTTTACATTTTTTTCTACACTGTAAACCATAAGTGTTGTTATGGACTTTATGGAGAAAAGCTAGTTGTTGAGTACAGTAGTCACACAGAAGACGGTTAAAGGAGCTAGAAATGATACAGTATGTAGTTCCAAGGGCCAAATGTGGATACCTTTGTCTTCAGATATTCAGCTGCAGTCCAGCTCTGCTCCGTACGGGTTCCAAGTCCACTAATGGCTTGTTTAAGATGAGAAATCAAAAGCGAGAGAAGAGGGGGAGGCTTCAGTCCCCTCTCACCAGCCTCTCTTCCACACTGCTGCAGGAGCCTGCTGCTGACATCAGACCAGGTCCGGAACCCACCCGGTCTTTCACTGGCTCTGAGCCTGTCTCTACCTACTCAGGTCAACTGGACCAACTCTGCTGGAGGTGAGCTGCAGCAGGGTAACATGAAACCTGCTGCCTGTTTGAGTTTTACAGGAGCTTTGTAGTAGTTCCAGATCTACCAGAAGAATGAAAACAACGTTCATTTGAAGTCATTCAGTGCATTAATCATGCAAGACGCTTTCTGTGACACAATAGTGATATAAAACATCAACAGGGTCAGAATAGGCGTATGTTTGGGATGGGATCAGGACTAGAAATGAAGAGTTTGGATGCTGGTGTTAGTAACACACTAGATGGAGCCACAACTTGTTTTTTTGTGAAGCAGGCTTCTTGAAAATGAAAATAGTGAAGCATATTTACCGATAACTTTTTGCTTCATACTGTATATCCTACACAGTGGCCTTCATAATGTTTGGGACAAAGACATTTTTTTCATATATTCCAATGCACTACAGTATAAGCTAGAGGGCACTAAGAGAGCACATACGTCTGCCAAGGCTCTGTCCAACTGTCCCTCCATGCCTCTGTCCCTAACTCCATCCCTCTGTACCTCCATCTGTCTGTACCTCATTCCCTCCCTATGTCTGTCCATCCATATCTTCCTTCGTCCGTTTGTCCATACCTCCGTCTGTCCATACCGCCGTCCTTACCTTCATCCATCCATATGTACTGTGAAAGATTTCCTTACTTAATCAATTAATGTTACACAGTGTTCCCATTAATATGCTTCTAGACACAGTATATCATGCTTCTTCCTTAGACCCCAAGACTCTGGCCGGGAGACAGCTAGGCTCCGTACTTCCTCAGAACGTTCTCATAACATGTTATCTTTGTTTGTTTCAAGGTATAAAATCTGCAGGAACCATTTTGTCTGTGAATATTTCTGCTGAACTGCTGCATGAAAATTTCCTCTTGATCGAGAATAAATACCCAGAAAAGGCATCTTTGACTCTGTACCTTAGTTTATTCACCAGATCAACAAGGGACATTTATTGATATAAAGAAAATCCACGACAGTACCTCTGTCTGTCCGTACCAGCACAAAGGCCCTATCTCACAATGTTAAAGAAAGTGGAAAAAAACGATCCAGAACCCGTATCCTGATCCAGATCACCTCCAACATGTCATGGGTTTATCCGTAGCCCAAGGGCCACCTCTGGTGAAAACTGTATCAAAATCTGCCCGGGAGTTTTTGTGTAATCCTACAAACAAACAAACAACTGCCTATCAAGTCAAGCCAGTTTCTTGTGAATGAAGAACACACTTCAGAATTTGATCAAGGGTGTTAGATACATTCTGATCAGACCATTTTAAAAGTAGAGGGCACTCAGAGAGTGCATACCTCCACCAAGGCCCCATCTCACAATATTAAAGAAAGTGGAAAAAAAAATATCTAGAATCTGCATCCTGATATGGATCACCTCCAATATCTAAAGGGTTCATCTGTAGTCCATGGATCATCTCTGGTGAAAATTTCATCAAAATCCATCCAGTAGTTTTTGTGTAATCCGGCTAACAGACAAACGAACCAACATAAGAGCACCACGGTGCTGATGCCTTGATGCAGATAGACACACACACACACATACAGACACACTGACACACTACTGTATGCCTCTTTTCACCGAGGCATAATGAATACATTATGCCCTAAGCGGAAATTTGATTTCACACATTAATCACTGCTCAGGTGTGAATCATTGCTTTTTTTATGTTAAGCATATTTTAAAACCAGGAGTCTGCAACCTGTGGCCCCGGAGCAATATGGACTCCGGGGCCACAGGTCAAAATTGCACAAGAACAAATGTTTCAGGCAGGACACACACACATGGAGGCAGCTGTTGAATAGATAGATAGATTTGTTTATTTGACAGGGACAGTGCAATAAACATAGACAATTAATCAATGACAATCAATCTGATGTGTTGCACAGAGTGTATAGCTATTAGCTAATTTGCAACTCTTGTCCCTGGATGGGCTTTAGGAAGGCTAAAGGCTAAAGGCTAAAGGCTAAAGGCTTTAGCAAGGAATGTCATTTTTATTAAACAGGTAAGTGGTTATTCTGTTAGGTTAATTAGCCTGCAGGGAGAGGAGAAGGAGACAGTAAGCGTCCAATAACTCAGAGGAAAGGGTAGGTACTGATTCCAGTTAACAGTCCAAATCCAGAAGGGGCTTTATTTTCCAAGTGAGGCTCAGAGAGAGGCAGCTTTTGGGGCAAGGAGGTGGTTATGGATTTTGAGATTATTGTTCTGAGCTTACATGAATCCATTCCCGTCTTGTCCAGGTATGTAGATGAGTACAAACTATGCACGAACTGCAGCCTCTAAGCCTTCCTTCACCTTGATGAGAGATGTGCAGCAACATAGATCTATGCTGACAACTAGAATGTGCAGACTCACCTGGTCCATGACAAAAAACTGCAAATTTTTGCATAGAAATCAGATTCACAAGTCACAAATTTACAACAAAACAAGAAGAAAAAATCTCATAGAAAACAAGCAGTTGGGAAAAAAAAGTCACAAATGTACAAGAAAAGTTGCAAATTTCTAAAAGAAAGTTGCATAATTGAGAGGAAATATTACTAATGCTTACTAGTCAATTTACTTCAATAACTCAACTACCTTCATTTTAACTAACTAACTAACTAACTAACCTGCACTTATATAGCGCTTTTCTAGTCACAAAGACCACTCAAAGCGCTTTCATTAATACTAACCCTCTATTCTAAGGCTTGTGTCATGTGATCTTTAATTTGTCTATCTGTCTATCTATCTACAGCATTTGTGTTTATGTCCTTTCAGTTAAAAAAATACAATTTGTCAAGGGGGTGACCAAATTTTTGCATGCCAGTGTTTGTGAAGGGGGGGGGGCAGTATGTTTGGCTATTTTCTGTGTAACTAACAACATGAGAATCTATAACGACGGTGTGGGACTGCAAAGCCACCCTCCAGGCAACTTTGCACTTTAAGGCAATAAGGCAATCAGTAATCACAGCAGATGACTGTCAGTGTGTGTATGTGTGTGCATGCGCGCGTACATGTGTGAACAGCTGCAGTCTTATTTATGTTGGAAAAGATTCTGGTAGTTTCCAAGAATAAGTCCACATACAGAGAGAAACGGTTTTCGTTCTGGCTAAAATTCAACCCTGTCATTACACCCACCACCCAGTCCGCCCCGACACACACACACACACACACACACACACACACACACACACACACACTTGAACTTGCTCTCCTTGTAAGGACCCCGAGTGACATCATGTTTTCTGAAGCAACACGTAACCTGGATCCTTAAATGAAAACTGAACCTTTAAAACGGCTCTTTGGAGGCTTGTCCCAAAACTCAACTCTAGTCCCTGCAAAGACCGATGATGCACTCAACCGAGATGCAGATGTACGCCTTTTGACGTTTGACCTTGTGACCCCAAACTCCTAGTCAAGGGTCAAGGTGTGCCTGTGTACCAAGGCCCTAGCCTTTTTTTTTTCTTGAGATATAGTTTATCTGGCACTTTGACCTTGACCTTTAACCTTGCAATCCAAAAGCCATGGACACAGGTCAGGAATCCAAGATGAACCTGTGTACCAAGTTTGGTGACCCTAGTTTACTTGTTCTATAGTAATAGGGCATAGGGAATGCACACACCAACCTTTGACCTTTTGACCCCAGACCCACAGTCAGAGGTCACAATGTGAGGGTGAACCTTCGTAAAAAGTCTGGTGACTCAAGCTTTACTCATTCTGTAGTAATGGGTCATACTGAATTCAAATGTTGACCTTTGACCTTTTGACCCCAAACCCATAGTTCTAGGTCAGAATCCCAAGGTGAACCTGTGTACCAAGTTTGGTGGCCCTAGATGTCTTTGTTGTTGAGATATAGTTTATTTGGCATTCTGACCTTGACCTTTGGACCCCAAAAGTATAGCCATAGGTGGTAGTCTCAAGAACAATCTATGTACCAAGTTTGGTGGCTGTATTCTCATTCCCTGTCGAGTTAGACCATGAACATTGGTGTAGACGGCACTGACCGCCCTACACACACCACCTCATCGTCGGCGTAGGTAAATATTAATTAAATTAAATTAGATTAAATTAAATTAAACTTTATTCATATTGCTCCAATTCACAACAACAGTCATCTCACAGCACTTTCAACTGTAGGGCAAAGACCATACAATCAAGAAAGAGACCTCAACACTCAGGTGATCCCATGTGACCAAGCATTTGGCGTTGACAGAGAGGGAAAACTCCTTTTTTAGCAGGAAGAAGCCTCCATTAGAACCAGGCTCAAGGAGGGGCAGTTATCTGCTGTGAGTGGTTGGGGGAGTGAGGGGATAGACAAGAAGAAACGAACAGACATGTAGAGAACAAACGGCACAACAGGGACTAACAATCTTCAGGAGAGAACAAATGTTAATGAGCAGCAATAATACTGGAAAAGGTAACAAAAGTGAAAAAGAAGTGCATCATGGGAGGTCCCCCAGCTGCCTAAACATATAGCAGCATAACTAAGAGAAGATTCAGAGTCACCTGATCCAACCCTAATTATGAGCTTTATCAAAAAGGAAAGTTTTTAACGCTATTCTTAAAAACAGATATACATGGTATAGGAGAGGAGCCTGATGACTGAAAGGTCTGCCTCCCATTGTACTTTTAGAGATTCTAGGTATTACAATTAATCCTGCATTTTGGGAGCATAGTGATCTGTTAGGCTGATAAGGTACTATAAGATCTTTTAAATAACAAGGGGTTGGGATTGTTTAATTCTTTATTGTATAGGAAGCCAATAAAGGGAGGCCAAAACATGGGAGACAGGCTCTTTCTTTCTAGTACCTGTTAGACCTCTAGCTGCAGCATTTTGGATCAATTGACAGCCAGAATTAAGGAGATGGGACACAGAAAAAAAAGAGTTAGATTATAAGAAAAATGTATCATTTCTGGAGATGAGGATCTAAGTGTGCATAATGGTATTTTAATTGCAAATGAGTGTTCAGTAAATGCGTGTGTTTGGTACTCCGATAAGATTTTCCGGCCAAATTCGAAACGGTTTTATGTCAGGAAAAAAAAACAAAAAAACACAGATGAACTCATGAGAACCAGAGAGAGAGAAAAAAAACAGAAATATGGGAAGAAAGAGCTAAGGAAGGATAGGAGGGAAAGTGCTGACTCAATATGTTGATCCATGAGTCAGAAAACCCAGCAAGACCGTGTGTGTGTGTGTGTGTGTGTGTGTGTGTGTGTGTGTGTGTGTGTGTGTGTGTGTGTGTGTGTGTGTGTGTGTAACTTGAGGGAAACATGAGAAGCTGCTTTAACATCTGACAACCATTACAGCTATCAACATGCAAACTGTTTCTTTTTGCTGCGTCACATTTGGCGTTAATGGACCTGTAACAGAGCTGTTAATGCAACAGGCCCACAGGGGTCAAAGGTTAATACCCGGTCCGTGAGCTAGCACTCACGGAAAGTGGATGACTGCATTTCCAGTAATCGTCACTGTGCAGTGGTGCTGAATTGAATTAATAATGATAATACTGTAAATATTACTTCTGCTATCCAACATCATTTTATATTCTGCTTCCATTTATGTCCTCCAAGGTTGCTCTTTATCTGATTCCCACATGGTAACTGACACTTGGAGCTTATCTGTGTTTTTGTCCTCATTTTCTGACACTCTTCATTAATTTTAAAGGCACTCCATAGAATTTTAGAAAACTCAAGTTTTACTGACACCTTGTGGTCAAAAAATGAACTGTATCCCCATTCACTCCATTTCTTAAGCTACGGTCACACTGTAGGTTTTAATGCTCAAATCCGATTTTTTTGCACAAATGTGACCCATATCTGATTTTTTAATGACAGTCTGAATGGTGCATATTCAATTTTTTCACACCAGACCCAGGCCACTTTGTGGTCCTAATTCCAATACATATCTGATATTTTCCAAAGCAACCTCGATCTGAACGGTCATGTCGCATGTCATCCAAATTTTTCCTCATTGAAGTGAGACAGACGCTACAATTCTGCTGTGGAGGATGCCGCATGCCTGGCAGACAGCTGATTTGTGCTCTCTTTTTTTAATCAGTCTTCTTCTCTTTATCACTGGATCATAATTTTGTCGGCTCCCACGGCACAACATCTTAAAAATTGCAGGCGGGGGGGGGAGGAGTTTGGGGCTGAAACCGTCAGACACTACAGGCGCACAGTAATGGCACATTTTTTAAAAAAATGTAACGGTACATCTACTGGACGCGGTAAACAACACAGTCCTGGCCACTGTAATATGTAAATGACTGTGGTGCGGAATGGCCAGATAAGGGCATATGAAAACACAGTTCAGAAGAAGGGAGTCTCTGGTGGCTCCTGTGCAGGACCAGTGTTACGCCGCTGGTACGATCCATGCTGTTTATTAGAGCGAGAGCCCTATTGTAATCTCTAGGATTATTTATTATTAACTTTATTTATATAACTTTATTTAACATTTATTTTGCTGCGCTGTGTTATGTCTCACTTGTAGACAAGGACGAGGCTAGGAGTGGAGCTGAACACTACTTTATTAAACAAATTGGACTCTGTACAGCTGACCGTACATGCAGCCGCTTGGCAGAGGAAAGGCGGAAGAGACCATCCCTCTACCAGCAGCCCCTCTTATACCACCAGAGATGGCACAACCAGAAACTGGGGCCACCATCCCGTACCACACAAATAAGAGCTCCGACATGAACAATAATAACACAGAATAAATACTTAACATTCCCCCCCCTGCAGAAAGTCCAAAATACACACACACAATCAACCCACCTCAATTTGGAACCCGAATCATGCACTAAACATAAACAAACTAAAATCACCAAAACGGGCCTATGACATTCACACCAAAAAACTAAAATTAGGGGGGATGGGTAGACTGCTGTCCTACCCTCCACACGGCGAGGCAGGTCATTCTGCCGCCAATACTATTAAAGTCCACAAAGGAAAAAAAAAATGCTGCCATGTCTCCTATATACCATACTAAAATAATCCCCAAAACTATTAACACAGAACAATTGAACAGTTATAACACGCCCATGACTCGGTGAGGATGACCCATGACCACCCCCCCAGACCTTCACCATCAGCCCATCCCTGGTGGCAGTCCGCTTCTCAGACCACAGCTTGTCACCTCCTCCTCGGAGCGTCTTCTCCTCCACACTTCTGAGCGTTCCAACCGTCTGGAGTCGTCCCCCCCATCCCCCCGTCTCCTTTGGAGCACGCCGTAACTCACTGGGATGGCGCCACGAGCCATCTGACAGCAACAGGTATCGATCGTGCCGTTCACCCATCACCTGCAGCTGACCCTGGTACCGCTCCATTTTCCGCTTCTGTCTCACCTGCCTGGACCTCGCCTCTGCCTCCGCCCAAGCCCGAATCCAGTCTGTGACTCCAAGTGGGGCCTTGCACGGCCTGCATTGTTTCCGCCTGGCACTCACTCTTTCAGTGCCACTCGGTCATCCCCCGACAGCTTGTAGATCCGCTGCTGACCCCGCCCCTGTGGTCCTTTGTTCACCAGTCCTCCATGTCCGTACTCCTGGCACATCTGAGACCATCGTTTGTGCCCCGCTCATCACCATAGGTCCTCCCCCATGCCGCCCAGTGCCCACATCCAGGGCAGCTCGGACACTGGCACCAGGGTCCTCTCATGGCGACCCTGAGCCCGATGCAGCCTGTCCACTTTCCGGAGTGCCCAGCAATGGTTCATCCCACACTGCATCATCCTGAACCCTCGGAACCGGTCAGTCCCACAGTCCGCCACCTGACCACTTTTCCCCAGCACCGCTCCTGATGGAGAATCCAAGGCCATAAAACAAGTTGCAGCCCATGATGTTAGAGCTGTAGGCCGTCACGATGAACCACACAACAGCCATCATCGCCGACTTGTACCAAGCCGTCAACGTGACGATACCCACTGTGGCCAACCATCCTCCTCCATAGCCGCAAAGCAGCGCTGAGAAACTTCCAATCCTGTAGTGGGGAAAAAACTGTCTGACTGTAGCCCAATTTAACACAGAACTCTCCACTCCCGTGTTGACCAACATCGGTACCGGAACTCCATCCAGAATTACCATGCAGCGCATGCGCCCATCGGTATTCGGGAACACTGTGTGTACCACCGTTGGAGAGGGAGAAGTTGAAGTCTTGCACGGGCTCTCTTGTCCAGCTGACTGGTACATCCTCGCGAAATGGTGGAAACAGCCGCAATTTCCACAGCACTTCCCTCCTGCCGCACACTCTCTGGCCTTGTGGTGGTGCTTCGTGGACCCACAACCCATACACCTGCGCTTCTCTGGGGCAGACTTCATCCGTACAGCGTTGGCCTCTTCGATGTCGTCCACGATGGTCCCATTGCTGTCCAAGTCCACTACCTGTGCAGCCATGGGGGATCTTGAACCTCCCGGCGAAAGGTGCTCGTTTAGCTCCCGAGTTAGCTTATCTGCTGCTTCTAGCTGTAGCCCCAACTCCACAGCCCTCGTCAGCGTCAACTCCCCCGGGAATGTGAGCAGCTTGGAGCGGGCTGCGGTGCAGTTGGTATGTTCCGCCAACTGGTTGCGCACCATTTCTTCTTCCAACGGCCCAAAACAGCAGTCAACAGCCAACTGCCTTAAGTCTGACACAAACCGCTGCATTGGTTCGCCTACCTGTTGGCAGCGCTGTCTGAACTTAATCCGCCTATCTATGACGTCCGGCACTCTGAAATGGTGGGCCATTAACTGTGTATGTCGCCAAACTGCTACATAACCCCTAGTGGTCAACAATGGTAAAGATTTTTTTCAAGAAAATATTCAGATCAGATGTCAGAACTTTCCAAGGCTATAACTTGAAAGTGGTAAGAGATAATGACTTACTGTCAATTAAAAAGATGTAGAATATGATCCAAAGTTTCAGACAGGAGTAAATTTACACATCTTCTTTGCATACAAACAAACAAAGACATTCGTCATTTACCGCTGGTAAGGCGGCGTCCTTTTGCAGCATTCTGCTCGAAATTTTGTCCTCTCCCGGTCATTTTAGCTTTCTCTCCTACATCCAGAAACTGTTATTGATTATTCCACCTTAATTTTGCTTTTATTCCATGGCAGTTCATCTTATATGATGACATGCAACCAGCGACTGCTCTACAGTCACATGGCGCTCCGGGCACCGGCAGGTGAAATCAACGAGCTTCACGCTCCCTGTGTTATAAGAACATGTAAACATCTACCTTCATAAGCTAAATAATCTCTTTTTAGAATCATAGTTGGCAAATTCGGGACCAAATCCTCAGAATTTGCTCCTCTGTCTGCAATTGCATATGTCCACAACGATGGGTGCCGTCCATTTTGTTTTGTAATCTCAAAGACGAAGAAGAAGAAGAAGAAGAAGAAGAAGAAGAAGAAGAAGAAGGATTTCTTCCTCTTTGGTGTATTACGTGTCATCCATGAGTCCTCCAACGCCTGCCTGCCACCTTGTGAACTGGCATGATCAATACAAATCCTCAGTACAGCTGGGCAGTGTTTCTGCACGTCATATCAGTTGACAGGCGCAACGCCGCACTGTGCCACTAGGGGAACAAGAAATCACACAGCTTAAAGGTTAACTCAACCACTTCATACGTGTCCCCATCTTCATGCGTGCCCAAAATTCTTTGTCCCTCCATTCCCAGGTTGTGTACTAATAATGCACAAGCTCGTAGTTTCTCCATTCTTCCCAGGTCCAGCACTACCATGTACGTCTGGAAAGCCTCATATCAATGAGGCCACGGCACAGGCGGCTCCCCCAGGAGCTCCAGGAATGGACGAATTGTTCCATACGCCTCCATGAGTTTATCTCTTGACATTTTATGTCATAACTAGTAGACAAGGACAAGGCCAGGAGTGGAGCCGAACACTACTTTATTAAACAAACTGGACTCTGTACACCCAACCATACATACAGCCGCTTGGTAAAGGAAAGGCGGAAGAGAACGTTTCTCTACGAGCAGCCCCTCTTATACCAGTGGAGATGGCGGAACCGGAAACTGGGGCCACCATCCTGTACCACACAAATAAGAGCTCCGACATGAACAATAATAACCCAGAATAAATACTCAGCACACTGCATCAAGGTGAAGAAGTTCTGTGCCCCCATCCCAATCGTTCGGGGCTCATATTTACTTCCGCAAACACAACGGTGTGTCTGACGTTATGTTTTCTTCTGCGCATGCGAGTCACTTCATAGCTGGAGACCATTCATACTCCTGTCACGGTGGCCCTCGCGAGCCACCATAAGACGCCAACAAGTCACCGGTGAGTTTGCAATGATGTTTTATTCAGGACACAGAAGGATAACACAAAGCAACAAAGGAATAAGCCACGGTGGGCTGAAACACACTATACTAGGAACAGGGACTGTAAGGCTGATCAAGCACACTTACGATAGAGGATTAGGATGAGGGATGATCGTATCCGAGGAATCAAATAAGGAAAACTGACATCTGAGACGAGGAGCGCTCGCTCGACGTCTGAACACGGGGATGTTTGACAGAGACTGCTGCCTCGGGCTGCATTCAGCGACCGCTTTAAATGCCGGCTGCTAATGACCCCTTGTGGGGCACATATGTTGGTTTCATATACTCCACAGATATATTGCAGTATGCTTATTGTTTGCTTCACGTCTCAGGGGAACAAAGGGACTGAGCCTCCTAGGGGTAACAAGGAGGTGTGAGATCTGGCCTTTTGTTTCAAGGAGATGGCCTTGAGGGATTTCTTGACCACCGGAGACTAGGGGGTGGATGATGTTAAGATCGGAGGAAGTTACATTGTGACTGGGATTAAGTACCATGTGACTGTATGTTTGATTAAGTACCATGTGACTGTATGTTTGATGTCCTGGGTATAAGAAGGACAGATGTGGAAATATTCCTTCTCTTTTTCTGCTTTTAAATGTTGGAGAATGTGATTGTGAATAAAGCTGAACCTGAGGAATAAACTCAGCCTCGTCCTTTCCACACATCTCCACACCCTAAATGCAGCCCAGCTGGCAGGCTTTGACAGCAGGAAGCTCCCCCAAGCGCTGTCACAATAAGAGCCCGGGGAGCCAGAAGGTACTCACTGCTGTCAAGCCTGCCGGAGATGACGTATGACCCGAGCGCGGACGAGATCGGATCATGACAGTACCTCCCCCTCGAGGGCGGGCAGTGAAAGCCCAACGGCACCCAAGCCCCCACCCACCCCCCAGGGTGGGCGGAGGGGGAGCAGGCCAGGGGGAAGCGGACCAGCAAAGACCAAAAAAAGCACCATGATGACAACAGGAGTGTGTAGGCAAACAGACGGAGAAAAAAAAAAATGATACTCCCATGCACAAATTACAATCAAGGAGGAACGATCACAAGGCAAAATAACAACGAACAGGATATTACAAATACACAAACCATGATCAAGGCAGACAGGAAAAATAACAATTACAGAGTGCAACAACAGAAAATACCAAATTCCAAAAGGCAAAAATACACCAACTGTTACGGGCAGTGAATGGACATTAAACAGAGGGAAAACGAACAAAAACACCCGCTAGAAAAGGGTGAGATGCACAATTACAAACACAAGAACCCCCACACATCACAAAAGATTACAGACACAATGAGTTCTGTGGCATGAAGGCTGATAGTTCGGGGGGCCGCCCAGCATCAAACGGCCATATCGCAGGCAGGGGGAAAAAAGGACAGTTCGGGCGGCCTACCCCAGTCCCATTGCCTGGAAACACAGAATTTCTGGCGGCCGGACCAGATCGCCAAACAGACAGTCCAGTGGGCCAGGTGGCCGGCCCAGAGTGCCAAATGGGCGCGGCAGTCCTTCAGGCAGCTGACCCGCATCACTTAGCCACCAGGACCGCTGGGGAGAGAACGACAACGGCTATCCTGCAGAGGGGAATAGCGAGGGCGAGCCGGGCCGAAAGTGAGGAACCCAAACAGCACCTGGTGGAGAAGTCTTGGGGGGAAGATGAGGGTGATGATGATGAAGATGAAGATGAGGATGAAGATGAGCCAGTCCAGTGTCCGGTGGCAGGGGATCTGCAGCTCCCTCACCGACCTTGGATTCAGCTGGCGCTGCACCCGCGTCGGACCCTGACTGGGTCGGCGCCGCACCAGAACTGACCTCCAACCCTGAACCCGAAGCCTCTGGCACAGCGACCGGAATCAGCTCCACACCGGTGACCCTGGGAGAAGGCTCAGGAGAGAGAAAAGAACCGGGATCAGGATCACCGGTAGCGCCAGATCCCGGCGAGACAAGTTCGGATGCAGCAGACGGCCGCACCCGGCTCGCCTCCCCAAGAGACAGGCAAAAATGCTCTAAAATGGAGAAGAGAAAGACAACACAGAGCACTTGCCTGATCTTGAGTTCCAACGCCATCCAGGACTCCGATGATCCGGGCTCAGACGGGAGGAGATCATCCTCTGGCTCCCACTCAGCTACGTCAGGCTCCGCAGCATGATGGTGTCCGCAGCCTGAGGACCCTTCGGCACTGACGTCCACGCCAATGACCTGCACGGCGTGGTGGCTGGGGACCCTCGACCCGCTGGACCGGACCGCTCGTCTGTGGAGACCCGGGGGCGTTTCTTTGTCGGCGCAGGCTCCACGCTGCAGTCCGCTCTCCTCCTCTGCCCACGGCGTGGCTGCAGGACCGGAACCAGGTTCTCCAGAACCGCAGGCCCCCTCCTCATCCGGCGACGTTGGCCTGGCGTCGAGGACCGCTCAGCGGAGGGAGACACAGAGGAAGCGGGTTTAATAATACAAGCTACAGCAGCTGGTGGGAGCTCGGGGAGCTGCGAACCCCGAACTCCACCCCCAGGAGTCAGACAAGGCAAATCACAATAATGAGGAGATGAGTGAACTTGTACTTGCCTGTCTCCCGGAGGGAGGATGGTGCCTGCTGTAGCGGGCGTTGCTCCTCCCTTTCCCCGCCAGATGGTGACAGAGGGCCCCCTGGGAGGACAAGGGGGAGCCACTCGCGATGGATTGGGACGGGGCTCGCAGAAACAGGACTCTTGAGCACACACAGCAGCCGGGGAAGGCATCGAGGAGGAGGGAGCAACAGCCGAGACAAACTGGGCACGGAGCGCTGACGGGACAGCAGGAGAAGATGACCCAGGGGGAGAGGCTGCAGGGATTCCCTCCAGACGAGGCGCGGGAGTGACAGCTGTGTGACAGGTGAAGCCCTTGCGGCGACCCGGAACTGGATCCCGATGGGGTTCATGCTGAGGCTTAGAGCAGGTGTGATGACGGTTTCTTGCAGGGGGTGAGGTGAAGGTGAGGTCCGGGAATCGCCGCTCCTGTGCAGAAACAGAGGCGAGCAGGTTGGTGTACTCAGGGAAGTCACTCAACTCGGGGTTCCTCTCCACCAGCCTGACTGCCACCGTCACATTCTTAATTATTTACGTGGGGTGAACAGCGGAACGAGCTGCCGCCACTCGGTCCCGGATGGAAGCAGCTGTGAGCTGTAGCTTCTCCGGGGGATTCCCGAATGACGACACTCTCTGGCGGGGATCACCCCTGGGCAGTGCGAACTCCTGGACCGGAACAGTGACAGGAATGGGATCCGGACGTGAGGAGCGAGGATGCCTCCTCTTCGGCTTCCTGCCGGGGTTTCCCTCCAGCCCACGGAGTATCTCGCGCTGTGCGGCGATGTCATCTCTCCTCGCGCTGACTTCAGGGTGGTCGGCGTAGCGTGGAAGATGATTTAACACGTCCTCAGCACGGTCCAGGTACCAGCGCACGTCGCTGTGGAAGTCGAGGAGGGAGGCGGAGATGAGCGTTTCATCAACGTACTCAAGGGCGTCCGCCAGCTCGTTGCTCTGACTCCGAGCACGGACCCTCTGCAACGTAATGCTTCCAGCACGCAGTACCCAGACAGGAAGGAGCAAAGTCCAATGCAAAAACTCACCGGGAACGGTGTCTCGGTGCGGCGCCTCTGTTTAGGGGTCCTGGCAGCAGTCTACTGTCACGGTGGCCCTCGCGAGCCACCATTCCGTACAGAGGGAGCTGAGGAGAAAGATCAGAGAAGGCAAGGACAGCTTCAGGAAGAAGATGGAGGACAAGCTGCAACAGAGCGACATCAGCGGGGTCTGGAGAAACCTCAAAACCATCTCTGGGCTCCAGAATACCTCCCCCCAGGCCACGGGGGGCAGGGAGTGGGCGAACAACCTGAATCTGTTTTTCAATAGGTTTAACCAACCACCCTCCGCCCTGACTGCACAACAACCACTGCTGCCTCTAAAGAAATCAAGTCCTGCTGCCCACTCCCCACTCCACCAACACCCCCCCACTCCCAACACACAGCCCCCCATCCTGACCCTGACCAGGACCCAGGTGAGGATGGAGCTGAGGAAGATCAAGGCGAGGAAGGCGTCGGGACCGGACGGCATCAGTGCAAAGCTCCTCAAGTCCTGTGCAGACCAGCTGTGTGGGATTGTGACGTACATCTTCAACCTGAGCCTGAAGCTGGGGAGGGTACCACAGCTGTGGAAAACATCTTGTGTGGTACCTGTACCAAAAACTTCCCACCCCAAAGACCTGAACAGCTACAGACCGGTGGCCTTGACGTCCCACTTGATGAAGACCCTGGAGAGACTGCTCCTTGCTCACCTCCGCCCCCTGGTGGAACCAGCGATGGATCCACTCCAGTTCGCCTACCAGCATGGCACTGGGGTGGAGGATGCGGTGATCTTCCTCCTTCACTGTTCTCTGTCCCACCTGGAGAAGCCCGGGAATATGGTGAGGATCATGTTCTTTGACTTCTCCAGTGCTTTCAACACCATCCAACCGATGATCCTGAAGGACAAGCTGCTGCGCGCAGGGGTGGACCAGCACCTGTCATCATGGATCCTGGACTACCTCATGAACCAGCCTCAGTTTGTGAGAACCCGGGACTGTGTGTCCGACACGATCATCGGTAGCACGGGGGCCCCCCAGGGAACGGTGTTGGCTCCCTTCCTGTTCACTCTTTATACTGCGGACTTCTTACACAACACAACACACTGCCATCTACAGAAGTTCTCTGATGACTCTGCGATCGTTGGCCTCATCTCCAATGGAGATGAAGCTGAGTACAGAGGGCTTATCCAGGACTTTGTGGACTGGTGCCATCGGAACTGCCTCCAGATCAACGCGAGAAAAACTAAGGAGCTGGTGGTGGACTGCCGCAGGCATGGACAACCCCTCACAGCACCAGTAAATATACAGGGAACAGACATTGAGATGGTGACATCCTACAAGTACCTGGGTGTTCATCTGAACAATAAACTAGACTGGTCACACAATACTGACGCACTCTACAACAAGGGACAGCGCAGGCTGTTCCTACTGAGGAGACTTAGGTCTTTTGGTGTACAAGGGGCGCTGCTGAAGACATTCTATGACACGGTGGTGGCATCAGCCATCACTTTTGGAGTGGTCTGCTGGGGCAGTGGCATTACTGCAGCCGATAGGAAGAGACTGAACAAACTGATCAAGAAAGCTAGCTCTGTCCTGGGGCAGCGCCTTGATCCGGTGGAGGAGATAGGAGAGAGAAGGACGGTGGCTAAACTGTCATCTCTGCTGGAGTCCGAGTTCCACCCTATGCAGGACATACTGAATGCACTGAGAAGCTCATTTAGCAGCAGACTACATCATCCCAGGTGCACAACCGAGAGGTTTCGTAGGTCCTTCCTACCAACGGCTGTCAGACTGTACAACCTAAGCAGGGCTGCTCGCAGAGATAGCAAAAAGACGTAACAAACTAATAGTTTTTTGAATGCAAAAGATGCAATAGACTTACACAATGGTCCCCTCCAGCATACAACTAGGAAAATACCTGTCGCTATGGAGGGTGAGAATATGTATGGGCACATAATCATACCATGTAGGATAACTAAGTAGACGGTTGTGCTGTTTCATCCCATCTAGCAACAATGCTCTGCACTGTGTGTGTTTATATATTTACATATTTATTCCATCTAGCTACAATGCTCCACACTGGGTGTGTTTATATTTATATATCTATATATTTATTCCATCTAGCTACAATGCTCCACACTGTGTGTTTATATATCTACATATTATTCCATCTAGCTACATTGCTCCGCACTGTGTGTGTTTATATATTTACATATTTATTCCACCTAGCTGCAATGCTCCGTACTGTGGGTGTTTATATATCTACATATTTATTCCATCTAGCTACAGTGCTCCGCACTGTGTGTTTATATACTCATATATTTATTCCATCCAGCTACAATGCTCTGCACTGTGTGTCTGTGTGTGTATATATATATATATATTTATAGTAATATGTACATATGTATATTAGCTGCTCTTGCTTGCTTGCTTTTTTTCTTGCCTTCTGATTGTTGCTCTGAGTGTTGCTATCCCTGTGCTGTTGCAATCCTGGAATTTCCCCGTTGTGGGACTAATAAAGGCTTATCTTATCTTATCTTATCTTATCTTATAAGACGCCAACAAGTCACCAGTGAGTTTGCAATGATGTTTTATTCAGGACACAGAAGGATAACACAAAGCAACAAAGGAATAAGCCACGGTGGGCTGAAACACACTATACTAGGAACAGGGACTGTAAGGCTGATCAAGCACACTTACGACAGAGGATTAGGATGAGGGATGATCATAGCCGAGGAATCAAATAAGGAAAACTGACGTCTGAGATGAGAAACGCTCGCTTGACGTCTGAGCACGGGGATATTTGACGGAGACTGCTGCCTCGGGCTGCATTCAGCGACCGCTTTAAATGCCAGCCGCTAATGACCCCTGAATGCAGCCCAGCTGGCAGGCTTTGACAGCAGGAAGCTCCCCCGAGCACTGTCACAATAAGAGCCCGGGGAGCCAGAAGGTACTCACTGCTGTCAAGCCTGCCGGAGATGACGTATGACCCGAGCACAGACGAGATCGGCGCTCGGATCATGACAACTCCAGTCTGATGGGGGTCACATTTAAATTATAATGTGAACGCCCGCGGACTTCCGGTTATGGCGGCCACGTGAGGGGGACACGTCTCGCTCTGCTCTGCTCCTGGAGACGAAAAAACGGCAAATAACTCTCTCATTTGGGACAGAACCTATCTCAGCGTTTGGACGAGGATATGTCGGTGAAGCCTAAGGCTGGAAAAACAGGTAGAGGAAAAAGTGAGCCGCCGAAACAGTCTAAATTAACGGACTTTCACGTCTGTGACGCAGCAGATAAAGAAGCTCCATATATGGCGGAGGAAGCGAGCAGCGGTGCAGTGAATGTGGGAAACGGCACAGGTGCGGTGCTTAACGCCATTAGTTCAATGAGAGTGGACTTTTCCGCTAAGTTTGATGGGATTATGGCAGCGTTGGAAGGAATGAGAAAAGAATTGGGTGACTGTGTAGAACGAATGGCGCAGGTAGAGCTTCGTGTCGCTAGTGCTGAAGATGACGTCACCTGTCTTCAATTAAAGGTGCGCACTTTGTAAAAAAAAATAAAAGTCTGGAAAATAATGTCTTGGACTTGGAATCCCGGTCGAGACAGAACAACCTGAGGCTGGTGGGTCTACCGGAGGAATCCGAAAGTCGGGACACATGTTCCTTTTTGGAAAAGTGGATTCCGGAGGCGCTGGGCAGCGCGGAGCTGCAATCAGCAGTCGTTCTGGAAAGTGCATATCGTATCGGCCCACGGAGAGATAAGGGACCACCGAGGACGATTATTATGAAGTTTACCAGCAACAGAGACAGGATGAAGATCTTCAACGCTGCGCGAGCTAAAGGCCAGATTAAACGCCAGGACCAGCAGGTGCGGTTCTACCCAGATTTGGCCACAGGAATCCAACAATTGAGGAAGCAGTTTGGTCCCGTACGTAAAGAGCTGCGCAACCTTGGGATTCGTCATGGTGTAATTTATCCTGCGAGACTGTTGACCACGTATGAGGGCAGAACCCACATCTTCAAGACCCCAGAGGAGGCGCAGGAGTTCATCAAGAAGATCCAAGAAGAGACTGGTGGGAGCTAAGCATGAACAAAATATAAGGTAGAATATTTAAGCATTTGCACAGGCATCTGACTGACTTGAAGCAAATAGCAAGTTTACAAAATATAGATTGTATTATATATTTTAAAAAAAACAAAAAAAAAACTATGATGTACAAAGCTGCTAAAAATTTTGGAGTTAAGTTGGAAAACTACAGAAGAGAGTTAATGTTATGTCATTAAAAGTAGCAGAGTTAGGGTGATTGGGAGGATGAAGAAGGAGTGGCTTTGGCTGATCCTCGTGGGTGTGGAACGGTCGATGGCTATATCGGGAGACGGAATTTTTTTTTTGATTTTGGGGGGATTACCACAAATGTGGGAAGGGGGAATTTGTTTGTGTGTAGTTTGTAGGATGGATGTTCAACCACTCATGTTTTTGCTTCTCTGTATGAGCATGTTTATACTGCAAGGTAATCCTAAACTCCCTATTGATCATAAACCAAAGCGTTAATCTTAATTTAACTTCATGGAATTGCAGAGGTCTACAAAAATTAAAAAAACTTAAACAAGTTATGAATAAAATAAAAGATATGGGTTCAAAAATTGTGTTTTTACAAGAAACTCATCTAATAGAGGAGGATGTAAAAAGAATTAGGAGTAGATGGCAAGGAAGTCTTTTCACCTCATCATTTTCATCCCGAGCCAGGGGAGTTATGACTCTCATACATAAATCAGTCCCATTTCAAGTGAAAAATGTAATTGGAGACAAATTTGGAAGATATTTAATCATTCAAGGATCTTTGTTATTAGAAAATATAAATTTGGTAAACCTATATGGTCCCAATATAGATGATCAAAAGTTCTTTGCTAATTTATTTCTTATCTTATCATCACTTACAGGGCAACATATAATAGCAGGGGATTTTAATTGTACATTGAATCCCAGTATAGATAGATCAACAGGACTGGACTGTACGCACAATGGATGTAGGATGACCATTATTCATTTTATGAAAGAATTGAGATTGCTAGATATATGGAGAGAAATGAATCCACAAGTTAAAGCCTACTCTTGTTATTCCAATACCTACAAGACTTTCTCACGTATTGATTATTTTTTGATCTCCGTAGAATTAAGGTCCAAGATTCAAAACTGCTTTTATGACAACATCGTGATCTCTGATCATGCACCCTGCTGTCTAATATATGTAGATAAGAAATTGACAAAGGAACCAGGTAGATGGCAATTTCAGCATAAATGGCTTCAGGATGAGGAATTTGTTAAGTACATAGAAAAACAGATAGATGAGTTCTTTGATATCAATACTACACAAACATCAGCATGTGTAAAGTGGGAGGCTTTCAAAGCTTTTATTAGGGGACATATTATTAGTTATACAGGTTCAAAATCTAAGAAGACTCGAGAGGAGAGAGTTCAATTGGAACATAAAATAAAAATTCTTCAAGAAAAAGTATATGCAGGAAGTGATCCAAGGTTGGAGAACGAATTACTGATTTTGAGAGCTGAATATGACAAAAAATCAGCGAATAGAGCTGCCTCGAGTCTTCTAAGATTGAAACAATCTTTTTATGAACAAGGTGAAAAATCAGGAAAATTATTGGCATGGCAGATTAAACAATTAGAATTTAAAACACCAATTACCAATATTATAAGTAATGGACAGGTAGTTATAGATCCTTTAGAAATTAATAGAGCTTTTAGAGATTACTATGAAAAATTATATGATACCAAAAATGAATCTGACTTAACAAAACTAAATGGGTTTTTGAACGAACTATCTATACCGTGTATTTCAAATGAAAACAGGGAGATACTGGAGTCTAAAATTAGTCAAGAAGAAGTTGGGCTAGCCATTGATAATATGAAATCAGGAAAAAGTGCAGGACCAGATGGTCTTCCAGTTGACCTTTATAAAAAATTTAAGAATAAATTAATAAAGCCTTTTTTGGAAATGGTTTTAGAAGCATTTCAAAATAGTAATTTACCATCATACATGAATAATGCCTTAATTATACTGTTGCCAAAACCAGGTAAACCCTCTAATAAATGTGAAAATATGAGACCAATAAGCCTATTAAATGCCGACCTTAAGATAATCTGTAAAATTTTAGCAAGACGAATACAAGAAATTTTACCAAATATTATTAATCGAGATCAGAATGGCTTTATAAAGGGAAGACAAGGCTTCCATAATGTAAGAAGACTATTTAATATTATTTATTCTAATAAAGAAGCACCGGATACAGCTGTCCTATCACTGGACGCCGAAAAGGCCTTTGATAGAGTGGAATGGCCCTTTCTTTTTGAAGTCTTACAAAGGTTTGGACTTGGAAATAATTTCATAAAATGGGTTCAGATAATATATAATAATGCTACAGCAGAAATCCTAACAAATAACAATATTTCAAAATCAATAAAAATCAATAGAGGATGTCGACAAGGCTGTCCACTTTCACCTTTACTGTTTACTATGGCAATTGAACCTTTAGCGATGGCGATACGTCTACAGTCACAAATATATGGAATTAAAGTTGGACCAACAGAACATAAAATCTCCCTGTATGCCGATGACATAATTTTGTTTATGTCGAATCTTAAAAAATCAATTCCGACCTTGTTGAATTTAATAAAGAATTTTGGGGAAATATCAGGATATAAAATAAATAAAACTAAATCTTCAATATTAATGCTAAATGAGACCCAGAGAAATTACCCAGCCCCTGAGGTAAATCAATTCAATGTTGTAAATCAGTTTAAATATTTAGGAATCCAAATTGTGCCTAAGCTAGAATCAGTCGCCAGTGTCAATTATGAAGCCTTAATGACAGATATTAATGAGTTACTTCAGAGATGGATGTCACTACCAATGTCGATGATCGGGAGAATCAATATACTTAAAAGTAATATCTTACCTAAAATACTTTATTTATTTCAATACATTCCCTTACCACCACCTTTAGATTTATTCTCAAAAATTAAAAAAAAGTTAGTGGAATTTATATGGAACAACAGGAGGGCTAGATTACGTTTGTCTTTATTATATTTACCATTTGATCGTGGAGGTCTGAAATGTCCAAATTTTATGTTGTATTATTGGTCGGCACAACTGAGGTCTATGACATATTATTTTTCATCAAATGATCTCCCTCACTGGACTGAAATGGAATCATACAATTTGCCTTTACCTCTTCCCATATTCATATATTCAGACTTGGCAAAAAAATTACAGAAACAAGTTAAAAACCCATTTGTAAAACATATGATTAAAATATGGTGTGAAACTAAAAAATATTTAAAAGAACCACACTTACTGTCAAAATTTAGTCCAATATGGGGTAATCAATATTTTAAACCAGGGAGAGCGGATGCTGTGTTTAAAGTATGGAGTTTAAAAGGGATATTTGTCATGTTCAGATAACATAATGTCTTTTGAAGAGCTGAGGATCAAATTTAATCTTAATAGAACACATTTTTTTAAATATCTTCAACTTAGGAACTTTATTCGATCAAACCAAAATAATGCTCTCACTCGACCTATTTATTCATCCTTGGAAAAAATGTTGATGAAAGATAGTAAAAGAAAGGGTATTATTTCAGAGTTTTATAACTCATTGACACTATCCTCAAGTGAAAACTCACAGAAAAGATTAAACTACTGGAAAGAAGATCTGCAAACTGAAATTTCAGAGGAACAATGGGAATTGGCTTGTACAGAAGCTCAAACCAAATCAATAAATGTACGCCTTAAATTGATACATTTTAAATGGTTAATGCAGATGTATGTTACACCGGTGGAGTTAAATAGATATAACAAAAACATACCAGATACATGCACAAAATGCATGGAAAGTAAAGGAACCCTATTTCATTGTTTATGGGAATGTAGAATAATTAGAATGTTTTGGGAAGAGGTGAGGGTAACAATTGAAAAAATAATTTCAAAACAAATCATATTGAATCCTAAACTGTTTTTGTTAGGTCTGTACCCAAAAAAGCATAACTTTAATAAAAGTGAAAGAACATTCATAGACCTCAGTTTGCTTAATGCCAAAAAATGTATTGCATTACTGTGGAAAAAGACTCATAGACCAGATGTGACTCAGTGGTTAAGACAGATGTTAACAAACCTTCCATTAGAAAGAATAACATATATACTGAAATCAAAGGAAAGTGTGTTTGAGAATATATGGAGACCTTTTATTGATTATGTAAAAAATTTAAACATAACTCTTGAAGAAGAAGGTGAATGATGTGTGTGGACCTTGTAAATTCCAAACTGGTGAACATAATATGTATACTTATGTAATGGATTGTCTAGACTAAACAGAGGAGCATTGTTGAAGACTTGATTTTGTTGGTGGTTGTAGGTGTTTTTAGTGCATTTTTTTTTGTAGTACTTTAGTGTTAGTGTTTGATTGTTTGTGTTATGTTTGTTAAAAAAAAATAAGGTTCAATAAAGATATTGTGGAAAAAAAAAAATAATGTGAACGCCCACACACAAAAAATCAGATCTCAGCAAAAAATCAGAATTGAGCAATAAGACCTGCAGTGTGACCATAGCCTTAGAGGGACAAGTCAGTTTTTTTTCAGAAGCTGTTACATTCATGAGATTAAAGAGTCCCTTTTATGCAGGTTTTCCACATGTTGCCACAGCTCCCTGAGGTGGAGTCTCTGTGACATGCTTCGGTCAAAATAACTCAAGGTTTAATGATTACAGTACCATTTTACACACGGGGAAGGCGCTCTCCTAAAAATGGGCTGTTTTATGCCTCTTTTTTCATTTCTCTGAGATTTCTGTTTTAAGAGTAATGCTATGTTTGAGGCCAACTTCGATGTTAGTATTAAAAAGCCCAAATAAGGCATTATCATGCCTTCTGATTGTTGCTCTATGTGTTGCTATCCCTATGCTGTTGCAATCCTGGAATTTCCCCATTGTGGGACTAATAAAGGCTTATCTTATCTTATCTTATCAGAGATAGGGTTGTGTGGTTTTTTGTAGCATATGACTGGTCACTGGGGTGTATAAGCACCAAAACAACCATGAATGATTGAAAGGCTAGCTCTGCTAATGGCAATGTTAAAAGCTAAAGAGTCACAGTGTCTTCTTCTGGCATGAAGAGGATAAGCAAAGCTTGACTCGGTTCTCTATTTAGCAGGCGTATTTATTGAACTACAGGACAGAACATGTCAGCAGCATACAGATATCTCTACACTTGCACCTCTCACTGTTCAGAGCTAAAACTCACGTCGGCTCTCACAGCAGTTCCTCTCACTGGCACAGCCTCAGACAGGGAGGGAAATCAGGGAAACCAGAATATGTGGCATGTCACTTCCCTGTGTGTCGTAACCATAGCTAACTGCGGCTAACATTTTAACAATGAGTAAGGGGGATGAAGAAATGAATAATGCTCATCAGGCAGCTAATTAAGGAGGTGTCCAGTCCAGAGTATAATAAACTATAATAAAATATGCTAAAATAATGTCTATGAATGAAATATGTGGTCAGTGGTTGACAAACGATCCGATTAGGTAAACGGGTGTCTAGTGGGAATGGGCAGAATATATTTGGCAAATGGACGCCGAGTTGCAGCTCAGCTAAAGACTAGCAGACACCTCTCTCAGTTTGTACCCAGCAGTCTGATCTTGAAATTGGTCAGAGATCCTGGCTGTAGCCACTCAGACCAGCTAACATTAGCACTCAAATCTACCCTGCTATCATGGCCAAAACATATAACAAAATAAACCAGAATAACGCAAGATATTTAATTGACTGTGGACTAATAAATGAGCTGGTCCAGTACAGTGACTACAATTTACAAAAAAAGAGCTATAAATTTGCTGCCTGTGCTAATTTAAGATAAGATAAGATGAGAGAAGAGAAGAGAAGAGAAGATAAAATTGTGGAGAAAGGAATAACCAGACTGAGCTTTCCAAGCAGATGAACTTTATTCCCTCTCTCACATCTTCCAGAATCAGAAATGTTAACCTCATGTAGTCGTCGGCCTCCGTCGGTCTATGATGACCATGGAAGAGAATCCTAAACGTCTACTCTGCTGGAACAGCACCGCCTGTGGCTGAACAGGCCGATGCGCGAATGGCAGTCCCTGTCACACAGGTCGCACTTGTGGGTGGTCTCCGTGCTGCTGGAGCTGTGGCGGTTCTTCCTGCGGGTCCTTTTTTCATCTGCTGCAGCAGTCAGTCTTTCTTCACCTGCCTTGAGCTGTCTGGTCAGGGTGCCTCTCCATTTGGAGCGGTCCGTTACAAGGTCCTCCCAGCGCTCTGTGTTGATCTCCAGGGCCTTCGTGTCTCTCTTGCAGACGTCTCTAAAGCGCAGCTGTGGGCGGACAACGTCTCTCCTGCCAGTCGCCAGTTCTCTGTAGAGGACGTCTTTGGGGATTCTGCCATCCTCCACACGGTGAACGTGGCCTAGCCAGCGGAGCCTGCGCTGCCTGAGTAGAGTGAACATGGAGGGAAGGCCGGCGCGGGACAGAACTTCTGTGTTGGGCACTTTGTCCTGCCAGGATATGTCCAGGATACGGCGAATGCAGCACAAGTGGAAGGAGTTCAGTCTCTTTTCCTGCCGGGCGTATGTTGTCCACGTCTCACTCCCATAGAGCAGTGTGCTGATGACGCAGGCGTTGTACACTGCCATCTTCGTCTTGACAGAGAGTTTGGGATTCTCCCACACTCGTGTGGTGAGGCAAGCGAGTGTGGAGGCTGATTTTCCAATCCTCTTGTCGATCTCTGTATCAAGGGAGAGGTTGCTGCTGATCGTGGACCCCAGGTACGTGAACTGATTCACGACCTCCAGCTCGTAGTCGTCGATGGTGATAGTCGGTGGTGCTTTCGTGCCTTGCGCCAAGACGTTAGTCTTCTTTAGGCTGATGGTAAGCCCGAAGTCCTTGCATGCCTGGGAGAAGCGGTCCATCAGGGTCTGAAGCTCCTGCTGTGTGTGGGTCGCAACTGCAGCGTCGTCTGTGAACAGCATGTCTCTGATTAGAGCCTCGCATACTTTGGTTCTGGCTTTCAGGCGGGCGAGGTTGAAAAGCCTGCCGTCAGATCTTGTGTGCAGGTAGATTCCCTCTATTGCTGTGCTGAAGGCATGCCTCGGGAGCATAGCAAAGAAAATCCCAAAGAGGGTTGGCGCAAGTGCACAGCCCTGTTTCACTCCGGTGCGTATGTTGAATGGCTCTGAGACGTTGCCGCCGTGCTGCACTATCCCCTGCATGTTGGTATGAAACGATTCGATGAGGCTTTGCAACTTTGGTGGGCATCCTATCTTTGGCAGGATCTTGAAAAGGCCCTCTCTGCTGACCAGATCGAACGCTTTGGTGAGGTCGATGAAGGCGATGTACAGGGGCATGTTCTGTTCTCTGCATTTCTCCTGGAGTTGGCAGATGGAGAATATCATGTCTACCGTCGATCGCTCAGCGCGGAAGCCACACTGAGACTCGGGGTAGACACGTTCGGCAAGCTTCTGTAGACGAACGAGAACAACTCGTGCGTAGACTTTGCCAACAACGCTGAGGAGGGAGATGCCCCTGTAGTTGTTGCAGTCGCTTCTCTCCCCTTTGTTTTTGTAGAGGGTGATGATCTTGGCGTCCCTCATGTCCTGTGGTACGGCACCTTCCTTCCAACACTGGCAGAGGACGTCATGCAATGGCAGCAGTAGGGCGGTCTTGCAGTGCTTGATCAGGTCGGGGGTATACCGTAGTTGCCGGGTGCCTTGCCAGCGGCCAAGCTATCAATGGCCTTGCTGAGTTCGTCGATGGTTGACTCGGCGTCAAGTTCGTCCATGGAGGGCAGAAAATCGATGGCATCAAGGGCTGACGGTGTCACGGTGTTCTGTCTGGAGTAGAGGTCGGAGTAGTGCTCCACCCATCTCTCCATCTGCTTGTTCTTTTCTGTGATCATCTCCCCAGTGGAGGATTTGAGGGGGGCCGTCTTGCTCTTAGCCGGACCAAGTGCTTTCTTGATGCCATCGTACATACCACGGATGTTCCCTGTTATGGCAGCGGTTTGAATGTCTTGGCTGAGCTGAGTCCAGTACTCGTTGGCACAGCGCCGAGCAGTCTGCTGAACTTTGCTTCTCGCAGCCCTGAGAATGTGGAGATTCTTCTCGTTTGGGTACTTCTTGTGCTCGGCAAGAGCTGAGCACTTGGCTTCAATGACAGGGGTCATCTCGGTCAACTTGGCATCAAACCAGTCCTGTGACTTTGAGGTCTTCCTCCCAAAGGTAGCCAAGGCTGTGCGGTGGATGGTGTTTCGCAGCTCTTCCCACTTCTGCTTTGCAGGTTCTCCTTCTTGTGGTACATCAAGTTCCTTCTCAAAGGTGGAGGCAAACCGCTCAACAAGTTCTGGTTGGGCCATCTTGCTGGTGTCAATCCGTGCCTTTCCAGGCTGTCTAGCATGATGGAATTTCTTCAGCTGCAGCTTGACCTTGCAACACACCAATGAATGGTCTGTGTCACAATCTGCACTCTGGAACGAACGGGTGATTAGCACGTTCTTCAGTGAGGTGCGCCTGGTCAGGATCAAGTCCAGCTGGTGCCAGTGCTTTGAGCGCGGATGTCGCCAGGAAACCTTGTGTTGGAGCTTGGTCTTGAAGAACGAGTTTGTGATGCACAGATCGTGATAAGTGCGAACTCGAGCAGCTGCTGTCCGTTGTCGTTCATTCTGCCCACACCAAATGGTCCAAGACAGGAGGGCCAGGAGTTGTGGTCAGCACCCACTCTGGCATTGAAGTTTCCAAGGAGAATGAGTTGTTCAGAGTTGGGGATGATCCTGACAGTTGTTGCGAGATTCTCGTAGAACTCGTCTTTTGCCTCTGGTGTGGCTGTCAGTGTTGGGGCATACACACTGACGAGGGTGACTGGGCCTTGAGTGGTGTTGAGGCGGAGGGTGAGGAGTCGTGCAGAGCCATTGCTGCCCGGTTCCACCATCTTCAGCAAGGTGTTCTTCACTGCAAAACCCACGCCGTGTTCCCTGTGTTCATCAATGTTCTTTCCCTGCCAGTAGAACGTGTAGTCCTTCTCTCTCAGTGTGCCTGCGTCAGCCAACCATGTTTTCTGGAGAGTGGCGATATCCACTTCCAGTCTCTTCAGCTCATTATTGATGATGGCAGTCTTCCTGGTGTTGTTGATGTCCTTGAGGTTAGCAGTGAGTCCTGTCATCATAGTGCAGACGTTCCAAGTTCCCAGTTTTAGAGTTGGTCTCTTTTGTTTTTTTGTCTTGCCTGGTGCGAAAGTTCTCAGCCTGCCGTTCGGACTTCTCCTCATCCCCATGCACCCAATGAGGAAAGCAGGCTGTGGCGGGACAACACCTTATTGGCTGGGGGCTGCCCAGCTTGAGGCGGGCGGTAGCTGTCCAGTGAGACCCAATGCTCCCTCCCACCGTCGGGAACAACCCCTGGCGCCAATTGAGCGGTGGCTTATAACCGGTAACTGTCATTCCCCGTGTTTTGTCTACGCCAGAGGCAAAGCTGGAGTGTCCTCTCCAGTGATCCGGGGTTCTACCTTCCAGCGTTGGGCGTTGGTAGGATTCAAGCCTGGGCAGGAAGATATGGAGGACAAGATGTTGCCCATGCAGCATGTCCCCCCCTCTCCACGTCACTGATGAATCCAAAGGAACAGCAGGGCTGCTACAGTTTGGCACCAGCGCCGTCGCAGGAGCTGCCAGAACGATGTTGAGCACAACAGAGAACTGCCTTAGGGACTCCGACTCCAGATTTTTCCTCAGGGTTGACTCCCGAAGCCTTTCCCATGACCGGGTGTGTCGCAAGGCAGCAGAGGTTTGAAATCAGGGTTTACCTTCCCCTAGATGGGCTACCTTCCCAGGTTGACGAGCCACCATCTACCCGAAGCATCTGGTTTTAAGGTGCCAGAGATCCGCCCTCGCCCCTTCTCCTATTAGTAAAAGCAGTTCCGCCGGGCTTAGAGACTAAACCACACGGGCAAGCTAGGAGCTAGACTTAGTTGTCAGAGGCTTTTCAAGACGCACGCCATAAGGAGCATTTTATAAGCACTGGGAGCATAACCCCAGTGCCGCTCCTGGCTATGACAACCTTGGAACCAGATGGATCCTCATGTAGTAGGGACTCTTTTATATCACAACACTCACACGTCCCTGCTATCTGAGGTCTTGCATTACAATTCACTCCCCCATGACAATTCCTTTTGTCCCCCAGCCCTTTGATCACCATGCTCTTCCGTCAGAGGAAACTACTGCATCTCCATTCCTTTCAGTCTGAGATGAATACCACAGCATGGGTCGCCCACACCGCCCACCCCAGAGTCTCAGACTGAGTGTTAATCCTCACATTCTCTCGGCTTCAGCCTCCGCCCATAGATGCTGTAACGGGGGGTCTTCGGCTCCGCGGCACTGCTGTGCCGGTGGGGGGTTCCTGGGGGTGTGTCCGTCTGTGAGGGGACAGTGGAGGGGGGGGCATTCAGCATGCTCGTGTGACTGCTCTGATGAATCATTTACCTGGGGAGTTCTCAGGGGGGGTCTTTCGCATCAAGGAGCTCGGGCCAACACCACCTGCTCGTCTGCCACAACAAAGGCGGGCTTAAGTCTGTCTATGCAGATTCTCTCCTGGCGACCCCCCAAGTCTAACACAAAATGTTTGTCCCTGGGTTCCAGCACTCTAAACGGGCCATCGTAGGGTAGGCGCAATAGGGGCCGGTGGGCATCGTGCCTGACAAACATGAATGTCGCGTCCTTCAAGGTTTTTGGCACAAAAGCGCGGGGAAAACAGTGGTGGGCTGGGCCAGGTAGCGTCCCTGGGTCTGCGCTATGCCGTGAACGTGGGGACGGATGGGTGTTCGGCACAGGGTTATCTGGTAAAAATTCCCCGGGGAGCCGCAGCGGCTGAGAAAAAAACCAGTTCTGCTGGGGAAGCCGCCAAATCTTCTTTCGGTGCAGAACGCAACCCTAATAGAACCCACGGCAACCGGTCCACCCAATTTGCATCCGTAAGCAAAGCCCTGAGCGCTGCTTTCAGTGACCTATGGAAATGCTTGCATAACCCATTGGCCTGTGGGTTGTACGCGGTCATGCGATGAATTGAGACGCCCAGGCTCAAGGCTATCGTGGACCAGAGGTCGGAAACAAACTAGGGGCCCCAATTGGACGTGATGTCAGAAGGGGTGCTAAAACGTGCCACCCATGTTGTCAAAAAAGTGCGTGCCACATCTGCGGACGTGGTGGAAGCTAGTGGGACTGCTTCTGGCCATCGTGTGGTGCGGTCTACCACTGTCAGGAGGTGCTTGAACCCTGCGATGGTGGGAGGGGGCCCACGAGGTCCACCTGAACGTGGTCGAACCCCTTAGCCGGGATATGGAACGGCTCCAAGGGGGCCTTTGTGTGCCTGTGCACTTTGGCTCGTTGGCACGCTATGCAGGCTGCAGCCCACTCTTTCACCTGTTTGCGCAGCCTCGGCCAGACGAACTTCGCTCCCACCATTTTGACTGACGCGCGTACTCCTGGGTGCGCCAGGGAGTGAACCAACTCAAAAACGCGGCGGCGCCAAACACGTGGGACCACCAGGCACGGGCGTCCTGTGGAGACGTCACAGATTAGGGGGGGGGCCCCCGTCTTGCAGTACCCTGCTCTCCAGCCTTAACCCTGTTGGTCCAGACTGGAGCACGCACACGTCCACATCACCGATCTGCTCTGTGGCCATGGCCGTGTAATCTATCGCTACATAGACTGGGGCCACTAATGCGTGTGAGAGGCAGTCCGCCACCACGTTGAGTTTACCGGCCACATGCTGAATGTCGGTTGTAAACTCCAAGATCGCGGCCAGCTGTCTCTGCTGCCGGCCCGACCATGGTTCCAAAACCACGAATGCAGTGAAGGTGCGCCCTTCCAGCCAGAACTGGAAGTGGCGTATGGCCAGGTGGAGAGCCAGTAACTCTCTGTCGAACGCGCTGTATTTGCGCTCACTGTCGCGCAAAAACCTGCTAAAAAGGGCAAGCGGCTGCCAAAAACCGGCGACGCATTGCTCCATGACGGCCCCTATGGCCACGTCCAAGGCGTTGGTAGTGAGCACTATCCGAGCCGCCGGGTCCGGGTGCGCTAGTAGTGCGGTGTTCATCAGGGCTGTTTTAACCTCAGAGAATGCCTGTTCCCGCTCAGGAGTCCAGTCGACTCTGTCCGCCGGTTTCCGTTTCTTGAGCGCGGCATACAATGCCTGCATGAGCTGGGCTGCGCGGGGGAGGAAACGGTTATAAAAGTTAACCATCCCCAAAAACTTCTGCAGCACCCTGACCGTCTGAGGCTGGGGAAAATTCACCACTGCGCGCACCTTGTCCGGCAAGGGTATCGCTCCCTCCAGTGAGATGCGGTGTCCCAAAAAATTGATCCCCGTCACCCCGAATTGGCATTTCGCTGGGTTGATTATTAACCCATGCTCCTCTAACCTCCAGAAAACCGTCCTGAGGTGGGTTACATGTTCGTCCTCGGACGTACTGGCCACCAGGATGTCATCCAGGTAGACGAACACAAACGGCAGATCGCGCAACACTGCATCCATCATGCGTTGGAATGTCTGTGTCACGCCTTTTAACCAGAAAAGCATGCGTAAAAACTCAAACAGACCAAACGGGGTTATTACTGCTGTTTTAGGTATGTCCTCCGCATGCACCGGGACCTGGTGGTAACCACGGACCAGGTCTATCTTAGAAAAAATACGTGCCCCGGTGAGGTGAACGGAAAAATCCTGAATATGGGGGATAGGGTAGCGGTCGTGTGCTGTGGCGTTGTTTAATCTGCGGAAATCTCCGCAAGGTCGCCACGATCCCTCGGCCTTAGGAACCATATGTAATGTGGATGCCCATGGGCTGTTTGATCGTCTGATGATGTCCAGCCTTTCCAAGTTGGCAAACTCCTCACGTGCTATGGCCAGTTTAGCTGTGTCCTGGTTCTGAGGTTGTGTGAAAACGGGCGGCCCAGTGGTGGTAATAAAGTACTCCACCCTGTGTTTAGTGATGGCCACTGAAAACGTCGGGACCGTGAGTGCTGGGAACTGGGTGACCAGTGTGTGGAATTTACCACCTGGGGCTATGACGTTGGCTAGCGTTGTTGGCCCAGTTCCTCAAGCTGTACAGGGGAGAGAATCAAAAGACATTGCATTAATCAGGCGTCTGTTAGCAACATCAACTAGTAGTCTGTGTGCACACAAAAATCAGCGCCTAAGATTGGGAAACTGCATGCCGCTATGATGAATGTCCATTGGTATGTACGGCCGTGCAGGGATACAGTCAGTGTCCTCTCGCCAAAAGTCCTAATGTCTGAGCCGTTTGCGGCCGTCAGCTCGAGGCCGCTAGTTCCCGCTAGCCGGTCGGCGTAGGGTGGCAGGATGAGGCTCTTTTGGGAGCCTGAGTCCAGGAGGAACCGTCTCCCCGAGTGTGAGTCTGTCACGTAGAACAGCTTGCTTTCTTCACCGGCGGTCGCAGCCGCTACCGACTGCCGGTCCTGGCGTTTCCCAAATGCTTGAATTGGCACGGTGGCGCACATCGGCATGCATCTTCTCTCAAGATGGCGACCGGGATGGTCACACTTTTTCAGTGCTGAGACAAAGTCACTGATTTTGCCATTAAAAGTGGCTGGCCTGCAGCGATCGGCGCTCGTGGCGAACACGCACGGGCTGAATTGCCACCTCCGTTGGATTGCCCTTTAATCGCCTTTCTCCAGCGACTTCCTGCGCCTTCCTGAAGCGATTGCTCAGCTAACAATAGTTAGCTTAATGCTACCTGAAGCGATTGCTAAGCTAACACTAGTTAGCTTAATGCTGGCGCCAGTCTCTAAATAACTACCTACAGCGATCGGATATACCTCCGGTGGATTACCCCTTTGATCGCTTTTATCCGGCCACTGTGAGTAAACTGACCAGCGATTCCAGCGCTTCCTTGTGATTCACTGATGTGCCCTACCTGAAGCGATTGCTAAGCTAACGCTAGTTAGCTTAATGCTGACGCCAGCCATTCCACCTAACACCAGCCTGAATCAAAGCCCAGCTGCGAGGCCCAGCGGGGATACTACCAGGCAGGCGGCTATTTGTTTGACGGGGCTCAGCAGAGATTTCACCCAGGCAGACGACGGTAGGTGGCGGTGCCTAGCGGAGGATTTACCGTGACCTCAGCGGAGCTCGGTGGCAGCGGCGGTGTGTGACGAGACTCGGTTGGAGGAGCGGGACGGGAGACCAGTTACGGCGACTATGAGCAACGAGACCAGCAACGGAAGGGGCTAGTTGGCTAGCTGAGGCCCAGCTGGATCCGAGGACGATCGGATCAGATTCTGGCGATATAAGCAGAATTTATTTTACTATCCACAGATTTTCCTTTTCCTTCTTTCCAAGAAGGACTGAAGATGGCTGCCACCGGATTAAAAAGTGGGCTGATGGGCACCACTAATAAGCCTTCTCTACTTCTCTACTTCCTCTTCGTTTTGTCTTTGTGTGTCTGGACCTGCAACAAGAAGGATTTTCCGACAAACTCAACCAAAGGTGAAGTTAAAAAGTTTTATCTGTATGGATTTGGGCATGGACATCTCACCCTACACTCTATGTGGTCTTTAAAAGCCCTGAGCAAAAACTTCCAAATTAAGGCAAACATGGCTGTTAAGCAAAAATCACAATATGGCAGAGGATATACAGTTAAAGTTCTGTTAGTTCTGCTACTTCTGGCAGGAGATATTCACCTTAACCCTGGACCTGCCACTATTAAACAGCAGACCACTGGGTTAGCACAAAACCGAGCTGTACAAAAGCAAAAACAACATTTATTTTTCCAAACTGTTAATCATGCACGAGTTCTTTGGGACACCAAGGCTAAACCAAAGGGGATCCTCGGCGGTCATTTAAACATACGGAGCATAATCCCCAAAAGAGATGAGATTTCGGTGTTGCTGTTGGACTCAAATCTGGACTACCTTTGTCTCTCAGAAAGCTGGCTACACAGTAACATAGACACTAATATGATCGATATTGTGGGCTACCAGTGTTTTAGAAAAGACAGGCAGGTAGGGAGGGGAGGAGGTGTTTTAATTTACATCAAAGAGAAATATAAATGTCAACTGGTTGATTTGAATACTTCACTTGAATGTTTAGCTGTTAATGTATGTCTCTCTCCGGTAATGAATTTCAACATTGTAGTAGTGTACAACCCACCGTCACACAACTCTTCCTTTTATAATGAATTAAGTGATCTGGTTAAACAACTTGAGAAGAACAGAGAAACAATAATTCATGGCGACTTTAATATCAACTGGTCTGATAAAAAAGACAAACAAAAACTGAAAAGCCTCATGACTAAATTTAATTACCAGCAAATCATCAAAGGACCCACCAGGATAACCAAACAATCCAGAACACTTATTGACATGGTATTTACTAATAAACCAGAACGAATAACCAGAACCTATAATCTTGTAACTGGTCTCTCAGATCATAACATGGTTCTTGCTGTCAGGAAACTTACTAAAAAGCGACTACAGTATTTTGGGGGAGTCGATATTGACAAATCAAATTTTATTATCCCCAAATCAAAAAATGAGGAGTTTGAACATTACTTAGAGAATCAAAATTGGGAGCAGCTCATGGCAACATGTGAAGTAGATGATTGTTGTAATTTTATAACTGCAACAATCACAAAGTCTATAGAAAAATTTTCAAAGCAAATTAAAAGTAGACAACAGAAGATTAGCCTACCATGGTTAAATAATGAAATAAGAAAACTTATGAAGAGGCGAGACTATGCACTGAAAACATCACTAACCTCCAAACTACAAAATGATCACCTTGTGTACAAAAGTTTAAGAAATAAAGTGGTACATGAGCTGCGAAAATCAAAAATATCTTATTACAATAAACTGATAGATCATGCAAAGGGTAACAACAGTTCCCTATGGAGGCATTTAAATAACTTAACTAATAAAAAAAACGATCAGAAGGGGGTAAAGGAACTTAGAATCAATGGCAAGACCGTCAGTGACAAGGCTACTTTGGCAAATGAATTTAATTCACACTTTGTGGGCTCTGTGGAAGACTTAACAAAAATTTTTGTGCTGCCAAATGTGCTCAACAACACAAATTCCATACTCCCAACAGATACTTTTCACATCGATGAGGTAAATGAGAAGTTAATTGCTGGTATTGTTAAAACACTGTCAAACTCAAAAACTAGTGATATCTACAATATGAGCACCTCCTTTCTCAAAATGCACAGCAAAATATTAATCAAACCACTGACTCATCTCATTAATCTCTCCATTAGGTCTAGTACATTTCCATCTGGCTGGAAAAAAGCTGTCGTCATACCAGTTCATAAATCAGGCAGTAAAGACGATATATGCAATTACCGCCCAATCTCTATCTTACCAGTCCTATCTAAGGTTCTTGAAAAAGTTGTAGCTACACAGCTGATAGACTACTTACAAGACAGTCAACTTCTTCATCCACATCAATTTGGTTTTAGACCAGGATACTCAACAGAAACAGCAAATTGTTGCCTTATTGAAAACGTCAAACAGTCCTTGGACAGGGGTAATGTGGTAGGAGCTGTTTTTCTAGATCTCAAAAAGGCTTTCGATACTGTAAACCACAGTTTGCTTTTATCCAAAATGGTATCTTTTAACTTCTCCCCAAATACATTAGAATGGTTTGCATCTTATCTCCAGAATAGAGAACAGTGTGTAAAAGTTCACCAGGATAAATCCTCATTTTTAAACAACCGCATGGGTATCCCACAAGGGTCCATTCTTGGTCCTTTACTTTTCAGCATTTTTATTAATGACTTGCCGTTACACTGCTCAGCTGCAACATGCCAACTTTATGCAGATGATGCAGTTATTTACACAGCTGCCAAGACTCCAGCACAGGCTGCAGATGTACTGTCTACAAGTATGGTTGATGTCCAAGAGTGGCTCCTCAAGAACCATCTATTGCTGAACCTTCAGAAAACAGTCTCAATGTGCTTTTCAATCAAAAAATGTAACCTGCAACATTTTAAAGTTAATATACATGATCATGACATCAGTTTAGCTACAGAATTCAAATACCTTGGCATTGTACTAGATCCTCAACTCAAATTTAATCTTCATATAAAGAAAATTTCAAAAACAGTAAAAAAAAATCTGAACTGCTTTAAATTAATTAGATATTACATACCTTACGAAGCAGCTGCACTGTATATGCATTCTATGGTTTTTTCTCATATATCATACTGTTTGACAGTCTGGGCTCAAGCAGCCCCTTCCTCAATAAGACATATAGGTTCATTATATAATCAAACCCTAAAAATCTTGGACAAAAAGCCCATTAGGTGGCATCACTGTAATGTTTTAAAAAAATACAACCTATTGAGTTTTGAGAGCTTCATTGACCTCTGTCTTCTGAAATTAACATTCAAATGTTTCCATAAATCAGCACCCGAGCCACTTGCTGGTTTCGTCCAAAGACAGGACAGCAGCAGAGCCACCAGGAGTTCTGTTAACAATAACTGTAAAATATTCCACCGCAGAACCACATTTGGACAAACAGCTTTCTCTATAAAGGGCAGTCACATCTGGAACACAATGCCAAATGAAATTAAAATAATAACGGACTTTAAAACATTCACTAAAAATGTTAAAAACTGGCTGAAAAATAAACAAGAATGTACTCATGTATGAATTATTTGTCTGCAAAGTGAGAGTGAATGAAGGGAAGGAATAAATGTGTTTGTTTATAGTGAGTGACGGAGGGAGGAAGGCCTGAAATAAGCAAATGTGAGTTATGTTATATGTGTTAAATGTGAGTCAGGCTGTTATATTTGTGTATTTATAATATTTATGTTAAAGGTGAGTCAGGCTGTTATATTTGTGTATTTATAATATTTATAATATTTATAATTGTGTATTTATAATTTTTCTGCATTGATGTATGTGGTTATTGTGTATATTTTTATCTTGATTCTTTTTTCTAAAGCCCATCCAGGGACAAGAGTTGCAAATTAGCTAATAGCTATACACTCTATGTGCAACACATCAGATTGATTGTCTTTGATTAATTGTCTATGTTTATTGCACTGTCCCTGTCAAATAAACTAATCTACTACTACTAATCCTCTCCAAAACGACGGTGGTAGGAGCAGAGCATGTCTCTCTGGCGCTTCCTGGCCCCCGCTGCTGCTACCATCACCGGCTCCTTGCTTCTGCTGGCCATCTCACTGTGTTCTGATGCCGCTGCATTCATGGTGAGGCCTCTGATGGTCAGAATGATCCGCTCTGCCTCCTGGGCTAGCGCACGGTAGTCATGCGCGGCCAGCAGCAGCGAGTTCACAAGGACCGCTCTGGCCACCATTGGGAGGTTCCGGAGGAAAAGGTGGGCAAATAAAAAATGCCCGTCATCCGTGTCCATCAACGCCAACATCTTCTCCATCAGTTCGACCACCGACCCGTCTCTTAACTCGGAACACGTCAGGAGCCTCTCTGCTCTCTCACAGTCTGAGAGCGTGTAGCGCTGGGTCAGTGCGGTTTTGAGAGCCCCCTATTTGTCGCGGGCTGGGGGCTTTTGGAGCAGGCTCGCTACCTGCTGAGTCGTGCGAGCGTCCAGCGCTGTGACCACGTAGTAATATCTGGTGTCATCTGCCGTTATTCCCCGGAGCACGAACTGGGCCTCGGTGTGGAGGAACCAAGACTTCGGGTCGTGCAGCCAAAAGTCTGGGAGTTTGACCGAAATGGCTCACACATTGCTGGGGCTTCCCGTCCGGGTCATCTCCGGGGTGTTCGCCTCATGTTCCATTATTCGTCAAGGGTCACCAGTGTGGAGAAAGGAATAACCAGACCGAGCTTTCCGAGCAGATGAACTTTATTCACTCTCTCACATCTTCCAGAATCAGAAACGTTAACTACATGTAGTAGGGACTCTCTTTTATATCACAACACTTACACGTCCCTGCTACCTGAGGTCTTGGATTACAATTCACTCCCCCATGACAATTTCTTTTGTCCCCCAGCCCTTTGATCTCCATGTTCTTCCGTCAGAGGAAACTATTGCATCTCCATACCTTTCAGTCTGAGATGATTACCACGGCATGGGTCCCCCACACCCTATTATTTACTGAGGTAATTTACCGTTGTGTTTTTGGCCGCTGTATACATCTGTCCACAGAGCAACTACACTGTACCACTAAACAAACTCCACAACGTCATCAGCACAGTAGAGATGAAACACCCCGATGCTGTTTTTATTGTTGCTGGCGACTTTAACCAGTGCAATTTACGGACCATACTCCCCAAACATTACCAGCATGTGAACATTCCCACCCGCGATAAAAGCACATTGGATCATGTTTATTCCAACATACATGGCGCCTACAGAGCGGCACCTCGCCCCCACTTCGGACAGTCAGATCACATCTCACTGCTTATGTACCCAGCCTACAGACAAAAGCTGAAACAAACAAACCCAGTTATTAAGCAAATTAAGCACTGGACTCCAGAGACTGAGAACATCCTGCACAACTGTTTTGCCTGCACAAACTGGGATGTGTTTAAAGCTGCAGCCACTCAAGAGGACTCTTCTGTTAGCATACAGGACTACGCTGAATACGTGACTGCGTACATCAGCACATGCACTGATACCATTGTACCCACCATACAGGTCAGGAAGTTCCCCAACCAGAAGCCCTGGATCAACAGTCAGGTATGTCAGATGCTGCGTGCTTGCTCTCATGCATTTAAATCAGGCTGTGAGGTTGAGTACAAAGCTGCGAAGTATGGACTGAGGAAGGCTATAACAACAACCAAGAGGCAGTACAGAGAAAGGCTGGAAAGGCTCTACTCCACTCCTGACCCGGGGCGCATGTGGCAAGGCCTGCAACACATCACAGACTACAAGATAACTAACAGCAGCACCGCTAGCCGTACTACAGACAGCCTGCCGGACGATCTCAACATCTTTTACACCTGCTTCGAGACCATCAGCCACAGCATAGAGAAGAGACACACACTCGCCCCCCACCCACCCACCCACCAACTAAGAGTCTCACCAGACCAGGTTGGAACAATATATGAATTAATAATTATGATCAGGTATAAAAATTATTTAATTTATATTTATGTATTGGAACCTGAGATGAATTCTCGGTTCATATACACCGGAAAAGTTAATAACACTCGTGGGGCACCACCTTCTATCTCTAAGAAGCAATTTAATCTTTAATTTCATTTTATACCTGTTTAATCACTCAATAAATTAATTAATAATCAGTCTCAAAATTTTAGTGAATTCGATACTGGGGACTTAAACCAGACTCAGAATGAAATAAATTCTCAACAACTTCTCTCATTTTCACATATTTATTAAATGAAATGATGATTAAAAGACATTGCAGTGATTTAATTAACCATAAAATTAAACTCGTAAATGATAGAATAACACTGAACGTTTGCAGAACCAGGGTTAACTGTGAAATGAATTTAGATCAGTTTGAGTTAACGGATTATGAAAAACAACCCAAATTTATGTGGAAAATGAAATTAATTATATGAAAAGTGGGGGCGGTGCGGTGGCGGAGTGGTTAGCACTGCGGCAGCACAGCAACTCACCCTTGGCTGGGGGATCCTGGGTTCGATCCCAGCCCCCCACCAACAGTGATCTGTGTGGAGTTTGCATGTTCTCCCCGTGTCTGCGTGGGTTTACTTGGGGATTTCTCCGGTTTCCTCCCACATGCCAAAAACATGCAAGTTAGGTTAATTGGCATCAAACTGTGGATTCTAAATTGCCCTTAGGTATGACTGTGAGAGTGAATGGTTGTCTGTCTCTCTGTGTTGGCCCTGCGATGGACTGGCGATCTGTCCAGGGTGTACCCTGCCTCTCGCCCAAAGATGCTGGGATAGGCTCCAGCCCCGCCCCCCCCCCCCCCGCGACCCGAAAAGGATTAAGGGGAAGAAGATAAATGAACGAAAAGTTCTGGATTACTCTAAGAAAATGAAAATGGGATTTTAATGAAAAGAAAGGTTATATTACTTGTGCTTTAATTTTGCATCTGATCCATCCATCCATCCATCCATCTTCTACCGCTTTTCCGGAGGTCCGGGTCGCGGAGGCAGCAGTTCAAGCAGAGAAGCCCAGACTTCCCTCTCCCCAGCCACCTGCTCCAGCTCTTCAGAGGGGATACCAAGGCGTTCCCAGACTAGCTGGGAGACATAGTCTCTCCACCGAGTCCTGGGTCTGCCCCGGGGTCTCCTCCCAGTGGGACGTGCCTGAAACACCTCAAGTGGGAGACGTCCAGGAGGCATCCTAATCAGATGCCCATACCACCTCAACTGACTCCTTTCAATGTGGAGGAGCAGCGGTTCTACTCTGAGCCTCTCCCGGATGACTGAGCTCCTCACCCTATCTCTGAGGGTGAGTCCAGCAATCCTACGGAGAAAGCTCATTTCAGCCGCTTGTATCCGCGATCTCGTTCTTTCAGTCATTACCCAAAGCTCGTGACCATAGGTGAGAGTAGGAACGTAGATTGACTGGTAAATCGACAGCTTTGCCTTAGAACTAAGCTCCCTCTTCACCACAACAGACCGGTACAACGTCCGCATCACTGCAGATGCTGCTCCAATCCGTCTGTCGATCTCTCGCTCCATTTTCCCCTCACTCGTGAACAAGACCCCAAGATACTTAAACTCCTCCACTTGGGGCAGGAGCCTGTCCCCAACCCGGAGAGGACAATCCACCTTTTTCCGGCTGAGGACCATGGACTCGGACTTGGAGGTGCTGATTCTCATCCCAGCCGCTTCACACTCAGCGGCAAACTGTCCCAGCAAGAGCTGTAGGTCATTGCTGGATGAAGCCAACAGGACAACATCATCTGCAAACAACAGAGATGAGATCCTGTGGTCACCAAGCATGACACCCTCCATTCCCTGGCTGCGCCTAGAAATCCTGTCCATAAAAATTATGAACAGGACCGGTGACAAAGGGCAGCCCTGGCGGAGTCCAACTCTCACTGGGAATGACTCCGACCGAGTGTTGGCAATACGAACTAAACTCTCACAACGGTCGTACAGAGACCGAATAGCTCGTAACAACAAGCCCGATACCCCATACTCCCGAAGCACCCCCCACAAAAATCCACGAGGGACGCGGTCAAATGCCTTCTCCAAGTCCACAAAACACATGTAAACTGGTTGGGCAAACTCCCACGAACCCTCAAGAATTCTCGAGAGGGTAAAGAGCTGGTCCGATGTGCCACGGCCAGGACGAAAACCACATTGCTCCTCCTGAATCCGAGGTTCGACCAACGGCCGGACTCTCCTCTCCAGTACCTTGGCATAGACCTTCCCAGGGAGGCTGAGGAGTGTGATCCCTCTAAAGTTGGAGCACACCCTCCGGTCCCCTTTTTTGAAGAGAGGAACCACCACCCCGGTTTGCCATGCCAAAGGCACTGCCCCCGACCTCCACGCAATGTTGCAGAGGCGTGTCAACCATGACAACCCAACAACATCCAGGGCCTTGAGGTACTCGGGGCGAATCTCGTCCACCCCCGGGGCCCGGCCACCAAGGAGATTTTTAACCACCTTGGCGACCTCAGCCCCTGTGATAGGCGAGTCATCCCCCTTGTCCCCAAACCCTGCTTCCTCTGTGGAAGGCGTATCAGTGGGATTGAGGAGATCCTCGAAGTATTCCTTCCACCGCCCGACGATATCCCCAGTTGAAGTCAACAGTGTCCCATCCGCACCATACACAGTATGGACGGGGAGCTGCTTTCCCCTCCTGAGCCGCCGAACAGTTTGCCAGAATCTCTTTGAAGCCGACCGAAAGTCTTGTTCCATGGCCTCACCGAACTCCTCCCATACCCGGGTTTTTGCTTCAGCAACCACCCGAGCTGCACTCCGCTTGGCCTGCCGGTACACCTCAGCTGCTTCGGGAGTACCACAAGCCAACCAAGCTTGATAGGACTCCTTCTTCAGCTTAATGGCCCCCCTCACCACTGGTGTCCACCACTTGGTTCGGGGGTTGCCACCACGAGATGCACCAACCACCTTGCGGCCGCAGCTCTGGGCCGCCGCTTCAACAACAGAGGTGGAGAACATGGCCCATTCAGACTCCATGTCTCCAGACTCCCTCAGAATGTGGTTGAAGTTCTTCCGGAGGTGGGAGTTGAAGACCTCCCGGACAGGGGCCTCAGCCAGACGCTCCCAGCACACCCTCACTATACGTTTGGGTCTACCAGGTCTGAATGGCTTCCTCCCCTGCCATCGGATCCAACTCACCACCAGGTGGTGATCAGTTGACAGCTCTGCACCTCTCTTTACTCGGGTGTCCAAGACATACGGTCGCAGGTCTGATGATACGATAACAAAATCGATCATCGACCTGCGGCCTAGGGTGTCCTGGTGCCAGGTGCACATATGAACACCCTTATGCTTGAACATGGTGTTCGTTATGGACAGACTGTGGTTAGCACAGAAGTCCAATAACTGAACACCACTCGGGTTCAGATCGGGCAGGCCGTTCCTCCCAATCACCCCCCTCCAGGTTTCACTGTCGTTGCCCACGTGCGCATTGAAGTCCCCCAGTAGGACAATGGAGTCTCCAGGAGGAGACTCTGATCAGATATCAAAATTATTATCAAACCTCAGATGTTTCATTCAGCAGATGAATTAAAATTGCCGCTCACGTGATTCCTCGGTGATTCCTTGTCGGTGTTGTCCTCAGCCAAAGATTTCATGGATGTTAGGGAAAATATCTGCCAGCAGATATTTCAGGGTCCACAATTTGATCTTTATAGTCAAGCAGTCGACAAGGCTGGATTTTGACTGTATGACTCACAGTTGCAACTTAGGTCGAAACAAGATGGTGAAGATGTTTCTTCAGGGTTTGGTAAAGAGGCTGCACGTCCTGCTTTCTTCTTCGTTGGCAAGCGGCTTCCCAGAGGAATTTGATAATAATTAAATATATCTAATCTGATCTCAAGTCAAAGAGTTTCGGACTTTAGATAAAAGAGCTTCTGGTGTGGGATTGGTCAATAAAAATATTATAAAAATAAAGTCAAGATTAAAATTTAAATTAAAATTAAAACCGTGGTTTTACAGAAAGTTCAACAGGAAAAAGTTATAAGAATAATAGTCTAGGATTGGAGTTTAACTCCTAATTAGAATTGAGCTCAGAAAGAAAGAATTCCTAGGCATTTAAAGAAAAAAACATTAAAATACAAAGAGGTTACAACAAAACAGGATACTTCAGGCTCTGTGATCGTAGAAAAGCAACACGTGGGAGAAATCCTTTGTTCTCCGGTGGTTCTCTGCTGTGACAGACAAAGTGAACAGAACAATGGGCAAGAGACAAAAGAGAAAAGAGAGACGGAAGTGAGGGCGTCGTTTCCTTTTATAACTTCAGTTGAGCTTTCGCGGGCTTCCGGAACTCAGACCAATAGCCTTCCTTCGTGGGCAGGCTTTAAGAACTTTAGTCCAATAAACAAACAGTCTTTTGTCTGGAACTTTGAGAGCTGTTGTCAAGCAGAGATTGGCTGAGATCGGTCACATGATTTGAGATACGCTTTGCAAATCTAATACACATTTTAATACTGGAATATTCCTCCATACCTTTACGTATAACTGTAACCTATTTCGGTGTTCATGCAACTTATAAGCAGTGCTTCTAAATTAACATGCAAGAATAAACATTCATTTAAACATTTTAACATGCAGATATTTAAATCAAGGATTGATATATTTCAAACCTATTATTGATTGTCCAGAATAAACATCAAGAGTCCATTTGCTTTTCATGGTCCTGGAAAAGAAGAAGAGGTTTAGAATTGAGTTAACACAGATGTGATGAAAAGCTTCACTGGTTAGATCTGGCATGTCCCAGAGTTGCCATTAAGGCCATTGTTGAGCTGCGGATCTTTCTGGGCCATATGACGTACTCCAGGGTTCTGTTCTATGTCTCCACATTTATGGACCATAAAGTCAAAGCAGGAAATGCATTAGGATGAATTCCTTAGACTGGTTTTAACAAAGGAATGTGAGTTCAGCCGTGGCTTGGGGGAATGACAGAGTAGTTCTTGACTGTCCTTTTCCTGGGTGAAACAATGTCTTTAAGCAGAAGAATAATTGTTATTGATAAGTCAAAGTGAGATGATGCTACAATGTAAACAAAGCACTAAGGAATATCAACCCCTGCGAGGCAGCAGGACCAGACAACATCCCTGGGCGGGCCCTCAGAGCATGCACTGCAGAGCTGACTGATGTTCTCACAGCAATCTTCAACCTCTCCCTCAACCAGAACATAGTCCCCTCCTGCTTCAAAACAACAACCATCATCCCCGTCCCCAAAAGGAGCCTGCCAACCTGTCTCAATGATTACAGACTGGTAGCACTCACTCAAATCATCATGAAGTGCTTTGAGAAAGTGGCACTGCCCCTCATTCAGGACAGCATACCGGGCACCCTGGACCCCCTGCAGTACGCCTACCAGCCCAATAGGTCTACCTCAGATGCCATTGCTGTAGCACTCCATTATTCTCTCTCCCACCTGGAGGATAAAGACTCCTACATTAGGATGTTCTTTGTCGACTACAGCTCCACCTTCAACACGGTCATCCCCCACAAACTCACTGACAATCTTCACTTGGCCTGCACCCCACCCTCTGTGACTGGCTACTGGACTTTCTAACTGGCAGGCCCCAGTCTGTCAGGATGGGTAACAGGACCTCAGCCAGCATCATCACAAACACAGGTGTCCCCCAGGGTTGTGTTCTCAACCCCATCCTCTACAGCCTCTTCACCCATGACTGTGTTACCTCCCACAAAGACAACATCATCCTGAAGTTTGCGGATGACACAGCAGTGATAGGACGCATTACGGGTGATGACAAAGCATCCTATGGGAGGGAGGTGGCCAACCTGGTGTCATGGTGTGAGGACAACAATCTCACCCTCAACACGGACAAGACAAAGGAAATGATTGTAGACATGAGGAAAGGGAGGAGGAGACCCCATCGGCCACTGTTCGTCCGGAAGCTTGAGATGGAGAGGGTAAACAGCTTTAAATACCTGGGCATCCACATCAACTGAGGACCTTAAGTAGATACACAACACCACAGAGCTGGTCAAGAGAGCTCAACAGCGACTGTATTTTCTGAGGAGGCTGAAGAAGTTCGGCATGTCTTCCAGGATCCTCAACAATTTCTACAGCTGCATCATTGAGATCATCCTGACCAATGGCATCACTGCATGGTACGGAAACACCACTGCCCTGGAGCGCAAACGGCTGCAGAGAGTGGTGAAGACAGCGGGGAAGATCATCAGGACTCCACTCCCCTCTCTGCAGAGTATCTACCACCGCAAAGTCCAAAGGAGAGCTGACGCCATCCCCCGGGACCCCACCCACCCCCAACACAGACTGTTCACACTTCTACCTTCAGGACGGAGGTACAGAAGTGTGAAATGCCAGACAACCAGAGTGAAAAACTCCTTCTTTCCCACTGCCAGCAGACTCATGAACAGACAACAACTCCCTAAACTCTATAACACAGCTTTGCATATAGGAACTCACACACCGGCTGCTAAATTTAAATTTGCACACTGCTCACCTGTACAGTAGATATAGTATCACCTGTCTGATGTTCATATCATCTCTGCTGCTACTTATCAGTAATTTGTAATTATACACTGCTTGTTGCACAATGCTCATTTGCACACTGTACATAAGTCTATGCCATCTCAGGTTACATCAGGTTGCACAATGTTCATTTGCACACTGTATATAGGTTCATGCCATCTCAGGTTCACATCATCTCTGATATCAATATACCACTATCACTTTAGTCATCCAGTGACTTTCATTTTCATTCCTCTACTGCCTAACTGTGTGTTGGTGTATGTGTCTTAGCATCCATCAGTACTAGGATTGAGTTACTGAAAAGTGTGTGTCATGACCTATTAGAATTGTTGTTTCTGTACCTTTAACTTGGCATTCATTCGGAGAGCAAAGTAAGAATTTCATTGCTCAGGAAATGTAGCATTTCTCAACTGTGCACATGATAATAAAGCCTTTGAATCTTGTGAATCTTTAATTTGAGAATTGAAGGCCAGCATATCCTGTGCACACTCGGGGCTTCGGACTCGTTTGAGGACGTGGTCGAGCTACTAGTGAGACATTTTCATACCCCGGATAGCGTGAATGTCTGGAGAATTCAGTTCCGGCAATGACATCAATGTGCGGGTGAGCCTGTCTGCCAGTTTGTCACTGACTTGAGGCAGCTAGCTAGCAAGTGTCATTTTGGGCCACTGGAGGAAGAAATGTTTCGTGACCAGCTGGCGGAGCACATGAACAGTGCCATTTTACGAGCTAGGCTACTCACAGCACCAAGTGACTTAACATTAGCCAGGGCTGCCGAGCTAGCTCTCCAAATGGAGAACGCAGACAAGCTAGCTTCAGAGCTAAAGTGGCGCCAGTCACAACAGCAGCTGGAGCCTACCACCGTGGCATTAGTAGCGGACCCTGATAGCGAGGATAGCTTGGATGATGACAACGCAGAAACCAACGCTACCAGCCGAAGGTCTTCCCCGGGAAAATCCCTGTGTATGGGTTGTGGGTCTGCAAAGCACCAATACAAGGCTAGGGAATGCCCCGCTAGAGGGAAGCATTGCAGAAAGTGTGGACGCTTGAACCATTATGCTAGAGTGTGCCATGTATCTGAGCAGGATAGCCCATGGAAGAAATCACACCGCCTGCCCCCGACAACTATTCACATGGTGTCCTTGTGTACCAACGAGTATGCGTTCTGCACAGTGACACTGGACGGCGTGGAGGTGCTACTGCTGCTCGACACAGGGGCGGAGAGGTCACTGCTGAATTGGGCCACGGTGAAGAAGTTTTTCCCCCACTACAGGATAAGAGGTGACCCAGTGCCGCTTTACAGTTATGGAGGTGGCAGGCTGTGCATGGTTGGAATGTTGGCGTTAACGGTTTGGTACAAGTTGGCGGTGATGGCTGATTTCACGTTCCACGTCACGGCCCGAGGCGACAACATCATGGGCTGTGACCTGTTTTACGGACTGGGTTTCACCACCAAAGTCAACGCTCGGGAAGAATGGTCTGGTTGTGGTTAGTGGAATCATCCGGTTCCGGTAGTGGAGGCCGACGCTGTGTGGGACGAAGACCTAACGGACACCACAGTGGTCAAGCAGGACCAGCCTCACTCAGGTTCAACGCAGGAGGGTCTTAGTGCCGGCGTTCAGGGAACGGTAGGAGAAGGTACCAAGCGTGGCGGCGAGGTGCCTACGTCGGCGAGTGACGCCAACGTGCTAGCCCCAGACTCCTCCGGAGCTTGGCCGCAGAGGGCTGGATGATCTGCAGCTACCATGGTGACCACTGCAACAGCTTTAGAAGAGGTCGGGGCCAGACCGACAGGCACGGAGAAACTGCGTGCCAAACAGCACCATTGCAGGCCAAGCAAAACCCCTCTTAGGGTAATGTACTTGGTCCGGGTCCGAGAAGAGGGACGTCTACAGCGAATATGGGCCAGATAACAGCCAACGGAACACCTATGCATTGTGGCTAAGCTGGGCGCAGCTTACTGCCAGCTGTCTGATGGCTCAGCGAGGCATGCCAATGGGTTGCAGCGTGTCCAGGATGAGGCTCCTGGTGGCGGGGCTGGACAAGAGCAGCAGCCGGTGGCGATGAGAGGAGGAGCTTTCGTCCATAAGGTCAGCTGCGATCCCGGGGGCACGCTGCTTCCAGGGGCGGGTCTGCTAAGGGGCTGCCCTGGGCCCCCCACAAGCCGGTTCTACCCCTTTCTGCCAGAAGGACAGTAATGTACATTTAATAAATAGTTCATTGTTCATATATTTGTGTATGAAAAAAAAGTTATTGTTCTGGGTGTTAGTAGTTTAGGAACACAGCACTAAATTTAAGTTATTAATGATCTTTCTTTATTTTACAGGTGGCAGAATAATCCACCTTGCCGTGTGGGGTAGGATGGTAGTCCACCCGTCCTCCCTAGTTTAGGTTTTATCGTGTGATTGTGTTAGGCCATTTAGTGATTTCAGTTTTCGTTTTGTTAGTGCGTGATTCGGGTCCTAAATTGGGGAGGGTCTTAATTGCGTGTGTGGCTTCGGACTTTTCTCCTGGGGGGAGGGGTGGAATGTAATGTTATGTTTAATGCCATTATTAGACTGGTCACACAACACTGACGCACTCTACAAGAAGGGACAGCGCAGGCTGTTCCTACTGAGGAGGCTCAGGTCTTTTGGTGTACAAGGGATGCTCTTGAAGACATTCTACGACACGGTGGTGGAATCAGCCATCACTTCTGGAAGAGACTGTACACTGTACACTTTACACTGTAGATAGAATAAAGCATAATTTCGTTCTACTGTACATGATTGGTTGTATGGTTGAATAACAATAAAGGGTGATTAATTTATGTGTACATATGTATATTCACTGCTCTTATTTTCTTATCTTCTAAATTATTGCTCTGAGTGTTGCTATCCCTGTGCTGTTGCAATCCTGGAATTTCCCCATTGTGGGACTAATAAAGGCAAATCTTATCTTAAGTTGAGCGAAGTTCAACAATGAACAAGGCAACAGTGCCCTTCTAATTGGCATCATTTAGCTAATTTATATCAGTCAAAAATATATACATTTCCTGGAAATTATTTTAATCAGCCAGTGGCATGCTGTATTAAGGAGCAGACTAAGTATTTAGCACACTTTTCTTTAGAATTTCAAAAACAATTTTCAGAAAAAGCAAGCGATTGAATGTCTATAGATTACAGAGGTTTATCAGTTTTATGGCTGTAATTCGATTTTAAGTAGTTGTTAGACCTGCTGCAATATATATGCAGCCTTATACAGTGATTGTCCAGGCAAATCAGCATGCATATATTCACAGGTGGAGAAAATAAAGAGATGCAGACGACAAATGGTTTCTACTTTTACACAATGCTGCTGTGTAGCAGCAATGCTAGCGGAGCTAATGCTACACTACAATAACACTCTTTATGCCCATTACTGCACATGCAATAGCCATTAATCGTACATCAATATAAATGTAAAACACATGAAAATGTTCAACAGTTTGTGTTTGATTCTCACATTTTACATGCTAACAACAGTAGGATTTGACAAGGCTGACTAGCTAACATTAGCCTGGTCCTGGCGACAGACAGTTAACACAACTCCAGCATTAACTAGACTTGTGGAGAAGCCAAAAGAATCAACTATTTTAATGATTACAACAGTACTACGATGCTCTGATAATGCTTACCTATTCAGGAACAGTGAACGAATGAGCGCCTGAAAGTGCCCTCGTTTTGTGAGGCCTTAGGTCTGTGTTTATGGCTGTGGAATGTCTGGTATTTCACAATTATGACTTTAAATCTCATAATTATGACTTTTTATCTCAAAATTATGACTTTAAATCTCATTATTATGACTTTTTATCTCAAAATTCTGACTTTAAATCTCATAATTCTGACTTTAAAAGTCATTATTATGACTTTAAATCTCATAATTATGGCTTTTTATCTCATAATTATGACTTTAAGTCTCATTATGACTTTTTATCTCAAAATTATTACTTTAAATCTCATAATTATGACTTTAAAAGTCATTATGACTTTAAATCTCAATTATGACCTTTTATCTCATAATTCTGACTTTAAATCTCATAATTATGACTTTTATCTCATAATTATGACTTTAAATCTCATTATTATGACATACCATGGGAGAGTTTTTTTCCCCAAGTGTCACGCCGCGCCGCTCATCAGCGGCGCCACCTGCTCGCACACCTGTCAACCATCAGCGGCGGGGAATATAAGCCGCCTCGCCCTGAGCTTCGGCCTGAAGCCGTTAGACTTCATCTCCCTTCCATGAGAAGCAACTACTCTTTCTTCAGCACCACGCTAAGCAGTAAGAAGATCACTTACCTCACCTCATCCAGTCTGCTCCCCTGTGCACAGGTGGATTCCTCGGCGGCGGACAACTCCGTCCCTCGTTCCTCCTCACTGCTGCACCGAGTCCTGCAGGTGACTGTCTCCCGGGGTCCCGTCCTTGATGTGCCAGTCATCGGTCCCATACAAGTAAGCTTCTCTCCCTCGCCTATTCTCCTCCTGTGTTGGTGTGTGCCCGTCACCCTGTGTCTGTTCTTTCCCATAGGGTTGCCGGCTGAACGGTCTCCTGCCTCTGTGCCCGAAGCAGACGCCACCACCAATACATTTACATTCCGCTGACACACACCCATACATCCCTGTTGTTAATAAACAGTTTGAACTACTCTGAGCCTGTGTGTGTGCGTCTCCTGAGCCGAACGTTATGTCAGTACGGCTTCAGCAGAGCGGCTCGGCAGACGGCGGGCTCGCACACCGGTTTACCATCCTCGAGGCTCGAGTGGATCAGGTTGTTTATCAGCAACAGGTGATCCTAAATCAATTAGTAAATTTAACTAACCGATTGAACCGCCTGGACCCCCAACAGCCGTTCCCCCTGGCTCGCCAGGGTGGCGCGGCTCCTGCTGTTCCAGCGGCCGTCCAGCCGGCTCCAGTGGCACCGGTTCGGCTCACACCGACTCCGACCCCCGCCCGCTTTAGCGGTAAGCTCGGTGGAGCGTGGGGGTTCATTATGCAATGTGAGTCCGTGTTCCACCGTGTGCCCGGAGATTTTCCCTCGGATCACAGCCAAATTGGTTACATAGGGAATCTTCTGGAGGGGCGTGCGTTAACTTGGACCTACGCCGTAATGACGAGGCCCAGTTATGCCACCCTCACCTATGACCAATTCGTGAGGCACTTTCTGGAGGTCTTTGACCATTCTCAAACCGAGACGGTCCAGACCGATCGGCTTCTCGCGCTCCAGCAGGGAAGCCGGTCGGCAGCGGACTACGCGGTCGACTTCCGGGTAGCGGCGGAGGAATTGGGCTGGGAGGAACGCTCCCTCTGTGGCCTGTTCCTCCGCAGCCTCAATGATGATCTGAGGGATGAACTGGCTGGACGGGATATCCCTGAAACGCTAGCGGAGCTAACTTCTTTAGCCATCAGCTTGGACAACAGGCTGCGCGAGCGCTCCTCAGGACGGAAGTCGTCTACTTCGCGCCCTCGGGGAGTCTCGCTGCGCCTGCCCCAAGCTCGCCCCCTGGCGGCGCCGCCACCATCGTGCCCCGATGAGTCGGAGCCGATGGTGACGGGCTGGACAAAGCTCTCTCCGGCAGAGAGACAACGCCGCCGTGAGTTGAATCTCTGCATGTATTGCGGAGACAGTCAACACACGGTGGAGCTTTGTCCACAAAAAGCCAAACGGCGGGGTCCGCGAGTCACTGTAGGGGGCCTCGCGGACGTCAATCGGTTAGGTCCACTCACTCAATTAAAGCTGCCCATCCGTTTCTGCCACAACCCCACTGGGCATCTCACCCACGCACTGGTGGATTCGGGTGCAGAAGGCAGCTTCATTTCACAGAGCCTGGCAACCCGTTTGGGCATCCGCTGTCAGGCACTGAAAAATCCCATCTCCCTTGTCAACCTCTCCCGTGCCTCCCTTGGGAGAGTGTCACACCAAACCATCCCCGTTCCGGTCATCATCTCGGGAAACCACCGGGAGGAGATGACCTTCTATGTCCTCCCCAACTCTGTGTCGCCCGTCATCCTGGGGTATCCCTGGCTTCGCCTTCACAACCCGGTCCTGGATTGGAAATCAGCTGGGATATCGGCATGGAGTACATTCTGCATGGGCACCTGCCTGCAGTCCGCTGCCTGCTCTCCGTCCGCTCCTCCCCCTGCGACGGACGCTGCACCCCCGGACCTGTCTCTGGTGCCTCCGGAATTTCACGACCTGGGTATGGTGTTCAGCAAGACGAAAGCTATGTCTCTCCCCCCTCATCGGCCCTATGACTGTGCCATCAACCTCCGCCAGGGGGCTCCCTTACCTTCTGGTCGGCTCTATAGCCTGTCAGCGCCGGTGGCATGGCTGCGCAGTGGTTAGCACTGCGGCAGCACAGTTTACCCTTGGCCGGGGGATTGTGGGGATCGTGGGATTGTGGGTTCGATCCCAGCCCCCGACCAACAGGGATCTGTGTGGAATTTGCATGTTCTCCCCGTGTTGCGTGGGTTTACTCCGGGATTTCTCCGGTTTCCTCCCACATGCCAAAAACATGCATGTTAGGTTAATTGGCTGTTCTAAATTGTCCCTAGATATCTGTTTCCTATAGGCCCTTAGAATAGAGGGTTAGTATTAATGAAAGCGCTTTGAGTGGTCTTTGTGACTAGAAAAGCGCTATATAAGTGCAGGTTAGTTAGTTAGTTAGTTAGTTAGAAGGAGACGATGAACGCCTACCTGAAAGAGTCATTAAGTGCTAGGATAATCTGCCCATCATCGTCACCCGTGGGGGCAGGGTTCTTCTTCGTGGGAAAAAAGGATGGGTCCCTCCGCCCTTGTATTGACTACCGGGCCCTCAACGATATCACGGAGAAGGACCGTTACACCCTGCCCCTCATGGACACTGCCTTCCACTCCCTCCAGGGGGTGACCTGGTTCACCAAGCTGGATCTACGCAGCGCTTACCACCTCATCCGGATCCGGGAGGGAGATGAGTGGAAAACAGCCTTCCGTACCCCGAACGGCCACTTTGAATACCTGGTAATGCCGTTCGGGTTGACCAACGCCCCTGCCGTCTTTCAGCGCCTCATAAATGACGTCCTCCAGGACTTCATCGGCCTTTTCGTGTTCGTCTACCTGGACGATATTCTCATCTTCTCCAAGTCCAGGGACGAGCACCAGGTCCACGTGAGGCGGGTCCTCCAAAGGCTGCTGGAGAATCGTCTGTACGTGAAGGCAGAAAAATGTGAATTTTACGCCAGGACTACGTCCTTCCTGGGGTTCATCATCGCCCACGACAAGGTGCTCCCAGATCCAGAGAAGGTGAAGGCGGTGGTGGAATGGCCTACACCTGCATCCCGGAAGCAGGTGCAACAGTTCGTTGGCTTCCCCAATTTCTACCGCTGCTTTGTCCCCAACTTCAGCTCCATCGTGGGACCACTGACCCGCCTCACGTCCCCGAAGGTCCCGTTCCGGTGGACCGAAGAGGTCGCTGTCGCCTTTAAGGCGCTGAAGGCGGAGTTCTCCTCCTCCCGGGTCCTTTGCCAGGTCGACCCCGCGCTGCAGTGCATCGTAGAGGTAGACGCCTCGGACACGGGAGTGGGGGCAGTGCTGTCCCAGCGATCGCCGGACGATGGCGCCAAACGGCCCTGCGCCTTCTTCTCCCGGCGCTTGTCCCCGGCGGAGAGGAACTACGATGTGGGGGACAGAGAGCTCTTGGCCATCAAACTCGCCCTGCAGGAGTGGCGCCACTGGCTAGAGGGGGCGAACCTGCCGTTCGTGGTCCTCACGGACCACAAGAACTTAGAGTATTTACGATCTGCCAAGTGCCTGAACGCCCGCCAGGCGCGTTGGTCACTGTTCTTCGCCAGGTTCCAATTTTCAATCACCTTCAGGCCTGGCTCTAAGAACGGCCTGCCTGACGCCCTCTCTAGGCAGTTCACTCCCGTGGAGTCGGAGGAGACGCCCCACTCCATCCTGCCCAGGTCGTGTGTCGTGGGAGCCATCTTGTGGGACATCGAGAGCAAGATCCGGAAGGCACAGGAGGTGGAACCTGACCCTGGCGGCGGACCAGAGGGGAGGCTGTTCGTGCCATCCGCGGTCCGAGGAGAGGTCATCCACTGGCTACACACCTCCGAGCTCACCTGTCACCCTGGCACCTCCCGGATGATAGACCTCCTCCAACGGTCCTTTTGGTGGCCGGGCCTGCGGAGGGATGCAGCCCGCTACGCCCGGGCTTGCCCAATCTGTGCCACCTGCAAGTCGGGAAATGCCCCTCCAGCGGGTCTGCTCCAGCCCCTGCCCGTCCCTGGCAGGCCCTGGTCGCACATCGCGTTGGATTTCGTCACCGGACTCCCCGTCTCCAACTCCTATGACACCATCCTGACCATCGTGGACCGCTTCTCCAAGGCCATGCACTTCGTCCCCCTGCGAGGCCTCCCTACTGCCCTGGAGACGGCGGACCTCCTCGTCCAACACGTGGTCAGGTTGCACGGGATTCCGGTGGATGTGGTCTCGGACCGGGGCCCCCAATTTTCATCTGAGGTTTGGAGGTCATTCTGCAACGCCATCGGAGCCAAGGTGAGCCTCTCCTCCGGCCATCACCCCCAATCCAACGGGCAGTGTGAGCGGACCAACCAGGAGCTGGAGGCTGCGCTCCGCTGTGTGACCAGATCCAAACCCACGTCCTGGAGCAACCATCTTGCCTGGGTTGAATATGCCCACAATACCGCCCGGTCTTCTGCTACAGGGATGTCTCCCTTCAAAGCGTCCCTGGGTTACGACCCCCCGCTGTTCCCGGAGCAGGAGAGTGAGGTAACTGTCCCCTCAGTTAGGGCACATCTCAGGCAGTTCCGCTCCACCTGGACTGCCGCGCGCAATGCGCTCTTACGCACAGCGGAGCGCAACAGGACTGTGGCGGACCGGCGTAGAAGACCTGCCCCGGCGTACAGAGTTGGGCAACACGTCTATGTTTCCACCCAGGATGTCACTTTAAAAGGCGAGAGGAGAAAGCTGGCACAGCGTTTCATGGGTCCCTATCCCATCACCCGGATCATCAACCCGGTGGCTGTGCGCGTGGCTATTCCCCCCTCCCTCCGCATCCATCCCACCTTCCACGTGTCAAAGGTGAAGTTGGCAGTTTCCGACCCCCTTTGCCCCCCTCCTGCAGCGCAACCCGCGCCCCGGATGATTGGTGGCCATCCGGCCTGGTCCGTCTCCTCCATCCTGGACTCTCGGCGCCGGGGTCGTGGGTTGCAATACTTGGTGGACTGGGAGGGCTATGGGCCCGAGCATCGACAGTGGGTGCCCCCGTCGTTCGTGTTGGACCCATCACTCATCGCTGACTTCCACCGAGCGCACCCAGACAAGCCATCGCCAGGAGGCGCTGCTAGAGGGGGGAGTACTGTCACGCCGCGCCGCTCATCAGCGGCGCCACCTGCTCGCACGCCTGTCAACCATCAGCGGCGGGGAATATAAGCCGCCTCGCCCTGAGCTTCGGCCTGAAGCCGTTAGACTTCATCTCCCTTCCATGAGAAGCAACTACTCTTTCTTCAGCACCACGCTAAGCGGTAAGAAGATCACTTACCTCACCTCTTCCAGTCTGCTCCCCTGTGCACAGGTGGATTCCTCGGCGGCGGACAACTCCGTCCGTCGTTCCTCCTCGCTGCTGCACCGAGTCCTGCAGGTGACTGTCTCCCGGGGTCCCGTCCTTGATGTGCCAGTCATCGGTCCCATACAAGTAAGCTTCTCTCCCTCGCCTATTCTCCTCCTGTGTTGGTGTGTGCCCGTCACCCTGTGTCTGTTCTTTCCCATAGGGTTGCCGGCTGAACGGTCTCCTGCCTCTGTGCCCGAAGCAGACGCCACCACCAATACATTTACATTCCGCTGACACACACCCATACATCCCTGTTGTTAATAAACAGTTTGAACTACTCTGAGCCTGTGTGTGTGCGTCTCCTGAGCCGAACGTTATGTCACCAAGTGGCAGAAACTGGCTTCCATAGTTTCCCCTTTATTTTAGTGGGTTACGTATGATTTCTTAAGATATCTGTGATACTATGTGGTCTTCAAAGCCAAACAGCTAAAACTCCACCAGCATAGAAGTTCTCTCACACAAAAACTTAAGAACAGCAACACTTCTTCCTTAAATGGCTTGTTTAAATTTGCTTTTTCCCATAAAGTTATCGCAGCAGACCTGATACAGACTTGTTTTCTGGCTAGTCTGGGACACCCTGTCCTTAGAGAAGACGAAGTCCCCAGTTCCCAGGGAACAGCTCTGGCTCCCTTCCTGTTAACCCTCTACACTGCTGACTTTTCACACACCACACTGCTATCTACAGAAGTTCTCTGACAACTCTGCGATCGGTGGCCTCATCCCTGATGAAGATGATGCAGAATACAGAGGACTTATCCAGGATTTCGCGAACTGGTGCTTACAGAACTGCCTCCAGATCAATGCGAGGAAAACCAAGGAACTGGTGGTGGACTGCCGCAGGCGAGTGTTATGTCTGTAAATACCTTTAGGAATGATGAGACCAGGTGATTGGGCAAACTCAGCTTTATTAATATGTTGGACACACAATACAGCCACCAGGCAGGGGCATCGGCAAGAGGCCGTAAAATGGATGCCCCCGGTATTTATAGGGCAGTGCAGTGGCGGAACTGGAAGCAGCCGCCACTACACCGCACCTCGCAATAATAAGATAAGATAAGATAAGATAAGCCTTTATTAGTCCCACAATGGGGAAATTCCAGGATTGCAACAGCACAGGGATAGCAACACTCAGAGCAATAATTTAGAAGATAAGAAAATAAGAGCAGTGAATATACATATGTACACATAAATATATAAATACATATACACAGTGCGGAGCATTGTAGCTAGATGGAATAAACAGCATAACCGTCTATTTAGTTACCCTACATAGTATGAATATGTACCCATACATATTGTCACCCTCCATAGCGACTGATATTGTCCTAGTTGTATACTGGAGGGAACCATTTGTGTAAATCTGTTGCATCTTGTGCATTCAATACTATTAGGTCGTCACATTTTTTTTGCTATCTCTGCGAGCAGCCCTGCTTAGGTTATACAGTCTGACAGCCGTAGGTAGGAAGGACCTGCGAAACCTTTCGGTTGAGCACCTAGGATGATGTAGTCTACTGCTAAATGAGTTCCTCAGTGCGTTCAGTATGTCCTGCATAGGGTGGGACTTGGACTCCAACAGAGATGACAGTTTAGCCACCATCCTTCTCTCTCCTATCTCCTCCACTAGGTCAAGGCGTTGCCCCAGGACAGAGCTAGCTTTCTTGATCAGTTTGTTCAGTCTCTTCCTATCATCTGCTGTAGTGCCGTTGCCCCAGCAGACCACTCCAAAAGTGATGGGTGATGCCACCACCGTGTCGTAGAATGTCTTCAAGAGCACCCCTTGTACACCAAAAGATCTGAGCATCCTCAGTAGAAACAGCCTGCGCTGTCCCTTCTTGTAGAGTGCATCAGTATTGTGTGACCAGTCTAGTTTATTGTTCAGATGAACACCCAGGTACTTGTAGGATGTTACCATCTCAATGTCTGTTCCCTGGATGTTTACTGATGCTGTGAGGGGTTGTCCTTGCCTGCGGCAGTCCACCACCAGCTCCTTAGTTTTCCTCGCGTTGATGTGGAGGCAGTTCCGATGGCATCAGTCCACGAAGTCCTGGAGAGACTCTTTCTCTTAATAGCTCTGTGAGGAACCTTGGAATTATTTTTGATCAAGATCTGTCCTTCAATTTACATATTAAATTTGTTTCTAAGACTGCCTTCTATCATTTGCGTAATATTGCCAAGATTAGGAGCATCTTGTCTCAGAGTGATGCTGAGAAACTGATCCACGCTTTTGTTAGCTCGAGATTAGATTATTGTAACTCTTAATTATCAGGCTGTCCTAAAACATCTTTAAAAAGTCTTCAGCTGATCCAAAATGCTGCAGCAAGAGTTTTAACAGGTACTAGAAAGAGAGACCATATCTCTCCGGTTCTGGCCTCCCTTCATTGGCTTCCCATAGAGTTTGGAATTAAGTTTAAAATCCTTCTTCTTACTTACAAAGCTCTAAACAATCAGGCTCCTTTTTATTTAAAAGCTCTGATACTACCGTATTATCCTAACAGAGCACTACGCTCCCAAAATGCAGGATTACTTGTAATACCTAGAATCTCCAAAAGTACAATGGGAAGCAGAGCCTTCAGTTATCAAGCTCCTCTCCTGTGGAACCAGCTGCCAATCTGGATTCGGGAGTCAGACTCAATCTCTGTTTTTAAGAATAGGGCTAAAACCTACCTTTTTGATATAGCCTACTATTAGGGAGGGATCATGTGTTTCTGAACCCTCCCTTAGTTATGCTGCTAATAGGTTTAGTCAGCCGGGGGACGATCATCGGCAGCCAGTTAGTGAGGTAGTCCAGGATCCATGATGACAGGTGCTGGTCCACCCCTGCACACAGCAGCTTGTCCTTCAGGATCATCGGTTGGATGGTGTTGAAAGCACTGGAGAAGTCAAAGAACATGATCCTCACCACGTTCCCAGGCTTCTCCAGGTGGGACAGGGAACGGTGAAGGAGGAAGACCACTGCATCCTCCACCCCGATGCCATGCTGGTAGGCAAACTGGAGTGGATCCATCGCTGGTCCCAAAAGGGGGCGGAGGTGAGCAAGGAGCAGTCTCTCCAGGGTCTTCGTCATGTAGCTGTTCAGGTCTTTGGGGTGGGAAGTCTTTGGTACAGGTACCACACAAGATGTTTTCCACAAATGTAGTACCCTCCCCAGCTTCAGGCTCAGGTTGAAGATGTGCTCCACAATCCCACACAGCTGGTCTGTGCAGGACTTGAGGAGCTTTGCGCATCAGAACATCTCCAGCACCCAAACATATGGACCTACAGAGGGAGAAGAAAAATTCAGCCTGGATGTAATTAGAGGTAAATTGTATGGAATATACTGTACACAACTCTGTCTTCACATATTTAGGGCTGTTGCCAGAACTTGGAAAAACAGTGACTAGGTGCTCTGTGTGTATGTGTGTGTGTTGCAAATTTATCAGAAAAGGTAGCAGATTTTAATTTTAAAGGCCATAAATTTGTCCCAGAAAAGAAAAAAGATGAGAAAACAGTAGTAGATTTATGTAAACGTTAACCAGTTTGAAAAAGGAAAATACAAATTTAGGGAGAAAAAAAAGAGTCATAAATTTCAGAGAAAAACTTCACACTAGGGCAGCATGGTGGCGGAGTGGTTAGCACTGCAGAAGCACAGCAACTCACCCTTGGCCGGGGGATCCTGGGTTCGATCCCAGCCCCCGACCAACAGTGATCTGTGTGGAGTTTGCATGTTCTCCCCGTGTCTGTGTGGGTTTACTCCGGGATTCCTCCAGTTTCCTCCCACATGCCAAAAACATGCAAGTTAGGTTAAATGGCATCAAACTGTGGATTCTAAATTGTCCTTAGGTATGACTGTGAGAGTGAATGGTTGTCTGTCTCTCTGTGTTGGCCCTGCGATGGACTGGCGATCTGTCCAGGGTGTACCCTGCCTCTCGCCAAAAGATGCTGGGATAGGCTCCAGCCCCTCCACGACCCGAAAAAGGATTCAGCGGAAGAAGATGGAACTTCACACTAGTGAGTAAAGTCATTACTTGCTACTCATGCCAGTTGTTAGGTCATTCCTGCAGACAAAAGGAGCTAATGTAATTTTGCTGCATCTGTCTGTTTCTGTCCACATTTCATAAAAATCACTACTCTTCTAGGCAATTGCCTCTGTGCTAACCAAACTCGGTCACAATGATCCTCAGGTGGGTCTGCATTCAGGTTGTGCTCAGGGTCAACGATCAGGAGATCTGGGTGCTTTTGTGCCTTATCAGACCATAATGAGCTACTGTGTATTTCATGATCTGGTGTCAGACTTTCTTACTCTTCAGTAATTTCTTGTTGACTACTCTTGCTTATTGTAAGGATTTACATATTTATTAATCTGCTTTTGGTATATATTGTATGTTTTGCCTTCTATGAAGGACTAAACAAGGTTGATTCAGCTTGGAAATAACTACAGGATACATCCAGTACAAAACTCATAGCTGCTCATAGCTGCTCATCCATCGTGCATGCAGTAATGGATTGTGAACACATTGAGGAGTATTTCCAATGTGGTTTATCTAATGATGAAATCCTTGCTTTACTAGCTGAAGTGCATGGGGTTGTCATAAGCAAAAGGACACTGGAAAGGATCCTAAGTAAGAAGAGACTTTGGCGCAGAATAAACAAATCCGATGTGGCTGAGGTGGCAGCTTTCATTCAACAGCAGCTTGAAACCTCTGGGCAGTGCCATGAATATAGGTGGATGCACCAAAAATGTTGGATGAATGGCTTTGTATCATCATCATCATAGCAGTCTGTCGCGGGCGACAATGACTGTTTCATTTAGGTCTGATCAGATTCCTCAATGCAGCTCTGTCCCCCGCCCTCTGCTGCCAGGAATTCCCGGCCCTGCAAACCCGGGCAACGTCCGAGCCGGTATGAGTTGCTTGAACAACAGTATGAGTTGCTTTGTAACAGAAAGGGAAACAGTTCGAGTTCTGCTACGTCTACTAGATGGTGAAGGAGTTGATCTGAGGTCAAGAAATCGACTATGGAGGCGAATTTATCATAGTCGTGGTCCCAACTACGTTTGGTATATTGATGGTTACAATAAGCTTAAGCCACTGGGATTTGGAATTAGTGGGTGTATTGATGGCTTTTCCAGGAGCATCATGTGGCTTGAAGCTTACAAAACAAATAATGATCCAAAAGTCATTGCTGGCTACTTCTTAGATGCTGTGATTAAAGCTGAGGGTTACCCTTAAAGATTGAGACTGGATTTGGGAACAGAAAATGTGTATGTGGCTGACATGCAGAGGTTTTTGCATTTTTCAAAAAATCATCCTGAAACAGATAATGTAACCTTTGGTCCAAGCACTGGAAATCAGTGAATTGAAAGATGGTGGCTGATCCTGCGAAGCGATTGTATCCAGTTTTGGATTGACCTCTTTGACAAACTAAGCGATGATGGATACTTCTTGGACACCTTCTTGGACTCAGCCTTGGTCCAGTTCTGTTTTCTTCACATAATACAGGTGAGTTTAACTTTAGGTTCGGCTAATTGACTTATAGTGGCTGTTTTTAGCTTGGTCCAGCAAAGCCAAAAGAAGCTAATGCATTAGCGCCACGTCCAGCCATCCACATTTTATGGGAGTTGCTACTCCTCTTAGGCAATTGTCTTGATGCTCACCTAACTCAAACACAATGACCCTCAGGTGGTTCTTCATCCAGGTAGTGCTCAAGGCAATGGTGAGGGTCAAAAGTCAGGACATTAGAGCAGTATTTATGATTTTGTTCAGGCCGAAATGAGCTTCCCCACCATTGACGGCCTACAGTTGTGTGAAAAAGTGTTTGCTCCCGTCCTGATTTCTCATTTTTTGTATTTTGTCACACTTAAATGATTCAGATCATTAAACAAATTTAAATATTAGACAAAGATAACACAAGTAAACACAAGTAAACGCAGCGACCGGCAGCTGGTGGCTTGTCACCGGACTGCAGAACAAATCTACCTACGGGTACAAAATAAGTCAAAAAAAAAAAAAAAAAGATAACACAAGTAAACACAAGTAAACACAAAATGCAGTTTTTAAATTGAAGGTGTTTATTATTAAGGTTAAAAAAAATCCAAACCTACATGGCCCTGCGTGAAAAAGTGATTGCCCCCCTGTTAAAACATAAATTAACTGTGGTTTATCACATCTTTGGAAAGCTGAGTTCAATTTTCTAGCCATTTCTAAAGCTTTGGGACTTCAGCGACGCACAGTGAGAGCCATTATCCACAAATGGCGAAAACATGGAACAGTGTTGAGCCTTCCCAGGAGTGGCCGGCTGACCACAATTACCCCAAGAGCGCAGCGATGACTCATCCAAGAAATCACAAAAGACCCCACAACAACATCCAAAGAACTGCAGGCTTCACTTGCCTCAGTTAAGGTCAGTGTTCATGACTCCACCATAAGAAAGAGACTGGGCAAAAATGGCCTGCATGGCAGAGTTCCAAGACGAAAACCACTTCTGAGCAAAAATTACATAAAGGCTTGTCTCAGTTTTGCCAGAAGACATCTTGATGATCCCCAAGACTTTTGGGAAAATACTCTGTGGACTGACAAGACAAAAGTTGAACTTTTTGGAAGGTGTGTGTCCCATTACATCCGGCATTAAAGTAACACAGCATTTCAGAAAAGGAACATCATTCCAAAAGTAAAATATGGTGGTGGGAGTGTGATGGTCTGGGGCTGTTTTGCTGCTTCAGGACCTGGAAGACTTGCTGTGGTAAATGGAACCATGAATTCTGCTGTCTACCAAAAAATCCTGAAGGAGAATATCTGGCCATCTGTTCGTGACCTCAAGTTGAAGCACACTTAGGTTCTGCAGCAGGACTACAGTCAAAAACAAACCAGCGAGTCCACCTCCAAATGGCTTAAGAAAAACAAAATGAAGACTTTGGAGTGGCCTAATCAAAGTTCTGACCTGAATGTGACTGAAAAGCTGTGGCATGACCTTAAAAAGGCAGTTCATGCTTGAAAACCCTCCAATGTGGCTGAATCACAACAATTTTGCAAAGATGAGTGGGCCAAAATTCCTCCACAGCGCTGTAAAAGACTCACTGCCAGTTATTGCAAATGCTCGATTGCAGTTGTTGCAGCTAAGGGTGGCCCAACCAGTTATTAGGTTTCGGGGGCAATCACTTTTTCACACAGGGCCATGTAGGTTTGGATTCTATTTTTCCCTTAATAATAAACACCTTCATTTAAAAACTGCATTTTGTGTATACCTGTGTTATCTTTGTCTAATATTTAAATTTGTTTGATGATCTGAAACATTTAAGTGTGACAAACATACAAAAAAATAGGGTGCAAACACTTTTTCACACCACTGTAGTTCTTACAGTCACAGCAAATATTATGAGGCTGTACATTTCTTGAGTATTCATGAATAACATAAAATCATAATAATGTGTGATCATATGATTTTCAGAAAATTATGCTAAATGGCAGGCATTTCATTCAAAATAACTTGAATTTTACAAACTGGAATAAATTAGTTGTGGATCAACCTTGCTTTGAGTTTTGGTAATCTTGGGCCAGTTCACCCAGGGCCTTTCCTGTTATGTTATGGATTCCATGAAGCAGAAACCTTCACTGAGTTAAAATACAAAATGTCAAAGCTGTGGTCCAGTTTTTTTAAAAATGTTTTCCTGAATTGGGGGTCCAGCCCCCCCGCGACCCGAAAAGGATAAGCGGAAGAAGATGGATGGATGGTCTACTATGCTTTCTAAAAATAGGATGGTGAATTTACAGCTGTGGACAAAATTGATGGTACCCCTCTGTTAATGAAAGAAAAACCCACAATGGTCACAGAAATAACTTGAATCTGACAAAAGTGGTATTAAATAAAAATCCTATGAAAATTAACCAATGAAAATCAGACAATGCTTTTGAATTGTGGTTCAACAGAATTATTTTAAAAATCAAACTCATGAAACAGGCCTGGACAAAAATGATGGTACCCTTAACTTAATATTTTGTTGCACAACCTTTTGAGGCAATCACCGCAATCAAATGATTTCTGTAACTGTCAATGAGACTTCTGCACCTCTCAGCAGGTATTTTGGCCCACTCCTCATGAGCAAACTGCTCCAGTTGTCTCAGGTTTGAAGGGTGCTTTCTCCAGACGGCATGTTTCAGCTCCTTCCACAGATGTTCAATAGGATTTAGATCAGGGCTCATAGAAGGCCACTTTACAATAGTCCAATGTTTGGCTCTTAGCCATTCTTGGGTGCTTTTAGCTATGTGTTTTGGGTCATTATCCTGTTGCAAGACCCATGACCTGCGACTGAGACCATGCTGTCTGACACTGGGCAGCACATTTCTCTCTAGAATACCTTGATAGTCTTGAGATTTCATTGTACCTTGCACAGATTCAAGACACCCTGTGCCAGATGCAGCAAAGCAGCCCCAGAACATAACAGAACCTCCTCCATGTATCACAGTAGGGACAGTGTTCTTTTCTTGGTATGCTTCATTTTTGCGTCTGTGAACATAGAGCTGATGTGCCTTGCCAAAAAGTTCCAGTTTTGTCTCGTCTGTCCATAGGACATTCTCTCAGAAGCTTTGTGGCTTGTCAACATGCAGTTTGGCAAATTCCAGTCTGTCTTTTTTATGATTTGTTTTCAACAGACAGATAATACGAATGGTAACAAAAGAGGCCAGAACAACCTCTAAACACATTCATGGTGAACTTCAAGGTCAAGGTACATCAGTGTCAGATCGCACCATCTGTCATTGTTTGAGCCAAAGTGGACGTCATGGGAGACGACCAAGGAGGACACCACTGTTAAAAACAAATCATAAAAAAGCCAGACTGGAATTTGCCAAATTGCATGTTGACAAGCCACAAAGCTTCTGGGAGAATGTCCTATGGACAGACGAGACAAAACTGGAACTTTTTGGCAAGGCACATCAGCTCTATGTTCACAGACGCAAAAATGAAGCATACAAAGAAAAGAACACTGTCCCTACTGTGAAACATGGAGGAGGTTCTGTTATGTTCTGGGGCTGCTTTGCTTGCATCTGGCACAGGGTGTCTTGAATCTGTGCAGGGTACAACGAAATCTGAAGACTATCAAGGTTTTCTCGAGAGAAATGTGCTGCCCAGTGTCAGACAGCTTGGTCTCAGTCGCAGGTCATGGATCTTGCAACAGGATAATGACCCAAAACACACAGCTAAAAACACCCAAGAATGGCTAAGAGCCAAACATTGGACTATTGTAAAGTGGCCTTCTATGAGCCCTGATCTAAATCCTATTGAACATCTGTGGAAGGAGCTGAAACATGCCGTCTGGAGAAGGCACCCTTCAAACCTGAGACAACTGGAGCAGTTTGCTCATGAGGAGTGGGCCAAAATACCTGCTGAGAGGTGCAGAAGTCTCATTGACAGTTACAGAAATCGTTTGATTGCAGTGATTGCCTCAAAAGGTTGTGCAACAAAATATTAAGTTAGGGGTACCATCATTTTTGTCAAGGCCTGTTTCATGAGTTTGTTTTTTAAAATATTTCTGTTGAACCACAATTCAAAAGCATTGTCTGATTTTCACTGGTTAATTTTCATAGAATTTTTATTTATTACCACTTTTGTCAGATTCAAGTTATTTCTGTGACCATTGTGGGTTTTTCTTTCATTAACAGAGGGGTACCAACAATTTTGTCCACGTGTGTATGTGAGTAGTTTTATGTCAGAATACTTTTTACTCTCACATTAAGTACATTTTTTGAGGAAAAAAAAACCCCAAAAGCAATACTGTACACTTATTCAAGTATGTTTAACTACATTTTTCTGTTATTAGTGTTTCTTCCCATTAGCTATGAAATCATATCGCTTCAGTTTTGGCTCAGAAAATTCATAATAGTTTCTTTATATAATTTGGATTATATTATAGGGCACATGCTACTTTATATTTTCGTATTAATACAAAAACTTTAAAAGTTGGTATGTAAAGTTTCAAATTGGAAAGAAAAAGGCCACAAACATCACAAAACTTGCAACTTTAAAAGAAATCATTTATAAGCAAAATAAAAAAATAAGGAAAAATCTCTTTTCAAAAACGTGTAAATTTAAAAGAAAAAGTTGCAGCTTTATGAGAAATATAATTGGGGAGAAAATTTCTTGTCTGAGGGAGAAGTTTTAAATTTGCCAAAACTCACAAATTTAAGAGAAAAGCTTAACAAATTGGCAAGACCAAACATTCACAACCCAAGTAACTTTTTAGCTCATTAAGGAGCTAATGTGATGTCATGGCATCTGTCCATCCACATTTCACAGTAATAATTGCCCCGATGTCCACCAAACTCACTCACAATGAGCCTCAGGTGGGTCTGCATCCATGTTGTACTGAGGATCAAGTCAAAGTCAAAGATCAGGAGATCTGGGCACTGATGTGATTTCAGAAAAATTGCTACTCCTAGGAAATTGCCTGGATTATCGTCACATTCACTCACAATGATCCTTAGGTGGGTCTGCATCCATGTTGTGCTCAGTCAAAAGTCAGGAGATCTGGGCTTTTATGTGATTTCAGAAAAATTGCTACTCCTTGGCATTTGCCCCACCACTCACCAAACTCACAATGATCCTCAGAAGGGTCTGCTTCCAAGTGGCACTTGAATGCCAAGGTCAAAGGTCAGAAGATCTGTGCACTTGCATGATTGTAGAAAAATAACTCCTCCTAGGAAAGTACCTTGATTCTCATGGAACTCACAATGGCCCTCAAGTAGGTCTGCATTAAGGTTGAGGTCAGGATCAACACTCCACCGGAGTGGTGGCTCAGTTGGTAGAGCATCCGCCCCACACCCGGGAGGCAGGGGTTCAAATCCCAGCCGGGTCATGCCGAAGACCATATAAAAGCGGAACTTCCTGCCGTCCAGCTTGGTGTTCAGCAATAATGGAATGGAGGAGGGAAATCTGTGGCGGCACCTTGCATGGCAGCGGCCCTCTGATTCTACACATGGGGTGTGTGTGATTAACACTGTAGATAGGAAAAGCACAATTTCGTTCTACTGTACATGATTGGTTGAATGACAATAAAGGGTGATTTAATTAATTTTTAATTGTCAAAGGTCAGAACATCTGGGCATTTATGATTCACGAAAAAACATTACTGATGTTAAAAATAGTTTAAGTTCTAATAGAATAAACAGGTCTTAATTTATTTTCTTACTAACTAATGTTATCGCACAGCATTAGCCACAGGATTTCTTGACTACTTGAAGTCGCTATAATTATGTGCATAGAAATTTATGTCAGATTTTTGACTATCAAGTAATAAACCATAACATTTTTCACCCTCTGCGAGGACTTCCTCCATCATGAGGTGAATAAGCACAGATGGGTGTTTGGACAATGCCATCATGATGCAGCAGAGAAGAGTTCCACCAAACAGTGACTGGAGAGAGGGTCAACAGCTTCTGAAGCCTTCACTTGTCACCATGGGATGAGATGCCGTCTCAGCGCTCAGCCCATGTTTTCCTTCATCCCTGCTTCTCATTGAGCAGCGTCTCAGCAGGCTCCCAGCTGGCAGCATTACGGACGGCTGGGGCCAATTAGTCCTCATCAGCTGGGGCACTGCCAATGAGAATAAATAGGAGCAGCCTCGATGACTCGGGGCTGCGACATAAGCACTGCTAGGCTGAAGCCCCTTCGTCTGGTGTCAGCCTCTACTCCCCTTACAGCATTCCTGTGATTGTAACCCGCTGTGAGTATGTACGCCTTGTTACCCCTATGTCCGGTACGAGCTCCCTGCTCCTGCGCTGTGCAACCTGTGAGTGTACCTCTGTACGAGTATCTGTGCTCTCCTCATCCCTCATCCCTCACCTTTAATAAAACATCACGACTCACTGGCTCGCCCTTGGCTCTTATTGCGTGGCTCCCTAGAGTCGCGCGTGACAGTATGTCGCAGCCCGACGAGTTACCGGCGGCCGTGAGTCGCTGTGGAATTGTACCTTTCTGTCCGGGTGTCAGCGCTGCTAGCATGCCGTTTCCCAGGAGTCACTCCCGGCGCCAGGGCGACGAGCTGAGGTCCATCTCGGGGGCTGTCGACGGGACGCTCTTCTCCCTGCACGACGCCTCCAACACGAGACGCTGGCATCCGGGCCGTGCTGAGGAACTCCTGGGCTGTTACCCTCATTCTGTGTTCCATCTCGAGGACAGTGCCAGGATAGACGCCACAGGTACACAACGAGAGAAGCTCCGCGGGTTGGATGGAAATCCCGGCAGGAAGCCAAAGTGGATGACGTTGCCCCCCCGCTTCGGGATCCCGTTCCTGCTGCCATTCCAGTCCGGGAGTTCGCGCCAACCAGAGGGCTTCCCCCGACCTGCGCCACGTCACTCGGGATTCCCTTCAAGGAGCCGCAGCTGACAGCAGTTACGTCTGGGGCCGAGTGGCTGTCGCGAGCTCCACTGTGTGTCCTGTCACCATCTTCAGGCATGTGGCGGCGGCAGTGAGATTGGTGGAGAGGACTCCAGGGCTACGAAGCTTTCTCGTGCTCGACGCCTTCCTCGCCTCGATCTCCGATCAGGAGCGGCGATTCCTGGGTTCCCTCCTCGCTTCGTCCCCTGGGAATAGCCGTCATCACATCGCCGAGTCACCTCTGCACGAACCTCATCCGGATCCAGTTCTGGGCTGCCGCCAGGACCGTTCCCCCCACGCAGCTGTCACCTCCTCGTCTCGTCAGTGTGGAGATTTCACAGCCTCGTTCCCTGAGCCTCGTTCCCCCGCTGTCATTCCTGGACATTTGGGCTGGCTCACCCCGGCTGTTTCCCCCTCCTCCTCGACGCGCTTCCTGACTGCTGTGTGTGCCTGGAATCCCGGCCTGGTGAGCTCTCTGCTGGAGACTACGCGAGCGACCCTCAGACCGTTCCCCAGGGGGTCCTCCGTTATCGCCGGGCGGGGAGAGGAAGAAGCGGTATCCACCACAGCAGGCGATATTCGACCTCCAGGAGACAGGCAAGTCATAGTTTTTTCACATCAGCTTAATGATTTGCTCTGTCACATTCCTGGAGGAGGAGTTCAGGGTTCGCAGCTCCCTGAACTCCCCCCACCTGCTGTAACCTGTGTTCCTAATCCTGCATCCTCTGTGTCTCTCTCCGCCGAGCGATCTCCGGCTCCGGGTCAACGTGGTGGGATAAGGAGAGGGCCTGTGGTTCCGCAGCTACGTTGCGGACGGAGGAGGGGGACTGACTGCTGCGTGGAGTCTGCGCCGACGACTGAGCGTCCCCGGGTCTCCACGGAGGAGCGGTTCGGTCCAGCGGGACGAGATTCTTCTGGCTTCACGCCGAGTGGATCGTCGGCGGGGTTACCGGAGCTGGAGGAACCTCAAGCTGCGCCGACCATCGTGCTGGCTGCGGGGCCCGACGCGGCTGGATGGGAGCCTGACAACGACCTCCTGACGACGGATCCTGGATCTTCGCAGTCCTGGATGGCGTCAGAACCTGAGATCAGGCGAGTGCTCTCCTTTCTTTTCTCCCTTTATATCTTTGAGCACTTCAGCCTGTCTCTAGGGGAGATGAGCCGGGTGCAGCCGCCCGCTGCGTCTGAGCTCGTCTCGCCGGGTTCTGGCGCTGCCGGTGATCCTGATCCCGGTTCTGTTTTCTCTTCTGAGCCTTCTCCCAGGGTCACCGGCGAGGAGTTGCTGTTCCTCGTGGTGCTGGAGGGTCCAGGTTTGACGTTGGAGGTCAGTTCTGGTGCGGTGTCCAACGTGGGTTCGCCCGAGACCCAATCGGGGTCCAACGAGGGTGCTGCTCCAGCGGCGTCCAACGTGGGTTCGCCCGAGACCCAATCGGGGTTCGACGTGGGTGCTGCTCCAGCGGTGTCCGACGTGGGTTCGCCTAAGGCTCGATCGGGGTCCGACGTGGGTGCTGCCCCAGTGTTGTCCAGGTCCGGTGAGGAGGTGGCCGCTTCCCTGCGGCCTGACGCTCGCCGCCCTCGTCATCGGCTCTCCCCTGAGCCTCTTCCACCGGGACCCGTTTTGACCCTTCGTCCGTCTCAACGGTCCTGGTGGTTGAGTGATGCGGGTCGACGACCCGACCCGCAAGACTTTCGGTTCGGTGATCTGGTTCCCCCCGATGATCTGTGTTTGCCTCTGGGTGGCTTGGTTCGGCTGCCAGTGGACTGGGTTCCTGGGATCTGGGTCCGGAGTTCGCCGTCCGAACATTTCCCTTTCCCCGGTTCGCCAACTGGACAATGGGCGGGGAGACCTCCGGAGCCACCTCGGCCATTTTGGACTCTTCCTGTCATATTCCTCGGGTGCCGCTTATTTTTGTTAAGGTCACTCGGGTGAAATATTTTGTCCTTTTGGTAAATATATATTCATAGTGCTGTGTATTGTTTTTTTTTTTCCCGTATTAACCGTACTCAGCATCTTATCCCATTGTTCTTATGTACCTGTCACCAGTGTTTCCCTAGGTGGCCCCCCGTATATTTGCCGCCGTGTATTGTGTTCTCTCCTTATCAACCGTACTCGGTATCTTACCTCATTATCTTGTGAACCTGTCCCCATTTTCCCTCTAGGGGACCTCCTGTAGATTTCGCGCTGTGTATTGTGTTTTCCCCTTAACCATACTCAGCTTTTTACCTTATTGTTGTGCTTTTACCCTGTCACCGTTATTCTCCTAGGTGTCCCTCTTTGTATTTGGCACCGGTGCATGTCATTCCCATTATTTTTGTCCTGTTGGTGGATATATATTCATAGTGCTGTGTGTTTTCCATTTCCCGTACTCAGCATTTTCCTTTTTGTGCCTTGTTTTTAGCTTTGTCTGTGCATTATAGAGTTATGTGTTTTGTTTTCCATCTTACCATGCTCTGTAGTTGTCCGTTTGTCCCAGTCACTTTCACTCCTTTAGGTGACTGTGCGTGTTGATATATATATACAGTATATATATATATATATATATATATATATATGGTGCTGTGTATTGTGGGGGGTTTTTCTTCTCCCTCTTCATTACCCGTACTCAGCATTTTTTTTATCACTCTTGTCCTGTTCTTAGTTTTGTTTGTATTATGGAGTAGTGTTTGTTCTGTTATCCACACTCTGTAATTGCTTTATCCGTTTTTTGTCATTCTTTTGGTGGCTTATCTGTTCCCGTGTTCTGTATTTTCCCCATCTGTGCCCTGGTTTTTCTTTTTTCTCTTTTTTGGTGCGATGTAGAGTACTGTATTTGGGTTGGGTTTTTTTGCCCTGTTACCCTACATTGGTCTGTTGGTGTTGTCCTTCCCTTTGCTTCTTCCCCTCCGGTCCTGCCTCCCTTCCTCCCACCCTAGGTGGGGGGGGGGGGGGCTGGGATGTTCCTGGTCATTCAGGAGCCCGACCTGGAGGGGGAGGCTCTGTCACCATGGGATGAGATGCCGTCTCAGCGCTCAGCCCATGTTTTCCTTCATCCCTGCTTCTCATTGAGCAGCGTCTCAGCAGGCTCCCAGCTGGCAGCATTACGGACGGCTGGGGCCAATTAGTCCTCATCAGCTGGGGCGCTGCCAATGAGAATAAATAGGAGCAGCCTCGATGACTCGGGGCTGCGACATAAGCACTGCTAGGCTGAAGCCCCTTTGTCTGGTGTCAGCCTCTACTCCCCTTACAGCATTCTTGTGATTGTAACCCGCTGTGAGTATGTACGCCTTGTTACCCCTATGTCCGGTACGAGCTCCCTGCTCCTGCGCTGTGCAACCTGTGAGTGTACCTCTGTACGAGTATCTGTGCTCTCCTCATCCCTCATCTCTCACCTTTAATAAAACATCACGACTCACTGGCTCGCCTTTGGCTCTTATTGCGTGGCTCCCTAGAGCCGCGCGTGACATCACTGATATGATGGACCAGTGGGGGTTAAGAACAAAACATCAGTATCTGACCTTTAGGTGAGTATGATGCAAAGTTTTACATGTGAAAAGTCACAAAAAGGACTATTAATATGACAGTGTTCTCATAGATCAACATTTAAAAACCACATTCTGATGATGTCAGCAGAAGCTTCTCCTCCATCTCACCTGTGTATGAGGCTTGGACTCCATTAGCAGCTCAGGATAACAACCACCAGAGGGACCATCCAGTGAGGAAGACAGTCGGCGGCACACCAATGTAAGTTTAGTCTTATCAAAACATTTGACACACAGTAATGTATAAAGCCAAATCCTTTATATTGAATTTTTAAATGTGTTTGTTTAGGAGATTTTTTAAACTGTTTTTGAAATGTTAAGAAGTGTTTTTTTTTTTTTTATATTTAGTGAGTAACCTGTTGTGTCCATACGCACGAAGCTTCTTGAGCTTGCCGAGGTTAACGGCCACCAGGTAGTTATTGAAAGCCGCAAACCACCTAGGCCAAGACACGGGAGGCTCGCCTGGGGCCTCCAGGAACAGCTGGAAACTGGTAGCAGTACGCTCCATTACTGTGTTCTCCTCGTTGCCAAATGTTGTGTCCATACTTATTATAATAATGAGCATGGCAGAGGTGCACTGAACGTAACTTTATTATAATAATAAATAATACATACAACAGGTGTACTGCGCTCCGTAGACCAGGGCTCGACAGCGCAAAGAGGACGAGCCTCTTCCGCCCATGCCCTTTATACCTCGGGTAGCGTCACTACCAGAAAAGGCAGTCCACCACCCCTGTCTATTCCCCGGCCAACCCCGTCGCCATCTTACTACTACTAATGCTAAGACTCATATGTAACACCCCCCACCCCCCAAAAAAATGCAAACACTGGTTGGCCCACCCAAATTTATCACCTGAGTCACATTCTAATCATAAAACAAATGTACATAAATAAATAACCTATCCATTCACAGAACCAAGGCTAGGGGACCGGGTAGACTGCCAGCGCCCCCTACATGGCCAGGCGGATTATTCTGCCACCTTGTCCCTCACAGTTCAAAATAAAAAAAAAAAATAAGCCGTGTTTCTAAATAAATTAATCCCAGAACATTTACCATATATATACAACAATTAACGATATAAAACAGAACTTAAATACCCCCCCCGCCCCAGTGGCCCCACCCCCCACCCCAACACACCCACATCATAACATTCACAGTGTTGGGTATTCAAGACCATAATTATCACTTTAACAATATACTCACTCAATCAGTCAATATACTCAAATTTTCTACTTTGTACAATTACACACCATTTACCCCTACTGTAATCAACTCAGTGATTATCACAGTCAGTGTACTTATAAAACACTTTAGTCCCCTTCTTTCAATTTACCAAAATTTCCATAATATAATCCACACTCTTCTAAAAAAAAAAAAAATTCCCAAATCTATAACAGTTACTTAGTAATATATTTCTGCTTTACTTTTACAATACAGTTAATTCAAACACTTTCACTAATTTATTATTTTTTTTTTTTAAAGATTCTCTCGGGGCACAAACCCAATAGGGCCACAACTATTTACACTGACATGGGGTTCGGAACTCAAAACACACATATCATATACATCCCAGCCACATCACAGACCTAGTGGACCCCCCCCCCCCCACCCCGGATTGCCATCTGGTAGGTCCCACGTTGGAGTGTTTCCACATCTCGTCTGACAGGCCCAAATAGCCGTCACTCCAGGCTGCCATCACCTGTAGCCGCCCTTGGTCATCACTCTTCTCACGACGTGCATGAGTCCCTCTCGGCCAAGCTTCAACCCTTGGGCGAACCACGTCACCAACACACAGGGAAGCTCTGCTAGACCTCTTTGGACCACCATGTTGCAAGTGGGCCTCCCATTTTGGACTGGTTGATCTCTCAGTCCGGCCTGAAGCCCTTTTCGAAGGCCATCTATTGGTACGTTTTAAAACTGCACCCATCGGTCTTGCTCTGGTGCTGTTCAGTGCCACCGGGTTGGTCCTGCCTACTGACCCGGGGGTCCCGCCGTGCCGTCCAGGTCCCACACTAAGAGCAACTTGAACACTGGCACCAGGTCCATCCCGGGGAGGCACCCCGTGATGTTCATCCCTTTCATTTCCTGTAACGCCAGGCCAGTCATGGTCCCACACTTCACCATCTTCCACCTCTGGAGCAGGTCGGTCCCACAAGCCACAACCTGACCACTCCTCGGAGTTGGAGTAAATAAGTGTTAACTTCTTCCTTCTCCCTTTTGAGCACTGTATATTGTCACTTTTATTGCACTTGTCATTTGTTTTGTTTTTTGCTTTTTTGTTCAAAATAAACTATATCTATCTATCTATCTATCTATCCATCCATCTATCCATCCATCCTCTCCGGTGTCACTGGCGATGTAAAAGCTCAAGCCATAAAACATGTTGCACCCCATGATGTTGGATCCCGAAGCGGTCACCACAACACACATGTCCATCATGATCCGTGACTTGTACCTTGCCATTAGTTCTACCACCCCCAGCACATTGATCTTATTCCAGCCGTAGCCGTAGAAGGGGATGGACTCCTTGTGTATACGGTAGTGGGGAAACAGACTTCACCGTTGCCGAATTTAGCACCGAAGCCACCGAACCAGTATCCACCAGTAGTGACACTTCAACGCCATCCAGCTCCACAGTGCAGTGGACACGTCCGTACTGTCACCATGGGTTGAGATGCCGTCTCGGCACTGAGCCCATGTTTTCCCTCATCCCTGCCTCCCATTGAGCAGCGTCTCAGCTGGCCCCCAGCTGGCAGCATTATGGACGGCTGGGGCCAATTAGTCTTCATCAGCTGGGGCGCTGCCAATGAGGATAAATAGGAGCAGCCTCGATGACTCGGGGCTGCGACATAAACACATTGCTAAGCTGAAGCCCCTTCGTCTGGTGTCAGCTTATACTCCTCTTGCAGCATTCCTGTGTTTGTATCCCGCTGTGAGGATGTACGTCTTGTTACCCCCACGTCCGGTACGAGCTGCTTACCTCTGCGCTGTGCAACCTGTGAGTGTACCTCTGCATGAGTATCTGTGCTCTCCTCATCCCTTATCCCTTACCCAAAATAAACCATCTCGACTCACTGGCTTGTCCCTGGCTCTGATTGCCCGGCTCCCTAGAGCCGGATATGACAGTATGTCGCAGCCAGAAGAGTTGCCGGCGGCCGTGAGTCGCTGTGGAAATGTACCTTTCTGTCCGGGTGTCAGCGCTGCTAGCATGCCGTTTCCCAGGAGTCACTTCCGGCGCCAGGGCGACGAGCTGAGGTCCATCTCGGAGGCTGTCGACGGGACGTTCTTCACCCTGCACGACGCCTCCAACGCGAGACGCTGGCATCCGGGCCGTGCTGAGGAACTCCTGGACTGTCACCCTCACTCTCTGTACCATCTGGAGGACAGTGCCAGGATAGACGCTGCAGGTACACAGCAAGAGAAGCTCCACGGGGTGGATGGAAATCCCGGCAGGGAGTCGAAGTGGGCGACGTCTTTCCCCGCTTCGGAGTCCCGTTCCTGCCGCTATTCCAGTCCGGGAGTTCGCGCCAACCAGAGGACTTCCCCCGACCTGCGTCACGTCACTCGGGATTCCCTTCAAGGAGCCGCAGCTGACAGCAGTTATGTCCGGGGTCGAGTGGCTGTCGCGAGCTCTACTGTGTTTCCTGTCACCACCTTCAGGCATGTGGCGGCGGCAGTGAGATTGATGGTGAGGACTTCAGGGCTACGAAGCTTTCCCGTGCTCGACGCCTCCCTCGTCTCGATCTCCGATCTGGAGCGGCGAATCCTGGGTCTCCCCCTCGCTTCGTTCCCTGGGAGTAGTCGTCATCACATCGCCGAGTCACCTCTGCACGAACCTCGTCCGGATCCAGTTCTGGGTCATCGTCAGGACCGTTCCTCCCACGCAGCTGTCATCCCTTCGCCTCATCAGTGTGGAGATTCTACAGCCTCGTCCCCTGAGCCTCGTTCCCCCGCTGTCATTCCTGGACATTCGGGCTGGCTCACCCCGGCTGTTTCCCCCTCCTCCTCGACGCGCTTCCTGACCGCTGTGTGTGCCTGGAATCCCGGCCTGGTGAGCTCTCTGCTGGAGACAACGCGAGCGACCCTCAGACGAATTCCCGGGGGGTCCTCCGTTATCGCCGGGCGGGGAGAGGAAGAAGCAGATTCCACTACAGCAGGCGATACTCAACCTCCAGGGGGCAGGCAAGTCATTGTTTTTTCACACCTGCTTAATGATTTGCTCTGTCACATCCCTGGAGGAGAAGTTCAGGGTTCGCAGCTCCCTGAACTCTCCCCACCTGCTGTAACCTGTATTCCTAATCCCGCATCCTCTGTGTCTCTCTCCGCCGAGCGGTCCCCGGCTCCGGGTCAACGTGGTGGGATATGGAGAGGGCCTGTGGTTCCGCAGCTACATTGCGGACGGAGGAGGGGGACTGACTGCTGCGTGGAGTCTACGCTGACGACTGAGCGTCCCTGGGTCTCCACGGAGGAGCGGTTCGGTCCAGCGGGACGAGATTCTTCTGGCTTCACGCCGAGTGGGTCGTCGGCGGGGTTACCTGAGCTGGAGGAATCTCAAGCTGCGCTGACCATCGTGCTGGCTGCGGGGCCCGACGCGGCTAGATGGGAGCCTGACAACGACCTCCTGACGACGGATCCTGGATCTTCGCAGTCCTGGACGGCGTCAGAACCCGAGATCAGGCGAGTGCTCTCCTTTCTTTTCTCTCTTTTTATCTTTGAGCACTTCAGCCTATCTCCAGGGGAGACGAGCAGGGTGCAGCTGCCCGCTGCGTCTGAGCTCGTCTCGCCGGGTTCTGGCGCTGCCGGTGATCCTGATCCCGGTTCTGTTTTCTCTTCTGAGCCTTCTTCCAGGGTCACCGGCGAGGAGTTGCTGTTCCTCGTGGTGCTGGAGGGTCCGGGTTCAACGTTGGAGGTCGGTTCTGGTGCAGTGTCCAACGTGGGTTCGCCTGAGACCCAATCGGGGTCCAACGTGGGTTCGCCTGAGGCCCGATCGGGGTCCGACGTGGGTGCTGCCCCAGTGTTGTCCAGGTCCGGTGAGAAGGTGGCCGTTTCCCTGAGGCCCGCCGCCCTCGTCATCGGCTCTCCCCTGAGCCTCTTCCACCGGGATCCGCTCTGACCCTTCGTCCGTCTCAACGGTCCTGGTGGTTGAGTGATGCGGGTCGACGACCCGACCCGCAAAACTTTCGGTTCGGTGATCTGGTTCCCCCCACTGGTCTGTGTTTCCCTCTGGGCAGCCTGGTTCGGCTGCCGGTGGACTGGGTTCCTGGGATCTGGGTCCAGAGTTCGCCGTCCGAACATTTTTCTTCCCCTGATTCGCCAGCTGGACAATGGGCGGGGAGATCTCCGGAGCCATCTCGGCTATTTTTGGACTCTGCCTGCCATACACCTCGGGTGTCACTTTTTCTTTTATCGTTATTAAGGTCACTTGGGTGTAATGTCTGTCCTGTTGGTGGATGTGTATTTATAGTGCTGTGCGTTTTCCTTCCCTCGTACCCAGCATTTTATTTTTTGTACCATGTTTTTAGTCTCGTTTTTGCATTGTAGAGTTATGTTTTGTTCCCTTTCAGACCATACTCTGCAGTTGCCCATTCATTCCAGTCACTTTCATTTCTTTAGGTGACTGTGGGTATTTATATATTCATGTGTGTGGGTTTTTCTTTGCCTGCACTCAGTATTTCTTTTTTATGCCCTGTTGGTTCATTATAGAGTCATGTGCCTTGTTTCCCGTAACACCATGCTCTGTAATTGTCCATTTGTTCCAGTCACCCTCACTTTTCTTGGTGACTGTGTGTATGTACTTATATTGGTGCTGTGTATTGTGTTTTCCCTTTATTTGACCATACTCAGCATTTTTTGCCCTGTACCTTTTTGGTGGTTCTTTTTTTTTTTTTTCTTGCTCTGGGTCACGCATGGTTGGTACTCTCTGGGTAGTATGTAACCGGCGTGCTGACCCAGTTCTTCTCCCCATCTGTACCTGGGTTAATTATTCTGTTGTCAGTATTGTATTTGGGTTTTTCTTTCCCGCTACCCTACATTGCCCCATTGGTGTTGTCCTTCCCTTGGCTTCTTCCCCTCCGGTCCGCCTCCCTTCCTCCCACCCTAGGTGGGGGGGGGGGGGGGGCTGGGATGTTCCTGGTCGTTCAGGAGCCCGACCTTGAGGGAGGGGCTCTGTCACCATGGGTTGAGATGCCGTCTCGGCACTGAGCCCATGTTTTCCCTCATCCCTGCCTCCCATTGAGCAGCGTCTCAGCTGGCCCCCAGCTGGCAGCATTATGGACGGCTGGGGCCAATTAGTCTTCATCAGCTGGGGCGCTGCCAATGAGGATAAATAGGAGCAGCCTCGATGACTCGGGGCTGCGACATAAACACATTGCTAAGCTGAAGCCCCTTCGTCTGGTGTCAGCTTATACTCCTCTTGCAGCATTCCTGTGTTTGTATCCCGCTGTGAGGATGTACGTCTTGTTACCCCCACGTCCGGTACGAGCTGCTTACCTCTGCGCTGTGCAACCTGTGAGTGTACCTCTGCATGAGTATCTGTGCTCTCCTCATCCCTTATCCCTTACCCAAAATAAACCATCTCGACTCACTGGCTTGTCCCTGGCTCTGATTGCCCGGCTCCCTAGAGCCGGATATGACACGTACATCTCCGGGGAAACAGCATGGACCACGAGTCTTTACGGAAGGGCCTTCCTCCTGTCTCCGGTCCCTCTGCTCAAAATTCTTGCAGGCCCTGGCAAAATGGTGCAGTAGGCCACATCTCCTGCAGCGCTTGCCCTTCGCCGGACACTCTCTGGACTTGTAGTTATGTCTTGCGGACCCACAGCCGTAACATCTCGGTGAACCCGGAGCAGACCTAATTTTGACAATGGAGGTGTACTCTTCCTCGACGTCATCTTCATTCCCAGGGTCCAGCATCAGCGCCTTTACACAAGGCTCGTCTAATGTTGGAGTGGACCTCCCACTGAGGTCCCTCATTATTGTTTCTGCAGCCTCAAACTGTTGTGCAATTTCAATGTCTGTGGCTAATGTTAGCTCGCCCAAAAAAGTCAGGAGACTTGAACGAGCCGCAGGACAGCGCACGTGCTCTGCCAGCTGGTCCCGGATCATTTCATCCTGCAGGGCTCCAAAATGGCACTCACCCGCCAGCTGACGCAGGTCTGAAATGAATCGCTTCACAGACTCTCCCACCTGCTGGCGGTGTTGCCGAAACTGGATACGGCGAACAATAATGTTCTCTGGGACACGAAAATAGCACGCCATTAGCTCCACTGTCTTGTCAAAACTGTCAGCTCCTCCCAGTGTCTCGAGGATCCGCTGGCCCTCCATGCCCAAATAGGCCATGGAGGGCCAATATCGCCCTCGCACTGATATTGGTCCTGATATTGGTCCAATATCAGGACCAATATCGCCCTCGCACGAAACTTCTCGAGCTTGCCGAGGTTAAGGGCCACCAGGTAGTTATTGAAAGCCGCAAACCACCTAGGCCAAGACACGGGAGGCTCGCCTGGGGCCTCCAGGAACAGCTGGAAACTGGTAGCAGTACACTCCATTACTGTGTTCTCCTTGTTGCCAAATGTTGTCCATACTTATTATAACAATGAGCAGGGCAGAGGTCCGCTGAACGTAACTTTATTATAATAATAAATACAACAGGTGTACGGCGCGCCATAGTCCAGGGCTCGACGGCACAAAGAGAACGAGCTTCTTCCACCCGTACCCTTTATACCTCAGGTGGCATCACTACTGGAAAAGGCAGTCCGCCACCCCTGTCTATTCCTCGGCCAACCCCACCGCCATCTTACTACTACTAATGCTAAAACTCATATGTAACATAACCTGGTCAAACCAGTCATATTTATGGATTATTTTGCCAAAAGTAGATGCAACAGATATTTGGGTTTTTTTTCTTTTTTGAATAACTTCTCAAGACAACAGTCACAATTTGGCAGCTGAAATGACTTAGACTTTTCATTTTTATTAAAACCACAACCTGCCTGTGCACTTGGTGTTCCAAGAATGTGGAATTAGAAAAAATGTTGTTCATCTTCTTTAATCAGGTCCAGTCCTGCAACAGGAATGAGCAACACAGCCATCCATCCATCTTTTACGGCTTTTCTGGGGGTCCAGGTTGTGGAGGCAGCAGTCTAATCAGAGAAGCCCAGACTTCCCTCTCCCCAGCCACCTCCTCCAGCTCTTCGGAGAGGATACCAAGATGTTCTCAGACCAGCTGGGAGACATAGTCTCTTTAGCATGTCCTGGATCTGCCCCAGGGTCTCCTCCCTCCTCCCACAACACACACATAAAAAGTAATTCTATTTCTGTACCTGGTCTTTCCTTCACCTACACACCTACAGTATAGTGTCATTCACATTATGCAGACCGAGCAAACTCTTTGCAGCACTGCTGTAGTCTGAAAACTGTCTAGTAGTTCACATACTGTCATGTTTTAACGCTGTTAGTCTGTGATGACATTTTCTTCGAGACTGTCCTTTTTTACATCAACAAATTGAACATGACTATAGTAAAAAAAAAAAAAAAAAGGTCAACACTGACTATGGGTACAACAAAAGCTTTCCAGTGTCCTAATCCTGATTGAATTAATTTCTCTATTGCTCTCCCAGATCTGCCTCATGGACCCTGCATGTGGACTGTTTATTTTTTAATAAATATTTTCCCCCAAATAAATTCCTGTTTGTTATATGTTGACTCACTTGATTTGAGGTAGATTTTATTTTTCATTCTACTCATCCATCTCCAAAAGTTGGATATTGTGGTGAATTTATTTTTAGAAATAACTCAAATCTAAAAAGTAAAACTTTCATATTTTACAACAATCCCATATAAATTCAGCTGTTTTAAGATTTTTTGGATGAATATGTCTGAGCTATCTGATATAGATCTGAATGGTGATGTGCTATTTTTTGGAGATGCAGTACTGTTTTTACACAATATTATTTGAAAAAAGATTATTATTCCGCCATAAATTATTTCCAACTTCACTAAGGATTATTGATTACAATATTATGTATATATCTAATACATACAGTATATTTTAGGTTCTTGTTTATCACTACGTTATAAAAAGGTTGAAAATACTTTAATTTTGCAGAGGTGAGGTAAATCATTTGTGAATCTGTCACACTGAATAAACAATAGATTTCACCTTCTACAGGTAACTGAAAGGACACAAATGAATTCAGGCATCCAACGTTTCACAACATTTATTTATATATTTTAAAACAATAAAAACAAAACACATTTACAACCTAAAATGAACTGGAACTGACATAAATGACTGCTGGAGCTTAATAGCAACAACCATTGGTTGTTTTTTTTAAGTATGCGTAGCTAAAACGGATGAACAAAAAGAGACCATAAAAGTGTGACTCAGCATATTTACAAAAACCACACAACAGCAGTCAAAGTCCTTACAATCTGATCTAAAGTGCTGTCATAACTATGTTGTCAAAACTAGAGAGCAATCCGGTTCAGTCACTGCTGTGCTGCATTAGTATTACTGTCAATAACACTATATGATACAGTTATGGGGCAGCGTGGTGGAGGAGTGGTTTGCACTGTGGCAGCACAGCAACTCACCCTTGGCCGGGGGATCCTGAGTTCGATCCCAGCCCCCAACCAACAGTGATCTGTGTGGAGTTTGCATGTTCTCCCCGTGTCTGCGTGGGTTTACTTCGGGATTTCTCCGGTTTCCTCCCACATGCCAAAAACATGCAAGTTAGGTTAACTGGCATCAAACTGGGGATTCTAAGTTGTCCTTAGGTATGACTGTGAGAGTGAATGGTTGTCTGTCTCTCTGTGTTGGCCCTGCGATGGACTGGCGATCTGTCCAGGGTGTACCCTGCGTCTCGCCCAAAGATGCTGGGATAGGCTCCAGCCCCCCCACGACCCGAAAAGGATTAAGCGGAAGAAGATAAATGAATGAATGAATGATACAGTTATTTAAAAATGTTTACCGGAGATGCGCATCAGAGAAGATTATGGTAAATTCACTATTCTATACCACAAGAGTCCTCGCTTGACATGCTGTCTGGCTTATAATAACCAAAGGTCTGCGATGTTAGCAATTTGCAGTATATTGATGTTAGCCTCCAGGAAGGGCTGGTTATATCTCTACAGTGGGGCAAAAAAGTATTTAGTCAGCCACCAATTGTGCAAGTTCTCCCACTTAAAAGATGAGAAAGGTCTCCAATTTTCATCATAGGTATACCTCAACTATGAGAGACAAAATGAGAAAAAAAAAAAATCCAGAAAATCACATTGAAGGATTTTTTAATGAATTAATTGGTAAATTCCTCTGTAAAATAAGTATTTGGTCAATCCCAAAAGTTCATCTCAATACTTTGTTATATACCCTTTGTTGGCAATGACAGAAGTCAAACGTTTTCTGTAAGTCTTCACAAGGTTTTCACACACTGTTGCTGGTATTTTGGCCCATTCCTCCATGCAGATCTCCTCTAGAGCACTGATGTTTTGGGGCTGTCGCTGGGCAACACGGACTTTCAATTCCCTCCAAAGATTTTCTATGCAGTTGAGATCTGGAGACTGGCTAGGCCACTCCAGGACCTTGAAATGCTTCTTACGAAGCCACTCCTTCGTTGCCCGGGCAGTGTGTTTGGGATCATTGTCATGCTGAAAGACCCAGCCACGTTTCATCTTCAATGCCCTTGCTGATGGAAGGAGGTTTTCACTCAAAATCTCACGATACATGGCCCCATTCATTCTTTCCTTTACACGGATCAGTCGTCCTGGTCCCTTTGCAGAAAAACAGCCCCAAAGTATGATGTTTCCACCCCCATGCTTCACAGTAGATATGGTGTTCTTTCTCCTCCAAACACAACAAGTTGAGTTTTTACCAAAAAGTTCTATTTTGGTTTCATCTGACCATATGACATTCTCCCAATCCTCTTCTGGATCATCCAAATGCTCTCTAGCAAACTTCAGACGGGACTGGACATGTACTGGCTTAAGCAGGGGGACACGTCTGGCACTGCAGGATTTGAGTCCCTGGCGGCGTAGTGTGTTACTGATGTAGCCTTTGTTACTTTGGTCCCAGCTCTCTGCAGGTCATTCACTAGGTCCCTCCGTGTGGTTCTGGGATTTTTGCTCACCGTTCTCGTGATCATTTTGACTCCACGGGGTGAGATCTTGTGTGGAGCCCCAGATCGAGGGAGATTATCAGTGGTCTTGTATGTCTTCCATTTTCTAATTATTGCTCCCACAGTTGATTTCTTCACACCAAGCTGCTTACCTATTGCAGATTCAGTCTTCCCAGCCTGGTGCAGGTCTACAATTTTGTTTCTGGTGTCCTTTGACAGCTCTTTGGTCTTGGCCATAGTGGAGTTTGGAGTCTGACTGTTTGAGGTTGTGGACAGGTGTCTTTTATACTGATAACGAGTTCAAACAGGTGCCATTAATACAGGTAACGAGTGGAGGACAGAGGAGCCTCTCAAAGAAGAAGTTACAGGTCTGTGAGAGCCAGAAATCTTGCTTGTTTGTAGGTGACCAAATACTTATTTTACCGAGGAATTTACCAATTAATTCATTAAAAATCCTTCAATGTGATTTTCTGGATTTTTTTTTCTCATTTTGTCTCTCATAGTTGAGATATACCTATGATGAAAATTGGAGACCTCTCTCATCTTTTAAGTGGGAGAACTTGCACAATTGGTGGCTGACTAAATACTTTTTTGCCCCACCGTACCTGGCAACCAGTACGAGATTATAGTGAGTCAACAGTGAGTGCCACATCTACTGGCCAGGAGGTCAGAATCCTATCTCTTGCACCTTTATGGAACACATGAGCACCACAGCAAAGTGGCACAGTGCACACACCGGCTGCTGCCACTGTCTTCCACCAGGACATAAGCTACATACAGCTGCCCAAAAGTGGACCGCAAGTCCCCACTGGTGCTTATGCACCTATAATATCCCAAAATTTCAAAGTTAACACCACCATGACTGTTTAGAGGAATGACCAGATCAATTGTATATCACATACAACCACACCTACACTGGGGCAGCACGGAATGCAGTGGAGAGGCAGCTGGAGCTGGAGTCCCTCTCAGCATTTATACCCCCTTTGCATAGAGGTGAAGATCTTTGAGAGATCGTTCAAAGATCTGGCCAACTTTTGATCTATCAATGATATTTTTGTAACTTTGATTTTTATTCATTTTTCATCATACATATTACATTCAGATCACAGTCTCTACATTTAAAAAAGGAGCTAACCATACAGCCAAAAAGAAAGAGAAGAAAAAAAAGAGAGAAAAAAAAAAGGGGGACAAATGTTGGAGCATCAAGTTTTTAGTTTCCATCTCTAAATTCTTCTGGTTTTTCCAGTGTCTTTGGTTATTCTTTCAATTTCTGTCTCGTTGTTGCACTTTGTAGTGTGTCCATTTCCACCATTTTTTTTCATATTGTCCTTCTTGCATTCTTTGTCGATATGTTAGTTTTTCCATTAAACGTATATCCTCAACAATGTCTGTCCATTGCGCTTGGTCAGGAAGAACTTCTGATTGCCATTTTCTTGTAATTGTTTTTTTACATGCAATCAGCATGATTTTAACTAAATATCTGTCCTCAGCCTGTATTACATTGTCTCTTTTAAGATCACATAAATACATCAAGTTACAGTTCATTGGTATATTATATCCTAATATCCTCTGTATTGTCACATGTATAGATTTCCAGAATGATGAGATTTTGCAGCATTTCCAAAACATATGCGAGTGATCTGCATTTTGAGCCCCACAGCCCCTCCAGCATATAGATTTGGTATTTGTATATTTTCTTTGGATCTGTGGTGTAATGAAATAGCGAATCAGGTTTTTCCATCCAAATTCCCTCCATGTGACATAATGCACGGCTCAGGAGACGCACACACACAGGCTTAGAGTAGTTCAAAGAGTTTATTAACAGCAGGGGTGAATGAGTGCGTGTCTGCGGGAAGTAAATGTGTTGGTGATGGTGTCTGCTCCAGGCACAGAGGCAGGTGACCGTACAGCCGAGCAACCCTATGGAGAGAGCACAGGGAGAGGGTGACGGGCATACACCAACACAGGAGGGATTTATGGCGAGAGAAGGACTTACTTGGTGGGTCAGGACAGCTGGCACAACAAGGGGGCGAAGCCCGGAAGACAGCCACCTGGAGAGCTCCGTACAGCAGCGAGGATTGGGCGATGGAGAGGAGATGTCCGCCGCTGGGGAATCCACCTGTGCACAGGGGAGAAGACTGAAGAAGACAGGTAAGCGATCTTCTTACCAAAATAGTGATGCTGAAGAGAGGTATGCTCACAACGGTGAGGGACGAAGTCTGACGGCTTCAGGCCGAGCCTCCGGGCGAGACGGCCTTTATCCCTCGCCGCTGATGATTGTCAGGTGCGTGAGCAGGTGGCGCCGCTGATGAATGGCGCGGCGTGACAGTACTCCCCCCTCTAGCAGCGCCTCCTGGCGATGGCTTATCCGGGTGCGCTCGGTGGAAGTCCGCGATGAGCGATGGGTCCAACACAAACGACGGGGGCACCCATTGTTGATGCTCGGGCCCATAGCCCTCCCAGTCCACCAAGTATTGCAACCCACGACCTCGGCGCCGGGAGTCCAGGATGGAGGAGACGGACCAGGCCGGATGGCCACCAATCATCCGGGGCGCGGGTTGCGCTGCAGGAGGAGGGCAAAGGGGGTCAGTGACTGCCAGTTTCACCTTCGACACATGGAAAGTGGGATGGATGCGGAGGGAGGGGGGAATAGCCACGCGCACAGCCACCGGGTTGATGATCCGGGTGATGGGAAAGGGACCCATGAATCGCTGTGCCAGCTTCCTCCTCTCGCCTTTTAATGTGACGTCCTGGGTAGACACATACACGAGTTGCCCAACTCTGTACGCCGGGGCAGGTCTTCTGTGCCGGTCCGCCACGGTCCTGTTGCGCTCTGCTGTGCGTAAAAGCGCATGACGCGCGGCAGCCCAGGTGGAGCGGAACTGCCTAAGGTGCGCCCTAACAGAGGGGACAGTTACCTCGTTCTCCTGCGCTGGAAACAGCGGGGGGTCGTAACCCAGGGACACTTTGAAGGGGGACATCCCCGTTGCAGAAGAGCGGGCGGTGTTGTGGGCATACTCCACCCAGGCGAGATGGTTGCTCCAGGACGTCGGCTTGGATCTAGTAACACAGCGGAGCGCAGCCTCCAGCTCCTGATTGGTCCTCTCACACTGCCCGTTAGACTGGGGGTGATGGCCGGAGGAGAGGCTCACCTTGGCTCCGATGGCGTTACAAAAAGATCTCCAAACCTCGGATGAAAATTGGGGACCCCGGTCCGAGACCACGTCCACCAGAATCCCGTGCAGCCTGACCACGTGTTGGACGAGGAGGCCCGCCGTCTCCAGGGCAGTAGGGAGACCTCGCAGGGGGATGAAGTGCGCCGCCTTGGAGAAACGGTCCACGATGGTCAGGACGGTGTCAAAGGAGTTGGAAACGGGGAGTCCGGTGACGAAATCCAGTGCGATGTGCGACCAGGGCCTGCCGGGGACGGGCAGAGGCTGGAGCAGACCCGCTGGGGGGGCATTTCCCGACTTGCTGGTGGCACAGATTGGGCAAGCCCGGGCGTAGCGGGCTGCATCCCTCCGCAGGCCCGGCCACCAAAAGGACTGTTGGAGGAGGCTGATCATCCGAGAGGTGCCGGGATGACAGGTGAGCCGGGAGGTGTGGAGCCAGTGGATGACCTCTCCTCGGACCGCAGATGGGACGAACAGTCTTCCCTCCGGTCCGCCGCCAGGATCAGGTTCCACCTCCTGCGCCTTCCGGATCTTGTCTTCAATGTCCCAAGAAATGGCACCGAGGATGCACGACCTGGGCAGGATAGTGTGGGGCGTCTCCTCAGCCTCCACGGGGGTGAACTGCCTAGAGAGGGCGTCAGGCAGGCCGTTTTTGGAGCCCGGCCTGAAGGTGATCGAGAAGCGGAACCTGGCGAAGAACAAAGACCAGCGCGCCTGGCGGGCATTCAGGCGCTTGGCAGATCGCAAGTATTCTAAATTCTTGTGGTCCGTCAGGACCACAAACGGCAGGTCCGCCCCCTCTAGCCAGTGGCGCCACTCCTGTAAGGCGAGTTTAATGGCCAGGAGCTCTCTGTCCCCCACATCGTAGTTCCTCTCCGCCGGGGACAGGCGCCGGGAGAAGAAGGCGCACGGTCGCTTGGCGCCATCGTCCGGTGATCGTTGGGATAACACTGCTCCCACTCCCGTGTCCGATGCGTCCACCTCCACAATGCACTGCAGCGCGGGGTCGACCTGGCGAAGGACCCGGGAGGAGGAGAACTCCGCCTTCAGCGCCTTAAAGGCAGCATCGACCTCTTCAGTCCACCGGAACGGGACCTTCGGGGACGTGAGGCGGGTCAGCGGTCCGACAATCCAGCTGAAATTCGGGACAAAGCGGCGGTAAAAATTGGCGAAGCCAACAAACTGTTGCACCTGCTTCCGGGATGCGGGAGTAGGCCACTCCACCACCGCCTTCACCTTCTCCGGGTCTGGGAGCACCTGGTCCTGGGCGATGATGAATCCCAGGAAGGATGTGGTCCTAGCGTAGAACTCGCATTTCTCAGCCTTCACGTACAGACGATTCTCCGGCAGTCTTCGGAGGACCCGCCTCACATGGACCTGGTGCTCATCTCTGGACCTGGAGAAGATCAGAATGTCGTCCAGGTAGACGAACATGAAAAGGCCGATGAAATCCCGGAGGACGTCATTGATGAGGCGCTGAAAGACGGCAGGAGCGTTGGTCAACCCGAACGGCATGACGAGATACTCAAAGTGGCCGTTCGGGGTACGGAAGGCTGTTTTCCATTCATCTCCCTCCCGGATCCGGACGAGGTGGTAAGCGCTGCGTAGATCCAGCTTGGTAAACCAGGTCGCCCCCTGGAGGGAGTGGAAAGCAGTGTCCATGAGGGGCAGGGTGTAACGGTCCCTCTCAGTGATGTCATTAAGCGCTCGGTAGTCTATGCAGGGACGGAGGGAACCGTCCTTTTTCCCGACAAAGAAAAACCCTGCCCCCACGGGTGACGACGATGGGCGAATAATCCCAGCGCTCAGTGATTCCTTTAGGTACCTATTCATTGTCTCCCTCTCCGGTCCGGCGCCGACAGGCTGTAGAGCCGACCAGATGGCAGGGGAGCCCCCTGGCGGAGATTGATGGCACAGTCATATGGTCGATGCGGGGGAAGAGACATAGCTTTCGATTTACTAAATACCATACCCAGGTCGTGAAATTCTGGAGGCACCAGTGACAGGTCCGGAGGTGCTGTATCCGCCACAGGGGGAGCCGCGGACGGGGAGCAGGCAGCGGACTGAAGGCAGGTGCCCATACAGAAGGTACTCCATGCCGATACCCCAGCGGACCTCCAGTCCAGGACAGGGTTGTGGAGGCGTAGCCAGGGATACCCCAGGATGACGGGCGACACAGAGTTGGGCAGGACGTAAAATACCATCTCCTCCCGGTGGTTCCCTGAGATGATGACTGGGACAGGCATGGTTTGGTGAGAAACTCTCCCAAGGGAGGCACGGGAGAGATGGACCAGGGAGATGGGGTGTTTTAATGCCTGACAGCGGATGCCCAATCAGGTTGCCAGGCCTTGTGAAATGAAGCTGCCCTCTGCGCCCGAATCCACCAGTGCGTGGGTGAGGTGCCCAGTGGGATTGTGGCAAAAACGGATGGGCAGCTTTAATTGAGTGAGGGGACTTTGCCGATTGACGTCCGCGAGGCCCCCTACAGTGACTCGCGGACCCCGCCGTTTGGCTTTTGTGGGCAAAGCTCTACCCTGTGTTGACTGTCTCCGCAATACATGCAGAGACCCAACTCACGGCGGCGCTGTCTCTCTGCCGAGGAGAGCTTTGCCCAGCCCGTCACCATCGGCTCCGACTCCTCGGGGCACGATGGTGGCGGCGTCGCCAGGGGGCGAGCTTGGAGCAGGCGTAGCGGGACTCCTCGAGGGCGAGAAGCAGACGGCCTCCGTCCTGAGGAGCGCTCGCGCAGCCTGTTGTCCAAGCTGATTGCCAATGAGGTTAGCTCCGCTAACGTTCCGGGGATATCCCGTCCAGCCAGTTCATCCCTCAGATCACTATTGAGGCTGCGGAGAAACAGGCCGCAGAGGGAGCGCTCCTCCCAGCCCAGTTCCTCCGCCGCTACCCGGTATTCGATGGCATAATCCGCGGCCGACCGGTTTCCCTGCTGGAGAGCGAGAAGCCGATCGACCTGGACCGCCTCGGAACGGGAGTGATCAAACACCTCCAGGAAGCGCCTCACGAACTCGGCATAGGTGAGGGTGGCATAACTGGGTCTCGCCATAATAGCGTAGGCCCAAGTTAAAGCGCGCCCCTCCAGGAGGTTCCCTATGTAGCCGATTCGGCTGTGATCTGAGGGAAAGTCTCCGGGCACACGGTCAAACACGGACTCGCACTGCATCACAAACCCCCGCGCTCCGCCAAGCTTCCCGCTAAAGCGGGCGGGGGTCGGAATTGGTGTGAGTCGGGCCGGTGCCACTGGAGCTGGCTGGACGGCCACCGGAACAGCAGGAGCTGCGCCACCCTGAGGAGCCGGGGGGAACGACTGCTGGGGGTCCAGGCGGTCCAATCGGCCAGTGATAATTACCAATTGATTCAGGATGACCTGCTGTTGATAAGCAATTTGATCCACTCTAGCCTCGAGAGTGGTAAGCCGGTGTGCGAGCCCGCCGTCCGCCGAGCCGCTCTGCTGAAGCCGTACTGACATAATGCACGGCTCAGGAGACGCACACACACAGGCTTAGAGTAGTTCAAAGAGTTTATTAACAGCAGGGGTGAATGAGTGCGTGTCTGCGGGAAGTAAATGTGTTGGTGATGGTGTCTGCTCCAGGCACAGAGGCAGGTGACCGTACAGCCGAGCAACCCTATGGAGAGAGCACAGGGAGAGGGTGACGGGCATACACCAACACAGGAGGGATTTATGGCGAGAGAAGGACTTACTTGGTGGGTCAGGACAGCTGGCACAACAAGGGGGCGAAGCCCGGAAGACAGCCACCTGGAGAGCTCCGTACAGCAGCGAGGATTGGGCGATGGAGAGGAGATGTCCGCCGCTGGGGAATCCACCTGTGCACAGGGGAGAAGACTGAAGAAGACAGGTAAGCGATCTTCTTACCAAAATAGTGATGCTGAAGAGAGGTATGCTCACAACGGTGAGGGACGAAGTCTGACGGCTTCAGGCCGAGCCTCCGGGCGAGACGGCCTTTATCCCTCGCCGCTGATGATTGTCAGGTGCGTGAGCAGGTGGCGCCGCTGATGAATGGCGCGGCGTGACACCATGTCCTTGAACTTGTTGATGTGTGTTGTGTTTTCCATATTTCTTGCCAGTTTTCTTCTGTTATGTTTAAATTTAGCTCTTTCTCCCATTTCTCCTTTATATAGTTACTTGAATGTTTGTTTGCCGTAAGTTTCTGATATAGCTTTGAAATAATTCTTATTTTATTTCCTGCATACGAGCTTAAAATGAATTGTATAATCTCCCTCACATCTGTGTGGAGGTTATGCCTAATCTTTCTCATATAATAATCTCTCATCTGCAGATATCTGAAGAATTCAGATTTTTCTAGTTTAAATTTTCTTCTCATGTTTACAAAACTCCTGAAATCTTTTTTTCCCATATTGCCCCATGCTGTGATTCCCTTGTTCACCAGATTTTTGTATCCCCTATCTTATTTTGCCGGTTCAAACTGACTGTCAAATGCTACCCATTTCAATAGTTTTATGTCCTCCTTTGTATTATACTTTTGTACTATTTTATGCCACAGTTCCAAAGTAAATTTAGTGATTGGGTCTATTTGTTTGATTTGCTTATATGCATCCTTATCTCCTATTATGCTTTGCACTGGGAGTCCCTCAATTTCCTATTCCATTTCTTTCCTTTTTGCCTCATATCCTCCGTCGCACCAACATATGATATATCTTTTTTGTGCTGAGTAGTAATATTCCTTTAGACTCGGTAGACCCATGCCGCCTTTCTCTTTTGGTAATTGGAGAGTTTTATATTTCACTCTTGGCTTTTTACCTCCCCAAACAAATCTCGATATCATCCTGTCCCACTTTGAGAACTGGGAACCAGGAATCTCTGTTGGTAGAGCCTGGAAGAGGTAAAGCAGTCTAGGGTGTATGCTGATTTTGATTGTCTTAATTTTTGAATTCAGATCCATGTTTAAGATTGACCATCTATTAATATCTTTTTTATTTCTTGTTCTAACCTATCATAGTTTGCTTTATAGATTTTGCTTAAATCTTTGGGTATGTTCACTCCAAGGTATTTTATTTCTTTTTGTTTCCAGTTTAGTTTGATCTTATCAGTTATCTGGTTTAAAGGGTTATAGTGGAATGTCAGTATTTGTGTTTTTGGTATGTTTATCTTGTATCCTGATAATTTTCCAAAATTTTCTATCAAGTCCATCATTTCCATTATTGATTCATCAGGTTGTTCAAGGTAAACTATAATATCGTCTGCAAACAGCCCAATCTTGTGTTCCGCTCCCTTTATTGTAACACCTTTTAATTTCTTATTTTGTCGCATCGCTTGAGCCAGTGGCTCTATGAACAGAGCAAACAAGGCGGGCGATAGGCAGCATCCCTGCCTAGTTGATCTTTGTATATTTACTTTGTCTGTTAAGCTACCGTTTATCTTGATTCTTGCCACAGGCTTTTGATACAGTGTCTTTATGCATTGCACTGACTTTTCATTAAATCCAGAGCGTTCCAGCACATTATATAGAAACATCCAATTAACCCTATCAAATGCTTTTTCTGCATCTAAACTCATTATTACTGCACTTTTCTTTTCTTTATGTATTTGATTAATTATGTGTATTGTTCTCCTGATATTATCATGTGTTTGGCGTCCCTCTATGAACCCAGTTTGATCATCCTCTATCAATTCCATCAAGAATGTCTTTATTCGTTTACAGATAATTGTTGTATATATTTTATAATCCACATTTAATAAAGAGATTGGCCTATAGTTTCCGTATCGTTCCTTATCTTTCCCTGGCTTTAAAATAACTGAAATAATGGCTTCGTTCCATGATGGAGGTATTTTGTTGTTGTTTAATGTCCAATTAAATGAACTTTAGGAGCTGTGGCATGAGTTCTTCTATAAACAGTTTATAAAACTCAGATGGGTATCCATCACTACCTGGTGATTTACCATTTTTTAGTGACTTAATCACATCTTTAATCTCTTGTGTTGTTATTTCTGCTGTTAGCTTTTCATTTTGTTGGTTTCCTATTGATGACAAGTCCAATGTGTATAGAATTTTTTTAATATCCTTAACATTTGTCTCTTCAGCTTGCGAGTATAGTTCTTGACAGAATTTATGGAATATTTCTTCGATGTTTTCTGGGGTAACTGTGGATTTATTTGTGATGGGGTCCTTAATCTTATATACATTATTCACTGTTTGTTGTTTTCTTAACCGTTTTGCCAACAGTTTTGCGGCCTTTGGCCCCGTTTCATAATATTTTTGTTTTAAATATCTATTTTTCCTTTCAATTTCATCTATTTGTATTTCTTTTATCTTTATTTTTTCTTCCTTAATTTCTTGATATATTTTTGGGTCATTTGTGTTTTGATGTTTACGTTCTAATTCCCTCAGTCTCTCACATCTTTGTTCATATGATTCCAGTTTAGACTTTTTGGCTTTTCCTGATTCAACAATTAATTTACCTCTTAACACAGCTTTTAGTGCATCCCATAGTATTGTTGGGTCCACTTCTCCATTATCATTCTCCTCGATATACTCATTTATATTTAACTTTATTCTTTCTTTCATTTTCTCATCATTTAACCCCTTGCACTCTGGTCAATTTCCCTAAAAACGCCAAAAAATAACGTACCCAAAGTAAATCAAAAGCTGTTCTTCAACCCTTTGTAGCATCTTCATGGGGTTGGTCTCATTTAAAAGAAAACACTTTGAATTTTTTGGCAAAACAGTCATAATCTCTCTAAGTGCTCCTGCCACTGAGTAACAGTCATCTAAACATACTGAACTTGAAGAAAATAAATTTCGCCTGGGTGTTTTTTTGGATACAAATGCTTGTAAATAACACACAGCTTCAGATACTGGCTGGAAAATGCAACAGAAATGTAGAACCAAGTGTTATCCAGCTGAGGTCAAAATTTTGTAACAATACCACATAAAATGAATATATTACACAGCTTTTTTCTTAGGTTGTTCCCAGGCGTTTTTGAACTGTGCCAAATTGTGCCAAATGGCACAGTTTGGAAAAACGTCTGTAACTTTTGAATGATTCAATATAGAAGCATCATCTTGGGCTCTAATGAAAGGTGAAGGGCTGTGTGTGTGTGTGTGTGGGGGGGGTTGTTTATTCATTCATGAATGAATGAATGAACAAACAAGCCCCCACACACAAAGAAGCATGCCACGTAAAAAATGTGTGGCTTTTTTTTTTTTTACAAGAAAAAATAACCTACAGTGCACTAAAAATTATACTAAAATATTTGTAATGTGGAAGATAACAACTCCCACCCCCCACCCCCCACCCCGCCACAGAGGACGGACATCGCCCATCGCTACATGACGGAAAGCGGTGACAGTGCCCCGCAGTCTACTACGCACAGTTGGACTAAAATATCTGCAATAATATCTGCAATCCGCTACAGAACAGTAGCGGGGGGGCGGGGGGGGCATTCACGGTCCGGACGCGGCGCATGAACCGTGTCCAGTCTGTGCGCTGCGGTACACGCTCTGTGTGCCGCAGTCTACTATGCACAGTTGGACTAAAATATCTGCAATATATCTGCAATCTGCTACAGAAGAGTAGCGGGGGGGGGGGGGGGACATTCACAACATGACGGGGGGGGCCGTTCGCAACATGACGGACCCAGACCGGAGGTCCGTCATGTTGCGATAACGCACAGTTGTAATTTACCGATCGGTCAAAAGTCATTTGGATTACAATTTTCAGGGATAAAGAATAATTTAGCTTATAACACTTACTTGTCCACAACAGCAGCCTAGCTGGCGAACTTCTCTTCCTCATTGTCAGACGAACATGAAGCTGGTCCGCTTGTTACGGACTCGTGGTTCTGGTCACGCGACCCGGTCAAACCATAATTCCATTATTGCGGTTTTGCGCTTCCATGATTGCGGTTTTGGCAAACGATTTTTTAAAACAAATAAGAACAGTAGTAAGAAAAAAAGACTGGCAAACGCGTGTGTGTCACCCAGCCTTACACAAAACAGCTTTCGAACTTCTGTGCTTCAATTGGCTGGCTGTATTCGCAGCCGTTGGTAGGCGGGTCCTTCTTGCTAGGTTTTCAGTCATTGGTTCTTCAAGGTTTCAGAAACCCAATTCAAGGCTCTTATTAGTCGAATGAGAGGTCAATCACATCTAAACCAATCAAAGCACTCCTTTGGCTTTCTGTTCGCGGCTGTGTCTGTAGTGGAAGAACGGAAATGCAGCTTTTTTTTTTCAGTGCGCTCTAGTACGCAGCGCCATCGTGTGCCCTCGTGCACCCTCGTGCACTCTAGGACACAGAGACGTGCCCACCCGCGGTACACCGGAGTGCAAGAGGTTAATAGTCCTACATTAAGTTTCCATGTTGTTTGTCGTTTTCTATTGTTTAAATATATTTCCATGTATATAGGATTATGATCTGATATTTCTGCCCCTCCAGTCCGACAATTTCTCACCCTGTGGCTGTCACCTTCATTCATAAGGAGGTAGTCTATTCTAGAGTGTACTTTATGGACTGCTGAATAATGTGTATAGTCTTTTTCGAGTGGGTGCAGATCCCTCCATACATCTACCATACCCATTTCTGCCAGTGAGGTTCTTATGAACTTTGTTACATGTTTTTTCGTCTTCTTAACACTTGTTGTGTCAACTTCATGATCCATGACGGCATTTAAGTCTCCTCCACAAATTAGGACTCCTTCACTGTGTGTTGTTATGAGATCAAACAGATGTTGAAAAAAACCCTTGTCACTTTCTGGTGGAGCATAGATGTTCACTAATGTGATCTGCATACCATCTATTCTTCCCTTTACTATTACATATCTGCCTTCTTTATCCTGGATTTCTTGTTCACATTCAAATTGTATTTTATTTGAAATTAGTATCATAACCCCCCTTTTAGTTCCTCCCTTAAATGAACTGTAGTAGGAGTTCTTATAGCCAAATCTCTTTAGTTTCTCATGTTCTGTCTTGTTTAAATGTGTCTCTTGCATAAATATAATTTCGGCTTTTTCCTTCTTGAATTTTCTTATTATTCTTTCCCTTTTAACAGGTGAGTTCAGACCATTCACGTTTAATGTATTATCTTAAGATTTTTAACCACATTCATGTTTTTCCATTTTTTTAACTTGTGCTCCTAGCTCCTTTAACAACAAAACTAACACATATATGTACAAAAACACATTAACGAACCTTGACCTCCGCACTTTGGGTCTTTCTTCTGCCCATTGGTCCCTGTTTTAAGGGTAGAGGGAATGTCCTCACAGAGTGAGGGGCCCTCCCTAGACCTGTAGTTACTATCCAAGTAATAGTCATTAGTCTAGAAATGTCCAACAAAAATCACTTCAACCTCTCCTAGCCGTTTGTTTCTCTTTTACCTTGTCTTCTTGGCCTTCATTTCTTCTATGCCCTTCTTAATCTTTGTTATAATCTAAGCTTTCCGTTGAAAGCCTTGCAGTTTTTCTTGGGCTCGGTGCGCCACGTCCGTCTCCCGTCCTCTGCCGCTCACACGCCTCCACTCCGGCTGTCCCGGTGCGCTCTGTGCCGCCGCTGCTCCAGCCGCTTCCTCGGGTACGCTCACGACAAAGCCTCGCTCCTTCATATCCCGCGCTGCCTCTCTGGCCGTGTTGTAGGTTTTCACGCCGTCATCCCAATGAATTCTCATCTTCGTTAGTGGCGTTTGGAATCTAATTTTTTTCTCTTTCAGCATTTTTTTAATGTTGGCATATTTCTTTTGCTGCTGCACAATTTCTGTCGGGTAGTCATGGTCAAAGAGTATCTGTTTGTCGCCAACTCGTATCTTTTTTCCACTCTTGTGTCAGGATTCTTTCCTTTACATCGTATTTTAAAAAGTTTACCACAACTGATCTGGGTGCAGAGTTTGAGTTCGGGTTCTGTGCCAAGGCTCTGTGCGCACGTTGGATCTGCAGGTCTGTTTCATTGGGCAGCTCAAGCTCTTTTTTTAAGAATTGATCTATGAATTTCGTCATCGAGTTGCCTTCAGTGCCCTCCGGAATCCCGAAGATGCGTATATTGCTCCGTCTGGACCTGCTCTCCAGGTCGGTTATTTTTTCCTGCATCCTCTGTGTTTGTGCCGTCAGAGTCTGTAGCAGCTCGCTTGCCTCGGTCTTTCAGTCTTCCAACTCTGATGTTCGAGCTTGTGCTTCTGCCATACACGCCCGTTGAGTGCGCAGCTCCTCCATGTTTTCTGCTAGCTTGCGGTCCATTTCTTTTCGGAGACCCATAATTTCCTCCTTCACCTCTTTTTTCAGTTCTTCCTTAAGAGCCGTTAAATCCTGTTGGAGTTGTCGCTTGAAGTCTTTTATGTCCTTACTTATATTGGAGAAGCCAGTGTTCATAACATCGAGGTTGGCGTCCTCCATTTTCTCTGAAGTCTCCTCGTTTTTGTTGGCCTCGTGTTCAGCGATTTCTCCAGTGTTGTTGAAGAGGGATTCTTTAGTTTTACCCTGCTTTTTTCCGTGTGCCCGGGTTCTTCGTGCTTTCATCCCTTGGTTTATTGACCTATTTATGTCAAGTTGGCCATTTAGCAAAGATTTTTAATCCGACTAGGGAGAGCTCTCTGTTTAAGCATTATGCCTCTCCACCATCTTCCCGGAAGTCTCCCCATCTATCAATGATATTTAATGATCTCCACAGTCTCCTCAAAGATTTGACTCTGTCCAAAACACACAAGGCTCTCACAAACAGTCCCAAAGATTTGCCCAGTCTCTCAAAGATCTCATGCAGTGTAAAGGGGCCCTTACTAAACAACACTACACACTCATTCCATGCACAATCATCTCTGCACAATCTCAATACACACCAAAAGTATTTTACTTTGCTGTGCTGCATTGGGGCAAAACTGTCAGAAGACTCGGTCTGATTACATCTCTTTTCTCCTCCTGTCTTAAACGTGCAGCAGCGTCTCTCCAAAAACATCTGAACAAACAAATCCACATGGTGTAGCATCTAAATACATCCAGGCTTATCTGGATATTTGTGAATCATTTTCTCTCTACCACATTACTTATTTGACACAAGGCTTTGACATTTACTGTACACAAAATCATACCATTAGTAGACTACCGTATCTGGCACACTAAAGGCTAATGGTGGCCTGCGCTACATTACCCAAACAGAATAAATCCTGTGTTAAAATACAGACTTATGGGTTGAACAACAGGCCCACTTGTATACATGGTGGCCTAGGATAATGGTTGGAACTATGTTGGTCCTTAAAAGCAGTTTAATGGTAAAACTCATCTTAATTTGGGTCAAGTTTTCAAAGCAGCGATCCAAAAATGCTAACTGGCACTGAAGGTTAAGCTGAATCCTCAGTTCTGCCCTCTTGCTCTGAGGCCATAGCCAGTGCTTAGACCTGATTGGTTCCCTATTATTGTGACATCACAAAAACTTGCCTTTTTGAAGTGGGAGGAGCTTAACTGAAGTTTCACAGCCAAAAAACACAGACATGACACATAAAAGTGATTTTGCTTTTGATATGTCTTGTAAGTCATAAAAAACATGCTGCAGACATACTGACAAAGAAAAAAAAACAACTTGATTTTCACCAGAGTGTCACTTTAAGACCACTTCAAGTTTATCTACTGACCTTTTCGAAGAGCAAGAGCCAAGTTTGGAAACCACCTAAATAAAGATGACTTTCTACCCCAGCAGATGCCTGATAACTGATGCACATTTAGTAATCCCTCCATACCTGCTGCTGCAGAATGTTTTCACAGGTGCTGTTTACTTTTACTTAAGCAAATGGTGTGAGCAGCAGCTACTGGTTCCATGAACTGTAATGACACACTCATCTAGAAGCTTTCAGCAGCTTTACTCCTGTTGACTTTTCATCTAAAAGGAATCTGTCTTTTAGCATGGAGGATAACTGAGTGGGGAGGGGTGGAGGCAAAGGTCTGCAACCTGCAGCACTGGAGTTGTGTGGCTTGTTTGACTCCGCAAGGGTGCATCAAGAACCTGACAGAGGCTCACAAATACTATACCGTGGCAGGGCAATTTCTAGCTTTAATTATACAAACTAAAAAAATTAACCAGCATCCATATGAATCCATGAGGAAAAGTCACAGATTTATGAGGAAAAAGCTGCAAGATTAAAGAAAAAAGTAGCAGATTTATGAGGAAAAATGTTGCAAATTTACAACAAAAAGTCACAAGTTTTTGAAAAAAGTTGCAAATTTATGAGGAAAAAAGTCACAAATGAGAGAAAGTTGTAAATTTACTAGAAAAGGTCACAAATTTAAGAGGAAAAGAATTGCAAATTTACCAAAAAAAATCACAAATTTTTTAGAAAAAAGTCAAGTTTAAGAGGCAAAAAGTTACGAATTTACAAAAAAAAGGTCACAAATGTATGAGAAAAAAATTATGACCAAAAAGTTGCAAATTTCCAAGAAAAAAAATCGTGAATTTACTAGAAAAAAATTTGTAGAGTTACAATAAGTAAATGGTTGCACATTTATTAGGAAAAAGAATGTTGCAAATTTATGACAAAAAAGTTCCAACTTTACAAGGTTTTAATTAATATCTATTTACTTCCTTTTTAACCTTACCCACTCCCAAATCCTTAATCTAACATCTTAATTTTAAATTCCCTCTCATATCAAGTAAAGTGGTGTGGGCAAGGCACTGAAAGCAGGACATGAACCAGCAACCTTCCAATTACAGGATCCTACGTGCTATTTACCTAAGCCACGACAACAGCTGGCTTGGAGTTGATCTGAAAAGGTTTTGTCGAATTGCTCAACTCTTCCATAGCAATAAACAACGTGTATTGGGCAGGGCCTGATTAAGGAGGTTGTGGGCCCCTGGGCTAAAGCAATTTTGGGGGCCCTCCCACATATTTATGGGAGTATGATATGCAAAATGGCCATGTTTACATGCACAGTAATAAACCGTTTATAATTGGATTTCTGGAGTTATCTGACTATTAAAGTAGTCATGTAAAAACAATAATCAGATAAAAGGCAATTATTGTGTTACATAAAATGAAATTACGTTTACAAACATAGTTTATTGTCCAATAATCCACTTATTCAATGCATGTAAACATGTCAAATCCGATTACCATTATCTGATTATTCCTAGTTACTGGATTATTGTGGGCATATAGCCAGGGTCACTGATGGATCAGCTTGACCTTCAAAGTCCTAAATTACTAAGGTAGTGGCCATGGATAGGGAACCGTACCAATAGAATTCTTGTTACAGATACGACTCAAATCTGATTGGCCAGTATGTTTCTATTAATGTGTATCTTAAAAGCAGCAGGCTACAGGTACAGAAAGCTGAGGCATTTATTTGTTTCAAAATTTTAATCAGTGTCTATTTACTACATTTTTAACCATACCCACTCCCAAATCCTAAGCCAAACCTCTTAATTTTAAGTCTAAATTTCATCTCATAAGAAAATGGTTTGGACAAGGTGCCGAAAGCAAGGTGCAAACCAGCAACCTTCTGATCACAAGCCCACCATACTACAGCAGGGAAAATAAGTATTGAACACAACATTTTCTCATTAAACATTTTTCAGATGGAGCCAGTAACCTGAGATTTTCACCAGATATCAGTAATCATCCAAGTAATCCATACATAAAAAGAAATCAAGGCAACTGTGTTCACAAAACAAGTTATATTTAATAAAGTGGAATCTCACAGGGAAGAAGTATTAGACACATTAAGAAAAAGAGGTGCAAAAAGGCATAGAAAGCCAAGAAACCAGCTGAAATCCATCAGAATTTAGGAAGCCACCCCATCCCCATCAGTGCAAATTAATTTCAGCTGGTTAAATCTGTCTCTCTGTGTTGGCCCTGCGATGCACTGGCAATCTGTCCAGGGTGTACCCTGCCTCTCGCCCAAAGATGCTGGGATAGGCTTCAGCCCCCCCGCGACCCAAAAAGGATTAAGCGGAAGAAGATGGATGGATGGTTAAATCCTGACTGATAGCTTTTAAAAAGGTCTGTGAATATCAGATTGTCACACCAGGTTTAGTCAGCCGGGGGACCTCCAGTAATGCACTGGGCCTCACTCCTTTTCTCACTCTCAATGAAATATTTTTTTTGCTGGTCATTAACATTTGTTTGTTCTCTCCCATAGATTGAGTCCCCATCGTGCTGTTTGCTCTCTACATGTCTGTTCTTTTCTTCTTCTCTATCCCCTCACCCCCCAGCCAGTCGCAGCAGATGACTGCCCCTCCCTGAGCCTGGTTCTGCTGGAGGTTTCTTCCTGTTAAAAGGGAGTTTTTCCTCTCCACCGTCGCCAAGTACTTGCTCACAGGGGATCGCCTGATTGCTGGGGTCTTTCTGCAACTGTGGGGGTTCCCCCTACAGTTCATAGTGCTATGAGATGACTGTTGTTGTGAAATGGCGCTATATAAATAAAGTTGAATTGAATTGAATTGAATTGAACCACAAAGAACTCATGATGGGTAGAAGCAAAGACCTTCGCAACCTTTTTGTTGTAAAACAAAATGATGGCATTGGTCACAGATGTATTTCTAAACTGCTGAATGTTCCAGTGAGCACTGTTGGAGTCATCATTCGGAAGTGGAAAGAACATCATTTTTACCATAAATCAGCCACAACCAGGAGCTCCTCGCACAATTTCTGACAGAGGAGTCAAAAGAATTATCAGAAGACTTATCCAAAAACCAAAGACCACTTGAGGAGAGCTCCAGAAAGATCTGGAGTTAGCAGGTACTGCTGTTTCAAAGAAAACAATAATGCACTCAACTGACATGGGCTTTATCCCCGCTCATCTCGCAAGACTCCATTGCTGAAGAAAAAGCATGTTGAAGGTCATTTAAAATCTGCTGCACAACATTTGTGTAATGAACCTGGGTTTGGTGGTCCAAACCCAGTTCTGACACCGTGACTATTTTGGCCCATTTCACTATTCATTTTCAATCAGGCACTTCAGAAAGCCCTGTGGGTCCTCGACTCCCTGACAGCTCGGGCACGCCCCCTCCTCCTGTCAGTATCGCCAGCTGATCCTCATTATTGGTGTCTCACACCCATACACACACACACCTCATTCACCTCCATTCACACGCTCAGACACCGAGGATCTGGGTTCAACGCCAGGGTTCGCGGAGAACCCTACCTCCCTCGCTGGGGAGGCCACTGTGGGAGCAATGAAGTCTCCGATGGGGACCACCGCAGGTGCAACAGTGCTCCAGCTGGAGTCCACCGTGGGTGCAGCAGAGCTCCAGCCAGAGTCCACTGCCGGTGCAGCCACGTCCCAGACTGGGACCATCGCGGGTGCAGCCATGTCCCAGGCCGGGACCATCGCAGGTGCAGCCACGTCCCAGGCCAGGACCATCACAGGTGTAGCCACGTCCCAGGCCGGGACCATCGCAGGTGCAGCCACGTCCCAGGCCGGGACCATCGCGGGGGATACGGTCCCTCTGCTCCAAGCTTCAGAGGGCGGGGGGGCTCTTATCCCTCGGTTTGGCCACCTTCCCCTAAGGTCCCCGGTGGGTAGGCAACCTCTTCGCCTGCCCCTCTGGTCCTGGTGGCTCAACCATGCTGCTCAGCCACCCAAAAGACTTGGCTCTCGGGTGGGGTGGCCCATCGATCCAGGCAGGCCGCCTGACACTGTTCAGCGGGCTGCCTGCTGGGCTTGGGACTCGGGCAGGCCACCCGATCAGTCATCCCTTGCCATGCCTGGGGCCTAGGACTCTGGTCTACCCCCTGAACTTTAGACTCCTGGGTAAGGGGGTTAGTGTCCTAGGTGGGGGTCGTTAGGAGGTTCACTGTACTGTTTTTGCATATTATTTTTTGCCTATGGTTGCTTCCATCCTAACCTGTTTTCCCCCACCTCCCACCCTGGGTAATCGTTTGTCTCTGGGGGTGGGGCTGGGGGGTTTCCCTAGTGGTGTTTTTTGTGTTTTCAGCTGGTGGTACGGGGATGTCTTGAATCAACCCATTGGGGGGGGGGGGCTCTGTCATAAACCTGGGTTTGATGGTTCAAACCCAGTTCTGACACCATGATTATTTTGGCCCATTTCACTATTCATTTTCAATCAGGCGCTTCAGGGAGCCCTGTGGGTCCTCGGCTCCCTGACAGCTCGTGCATGCCCCCTCCTCCTGTGAGTATCACCAGCTGATCCTCATTATTATTATACCTCCTTCTACATGGCAGCCGGGATGGTCACACTTTTTCAGTGCTGAGACAAAGTTGCTGATTTTGCCACTAAAATAACTAACCAACAGCGAATATCTGATCGGCATTTGTGACGCACACGCACGGGCTGAATTTCCACCTTGGTTGAAATACCCCTTTATTCGCCTTTCACCGGGCTCTGTGAGTAAACTGATAAGCGTTTCTTTTCATGGTTCACTGCTACGCTTTACCCGAAGCATTTGCTAAGCTAACGCTAGTCGTAGCACCTAACACCGACACGAAGCGACTCTGTCCCCGGTGACTGGGGCTCACCGGAGGAACTAACCGAGGCAACAGTTGGACGGGAGCCGGATCGGAGTTCGGGTGCAGGGGTGGTGGGAAACGGGGACCAGTGGAGGACCACCGGGGCCCCAGCCAGACAAGATCCTGAGTCGGAGCACAGTTACAGAGGCGGGGCTCAGCGGAGGATCTACTGAGGAAGACGGCGGTAGGTGGCGGGGCTCAGCGGAGGAACTACTGGGACCCCAGCTGGACAGGAGCAGGATCGGAGCTCAACTACAGCGGCAACGGGCGGCGGGACTCGGTGGAGGAGCGGCCGGTACCCCGGCTGGACAAGAGCTCAACTGCAACGGGACTAGCAGCGGAGGGGGCTAGCTGAGGCCCAGCTGGATTCGAGGTCGGTCGGATCGGATACTGGCGACACCAGCAGAGATTGTTTTTACTATCAACAGGTCAGTAAAAATGCCACCAAAGAAGGAGGAAATGGAAGAGATCAAAAAATCTCTGAACTTCTTGTCAGAAGAACTAACCAAAGTGGCTAGTCAGCAGGCTAAAATAATAGGGCTAGTGGAAGAAGTCCGAGAATTAAAATTAACAATTAAGGAAAAAGACAAAAAAATTGCAGACTTGGAGCAACGCGTCGAGGATCTTGAACAATGTTCTCGTATGGATGATCTAATTATAAGTGGACTAGACATTAAATACCAATCATATGCTCATGCTACAGCAGGATTGAGAGGTGAGGATGCTCCCGCAAGTGAATCAGTCTCCCTGGAAAACCAGGTGCTTCAATTCCTTGATAGTAGAAATATAAAGGTCGAAGCAAATGCAGTTTCAGCCTGTCATGCTTTACCCAGAAAAGATAATAAAACAAAGAAATCAATTGTGATGCGCTTTGTGAACAGAAGGGTAAAGAATGACATACTGAGGCAGGCCAGAAAGCTACGGGGAACAGAAGTTTACCTAAATGAACATCTAGCAAAAACTAATGCTGAAATAGCATGGCAAGCACGGATGCTGAAAAGACAAAATAAGGTACAGGTAACATGGACAAGAAATTGTAGAGTTTGGATCAAACTAAATGGAACTCCTGAGGAAGCAAAGAGTATAATAATCAGAGAGATCACTGACTTAAATAAATATAGATGAACACTGATTAAGAAAATTAAGAGACTATGATAATCCATATCCACACACAGGGCAAGAATAGTTCTTCTGTGGCACCATGTCAATGTACTTAAAAAAACAAAAACTAAAAACAAACAAAACTTATGACTGACTTGAGTAGACATCAATTATCCCCAGTTGGAGGAAGTCATCTGACACAGAGTGAGGAAATTCAAACTCTGAAAATATGCCATTATGCTGAACATAAACTACAAGAGATGGAGAATGATATTGATCCTGATAACCACTTTTTCAATAATATTCATAATCATTGTGAATATTACACTGAAAAGCAATTCAAAAGTCAAGTGCAACTAGATGGTAAACTATCAATAATACACTTCAACAGCAGAAGTCTTAACAAAAACTTTCCACAGATTCAGGACTATTTAAAACAGCTGGACAGAAAATTTACAGCTATCGCAGTCTCTGAAACTTGGCTTAATGAAGAGCAGGCTCCTCTGATGGCAATAGAGGGATATCAGATGTTTCATATTAACAGATCTCAAAAAAAGGGTGGTGGTGTTGCACTGTATATTGATGACCTGTATAGGTGTAAGCTTGTAAATGGAATGTCCTTTGCACTACCAGGGATTTTGGAATGTGTTACTGATGAGATTGACCAAGATAAAACAAAAAATCTAATTATAAGTTGTATATATAGAACGCCGGGAACTTGCATTGAGACATTCAGAGATAAATTAGTCGAGCTGTACAATAATATTACTAGTAAGAAAATGGTAGTAATTTGTGGAGATTTCAATATTGATCTACTAAATCCATATCAACAAAATGTAATTACAGAGTTCATGAATTCTATGTACAGCATGAGTCTATATCCCACAATAACACATCCCAGTAGAATCACAGTTCACACTGCTACACTTATTGACAACCTGTTTGTTAATATTATTGATAAGAAAATAGAAAGTGGATTATTGATAAATGATATGTGACCATTTGCCAACCTTTGCACTTATCCATGGCCACACGGGGGACAATACAGAAAAATTTTTTAAAATCGTTCAGATACAAATCACAAAATGCAATCAGTTCTTTTAAAGAGGACTTGCTGAAGCAAGACTGGACAAAAGTCTATGTATCAGATGTAAATGAAGCCTATGACACATTTATAAACATTGTAACCACTCTTTATGAAAAAAATTGTCCATTAGTAAAGAAAAAGCCTAAACATAAATTTGCCGATAAGCCATGGTTAACCAAAGGATTACAAAAGGCGTGTAAAAAGAAAACTTTATTATATAAAGCTTTCCTAAAGAAAAGGACAAAAGAAGCAGAACAGTGGTATAAAACATACAAAAATAAGTTGACATATATAATAAGATGTAGTAAAAGAGACTATTACAGTAAAGAACTGGAGAAAAACAGATACAATATTAAAAATACATTGTGGCCGACACACATTGTGGGCTCACGCTGCCACAGAGACAGGACTGCGTGTGTATTGTGGGGTGTCACGTCTGCAAGGACTGAGGACTCAAATCTACAGGAGATAACAAGGAAGTGTGAGATTTGTCTCTTTGTCCCACAGAAGACGCCCCGGAGGGTATTCCGGTTCATCAGGAAATGAGAGACAATGGTGAAGCTTCAAAGGGATGCTTTGTAACTGTATGTTGACTGAAGACACCATGTGACTTGAATTCTGATGCTGGAAATGTATAAAAGGGTGTTGAGATATGATTCTGTCTCTTTCCTGCTTTGAGAATGCTAGAAGCTGTGTTCTGTCAAATAAAGCTGGTTTTATGACTGAAACTCAGCCTCGTTATTTGAGCATGCTTCTACACTGGTGACCTACGACGGAAAATGAGCAGACAGAATTCTCCCGAGTGGGGCTCGGTGGAAGCCAGCCTGATGGCCGCCTCCACGATCCGGCTGCCCGATTTGTGGCAGCACAGCCCGCGCTCATGGTTTAGCGCAATCGAGGCGCAGTTCAACCTCTGGAGAATCTTCAACGACGAAACAAGATTCTACCACGTGGTAGCGAAGCTGGACAGCGACACGGTCCAGAGAGTGGAGGATCTGGTTAATCATCCACCAGACAGCGACAAGTACAGCGCATTGAAGGACGCGCTGATCAGCCATTTCACCCCCTCAGTCCAACAACGAGCAGAGGGGCTCCTGGTACTGACGGATGCAGAAAACGATAGACCTGCGGACCTGATGGTGAAGATGCTGCAGCTCAAAGCCTCTGAGGATGGCGAATTCATTTTCGCCCACCTTTTCCTTCGAACCCTACCACCAGCAGTGAGAGTGGCCCTGGCAGAGTCACCCCGATTGGCCAAGTGAGACTACCATGGGTTGAGCAAGGAGGCGCAGAAGTTGGTCGACGCCCACAAGCGGAACGCGGTTTCGGCCGCGGCAGCCAGTCCGGGAACGGCGTCCGGAGACAGCGCGGGTCCAGCGGCCGCGGCGCCAGATGCACCAACAACGGCAGCGACAGGAGCCAGACGACGCGGAGCGGAGAACGGCTTGTGCTTCTACCACCGCCGTTTTGCAGAGAGAGCGCACAGGTGCGTCCCACCGTGCAATTTTAAGCGCCAGGGAAACGCCAAGACCGAGGGCCGGTAGCAGCTGCGACCCTCGGCAACGAGAACAGGCTGCTTTACCTGACGGATGCACGCTCGGGGAAACAGTTCCTCGTGGACACGGGCTCTCAGCTGAGCTTCGTCACACCCACCTACGCGGAACGGCTGTCACCTTCTAAAGCCCTCTGGGTGTCAGTGTCAGCAGCGAACGGCTCCACGATTAAAACGTTTGGTGAGAGGACCATGCTTCTGTCCTTACAGGGCCGTTCATTTGAGTGGACATTTATTGTAGCAGCAGTCAGTTTCAACATGTTAGGGGCTGATTTTTTGTGCTCACATGGTTTATTGGTTGACCTTGCTAATAGACGTCTGATTAATGCACTGTCCTTTCATTCTATTCCCTGCACAGCTCGGGTGGCCCCCCAACTGCACATGCCAGCGTCTCAGCTGCGGGTGGTAAGTTTCACACTCTGCTTGCTCAGTTTCCAGCACTCACAGTCCCCACGTTTTCAGCAATGGTGGCCAAACATGGGGTAGAACATTTCATAACAACCACAGGCCCTCCCGTTTTTGCAAAGGCTCGGCGCTTGGACCCAGCTAAACTGGCCATCGCGCGCGAGGAGTTCACTAATCTGGAAAAACTAGGCATTGTTAGACGCTTCAAGAGCGCTTGGGCTTCGCCGTTACACATGGTCCCAAAGACTGACGGCTCGTGGCGACCTTGCGGCGATTTCCGCAGGTTGAACAACGTTTCAGCTCATGACCGCTACCCGATTCCGCACATTCAGGATTTTTCTGTTCATTTGGCGGGGGCGCACATTTTTTCTAAAATAGACTTGGTGCGCGGCTATCACCAGGTTCCAGTGCGCGCGCAGGATGTACCCAAAACAGCGGTCATAACGCCTTTCGGCCTTTTTGAGTTCTTGCGCATGCCTTTTGGCCTCAAGGGGGCCGCGCAGACTTTCCAACGCATGATGGATGCAGTTTTACGCGACCTGCCTTTCGTGTTTGTTTATTTGGACGATATTTTGGTAGCCAGCACGTCCGAAGGTGAACATGAAAAACACCTCACAGCAGTTTTCCAGAGGTTGGCAGAGCACGGGTTAATAGTTAACCCAGCGAAGTGCCAGTTTGGGGTGGCGCAGATTGATTTTTTGGGACATCACGTTTCGGCAGAGGGAGCAGTTCCCCTTCCAAATAAAGTGCGTGCCATAACGGATTTTCCGCAACCTCAAACGGTCAAGGCGCTTCAGGAGTTTCTAGGGATGGTTAATTTTTACAACCGTTTCCTCCCAAGCGCAGCACGACTCATGCAGCCATTGTACACCGCGTTAAAAAAACAAAAGCCCGCAAATAAAGTTGAATGGTCTCCGGAGCGGGAGCGCGCTTTTGCCCAGGTCAAATCAGCCCTGGCAAACGCAGTTTTGTTAGCGCACCCAATTCCAACGGCCCGCATGGCGCTCACCACTGACGCTTCCGATGTAGTGGTGGGGGCGGTAGTTGAACAGTTTGTGGCAGGTACCTGGCAACCCCTCGCGTTTTTCAGCAGGACTTTGCGCGATAGTGAACGGAAATACAGCGCGTTTGACAGGGAGCTTTTGGCCCTACACTTGGCCATTTGTCATTTTCAGTTCTGGTTAGAGGGGCGACGTTTCACCGCTTTTGTGGATCATAAACCGCTAACGTTTGCGATGGCCAAAATTTCAGAACCCTGGTCAGGCCGGCAACAAAGGCAACTAGCCGCAATATCGGAGTTCACTACTGATATTCAGCATGTCGCAGGTAAACACAATGTGGTGGCAGACTGCCTCTCGCGTGCGGTAGCACCGCCAAGCCCCATAGGGGCAGACTCTGTAGCCATGGCCGCGGGCCCGGGCAGCGACGCGGGAACGCGCGCAGCCCCGGTCTGTGTTGGGTTAGATTATGCAGCCATGGCTGCGGAGCAAGCAAACGATGCAGACGTGCGCGCGCTCCAGTCTGGACCAACAGGGTTAAGGCTGGAGCACAGGGTGCAACAAAACGGTATGCCCCCGCTAATCTGCGATGTCTCTACCGGACGGCCCCGCCCTGTGGTGCCAACCGCGTGGCGTCGCCGTGTTTTTGACTTGGTCCATTCTCTCGTGCACCCGGGGGTGCGCGCATCGATCAAATTGGTGGGGGAGAAATTTGTTTGGCCCGGGTTGCGCAAACAGGTCAAGGAATGGGCAGCAGCCTGCGTAGCGTGCCAGCGAGCCAAAATACACAGACACACTAAGGCCCCGTTAGAACCTTTCCACATCCCCGCTAAGCGTTTTGATCATGTGCATATTGACCTGGTCGGCCCGCTTCCGTTATCACACGGGCACACACATCTTTTGACGATGGTAGACCGCACCACGCGCTGGCCAGAGGCGATTCCTCTGACATCAACCACAGCGGAAGAAGTTGCGCGAGCATTTTTAGCAGCGTGAGTTGCGCGTTTTGGTGTACCGTCGGACATAACGTCCGACAGGGGTCCCCAATTTATTTCCAAGCTATGGTCATCGATGGCCCGCAGCTTGGGGGTGAAGATTCATCGCACCACCGCGTATAACCCACAGGCTAATGGTTTATGCGAACGCTTTCACAGGTCATTGAAAGCAGCCCTCAGAGCGTCGCTAACGGATACAAATTGGGTAGACAAACTTCCATGGGTTTTATTAGGGTTGCGTTCTGCACCTAAGGAAGATTTGCACGCTTCCCCGGCTGAATTAGTTTTCGCACAACCGCTCCGTTTGCCCGGGGAATTTCTTCCTGATAATACCGCACCTAATGGCCCCCCCGCTCAGCCGTGGCAGAGCGGCTCAGGAGCAAACACGCTCCCTGGCCCAGTCCATCACAGTTTCCCACACGTTTTTGTGCCCAAGGCTTTAAAAAATGCAGAGTTTGTTTTTGTTAAACATGACGCCCAGCGTCCAAGTTTGCGGCCATTTTACGACGGACCGTTTCGAGTGCTGGAGACCGGGCAGAAGCATTTTCTGCTTGATTTAGGGGGCAGAAGGGAGCTGATTTGCATTAACAGGCTCAAACCCGCTTTTGTTCTGGCTGACGAGGAGGTGCAGCTCGCGAGGCCCCCCCGCCGGGGCAGGCCGCCAAGGGGACATTCTCCAAAGTCTTCACAGAAAGGTGCTAACAGCTTTAATCCACAGGTGCAGAGAGACGTTGCAGGTGCAGCCAAGCCAGGTTGCAGCAGATTCGGCAGAAGATTAAAACCTAGGCAGTTGGTGGATTGATTAGCGATGTATGGAGTGCTTTGTGTTTTTCTTTTTGTTGTGCCATGCAGATTTTGCCTTACTAGACGTTTGGGGGGGGGGGGTAGTGTGGCCGACACACATTGTGGGCTCACGCTGCCACAGAGTCAGGACTGCGTGTGTATTGTGGGGTGTCACGTCTGCAAGGACTGAGGACTCGAATCTACAGGAGATAACAAGGAAGTGTGAGATTTGTCTCTTTGTCCCACAGAAGACGCCCCGGAGGGTATTCCGGTTCATCAGGAAATGAGAGACAATGGTGAAGCTTCAAAGGGATGCTTTGTAACTGTATGTTGACTGAAGACACCCTGTGACTTGAATTCTGATGCTGGAAATGTATAAAAGGGTGTTGAGATATGATTCTGTCTCTTTCCTGCTTTGAGAATGCTAGAAGCTGTGTTCTGTCAAATAAAGCTGGTTTTATGACTGAAACTCAGCCTCGTTATTTGAGCATGCTTCTACAACATGGACAATACTTAACAATATTCTTGGAAATAAAAACAGAAATACAATCTACCCAACCGATTTTTCAAAAAATAAAACGACTCAGAGTGTGAATGCAGTTTCACCTGCAGATGAATTTAATAACTTTTTTGTTAACATTGGTCCTAATTTGGCTCGAGAAATACCCATTACGGCACCTACAGGTGAAACAATAAGCAAAAACACTGCTATAAAAGACTCCATTTTCATAAAGAACACAGACGAGAGAGAGGTCATTGAAATTGTTAAATCGTTTAAAAGTAAAACATCTACGGACTGTGATGGTATTGACATGCTCTTAGTCAAAACTATTATTGAATGCTTAGTGAAACCACTGATGTATATCTGTAACCTGTCTTTCCAAACAGGTATATTTCCCAATGCAATGAAAATAGCTAAAGTAATTCCAATATACAAGACGGGTGACAGAGGGGAATTCTCAAACTATAGACCAAGTTTACTATTGCCGCAATTTTCCAAGATACTTGAAAAAATATTCGATGAGAGAGCTGACAACTTCATACTGAAGAATAATTTATTGTGTGAGCAGCAATATGGGTTCAGACACAAGAGGACAACTGCATTTGCTCTAATCTTAATTTATAGAAAAAATATCAACTGCCGTTGAAAATAAAGAGTATTCAGTTGGGGTATTCCTGGATCTTAAAAAAGCATTTGATACAGTGGATCATAATTTATTATTAAAGAAACTACAAAATTGTGATATTAAGGGGGTGGCACTGTCCTGGTTATGTAGTTACTTAAAGAATAGATATCAGTATGTATGTGTTGGTAACAAAAACTCAGTTACTAAAGGTTACTTGTGGAGTCCCACAGGGTTCAGTTTTGGGGACATTGTTATTCAACATGTATATAAATGATATATGTAAAGTTTCAGAAAAAATGGATTTAATATTGTTTGCTGACGACACTAATTTATTATGCAGTGGAAGTAATTTGGAACAACTTTTGGATACACTCGGAAAGGAATTAGGAAAGCTCAAACTGTGGTTTGATTCAAACAAATTAACGCTCAATTTAAGTAAGAAAAATTTATAGTTTTTAACAACCATCACAACAACTTAGTATCTAAACTCAGTGTAAATGGTGTAGAGATTGAAATGGTATCCGAAACTAAATTTCTTGGAGTAATAATTGATAATAAACTGTGTTGGAAGTCACATATTAATTATATTAAAGGTAAAATATCCAAATCAATTACAATACTACACAGAGTGAAATATTTGCTGAATCAACCCACACTATATACTTTGTATCATTCATTAATACTCCCATACATGACATATTGTACTGAAATTAGTACATAATTTCAGTACAACAGAAATTAATTAAAAACTGAATTTTTGCTGTACACCAGTAACTGACACACACACTGCACACAACATCACATGACTGATACACATACACTGACACACATACACTCACACTGTCTCTCTCAACTTGCGCTGCTTTGTTAATGTGTGATCTATTGTTTGCGCTGCTTTGTTAATGTGTGATCTATTGTCTGCTATTTGTGCATAAGAGGGCTTTTTTCTATGTAATCACAATTTTGCTCATACGAGCTTTTTACGAGCTTTATACGAGCTTTATTTTGATAACTATGTTTTTTCTCTTCGCCCAATGTGTTCCCCCCCCTCCCCCCTTCCCCTCTTTACCCTCCACTGTATGACAGGCGCCTTTGCATGGCTGCCGCGTCATTGGGATGCGCCTATCGTGCGCGCCCAATGTCAAGTCAAATTCCTCGTATGTTTACTTGTATGTTTACTTGTAAATGTGCTTGGCAATAAAGCTCATTCTGATTCTGATTCTGAAGTATGGGGAAATACATATAAAACAAACATATATCCAGTCTTTATGCTTCAGAAGAGAGCTATTAGAATAATAAACAAAGCTGCTTACAGGGAACCAACAAACCCACTTTTTCTTAAATTAAAAGCTCTCAAGTTGAAAGATCTGGTTGACTTTAAAGCTACAGTAATAATGTTTAAAGTGAAGAATCTATCACTGCCCGCAAATATCCAAAAGTTGTTCCAAATAAGGGAGAAACAATATCATTTCAGAGGAACATGTATATTTCAAAAACCTTCAGTGAGAACTACCACCAAGCAACACTGTGTTTCAGTGCAAGGAGTCACATTATGGAATGATTTTGGACATGAATTAAAATCATGTACAATGCTTGGACAATATAAACAAAAACTAAAGGAAGAAATACTCCAAACATATATACAAGATGACATGTAAAATCACATAAGGATTGTCATATCCAGTCTGCGTTGTGTTGTAGCTTAGTTTTTTTGTCATATTTTGTCTTAGCTTTGTTCTGAATTGTAATCGCTCTTGTTTTGTTTTTCTTTTGAATACTTGGATGGAATATGGGTGGGCAATATAAGCTGCGGCTTCAGCCATCACCCATTTCGGATAACTTATGTTGAACTGTATAATCAGAGGAGTTATTGTCTAATTTGACCTTGTTGGATTTTCTTCCCCCTTTGTTATATTATTCTGTTTCTTTTAATCTGTACTTTTATCTATCCGAAATAAAGATTCATTCATTCATTCATTCATTCATTGGTGTCTCACACACATACACACACACACACACCTCATTCACTTCCATTCACACGCTCAGACACTCACTCATGCACACATGGTGTCAGTTATGTCCAGATCACGTTCCTCCACACCGGCGGTCTCTTCCCTCATTAGAATTATTATTACTTAAACGCTGTGAGAGTAGGAAGAGATCGCCGGAGCATCGTGCTTCATACACAGCAGCATGTACCTCCGTGTATGCAAGTTGTCATTCCCTACATTACTGCCAGCCTGACAAACCCGTCTTCTCTAACGCTTCAAGATTGTGTATTTCCTTGGTGTTAGCGGCTGCTTCTGCCTTACCCTCATCCACCGGACTGCATGGACAGCCCCGTATCGTTTCAGCACCGTAAGTTTATGTTTGCCTTTCTCCCCGTGCCGACAGCAGCTCTGCGGCACTAGGCATTCCCTTCCCCCAGGCTGTAGAGAATCCAGGCGGCATCCCTGTATGTCTGGTGGCCTAAGCTCATCATTCCATCTCTCAGTGTTTATCGTGACTGTTTACTGGATTTATTATTTGGGGGGTTTTTTGTCAATAAAGTGCATGAATCTACTCCTGCACGTGGGTTTTCATTCTTCCCTCTGTGCGCCGCATAATGGCGCACGAGGGATCATAACAATTTGGGTAAGCCAGTAAAATACTGGGAGAATATAGTCTGGTCAGATGAGACCAAAACTGAACTTTCTGAATGCCACAACAACACACAGCATGTTTGGAGGAGAAATGGCACTGCACATCAGCCCCAAAACATCATACCAACAGTGAAGTTTGGAAGTGGGAGCATCATGGTGTGGGGGTGTTTTTCAGCACATGGTACAGGCAGACTTCATATAATGGAAGCAAAGATGAATGGACAAATGTACAGAGATGTCCTTGATAAGAACCTGTTGCCATCTGCCAAGATGCTGAAGATGAAACGAGGGTGGACATTTCAGCAAGACAATGATCCCAAACACACAGCCAAGGAAACACTCAACTGGATTCAGAGAAGGAAAATAAAGCTGTTAGAATGGCCCAGTCAGTCACCTGACCTGAATCCAATTGAAAAACTATGGAATGAACTGACACGCATGGAACCTTCAAGATTTGAAGACAGTTTGCGTCATGAGCTGAGCACTGGAGGTTTCCGACATGCTCAGTCTCATGGCCTTTCTCTATATTTGTATATTTGTTGTATTTTGTGTTTTTTTGTTTCTGCATATCTTGTTTTGTTTCTTATTTTCCTCATCCCCTTGTTTATGTCATCATAGTTTTGTTACTCTTTTATTTGGTATTAGTTTGTATTTATTTCTCAGTCATTATTGGTTGATATTTAATTCTGTATATCATACTGTGGTGCTCTCTCTCTGGGTTGACAGCTGTCAGTGGCACTTCCGGGTTTTTGCTCCGTTGTGGGCGGTGTTCCTGTCAGCTTTCAGTCCTGTCTTCTCCCCTCTCATTGCTCCCAGCTGACCTGAATTTGTGATCGTTGTTTCCTCCTGCCCGCTCATGGTATCCACACCTGCTATCATTTGTGTCAATTCATTTCTAGCCCTATTTAGGGACTGTTATTTCGCTCATTCATTGCTGGACTCTCAAGTGCTATTCCCCGTCAAAACCCCTTCCTGTTCTGACCTCCAACCTGCCTACTCCAATTTCACCTCACTGTAAGTTTTGTTTTTGAGCAGTGTTTGAACTTGTGGTTTTTTTTTTTTTTTTTTTATTAAATCCCACAAACTAGCAGTCCAGTGTCTGGGTTTTCCTTTCTGCCCCAAGGGGCGATTCATGACAGTTTGTGTGGAAGAATGTGTTAAAATCACTCCTGAGCAATGCCTGGAAGCTGTTGTTACCAACAAAGGCTTTTCTACTAAATATTAAATTAATTTCACCAAGTGTGTTCAATACTTATTCCCTGTGTCAGTCCACCTTATTAAATATAACTTGTTTTGTGAAGGCAGTTACCTTGATTTCTTTCTATGTATGAATTACTTGGGTTGTTACTGGTATCTGGTGAAAATCTTTGGTCAATGGCTCCATCAGAAATATGTTTAATGAGAAAAATGTTGACGTGTTCAATACTTATTTTCCCCACTGTATCTGTTATGGTGGCACTTATTGTGAAGTGCAGTGTGGCGATGCCGACTTCCTGCCACATCACCACACAGGCCTATATAGCGGGGTGCCGCCATAAGCACTTCCTCTTGTGCTGGATGACTCCGCTAAGTGCTTGCCGTGTACTGTTCCATAACATCTATAATGAAGCTGTGTTCATTGCTACATCTCTGTCGACCTCATTCATCATCAGGTTTGTGGACATTTGGCGACTGAGGATTAATGTATGGAGGCGTGCGTTACACCACTCCGTGCCTTCCTGGAGCTCCCGGGCGAGCCACCAGTGACATGGCCCCGTTGGTTAGAGGCCTTTCAAACATACATTACGGCGGTGGACCTCGGGAAGCTCGATAAGGTGAGGGCATGTGCGCTCTTTGTCCACAACTTGGGTATTGAAGGCCAGAAGGTCCTACGGACACTCAGCGCATCGGACTCATACAAAGACGTCGTGGAGCTGCTAGCTAATTGCTTCTCCACCCCAGACAGCGTGACTGTTAGGAGCATTCACTTTCACCGGAGATGCCAATGTATCGGTGAGCCTATCCACCAGTATGTCATTGAGTTGAGGCAGCTAGCTAGCGAGTGTCGTTTTGGGCCGCTTGAAGACGAGGTGGTATGTGACCAACTAGCAAAGCACACATGCAACGCTGAGCTGTGTGCTAGGCTATTAATGGCGCCTAATAACTTGATGTTAGCTAGAGCCGTCAAGCTAGCTCTCTGGCTGGAGGCCGTCGATAAGCTAGCTTCGGAGCTAAACTGGCGCCAGTCACAGAAGCCACTGGAGCAGTCCGCCTCGGCTAATGTTGCAGACCCTGATAGTGAGGATAGCTTGGACGAAGATTATTTGGAAACCAATGCTGCCAGCCGAAGGTCTGCCCTGGGAAACCATCGTTGCAGGGGTTGTGGGTCCACGACACACCACCATAAAGCAAGAGAGTGCCCGGCAAGAGGGAAATGTTGTAGTAGATGTAGATGCTTGAATCACTACGCCAGGGTGTGCCGTTTGTCTGACTCGGGGAGCCCACAGGAGAAATCACTCCACCCGCCCCCGATGGACAGCACTGGGAACAAATGGTCTGGTTGTGGTCACTGGAGCTCGCAGGCTTTGGTGAACAAAGAGGACGTGGTTTGGGACGAAGCACTAACGGACACCCTCGCTTTCAAGTCGGCCAGTTCTCGCTCAGTGTCGGTACCCGTGCCGACGAGCAACACCATGCTAGCCCTAGATGCCTCTGGTACTTGGCCACAGTCGGGTGGGGGGGTCTGCAGCTATGATGGTGACCACTACAACATTTATAGAAGGCACGACCGACGAGCATGGAGTTACCGCATGCTCAGCAGCAGCACACCAGGCCGAGTAAGGCCCCACTTAGGGTAATGGACTTGGTTCGGGTTCAGGATGATGAATGGCCATGGTGAAGATGGGCCAGACGACACCCAGTGAAACATCAAGCACGTCTGCAGATAGTGGTGAAGTTGGGAGTGGCATGCTTCCAGTTGTCCGACGACTCGATGAAGCATGCCAACTAGCTACGGTGTGTCCAGGAGGACACTCCAGGTGGTGAGGCTGGACCGGAGTCAGTGAAGGTGGTTTGGGATCCAGGCTCCATCGTCCAGAAGATCAGCCATTGCTCCGGTGGCCTGCTGCCTCCAGGGGCGCGCCTGCTGAGGGGCTGCCCTGGGCCCCCCCATGCCAGTTCCACCTTTCCCAACCAAGTAACTGTGCTGTGACAGTTTTTTCTTGTTTATAGTTCCTTGTGTGTAGTTTAGGAGCACTGCAGATATTTTTTAGTTACAACAGAGACTCTTTTAGTTTAATTTGATGGCAGAATAATCCACCATGCTGTGCGAGTTGTGTGGTAGTCCACCCACCGGCCCTATTTTAGGTTGTTTTGTGTGAATGTGTTAGGCCTTTTAGTACCTCAGTTTATGGTTTTTAGAGTGTTTTTTGGGTTCCAAATTGGGATGGGTTTGAATTGTATGAGTGTTTTTGGACTTTGTGTGTGTGTGTGGATGGGGGGTTATGGCGGCACTTATTGTGAAGTGCAGTGTGGTGACACCGACTTCCTGTCACATCACCACACAGGCCTATATAGGGATGTAGCCGCCATAAGCACTTCTTCTTGTGCTGGATGACTCCGCTAGGTGCTTGCCGTGTACTGTTCCATAACATCTTTAACTAGAAAAGCACTCGGAGAGCGCAGACCTCCGCCAAGCGGCACAGTTCCCCCCATACAGTTGTTGTAAGATGTGCCTAATGCAGGTGTTTAGAAAGGACAGCTCAGTGCGTGAACGTGAGTGAGTGCGTGCGCGCAGCCGAGGCGCGCCCCAGGTGTGTGTAAAATGGCCCCGACGAGTGAACGGTGTGTATGATTTTGGGCGGATGAGAGACAGAGAGCGAGGCGACCGGAGCAGGTAGAAATGGTTGCTAACAATATTGCAGTCTGTAAATAAAGCCCCAACGCTTCAGCAATACGGCCTGTGCCTCTGTGTACCACTATATCTCCTGCTTAACAAGAGTGAGGTTTTACTCGGGAGTTGACCCCGGAGGAGGAAAAGCACCTCCGGCCCTAGAGAAGACAGATCTCCCCTGCGTCCCCCAACCACGGTTAGGAGACGAGAAGCAGGAACGGTTAACACAGTGTTTGTGTGTACGTTTTCAGATTCCCCGAGCATGAAAAGATATGACTAGCAATTGGATTCACAATGATTCTTTGTTTATTTGACATGGACAGTGCAATAAACAGACAATTAATGAATGACAATCAATGTGATAGTGATAGGATTAGTGGTTCAGTAGTGTAAAACGGGGCTATAAGGGACGGCGGGTTGATAAGGGACACTTTTCTGGGAAATGTTTTAAATGTAATTCTGCTTTTTTTATTTTGAGCAGGACGCTGAGTTGTGTTGTTATTGTCAAATATCCATGAATCCTTCATCAAATGTAGGCGGAAGCAAAATTAAAAAAGCAGAATTACATTTAGAAAAGTGTCCCATATTACCCCGCCGTCCCTTATAGCCCCGTTTTACGGTTGTAAAAGCATTGCCTCCTTGGCGGAGGTAATAAACTGAAGTGTTGGTGTGTCCATCTCCTCCACTGACGGATGCAGATTGGTTAGACAGGTTGCCGTGGGTGTTATATTATATTATTTTTGGGGGGTTTGCGCTCCGCGGCAAACGAGAATTTAGAAGCTTCGCCGGGCGAGAGCTCGTTTTTGCGCAGCGCCTATGGCTGGCCGGTGAATTTCTGCCAAATGCGCAGCTTCTATGGCTGGCCGGGGAATTTCTGGCAAAGAATCCGTGGGCGGACAGCTGCGCGTGTGAGGTTTTGCAGTTGCGCGCAAACACAAGCACGCTGGCGAGGCCAGGCCAGCAGTGTTTTCCGCGTGCTTTTGTGCCTAAAACATTGAAGAACGCAGAGTTTGTGTTGCAGACACGATGACCAGCGCCCTCCATTGCGCCTGCGCACCTGTTGAAAATGGCTGTATGTCACAGTGTTGAAAAATGCTTGAAAAAATTCCTGTATGCAGACGGTGAACCGGATCACCCCCAAAATTTAATCAGTTCTTTCTTGTACCATTTCCAACAACGCCTGAAAGTTTCATGCAAATCCGTCCAAGACTTTTTGAGTTATCTTGCTAACCAACAGACAAACAGACAGACAGACAGACAAACACACAAACCCTGGCAAAAACATAACCTCCTCCTGGCCTTTTCGGCCTGGCGGAGGTAACTAGAAAAGCACTCGGAGAGCGCAGACCTCCGCCAAGCACCACAGTTCCCCCCATACAATGTTTGTGTGTACGTTTTCGGATTCCTTTACCATGAAAACATATGACTAGCAATTGGATTCACAATGATAGGATTAGTGGTTCAGTAGTTATTGACAAAAATGGCATTTTCCGTAATGGCGGTTTAGCGCCACAGTTCCCCCTATACAGTGTTTGTGTGTACGTTTTCAGATTCCTTGACCATGAAAACATATGACTAGCAATTGGATTCACAATGATAGGATTAGTGGTTCAGTAGTTATTGTCGAAAATGGCATTTTCCGTAATGGCGGTTTAGCGCCACAGTTCCCTCCATACAGTGTTTGTGTGTACGTTTTCAGATTCCTTGACCATGAAAACATATGACAAGCAATTGGATTGACAATGATAGGATTAGTGGTTTTGTGGCACCTGGGAAGAGCCTGATTATGTACCATCTCAGACAGGAGACAGTGGTAACAAAGAGCAGGGGTTTCCTAGTGAGATAACAGTGAGGTGTTAAGGATGAGGGGGTTGAACGTGATGTGACACAAAGGTCATTTTTTGTGTGTTAGAAAATGCTAGAAGAATGCCATGATATTTAAGAGAGGAGTTTCTGCTGGAATGTCATTCTGTCTATGCTTGAGATGCGAGAGTGTGTAATAAATCATCTGAGACAAATCTGCCTCTTCATTTACACGCTCCACACTGGTGACCCAAGACGTATCATGGAACACGAGACAAGATCCCCGGAGCCGACCTCGACGGGAACCTCCAGCCACGCATGTGCGGTTGCAGTCAAGCTACCGGATTTTTGGCAGCACGACCCGCACTCCTGGTTCCACATCATCGAGGCGTAGTTCGCCCTCCGGGGAATAATGGCAGATGACATTAAATTTTACTACGTGGTCGCAGTGCTCGACGCCCGCACAGCTCAGCACATAGTGAGCCTGCTCGATCAGCCACCAACCGGCAACAGATACGAGGCGCTCAAGGCTGCGCTCATCCAGCGCTACACACTCTCGGATGGTGAGAGAGCAGAGAGGCTTCTGACGCGGACCGAGTTAGGAGATGGTTCGGCCATAGACCTCATGGAGAAGATGCTGGCGTTAAGGGGCACGGACGACGACAATTTTCTGTTTGCCCACCTCTTCCTCCGAAACCTTCCGACAGCGGCGAGAGCGGCCCTGGCCAGTTCGCCGTTGCTGGCCGCGCGGGACTTTCGTGCACTAGCCCAGGAGGCAGACCGGATCATCATCGTCACCAGGGCGTTCAGTCATCGCGGCAGCGGCGGAGCCCAGCGAGGCGACCAGAGGAGGCGAGGAGCCACTGACGGCAGCAGCAGCGGGGGCCAAGGAGCGAGAGGGAGACACGCTTTGTTTCTACCACCGCCGCTTCGGAGAGAAGGCACGCAGATGTACGCCACCATGCCAGTTCAAGCGCTCGGAAAACGCCAAGACCGGGGGTCGGTAGCAGCTGCGACCCTCGGGGAGGAAAACAAGCTGCTCTACCTGACGGACGCACGCTCAGGGAGGCATTTCCTCGTGGACACCGGAGCCCAGAAGAGCTTCATCCGGCCGACCTACGCTGACCGGCTGGCAAGATCTAGCGGCCCCGAGATGTTGGCGGCAAACGGCTCGGACATTAAGACCTTCGGTGAGAGGACTCTGCTCTTATCTCTACACGGCCGTACATATCAGTGGACTTTTGTCATAGCAGCACTGAATTACCATATACTGGGGGCTGATTTTCTGTGTGCACATGGTTTACTAGTTGATGTTGCTAACAGGCGCCTAGTTAATGCACTGTCCTTTGACTCTCTTCCCTGTATAGCTCGAGTGACCCGGCCAACAGCACAAGCCAACGTCACAGCTACAGGCGGTAAGTTCCACACACTGCTCACTCAGTTCCCTGCACTCACGGTCCCGACGTTTTCGGCAGCCATCGCTAAACACGGGGTGGAGCATTTTATCACCACCACCGGGCCGCCCGTTTTTGCACGACCTCAGCGCTTGGACGCAGCTAAACTGGCCATAGCGCGCAAGGAGTTCGCCAACCTGGAAAGGTTAGGCATCATCAGGCGCTCAAACAGCCCTTGGACATCCCCGCTACACATGGTCCCTTAGGCTGAGGGATCGTGGCGGCCGTGCGGTGATTTCCGCAGGTTGAACAACGCCACGGCGCACGACCGTTACCCGATTCCCCACATACAGGATTTTTCCGTTCACCTCGCCGGAGCATGCATTTTTTCCAAAATAGACCTGGTCCGTGGTTACCACCAGGTCCCAGTGCGCACTGAGGACGTACCCAAAACAGCGGTAATAACTCTGTTCGATCTATTCGAGTTCCTGCGCATGCCTTTTGGGTTAAAAGGAGTGGCACAGACGTTCCAGCGCATGATGGATGCAGTGCTGCGCGATCTCCCGTTCGTGTTCGTCTACTTGGATGATATCCTGGTAGCCAGCGCGTCCGAAGACGAAGACGAAACCCACCTCACGACGGTTTTCCGGAGGTTGGAGGAGCACGGCTTAATAATCAACCCGGCGAAATGCCAGTTCGGCGTAACGGAGACTGATTTTTTGGGGCACCGCATCTCTCCAGAAGGAGCGGTCCCGCTGCCCGACAAGGTGCGCGCTGTGGCGTATTTTCCCCGGCCTCAAACGGTCAGGGCGCTACAAGAATTTTTGGGAATGGTGAACTTTTATAACCGTTTCCTTCCCCGCACAGCGCAGCTCATGCAACCATTATACGCCGTGCTCAAAAAACAAACCCACGGATAGGGTCGAATGGACCCCGGAGCGAGAGCGGGCGTTCTCGGAAGTTAAAGCAGCCCTGGCAAACGCCGCATTGCTGGCTCATCCAGACTCGGCGGCCCGCATAGCGCTCACCACTTGACGCTTCAGATGTGGCCATAGGGGCTGTTGTGGAGCAGCGCGTCGCTGGGGCTTGGCAGCCGCTTGCCTTTTTCAGCAGGACTTTGCGCGACAGTGAACATAAATACAGCACATTCGACAGGGAGTTGCTGGCTCTCCACCTGGCCATTCGCCACTTCCAGTTCTGGCTGGAAGGGCGCAGTTTCACCGCGTTCGTGGACCACAAGCCGCTAACATTCGCGATGGCCAAGGTTTCAGAACCGTGGTCAGGCCGGCAGCAGAGACAGCTGGCCGCGATCTCAGAGTTTACTACCGATATTCAGCATGTGTCGGGTAAACTGAATGTAGTGGCGGACTGCCTCTCGCGCACTGTGGTGGCCCCGATCTGCGTGGGGATAGATTACGCAGCCATGGCCGCGGAGCAAATTAGCGATGCGGACGTGCACGCGCTCCAGTCTGGACCAACAGGGTTAAGGCTGGAGAACAGGGTGCTGCAAGACGGCATGCCCCCCCCTAATCTGCAATGTCTCCACGGGTCGCCCGCGTCCCGTGGTCCCGGCCGCGTTGCGCCGCCGCGTGTTTGAGTCGGTTCACTCTTTGGCGCACCCAGGAGTGCGCCGTCGGTCAAAATGGTAGGAGAGAAATTTGTGTGGCCGAGCCTTCGCAAACAAGTGAAAGAGTGGGCTGCAGCCTGCGTGGCGTGCCAACGAGCCAAAGTACACAGACACACGAAGGCTCCCTTGGAGCCGTTTCGTATTCCAGCTAAGAGGTTCGATCATGTTCACGTGGACCTCGTGGGCCCCCTCCCGCCATCACAGGGGTGCACGCACCTCCTGACAATGGTGGACCGCACCACGCGCTGGCCAGAAGCGGTTCCGCTGGCGGCAACCACATCCGAGGAGGTGGCGCGCGCTTTTTTAACAGCATGGGTGGCGTGTTTTGGAGTCCCGTCGGACATTACATCCGACAGGGGCCCTCAATTTGTTTCCGAACTCTGGTCCACGATGGCCCGCAGCCTGGGTATTACAATTCACCGTACAACCGCATACAACTCACAGGCTAATGGGTTATGCGAGCGTTTTCATAGATCATTGAAAGCGGCATTCAGGGCTTCATTGACGGATGCAGATTGGGTAGACAGGCTACCATGGGTTTTATTGGGGTTGCGCTCCGCACCTAAAGAGGATCTGGAAGCTTCCCCGGCTGAACTCGTTTTTGCGCAGCCACTTCGGCTACCCGGGGAATTTCTGCCAGATAATCCCGTGCCGGGCAGCTGCCTGTCTCAGCTTTTGCAGTGTAGCGCAGACACAGGCACGCTGCCGGGCCCTGCCCACCACAGTTTTCCACGCGTTTTTGTGCCTAAAACTTTGAAGAATGCGGAGTTCGTGTTTGTCAGACACGATGCCCACCGCCCTCCACTGCGCCCACCCTATGATGGACCGTTCAGAGTGCTGGAAACAGGGGATAAGCATTTTTTGCTAGACTTGGGGGGTAGGAGGGAAAAAATTGGCATAGACAGACTCAAACCTGCTTTCGTTGTGGCGGACGAGCAGGTGCTGTTGGCGAGGGCCCCTCGGCGTGGAAGACCCCCACGGAGAGCTCCCCAGGGAAACGATTCACTAGAGCAGCCACACAGACAGACAGTAGTGTTTTCCCCCCAAACAACAGCCCCCCATAGGCATGGCAGCACTGTGGAGGCGGGGAATTCCGGTTACAGCTGATACGGGAGAAGACTGAAGCCCAAGCAGCATGTGGACTGATGTTTAATTGTTCGATCACAGCATGTGGACTGTTATCCTATTGTCCTAAGATGCTGGGGGAGGGGGGTGGCACCTGGGGAGAGCCTGATTATGTACCATCTCAGACAGGAGACAGTGGTAACAAAGAGCAGGGGTTTCCTAGTGAGATAACAGTGAGGTGTTAAGGATGAGGGGGTTGAATGTGATGTGACGCAAAGGTCATCTTTTGTGTGTTCGAAAATGCTAGAAGAATGCCATGATATTTAAGAGAGGAGTTTCTGCTGGAATGTCATTCTATCTATGCTTGAGATGTGAGAGTGTGTAATAAATCGTCTGAGACAAATCTGCCTCTTCATTTACACGCTCCACAGTTTAGTAGTTATTCACGAAAATGGCATTTTGCGTAATGGCGGTTTTCTTGTGGACGGTGATCTGGATCACCACCAAAATCTAATCATCTGTAGGATACCCCATTTCTGGCAATCTGTGAAAATTTCATGAAAATCCGTCCATAACTTTTTGAGCTATCTTGCTAACAAACAGACAAACCAACGCCGATGAAAACACAACCTCCTTGGCGGAGGTAATAAAGCTGTGTTGAACACTACATCTCTGTTGACCTCATTCATCACCAGGTTTGTGGACATAACAGTATCTATCTAAGTCACAGCAGCAGTTGGCTTGGAGCTGATCTGAAAAGGTTTTGCCAGATTGTCAACTCTTCTGTACCAATAGAAATTTTGTACTGGGATACAGCTTCTGTATCCATAGCCACTGCAAATTACTAAATAAAGTGGATGACCACAAAGTTCTAGGTTTAGCTCGAATAGCAGAAAAACACAGTGCCATCAAGACTAACAAGTGACAAATATCTTGCATCAACCCACACCTTTAATTATGACAATGAAAAAACACACTCAGTCCGTGTTTTCTGTTCAAGGATTACATATTAACTATTTGAAGCCAGAACAGGGTTTTTTTCACTACACAGAGGGAGAAAAATGTTGCCAGACCAGTCTGCCCTACTGGGAAAACAGTGGAGAAGAGCAAGTTATGTGCGCACAAATCCAATATTAATTATCTAATGACAGTTTTTACAGTTTAACCTCATTCACTGTCATTCTTTTAAAAGAATGATTAAAAATGAAAATATCCCAACAGTTGTTTTTAATTAAATCTACAATTTTGCATTCCCCAGAGCAGATTAATAGAACTCTGGCCAAGATGAACAATAATATCAATGAAGGAAATTTTACAGCTACTGGACAAAGAGAAAGAAAGACTGGCCTCATCTCTGAATTGTAGCAGACAGTTCTCATCCATGGCCAAGCAAGGCTGTGGAGCTAAAAGGCTGCTTTAAAGTTTGTAAAAGTTGGTGTGCGCTGGATTAAAAAAAAAAACAACTGCTCACTGTGGTTCATGTATCCATTCCTGCATATGATAGACACAGGGGGATGTGTTGTAATTACATGTGTGGAATGACCTCACGTCTCAGAAGAGGACAGTGAGTCTCCACCGCCTACAGAGAGCAACGGGGAGATGGAGGAGCGGCGGTGCAGACCTGAAAAGACTTCCTGACCCCCGGGGGTCAGGCGAAGGAACGGGAGGACATCGGAAGGATATGACAAGGACGTGTGAAGTCGGCTTTTGTGGTGTAATGCATAATGATGTGGCTTTTGTTGTGTGATGCATAAGTATGGGGGTCTGACTGCGATCAGCCTCTTTCTGCTTCTGCCTTGGGATGAGACATGTTGGGGATGAGAAGCCGACATTAAATCTGGTTTATAAAATCACTCAGCTTCTTCATTTCACGTTCCCCACATTGGTGACCAGACGTGAGAATGGACGAAAGGCGTTCTCCCATTGCAGACTCGTCGGAGGCGGCCCAAGCAAGCGCCGTCGCCATTAAGCTCCCAGAATTCTGGCAGAACGACCCGAACTCGTGGTTCAAGCAGGCTGAGGCACAGTTCGCGCTCGCAAGGGTGACGACGGACGAAACCAAGTTCGACCACGTCGTCGCCAGGCTCGACGCCGCCACAGCGCAATGCGCGCGGAGCATGATACAGCAGCCGCCCGCCAGCGGCAAATACGAGGAGCTGAAGGCTACTCTCATCGAGAGCTTCGTTCCCTCAGCCGAGGAAAGGGCCAAGAGACTGCTGGCGATATATGGCCACGGTGGGCGCAGACCGTTGGCCCTGATGGAAGACATGGTTCAGCTGAGAGAGACAGACAATGACAACTTCCTCTTTCAGCACATCTTCCTCAGCACTCTTCCGACACACATGAGAGGGACTCTGGCCAGCACGAGTTGTAAGACCCAGCAGGACTTCCGCGCGCTTGCCAGAGAAGCACAGCGACTCCTCAACTCCTGCGGTGAGCAGACGGCCACAGCAGCAGTGGCAGACCTCGGTGCAGAAGCCCAGGACATCAGGGAGCCAGAGGCAACGGAACAAACCCTGCCCACCATGGCAGCGACGCGGCCGCGACGCAACAGACAAGACGACCTCTGCTACTACCACCGGCGATTCGCTGAGAGGGCATACAAGTGTGTACCACCTTGCAATTTCAAGAGCTCGGGAAACTCCAAAGCCGGGAAACCGTTAGCAGCTACAGCTCTCGGCGAGGCCAACAAGCTGCTCTACATAACTGATGAAGGCTCCGGGCGACAATTCCTCATAGACACCGGAGCTCAAAGGAGTTTCATCACCCCATCCTACGCTGACCGGGTGGCTGGACCCCGCGGCAATGGGGCAATGGCAGCGAACGGCTCAATCATCAGCACTTATGGTGAAAGGACCTTGTCTCTCTCCTTACACGGCCGCACTTATGAGTGGACCTTTATCATAGCGGCGGTGAGTTTCAAGATGTTAGGGGCTGATTTCTTATGCTCACATGGGTTGTTGGTTGATCTTGCAAACAGACGCTTAATCAATGCACTGTCTTTCTCTTCTACCCCCTGTTCAGCTCGAGTGTCCCCACCACCCGTGCAGGCCAACGTCGCCACAGCAGGAGGTAAGTTTGACAAACTCCTCACCCAATTTCCAGCACTCACAGTCCCCAAATTTTCGGCAACAGTAGCGAAACACGGGGTGGAGCACTTCATTCCCACAACGGGCCCCCCGGTGTTCGCTAAAGCTCGGCGCTTAGACGCGACCAAGCTCGCCATAGCACGCGACAAGTTCGCCAGCCTGGAAAAGCTGGGCATTATTCAGCGCTCGAAAAGCCCATGGGCTTCGCCACTGCATATGGTCCCGAAAGCCGATGGCTCCTGCGCGTATTTTTTCTAAAATAGACCTGCTCCGCGGCTACCACCAAGTCCCAGTCCAACCTGAGGACATCCCTAAAACGGCCGTAATAACCCCGTTTGGTTTTTTCAAGTTTCTGCGCATGCCTTTTGGCCTGAAAGGCGCAGCGCAAACATTTCAGCGTATGATGGACGCTGTATTACGCGATCTTCCTTTCGTGTTTATCTACCTCGACGATATTTTAGTCGCCAGCACGACCGAGGAGGAACACAAAAATCACCTCACTACAGTTTTTCAGAGGCTGGAAGAACACGGGTTAATAATTAACCCAACCAAGTGCTGATTCGGTGTGGCACAGATTGATTTTCTGGGACACCGCATTTCCCCAGAAGGGGCAGTCCCATTGCCCGATAAAGTGCGCGCAGTGGCAAATTTCCCCCGACCACAAACGGTCAGATCGCTGCAAGAATTTTTGGGAATGGTAAATTTTTACAACCGTTTCCTACCCTGCACAGCTCAGCTCATGCAACCGTTATACGCCGCGCTTAGAAAGCAAAAGCCCTCCAGCGCGGTCGTGTGGTCCCCGGAGCGGGAACACGCATTCACGGAAGTAAAAAGAGCCCTGGCTGACGCCGCGCTTTTGGTCCACCGTGACCCTTCAGCCCGCATAGCGCTTACCATGGACACATCAAATTTGGCCATGGGGCGGTCGTGGAGCAGCACGTTAACGGGGTTTGGCAGCCGCTAGCTTTTTTTAGCAAATCCCTAAACGAAACCGAGCGCAAATACAGCACGTTTGACAGAGAGCTGTTAGCGCTTCATTTAGCCATCCGCCATTTCCAGTTTTGGCTGGAAGGTCAGCGTTTCACGGCTTTTGTCGACCATAAACCGCTCACTTTTGCGATGTCTAAAATCTCAGAGCCTTGGTCGGGCCGGCAACAAAGGCAGCTGGCCACCATTTCGGAATTTACCACAGACTGACATGATACACGGCTCAGGAGACACACACGCAGGCTCAGAGTAGCTCAAATAGCTTTATTAACAACAAGGGTGTATGAATGTGTGTCTGCGAGATGTAAATGTGTTGGTGGTGGAGTCCGCTTTGGACACGGAGGCAGGAGACCGTACAGCCGGACAACCCTATGGGAAAAGCACAGGGAGAAGGGTGACGGGCACACACCAACACAGGAGAAGTACAAGTTGGAGAGGAGCTTACTTGGAATGGGCAGGTGGCTGGCACAGCAAGGACGAGGTCCAGTAGACAGCAACCTGGAGAGCCCGGTGCAGCAGCGAGGGAATGGAGACGGAGAGGAAAGGTCCGCCGCCGGGAAATCCACCTGTGCACAGGGGAGCAGACTTGAAAGGGAAAAAGGTAAGGGCTTCTTACCGCGATGCTTGCTGAGGAGTAAGAGGTAACTCACAGCAATCCAGCGAGTGAAGTCTGACGGCTTCAGGCCGAAGCCCAGGGCGAGGCGGCTTAAATCCCTCGCCGCTGATGATGTGCAGGTGTGCGTGCAGGTGGCGCCGCTGATGAGCGGCGCGGCGTGACAGTACTCCCCCCTCTAGCAGCGCCGCCTGGCGATGGTTTCTCTGGGTGCGCTCGGTGGAACTCAGTAATGAGGGATGGGTCCAACACAAACGACGAGGGTACCCACTGCCGATGTTCAGGCCCATAGCCCTCCCAGTCCACCAAGTACTGCAACCCACGACCCCGGCGCCGGGAGTCCAGGATGGAGGAGACAGGCCAGGCCGGATGGCCATCAATCATCCGGGGCGCGGGTTGCGCAGCAGGAGGAGGGCAAAAGGGGTCGGAGACTGCCAGCTTCACCTTGGAAACGTGGAAGGTGGGATGGATGCAGAGGGAGGGGGGAATAGCTACACGCACAGCCACCGGGTTGACAATCCTGGTGATGGGGTATGGGCCCATAAAACGCTGTGCCAGCTTCCTCCTCTCGCCCTTTAAAATCACGTCCTGGGTCGACACGTAGACACGCTGGCCAACTCGGTACGCTGGGGCAGGTCTTCTGTGCCGGTCCGCCACGGCTCTGTTGCGCTCCGCCGTGCGTAAAAGCGCATTACGCGCTGACGCCCAGATGGAGCGGAACTGCCTGAGATGCGCCCGAACTGAGGGGACAGTAACCTCACTCTCCTGCGCCGGGAACAGCGGGGGGGTCGTAGCCCAGGGACGCCTTAAAGGGGGACATCCCTGTAGCAGAAGAGCGAGCGGTGTTGTGGGCGTATTCAACCCAGGCGAGGTGGTTACTCCAGGACGTTGGTTTGGACGCCGTGACGCAGCGGAGCGCAGCCTCCAGCTCCTGGTTGGTCCTCTCACACTGCCCGTTGGATTGGGGGTGATGGCCGGAGGAGAGGCTCACCTTGGCTCCCAGGGCGTTGCAGAACGACCTCCAAACCTCTGAGGAAAATTGGGGCCCCCGGTCCGAGACCACGTCCACCGGAATCCCGTGCAGCCTGACCACGTGCTGGATTAGGAGGTCCGCCGTCTCCAGGGCGGTTGGAAGACCTCGTAGGGGGATGAAGTGTGCCGCCTTGGAGAAGCGGTCCCCGATGGTCAGGACAGTGTCGAAGGTGTTTGAAACTGGGAGTCCGGTGACGAAATCCAGGGCGATATGCGACCAGGGCCTGCCAGGGACGGGCAGAGGCTGGAGCAAACCCGCTGGAGGGGCATTACCTGATTTGCTGGTGGCGCACACTGGGCAGGCCCGGGCGTAGCGGGCAGCGTCCCTCCGCAGGCCCGGCCACCAGAAGGACCGTTGGAGGAGGTCAATCATCCTGGAGGAACCAGGGTGGCAGGTGAGCTTGGACGTGTGCAACCAGTGGATGACCTCCCCCCGAACCGTGGATGGCACGAACAGCCTCCCCTCCGGTCCGCCGCCAGGGTCAGGTTCCACTTCCTGCGCCTTCCGGATCTTGCTTTCAATGTCCCAGGTAACAGCTCCCACGATGCATGACCTGGGTAGGATGGTGTGGACCGTATCCTCCGACTCCTCAGGGGCAAATTGCCTAGAGAAGGCATCGGGCAGGCCGTTCTTGGAGCCAGGTCTGAAGGTGATGTTGAATCGGAACCTGGCAAAGAACAAGGACCAGCGCGCCTGGCGGGCGTTCAGACGCTTGGCAGATCTCAGGTACTCCAAGTTCTTGTGGTCCGTCAGGACCACGAACGGCAGGTCCGCCCCCTCTAGCCAGTGACGCCACTCCTGCAGCGCGAGCTTGATGGCGAGGAGCTCTCTGTCCCCCATGTCGTAATTCCGTTCCGCCGGAGACAAGCGCCGAGAGAAGAAGGCGCAGGGCCGTTTGACTCCATCATCTGGCGACCGCTGGGATAGAACCGCCCCCACTCCTGTGTCCGAAGTGTCCACTTCCACGATGCACTGCAGCGCAGGGTTGACTTGGCTAAGGACCCGGGAGGAGGAGAACTCCGCCTTCAGCGCCTGAAAAGCAGCCGCGGCCTCTTCGGTCCACCGGAACGGGACCTTAGGGGATGTGAGGCAGGTCAACGGGCCGACGATGGTGCCAAAATTAGGGACGAAGCGGCGGTAGAAATTTGCAAAGCCGATGAATTGCTGCACCTGTTTTCTCGATGCAGGTGTGGGCCATTCCACCACCGCCTTCACCTTCACTGGGTCCGGAAGCACCTGATCGTGGGAGATGATGAACCCGAGGAAGGATGTTGTTTTAGCGTAGAATTCGCATTTTTCGGCCTTCACATACAACCGGTTCTCCAGCAGTCTTTGGAGGACCCTCCTCACATGGACCCGGTGCTCGTCCCTGGATTTGGAGAAGATGAGGATGTCATCCAGGTAGACGAACACAAAAAGGCCAATGAAATCCCGGAGGACGTCATTAATTAGGCGCTGAAAGACGGCTGGAGCGTTGGTCAACCCGAACGGCATCACCAGGTACTCGAAGTGGCCGTTCGGGGTACGGAAGGCTGTCTTCCACTCATCTCCCTCCCGGATCCGGACGAGGTGGTATGCATTGCGTAGATCCAGCTTAGTGAACCAAGTCGCCCCCTGGAGGGAGTGGAAGGCGGTACCCATGAGGGGCAGGGTGTAGCGATCCTTCTCCGTAATGTCGTTTAGGGCGCGATAGTCGATGCAAGGACGGAGGGAACCGTCCTTCTTGCCCACGAAGAAGAATCCTGCCCCCAATGGTGATGACGAGGGACGGATAATCCCAGCACTCAGCGACTCCTTGAGATAGGCGTTCATGGTCTCCTTCTCCGGCGCCGACAGGCTGTAGAGTCGCCCAGAGGGTAAGGGTGCCCCCTGGCGGATGTTTATGGCACAGTCATAGGGTCTGTGTGGAGGAAGAGACATCACCTTGGACTTACTGAATACCATACCCAGGTCGTGAAATTCCGATGGCACCAGGGATAGGTCCGGGGGCACAGCGTCCGTAGGTGTTGGGGAAGAGGACGGAGAGCAGGCAGCGGACTGTAAACAGGTGCTCATGCAAAAAGTGCTCCATGCCGACACCCTGGCGGACTTCCAGTCCAAGACGGGGTTGTGGAGGCGTAGCCAGGGATACCCCAGGATGACGGGCGACACAGAGTTGGGAAGGACGTAGAAAGTTATCTCCTCCCGGTGGTTCCCAGAGATGATAACAGGAATGGGGACGGTCCGATGTGTTACTCTCCCCAGGGAGGCACGGGAGAGGTTGACCAGGGAGAGAGGAGTAGTAAGTGCCTGGCAGCGGATGCCCAATCGGGTTGCCAGGCTTTGTGAAATAAAACTGCCCTCCGTGCCCGAATCCACCAGTGCGTGGGTGAGATGCCCAGTGGAGTTGTGACAAAATCGGACGGGCAGCTTCAATTGGGTGAGGGGACTTAACCGATTGATGTCCGCGAGGCCCCCTACAGTGACTCGCGGACCCCGCCGTTTGGCTTCTGTGGACAAAGCTCCACCGTGTGTTGACTATCCCCACAATACATGCAGAGATTCAACTCACGCCGGCGTTGTCTCTCCGCAGGGGAAAGCTTTGTCCAGCCCATCACCATCGGCTCCGACTCCTCGGGGCACGATGGTGGCGGCGTCGCCAGGGGGCGAGCTTGGAACTGGCGCGACAAGGCTCCACGAGGGCGAGAAGAAGACGACTTCCGCCCCGAGGAGCGCTCGCGCAGCCTGTTATCCAAACTGATAGCTAGAGACGTTAGCTCCGCTAGAGTCTCCGGGATGTCCCGTCCAGCCAGTTCATCCTTCAGATCATCGTTGAGACTGCGGAGGAAAAGGCCGCAGAATGAGCGTTCATCCCAGCCCAATTCCTCCGCCGCTACCCGAAAGTCGATCGCGTAGTCCGCTGCCGACCGGCTTCCCTGCTGGAGGCTGAGAAGCCGATCGACCTGGACTGTCTCGGTACGAGAGTGATCAAAGACCTCCAGGAAACGTCTCACGAATTGGCCATAAGTGAGGGTGGCATAACTGGGCCCCGCCATTACGGCGTAAGTCCAGGTTAGTGCTCGCCCCTCTAGGAGATTCCCAATATAACCAATTCGGCTATGATCTGAAGGAAAGTCTCCGGGCACACGGTGAAACACGAACTCACACTGCATTATGAACCCCCGCGCTCCGCCGAGCTTACCGCTAAAGCGGGCGGGGGTCGGAATGGGCGTGAGCAGAGTCGGTGCTCCCGGAGCCTGCTGGACGGCCGCTGGAGCAGCAGGAGCCGCGCCACCCTGACGAGCCGGGGGGAACGGCTGTTGGGGGTCCAAGCGGTCCAATCGGTTAGTTATGCTAATCAATTGGTTTAGGATCACCTGTTGCTGGTAAGCTATTTGGTCCACTCGAGCCTCGAGAGTGGTAAGTCGGCGTGCGAGCCCGCCGTCTTCCGAGCCGCTCTGCTGAAGCCGTACTGACATGATGCACGGCTCAGGAGACACACACGCAGGCTCAGAGTAGCTCAAATAGCTTTATTAACAACAAGGGTGTATGAATGTGTGTCTGCAAGATGTAAATGTGTTGGTAGTGGCATCTGCTTCGGGCACGGAGGCAGGAGACCGTACAGCTGGACAACCCTATGGGAAAAGCACAGGGAGAAGGGTGACGGGCACACACCAACACAGGAGAAGTACAAGTTGGAGAGGAGCTTACTTGGAATGGGCAGGTGGCTGGCACAGCAAGGACGAGGTCCGGTAGACAGCAACCTGGAGAGCCCGGTGCAGCAGCGAGGGAATGGAGATGGAGAGGAAAGGTCCGCCGCCGGGAAATCCACCTGTGCACAGGGGAGCAGACTTGAAAGGGAAAAAGGTAAGGGCTTCTTACCGCGATGCTTGCTGGGGAGTAAGAGGTAACTCACAGCAATCCAGCGAGTGAAGTCTGACGGCTTCAGGCCGAAGCCCAGGGCGAGGCGGCTTAAATCCCTCGCCGCTGATGATGTGCAGGTGTGCGTGCAGGTGGCGCCGCTGATGAGCGGCGCGGCGTGACACAGACATTCGGCACATAGCGGGCAAACTCAACGTGGTGGCAGATTGCCTCTCCCGCGCCGTGACATTGCCAGGGCACGCGGAGACAGATCATACTACCACAGCTGCAGGGCGCAAGCCCAACACGGAAGCGTACGCGACCCCAGTCCATGTAGGGATAGATTACGCAGCCATGGCAGCGGAACAAGGCAGTGACGCAGACGTGCGCGCGCTCCAGTCTAGACCAACAGGTTTAAGGCTGGAGAGCAGGGGTTTGTGTGACGGTGTGCCCCCCTTAATCTGCGACGTGTCAACCGGGCGACCTCGCCTGGTAGTCCCAGCCACGTGGCGCCGCCGCGTTTTTGACTCGATTCACTCCCTGGCGCACCCAGGAGTACGTGCTTCGGTGAAAATGGTGGCGGAGAAGTTTGTTTGGCCGGGCCTGCGCAAGCACGTAAAGGAGTGGGCAAGAACATGCATGTCTTGCCAGCGCGCCAAAATTCACAAACACACGAAAGCTCCTTTAGAACCGTTCCCAATTCCGGCCAGGAGGTTTGACCATGTGCACGTCGACCTCGTGGGCCCCCTACCGTCGTCGCAGGGGTTCACACATCTTTTAACAATGGTGGATCGAACCACACATTGGCCAGAAGCCGTCCCGCTGACGTCAACTACGGCTGCAGAAGTGGCTCGCGTTTTTTTAACGACCTGGGTGGCGCGTTTCGGGGTCCCGTCGGACATCACGTCCGATAGGGGTCCTCAGTTTGTCTCAGAGTTCTGGTCTGCGATGGCCAGCAGCTTAGGGGCGACAATCCATCGCACTACCGCGTATCACCCACAGGCTAACGGTTTATGCGAGCGTTTTCATAGGTCTTTGAAGGCTGCCCTCAGAACGTCATTAACGGATGCAAATTGGGTTAACAAACTACCATGGGTTTTATTGGGGTTGCGTTCTGCGCCCAAGGAGGATCTAGACGCCTCCCCAGCAGAGTTAGTGTTTGCACAACCTCTCAGGCTCCCTGGTGAATTCTTACCAGAGCATCCAGAGCCGGGGCGCCTCTCAGCTCTGAGACCGCTAAGCAGCACGGGAGCGGTTCATCACACTTTTCCACGAGTTTTTGTCCCCAGGCTTTAAAAAATGCCGAGTTCGTTTTTGTTCGGCACGACGCTTTAAAGCCAACCCTCCGCCCACCATATGATGGCCCATTTAGAGTGCTGGAACCTGGTGATAAGCATTTTGTGCTGGATTTGGGGGACAGAAAAGAGACAGTCAGCATTGACAGACTCAAACCTGCCTTCATGTTGAGCGGCAAACCTGCACGGGCGGCGAGAGCACCTCGACGTGGTAGACCTCCCAAGGGACACGTCCCAAACCCCCCGCAGGGATCAAATAACCACTTTTTTCCTCAAGCTGCAGATCCCTTACAAGACAGCGCCACTGAGACGCCGAAGCAGGCGTACAGCAGATTCGGAAGACTGTTGAAACCCAGACGACACACAGACTGATGTGAACATGAAAACGTGTTTTAAGATATGCTGTCGGGGTTATCATAACAGTTTTAAGGCAGACAGGGGGCATAGACTGTACTGTTATTGTTATCACTGTGTTTTTTAACGTGATCAACTTGTATAGTTATGCCGGTGATGTCATCATAGTCTGCGAGCCTACATATATTGTCCTTTTCTTAGACGTTTGGGGGGGGGGGCTGTGGTTCATGTATCCATTCCTGCATATGATAGACACAGGGGGATGTGTTGTAATTACATGTGTGGAATGACCTCACATCTCAGAAGAGGACAATGAGTCTCCACCGCCTACAGAGAGCAACGGGGAGATGGAGGAGCGGCGGTGCAGACCTGAAAGGACTTCCTGACCCCCAGGGGTCAGGCGAAGGAACGGGAGGACATCGGAAGGATATGACAAGGACGTGTGAAGTCGGCTTTTGTGGTGTAATGCATAATGATGTGGCTTTTGTTGTGTGATGCATAAGTATGGGGGTCTGACTGCGATCAGCCTCTTTCTGCTTCTGCCTTGGGATGAGACATGTTGGGGATGAGAAGCCGACATTAAATCTGGTTTATAAAATCACTCAGCTTCTTCATTTCACGTTCCCCACATTGGTGACCAGACGTGAGAATGGACGAAAGGCGTTCTCCCGTTGCAGACTCGTCGGAGGCGGCCCAAGCAAGCGCCGTCGCCATTAAGCTCCCAGAATTCTGGCAGAATGACCCGAACTCGTGGTTCAAGCAGGCTGAGGCACAGTTCGCGCTCGCAAGGGTGATAACGGACGAAACCAAGTTCTACCACGTCGTCGCCAGGCTCGACGCCGCCACAGCGCAATGCGCGCGGAGCATGATACAGCAGCCGCCCACCAGCGGCAAATACGAGGAGCTGAAGGCTACTGCCAGGGGTGGGCAATCATGTGCCATGGAGGGCCATTCCACTGCAGGTTTTCTACTCCACCCAGTCTCTTCAGCAGGTGTTTTCACTGACTAGCAATCCTTGAAGCTGATTAGAGCAAACACCTGCTGAAGAGAATGAGTGGAACAGAAAACCTGCAGTGGAATGGCCCTCACTGCCCACCCCTACGCTACTCTCATCAAGAGCTTCGTTCCCTCGGCCGAGGAAAGGGCCAAGAGACTGCTGGCAATATATGGCCATGGTGGGCGCAGACCGTTGGCCCTGATGGAAGACATGGTTCAGCTGAGAGAGACAGACAATGACAACTTCCTCTTTCAGCACATCTTCCTCAGCACTCTTCCGACGCACATGAGAGGGACTCTGGCCAGCACGAGTTGTAAGACCCAGCAGGACTTCCGCGCGCTTGCCAGAGAAGCACAGCGACTCCTCAACTCCTGCGGTGAGCAGACGGCCACAGCAGCAGCGGCAGACCTCGGTGCAGAAGCCCAGGACATCAGGGAGCCAGAGGCAATGGAACAAACCTTGCCCACCATGGCAGCGACGCGGCCGCGACGCAACAGACGAGACGACCTCTGCTACTACCATCGGCGATTCGCTGAGAGGGCATACAAGTGTGTACCACCTTGCAATTTCAAGAGCTCGGGAAACTCCAAAGCCGGGAAACCGTTAGCAGCTACGGCTCTCGGCGAGGCCAACAAGCTGCTCTACATAACTGATGAAGGCTCCGGGCGACAATTCCTCATAGACACCGGAGCTCAAAGAAGTTTCATCACCCCATCCTACGCTGACCAGGTGGCTGGACCCCGCGGCAACGGGGCAATGGCAGCGAATGGCTCAATCATCAGCACTTATGGTGAAAGGACCTTGTCTCTACAAGGTCTTACACGGCCGCACTTATGAGTGGACCTTTATCATAGCAGCGGTGAGTTTCAAGATGTTAGGGGCTGATTTCTTATGCTCACATGGGTTGTTGGTTGATCTTGCAAACAGACACTTAATCAATGCACTGTCTTTCTCTTCTACCCCCTGTTCAGCTTGAGTGTCCCCACCACCCGTGCAGGCCAACGTCGCCACAGCAGGAGGTAAGTTTGACAAACTCCTCACCCAATTTCCAGCACTCACAGTCCCCAAATTTTCGGCAACAGTAGCGAAACACGGGGTGGAGCACTTCATTCCCACAACGGGCCCCCCGGTGTTCGCTAAAGCTCGGCGCTTAGACGCGACCAAGCTCGCCATAGCACGCGACGAGTTCGCCAGCCTGGAAAAGCTGGGCATTATTCAGCGCTCGAAAAGCCCATGGGCTTCGCCACTGCATATGGTCCCGAAAGCCGATGGCTCCTGGAGACCTTGCGGCGATTATCGCAGATTAAACAATGCTACAGCTCATGACCGCTACCCAATCCCACACATCCAAGATTTTTCACTACATCTGGCGGGTGTGCGTATTTTTTCTAAAATAGACCTGGTCCGCGGCTACTACCAAGTCCCAGTCCAACCTGAGGACGTCCCTAAAACGGCCATAATAACCCCGTTTGGTTTTTTCGAGTTTCTGCGCATGCCTTTTGGCCTGAAAGGCGCAGCGCAAACATTTCAGCGTATGATGGACGCTGTATTACGCAATCTTCCTTTCGTGTTTATCTACCTCAACGATAATTTAGTCGCCAGCGCGACCGAGGAGGAACACGAAAATCACCTCACTACAGTTTTTCAGAGGCTGGAAGAACACGGGTTAATAATTAACCCAACCAAGTGCCGATTCGGTGTGGCACAGATTGATTTTTTGGGACACCGCGTTTCCCCAGAAGGGGCAGTCCCATTGCCCGATAAAGTGCGCGCAGTGGCAAATTTCCCCCGACCACAAACGGTCAGATCGCTGCAAGAATTTTGGGGAATGGTAAATTTTTACAACCGTTTCCTACCCCGCACAGCTCAGCTCATGCAACGCCGTGCTTAGAAAGCAAAAGCCCTCCAGCGCGGTCGTGTGGTCCCCGGAGCGGGAACACGCGTTCGCGGAAGTAAAAAGAGCCCTGGCTGACGCCGCGCTTTTGGTCCACCCCGACCCCTCGGCCCACTTAGTGCTTACCACGGACGCATCAGATTTGGCCATAGGGGCGGTCGTGGAGCAGCACGTTAACGGGGTTTGGCAGCCGCTAGCTACAGACAGAGAGCTGTTAGTGCTTCATTTAACCATCCGCCATTTCCAGTTTTGGCTGGAAGGTCGGCGTTTCACGGCTTTTGTCGACCATAAACCGCTCACTTTTGCGATGTCTAAAATCTCAGAGCATTGGTCGGGCCGGCAACAAAGGCAGCTGGCCGCCATTTCGGAATTTACCACAGACATTCGGCACGTAGCGGGCAAACTCAACGTGGTGGCAGATTGCCTCTCCCGCGCCGTGACATCGCCAGGGCACGCGGAGACAGATCATACTACTACAGCTGCAGGGCGCAAGCCCAACACGGAAGCGTACGCGGCCCCAGTCCACGTAGGGATAGATTACGCAGCCATGGCAGCGGAACAAGGCAGTGATGCGGACGTGCGCGCGCTCCAGTCTGGACCAACAGGGTTAAGGCTGGAGAGCAGGGGTTTGTGTGACAGTGTGCCCCCCTTAATCTGTGACGTGTCAACCGGGCGACCTCGCCCGGTAGTCCCAGCCGCGTGGCGCCGCCGCGTTTTTGACTCGATTCACTCCCTGGCGCACCCGGGAGTGCGCGCTTCGGTGAAAATGGTGGCGGAGAAGTTTGTTTGGCCGGGCCTGCGCAAGCACGTAAAGGAGTGGGCAAGAACATGCATGTCTTGCCAGCGCGCCAAAATTCACAAACACACGAAAGCTCCTTTAGAACCGTTCCCAATTCCGGCCAGGAGGTTTGACCATGTGCACGTTGACCTCGTGGGCCTCCTACCGTCGTCGCAGGGGTTCACACATCTTTTAACAATGGTGGATCGAACCACACGTTGGCCAGAAGCAGTCCCGCTGACGTCAACTACGGCCGCAGAAGTGGCTCGCGTTTTTTTAACGACCTGGGTGGCGCGTTTCGGGGTCCCGTCGGACATCACGTCCGATAGGGGTCCTCAGTTTGTCTCAGAGCTCTGGTCTGCGATGGCCAGCAGCTTAGGGGCGACAATCCATCGCACTACCGCGTATCACCCACAGGCTAACGGTTTATGCGAGCGTTTTCATAGGTCTTTGAAGACTGCCCTCAGAACGTCATTAACGGATGCAAATTGGGTTAACAAACTACCATGGGTTTTATTGGGGTTGCGTTCTGCGCCCAAGGAGGATCTAGACGCCTCCCCAGCAGAGTTAGTGTTTGCACAACCTCTCAGGCTCCCTGGTGAATTCTTACCAGAGCATCCAGAGCCGGGGCGCCTCTCAGCTCTGAGACCGCTAAGCAGCACGGGAGCAGACATGCTCCCGGGCCCGGTTCATCACACTTTTCCACGGGTTTTTGTTCCCCAGGCTTTAAAAAATGCCGAGTTCGTTTTTGTTAGGCACGACGCTTTAAAGCCAACCCTCCGCCCACCATATGATGGCCCATTTAGAGTGCTGGAACCTGGTGATAAGCATTTTGTGCTGGATTTGGGGGACAGAAAAGAGACAGTCAGCATTGACAGACTCAAACCTGCCTTCATGTTGAGCGGCGAACCTGCACGGGCGGCGAGAGCACCTCGACGTGGTAGACCTCCCAAGGGACACGTCCCAAACCCCCCGCAGGGATCAAATAACCACTTTTTTCCTCAAGCTGCAGATCCCTTACAAGACAGCGCCGCTGAGACGCCGAAGCAGGCGTACAGCAGATTCGGAAGACTGTTGAAACCCAGACGACACACAGACTGATGTGAACATGATAACGTGTTTTAAGATATGTTGTCGGGGTTATCATAACAGTTTTAAGGCAGACAGGGGGCATAGACTGTACTGTTATTGTTATCACTGTGTTTTTTAACGTGATCAACTTGTATAGTTACGCCGGTGATGTCATCATAGTCTGCGAGCCTACATATATTGTCCTTTTCTTAGACGTTTGGGGGGGGGGGGGGGGGCTGTGGTTCATGTATCCATTCCTGCATATGATAGACACAGGGGGATGTGTTGTAATTACATGTGTGGAATGACCTCACGTCTCAGAAGAGGACAATGAGTCTCCACCGCCTACAGAGAGCAACGGGGAGATGGAGGAGTGGCGGTGCAGACCTGAAAGGACTTCCTGACCCCCAGGGGTCAGGCAAAGGAACGGGAGGACATCGGAAGGATATGACAAGGACGTGTGAAGTCGGCTTTTGTGGTGTAATGCATAATGATGTGGCTTTTGTTGTGTGATGCATAAGTATGGGGGTCTGACTGCGATCAGCCTCTTTCTGCTTCTGCCTTGGGATGAGACATGTTGGGGATGAGAAGCCGACATTAAATCTGGTTTATAAAATCACTCATCTTCTTCATTTCACGTTCCCCACACTCACGAACATAATTTCACGACATTTGGACTAATTTCTCTGATTTTTCAAAACGTCTGTAAAAGTCGGTCAAAACACTACAGTGTGAATCCAGCTTAGTGGGGAAAAAAAATCGCTGTATATACGCCAGGCAAAACAGTACAAACAGGCATGGAAGGAGAAAACAGAAAGCATTGTCTTGAAACGTACTCACCATGTGTAAGTTTGCGATTGAAATGGCATGTGGAGAAAAAATGTTTCTGCCATTTGTAACATTCAGATGCTCTGATATCAGCGTCCTTATTCTGGCAGCTCTTCAGTCCTTTTCTGCGTCATTGTTCCCGCTGTGTCTGACTGACGGATCTTCAGACAGCGACTCCATCGGTGCATCTCATACTAGCATTTGTAATGCTAACAGTTTGACAAGCATCTTGTTGTGACTGTAAAGTTGACACTGTCCGTCTGTATTGCAACTTAAAAAAAATCCTGTCAATTTAGGAATCTTTTTTAAAACTTCCTTCTCATGTTTCTGCTTTTCTTTCTTCTTTTTTCTCTTTTGGACACCGCTATCGTACATTCATTCATTCATTCATCCATGGATTCACTACCGGCCCACATCCAACCTTAATCAGGTCAAATCTCAACTCTTAACCAATTAAATTAAGCAGGCGGGACAGACTGCACCTCAACAACAAAAAAACAGATGATACACCAAAACAAACCCTCCAATAAACGTTGGACATGGCAGAATTAGCAAAAAAAAAAAAAAAGTGTTTCTTTCGCAGAACAAACCAGGGCCCCTGGGCTCCTGCCCTGGTAAGCTCTCTTGATAATCCGGGGCAGGTATTGGGCTACAGCTTACTTATCAATAGCCACTTCCAACATGAAAACCTGCTCACAAGCACACATAAAATAAACCGATTCCGTTGAAATGTAGACCACTAGCAAAAACATCTGGAACATGATGTTCCATCTGGACATGTTCCTGCCAGGATATCAACTTTGCGTTCATCTAAACAGGCCCAAATTTCACATGAGACTAAGGGTGTTTTCACACCTGAATTTGTTTAACTTGGTTTAAATCAGTTGACGAGTTTGTTTCTTTGTATCATTTTCTCCTTGGTTCGGTTCCCTTTCACACAGGCAAAAATTCATGCAAACCAAACTGCGTCACGTTAAAGCCCGTGAGAGTTACGTCAGAACGTTCTCTGTTCTTAATGGTCAGATTTTTTTGCCCTGAGATGGCATGACTACTGTGTATTTATGTATTTCTGGGGAGAAAATAATGGAAATTGTAGCATAATCTACAGTTGGTTATCGTTTATTACATGCGTGCATATACTGCTTTCGGCAAATCGTACAGTTTGAAAATGAAGCGCTGCTACGGATGGAAAATAACATGTTAATGATCATTAATCCTCCAGAACAGTGATGTACTCAGCCACAGATATTTTCAAAGATCCATCAGATATGTACAGTGACATAAAATGTTTTACCGTTTGCCACTGGTCCTGTTTTAGCATGGTCGCTTTCTCACCTGTAGGCCTACACCAGAGTTCACCATTTGATTTGAATCGAATGGATTTGAATCTTGGTACAGTTGGTTTGGTGTGCACTTGAGTGCAATTACCGTGTTTTCACAAGACAAAACGAATAGCACTAATGGCGAAAACAAACTCGAGTTCGAATGAAACAAACTAAAACCTGCAGGTGTGAAAGCACCCTAAATTACAATTACTACAATGTGTCATTTTGTAACACTTTTGGTTGGTGGGGTTCCCCAAGATTTTTTTTTCTATGTAAAAAGTGTTCCTTGGTTCAAAAAAGGGTTGAAAAATACTGTTGTAGGTTATTCTGAAAAAGTTGTGAATTTTTTTTTTCTTGGAAATTTGTGAAGTTCATATTGATTTGACAGATCTTTTTTTTAACTTTCATCTTTAACTCAGAATCCTCACAAACTGCTCTTTCCACGGTTGACTCTGCCGACCCCTGAGGAGAGTTGAGGGGAGGGAGGGTCAGAGGAGGAGGTGGTGGAGGTCTGCAGAAGAAAGCGGCTCCTCCCTGCAGCTCCAGGAGAGCGGGAGCAGAGAAGGCACCAATCAGCAGGAAACCCACCGTCCTCATTTGCGGAGGATTTAACTCTGCCGTGAGTGACTGCAGCAGCGCTGCTGTGCTCTCTCTCTCCTCCAAAACCACCATGTTCTCACCGGGACTCTCCCTGTGTCTCCTGGCCGTGTCCTGCGCCCTGTGGCCAGCGGCGGTCCGGGCGGCGTCCTGTGAGCCGGTGCGGATCCCGCTGTGCCGGTCCATGCCGTGGAACATGACCAAGATGCCCAACCACCTCCACCACAGCACCCAGGACAACGCTGTGCTGGCCATAGAGCAGTTTGAAGGGCTGCTGGGTGAGTGACAAACTTCTCTTTAATTGAATTTCTTACCAATTAACTGAAAAATACAATACCGCACAAACCTTTGATTTTAAAGTTAATTTTTACCTACCTGAAAATGTTTATGGCAGGGCCGTTTCTAGCTTTTTTGGGGCCCTATGTAAGCTTGTGTTGGGGGGGTGCAGTTTTTGGAATGGAACAAATTTATCCTCTTCCTAGATGAAAACAAGTAAATAAATCTTTACATGGAATAAAAATTTAACCAACATCCACATGAATGTTGCAAATTTACAAGAAAAAGTCACAAATTTATGAAAAGTTGAAAATTTATGATAAATGTCGCAAATTTTCAAGAAAAAGTTGCAAATCCCCAAAAAATAAAGTTGCAAAAATTGAGAAATTACAAATTTACAAAAAAGTTTTGAATTTACAAGACAAAGGTCACAAATTTATGAGCAAAGTTGAAAGTTTGCAATGAAAGTAGCAATTTTACAAGAAAAGTTGCAAATTTATGAAAAATAAAGTTGCAAATTTACGAAAAATGATGTTGCGAACTTTAGTTGAAAGGCTCCTGCAACAATTTGGTTTGAGTAATAATCTGGTGGGTTGGATTCTGGATTTTTTTTTAACCAACAGGACACAGAGAGTAAGGGTCAATGGTACATTGTCTGACCAAAAGTGTTCTCCTACTGGCTCTCCTCAGGGGTGTGTGTTGTCACCACTACTCTTCATCCTGTACACAAACATGTGTCAGAGCAGACAAGACAACAGACACATTATAAAGTATGCTGATGATTCAGTTATTGTCACTCTCCTTCAGGATGGTGAGAGTGGCCATAGCCCAGTAGTTAATGATTTTGTTCACTGGTGTGAGGCTTCCTACCTGCAGCTGAATACGACAAAAACTAAAGATATGATTATTGACTTCAGGAGGAAAACTCCCAGGCACAAAGTCACTGTACTAAAAGGCCAGACCACTGAATATGTGCAATCTTACAGATATCTTGGGACGATTATTGATAGTAATTTAAACTTTGAAGAGAACTGTGAAAGGGTGTGCAAAAAGGGTCAGCAACATTTGCATTGTTAAGGAAACTCGCACGCTTCCAAACTGACCGAACCATAATGACAATATTTTATCGGGCTTTTAATGAATCTGTTTTATCCTTTTCTTTAGTGTCATGTTTGGTCAGATAAAACTGAAACAGAGGAAATCCTTAGACCAGGTAGTTAGATGGTCCAGTCGTTTGCTTGGTGAGTCGCAGCTGAGCCTGACATCCCTGTACACCAGACAGGTACAGAGGATGGCTACCTTCATTTTAAATGATGACTCCCACCCTTTGCACTTCCTGCTGCTGTCAAAGAGTTGAACAAGATGTAACAATATATTGCACATAATTTAGTTACCTATTTATGAATTTTATTTTATATTTATTCATTTTTGTAGTTTTTTTATTTGGGTTTTAAATCTTTTATTGGGTTTTAGACTTTTATTGAGTTTTTAATCTCTTTGACTTAGTTTTTAACTTTTTAATATGACACTTCTCTCTTATCTCATTGTTTTTTCTCTTATCTCTTTGTCTTATGTCCTGATTGGTGGAGCCTAGAGTACTTTCATCGTGTTTATAGTCAGCTTCATGTGTGCCTGTGTTCGTGCTCATGTTGAATGTAATTGTGGTTTGTAAATATGTGTCTAAAAGGATGTCACCTGACTGCAAAACAAATCTACCTAAGGGTACAAATAAAGGAACCTGAACTTACAAAAATAAATGTTGCAAACTTACAAAAACATTGCAAATTTACAAAAACACAATGTTTCAAATTTATGAGAAATGTTGTAAATTTTCAAAAAAATAAAGTTGCAAATATATGAAAATTGCAAACTTACAAAAAATATTGTTACAAATTAACAAAAAAATAACTTTGCAAATTAACAAGAAAAACTAGAAAATTTATGAGAAGAAGTCACAAATTTATGAGAAAAGTTGTAAATATACAATGAAAGTAGCAAGCTTACCAGAAAAAGTTGGAAATTTATGTGGAAAGAAATGGCAAATTCACAAGAAAAAAGTTTCAAATGTTTGAAAAATGAAGTTTCAAAATTCACAAAAAAATGAAGTTTGAAATTTACAAAAAACAGCATTGCAGATTTACAAAAACCTTGCAAATTATCAAGAAAAAATGAAGTTATGAAACGGTTCACAAAAATAACATTGCAAATTGGAAAGAACAGCTAGCAAATTTATGAGAAAAACGGTCTCAAATTTATGACAAATTAAAAGTTTGCAATAAACGTATCAAATTTTTAAGAAAAGGCTGAAAATTTCTGTGGAAAGAAGTAGCACATTCATAAAAAATTAACATTTACAAAAAATTAATGTAGAAGTTTACAAAAAATGACATTGCAAATTTACAAAAAATTATATTGCAAATTAGCATGGAAAACTAGCAAATTTATGAGGAAAAAGTTGCAAATTTATAAGACAATAGTCACAAATTTATGAGGGAAAAAAAGTCACAATTACAGTGCATCCGGAAAGTATTCACAGCACTTCACTTTTTTCCACATTTTGTTATGTTACAGCCTTATTCCAGAAGGGATTAAATTCATTTTTTTCCACAAAATTCTACACACAATACCCCATAATGACGATGTGAAAAGTTTTCTTGAAATTTTTGAAAATTTATTAAAAATAAAAAACTAAGAAATCACGTGTACATAAGTATTCACAGCCTTTGCCATGAAGCTCAAAATTGAGCTCAGGTGCTCAGTCCTGTTTCCACTGATCATCCTTGAGATGATTCTACATCTTAACTGGAGTCCATCTGTGGTAAATTCAGTTGATTGGACATGATTTGGAAAGGCCCACACCTGTCTACAGGTGCATCTCACTAAATTAGAATATCAACAAAAAGTTGATTTATTTTGGTAATTCAATTAAAAAAATTAAACTTCTATATTATATAGATTCATTACACAGAGAGTGATATATTTCAAGTGTTTGTTTATTTTAATTTTGATGATTATGGCTTACAGCCCACGAAAATGTAAGTGCAGGTTGGTTAGTTAGTTAGAAAACCCCAAATTCAATTTCTCAAAAAATTAGAATATTACATAAAATTAATTTTAAAAAGTAGTTTTTTAATAGAAATTTTGGCTGACTGAAAAGTATGTCCATGTATACACTCAGTACTTGGTCGAGGCTCCTTTTGGATTGATTACTGTATCAATGTGGCGTGGCATGGAGGTGATCAGCCTGTGGCACTGCTGAGGTGTTATGAAGGTCCAGGTTGCTTTGATAGTGACCTTCAGCTTGTCTGCATTGTTGGGTCTGGTGTCTCTCATCTTCCTCTTGACAATACTCCATAGATTCTCTATGGGGTTTAGGTCAGGAGAGTTTGCTGGCCAATCAAACACAGTGATGCCATGGTCATTAAACCAGGTTTTGATACTTTTGGTAGTGTGGGGGGTGCCAAGTCCTGCTGGAAAATGAAATTAGCTTCTCCATAATGCTTGTCAGCAGAGGGAAGCATGAAGTGCTCTAAAATTTCCTGGTAGACGACTGCGCTGACTTTGGTCTTGATAAAACACAGTGGAACAACACCAGCAGATGACATGGTTCCTCAAGTCATCACTGACTGTGGAAACTTCACACTAAACCTCAAGCAACTTAGATTCTGTGCCTCTCCATTCTTTTTCCAGACTCTGGGACTTTGATTTCCAAATGAAATGCAAAATTTACTTTTATCTGAACAGAGATCATGTTGAGCGATCAGGGAGAAGGGCCTTAGTCAGGGAGGTGACCAAGAACCCGATGGTGACTCTGTCAGCGCTCCAGCGTTGCTCTGTGAAGAGAGGAGAACTTTCCAGAAGGACAACCACCTCTGCAGCAATCCACCAATCAGGCCTGTATGGTAGAGTGGACAGGTGGAAGCCACTCCTTAGTAAAAGGCACATGGCAGCCCACCTGAAGTTTGCCAAAAGGCACCTGAAGGACTCTCAGACCATGAGAAACAAAATTCTCTGGTCTAATGAGACAAAGATTGAACTCTTTGGCATGAATGCCAGGCGTCATGTTTGGAGGAAACCAGGCACCACTCATAACCACGCCAGTGTTGGTAGCAGCATCATGCTGTGGGGATGTTTTTCAGTGGCAGGAACTGGGAGACTAGTCAGGATAGAGGGAAAGATGAATGCAGTACTGTACAGAGACATCCTGGATGAAAACCTGCTCCAGAGTGCTTTTGACTGCAGACTGGGGAAACGGTTCATCTTTCAGCAGGATGACAACCCTAAGCACACAGGCAAGATATCAAAGGAGTGGCTTCAGGACAACTCGGTGAATGTCCTTGAGTGTCCCAGCCAGAACCCGGACTTGAATCCAATTAAACATCTCTGGAGAAATCTGAAAATGGCTGTGCACCGATGCTTCCCATCCAACCTGATGGAGCTTGAGAGGTGCTGGAAAGACGAATGGGCAAAACAGCCCAAAGATGGGTGTGCCAAGCTTGTGACATCATATTCAAAAAGACTTGAGGCTGTAACTGCTGCCAAAGGTGCATCAACAAAGTATTGAGCAAAGTTTGTGAATACTTATGTAAATGTGATTTCTTAGTTTTTTTTATTTTTAATAAATTTGCAAAAAATTCAGAAACTTTTTTTCACATTGTCATTATGGGGTGTTGTGTTGTAGAATTTTGAGGGGGAAAAGAAGAATTTAATCCCTTTTGGAAAAAGGCTGTAACATAAAATGTGGGAAAAGTGAAGCATTGTGAATACTTTCTGGATGGACTGTATATGAGATAAGCTGCAAAATTATGAAGAATAAAGTTGCAAATTTACAAGATAATAAAAGCTGAAGGTAGTTTTAACATATACATATATATATACCAAGGGTGAACTTGTAGTTTGGAGGCTCCCTGGTGGCCCGTAGCTGTCACGTTCTGAGCGTGAGATGATTCCACCAGGCTCAGGTTGTCTGCTTTTTTTCCATATTTGTACTGTGTTGTTATTTTGAATTGTTTCGTATCCCATATTGTTTCTCAGGATGGTTTATTTTCCCATTTACTTTTGTTATAGTTTGTTTATTGCATTTTTGAGTTTGCCCATCATTTTTTGCCTTATCATTATATTTGTATTCTGTGATGTTCTTTCTCTCGGGGTTGACAGCTGTCAACAGCTTTATGGGGTTTTGCTCTGCGTGGGCGTGGCCCTGTCAGCTGTCAGCTCCGACAGCTCTCTCATTATTCCCAGCTGGTCCGAATTGTATCTTTATTTTCTCCTGCCCGCTCAGATTGCCCACACCTGTTGCTATTTATTTTAGTTTGTTTGTAGCCTTATTTAAGGGGCTGTGCACCATTGTCGGGTGCAGCACACTACTGTCGACTTCCGTCTACTCATGTAAGTGTCTTTTGAATTTCCTCTTGTTATTCTCCTAGCATGCGCTCCACTGCTAGTATTCCCAGGTGAAGCCGGCGTCTCCCCTCGCCTTAGCCATAGCTATTTTTGGCTTCACCTGTCTCTCTTATTTCTGCCAGTTCTTGGTTTAATCTTATTTGTTCTCTTGTGCATTTTCCACTATTAAATTTTGCAAACTCACGGACAGCGTTTAGAATCTTTATTCTGCCCTAACTAGGGAGTTCCTGACAGAAGGGTGCTGACAGTGTGGGCTCCAGCAGCTGTGAGTTTGCCCTTTGTTTTTTCCTTGTTTTCTGTTATTTCGTCCAGAGGTTTAGAGTGGAATTGCCACCATGGACTTTAGGGTCTTTGAGTGAGGAGGAGTGTGCGGTGGCAGAACTTATTGCGGATTTTGCCTCTAAGGCTCAAGCCACCCACACTCCCGAGATTGTTTTGTGATTCATGGACAACGCAGCCGGATTGATTGAGACGTGTCCCAATCTCTGGAGCTACCCGGGTCTGACAACTTTTCTCACCATGGTGGTCGAGTCTCGATGACGACTCAGGGAGCTGGTGAAGGATTCTCCCTCAGTGCAACCCGGACTGACGAAGAAATGTTCCCGGGAGCGGAGGGCTTGCCACTCTCGCCTCAAGCCCGTGCCATCATCCTCCCACCAGACGGCCTTCGGAGCTCCCAGAGAGATGGAGCCTAACCCCGGAACAGCAGCTGACTTCATCACGCCCCAGGAATTCAGGCAAGTTCTCATTCACTCTCTCTCTACTGAAACCACTTGCCTAATTCCTGGTGGTGGGACTCAGGTATCACAGTCCACTGGGTCCTCACCATCAGCTGCTGTTGCCACTTCTTCATCTCCTTCTCCTGTCTCTCCAAAATGTCCGCCGGTCCTGGGAGGGAACCACCAGACGACAGAAGGGTCAGTGGATTCTGGGACCCTTGGTTCGGCGCCACCACCACACCCAGCGAGGGAGAGGAGCGCCAGCTACAGTATGTCCCAAGCCGGTGTCGACAAATGAGCGCCCCCTGTTTTTGGCATTGCGGAATCCAGTGCCGTCGGTGAGGCGTTCTCTGGCTCCTCTTCTCAGAGCTGGGGGCCTATCCATGCCAAAGTCGGTGCCAACAACCAAGCGCCCCCTGACTCCGACGCCTCGCCCACTTCGCCGGAAGCCTGAGTCTCCACCTGTTATTGTGCCTGTAGGTGTGGCGCCTCCATGTTCCTCTGGGGAACCCACAATCGCCGCAGCCACTGAGAGGGTTGACCCCGGGCCTGCTGCAGCAAGAACCATTGTGCCCCGGGAATACAGGCAAGTGAAGTCTTGTTCTCCATTACCTAAAAATGAATATTCTTGCCTGGTTCCCGGTGATGAAAACCAGTCCCTGCAGTCTACTGAGTTTTCACCGCCTGCTGCAGACAATTATCTCACACCTGCTACCCTCGTGTCTCCTCCTATCTTCAATGAGTGCCCGCCGGCCCTGGGATCATGCCACCAGACAAGGAAGGAGCCTGCGGCCCTAGACAACCTGGTCCCAGTCCCGTAGCCCCAGGTTGGACGAGAGGAGAATGCTGCCAGCTATCTGAAGCCTGCACCGATGACTGAGTGTCCCCTGGCTTCAGCTGTGCAGGAGTTGGCGCCAACGCTGAGATGACCTCCAGCTACCATGCCCAACAAGCCATCTGCGCCGAGTGTTTCACTTGGAGGCCCAGGAACTGCAACCACCATCACACCAGCTGCTGAGGTCACCACAGCGGGTTTGCCGGAGTCTTGGATGGTGGTGGAGCTTGAGTCCAGGCAAGTACCCTGTTCTGTTACTTCTTTTGCAGATTCAGGAAAATCTTGTCTGGCTCGGGGTGGAGGGAGCCCCTCACCATGCTCCACTGCTGTCGGTGATTCTTCTCCGGCGTCTTATTTGTGTATTCCCCCCAAGGTGACCACACCGAGACAGAGCGCCCAGAGGGATGGACTGGAGTTGCCCCCACCAGGATTGCCGGAGTCCTGGATGGCGTTAGAGCCCAAGAAAAGGCAAGTGCTCTATTCTGTCATCGTATCATCAGAGCTAGAGATTTCTTGTCCTGCTCGGGGTGGGGAGAGCCAGTTGCAGCGGGCAACTGCTTCTGGTCTCTCTCCATCGGGCTCCACTGCTGCCGGTAGTAATAACCTAGCGTGTGTTTTCTCTCCTTTGCTCGAGTCCTCATCTGGGTCCACGGTTGGTCATCCATCTCCTCCTCCCAAGATCATCGTGGGTCCAGCTTCTCCCGCTGAGGTCGTCGTGAGTGCTCCATCCCAGCCTGGGACCTCCATGGGCGCTGCTCTCCCTCCGGCTGAGGTCCTTGAAGGTGCTGCTCCATTCCAGCCTAGATCCTCCGAGGGTGCAGCTTTGGCCCAGTCTGGGTCCACCGGGGGTGCAGCCTTGGCCCATTCTGGGCACACCGAGGGTGCAGCTCCGCTCCAGCCCGGAGCCACCGCAGATGCAGCTGGCCAGTCTGCAGACGTCGTGGTCCCCTCTCCCTTGCCAGACACCATCGTGGTTCCCCCATCCTCTGCCTGACACCGTCGTGGTGGTGCCTTGTCCTTTGGTCATCCCAGTTGGGCGGCCACCCCCTGGACCACCATCTCTGTGGTGGTGGCTTAAGAATGCTGGCCGACCGCCTGACAGGCATTGCCGTTGGGTTGGGTGGTTTGCATTCTCCGGCAAACCAGCTGACTCTTACCACCTCGCCGTCTGTCGGGCCTGGGACTTTGGCCGACCACCAGAACTGCTTTGTTCTTTGGTCTAGGGGGGCCTAGGTGCCCAGTTTGGTGTGGGTCCTGAGTGAGATTTTATTTTGTTTCCCTTCAGTATGGGCCTTGCTGGGAAGCTACCCTGAGGGGTTTTCTTGTTCCTTTTGGCTCGGTTCAGTCCTTCCGTGCCTGGGTCCCCCTCCTCCCACCCGTGGTGGGGTTGTTTTCCTGTTGGGGTGGGATTTCTGTGTGGGGGGTTCTTTTTCTTTTGATGTTACCCTGGGGTGTCTATTCTCCACCCCTTGAAGGGGGGGCCTCCTTGTCACATTGTGAGCATGGGGGGACCAGGCTCAGGTTGTCTGCTTTTTTTTTTTTTTTTTCATATTTGTACTGTGTTGTTATTTTGAGTTGTTTCGTATCCCATATTGTTTCTCAGGATGGTTTATTTTCCCGTTTACGTTTATTATATTTTTTTTATAGAGTCCGGCCGTTGGTTGAACCTCGGATTCAGGAGGAGCAATGTGGTTTTCGTCCTGGCCGTGGCACATCGGACCAGTTCTTTACCCTCTCGAGAATTCTTGAGGGTTCGTGGGAGTTTGCCCAACCAGTTTACATGTGTTTTGTGGACTTGGAGAAGGCATTTGACCGCGTCCCTCGTGGATTTTTGTGGGGGGTGCTTCGGGAGTATGGGGTATCGGGCTTGTTGTTACGAGCTATTCGGTCTCTGTACGACCGTTGTGAGAGTTTGGTTCGTATTGCCAACATTCGGTCGGAGTCATTCACAGTGAGAGTTGGACTCCGCCAGGGCTGCCCTTTGTCACCGATCCTGTTCATAATTTTTATGGACAGGATTTCTAGGCGCAGCCAGGGAATGGAGGGTGTCATGCTTGGTGACCACAGGATCTCATCTCTATTGTTTGCAGATGATGTTGTCCTGTTGGCTTCATCCAGCAATGACCTACAGCTCTTGCTGGGACGGTTTGCCGCTGAGTGTGAAGTGGCTGGGATGAGAATCAGCACCTCCAAGTCCGAGTCCATGGTCCTCAGCCGGACAAAGGTGGATTGTCCTCTCCGGGTTGGGGACAGGCTCCTGCCCCAAGTGGAGGAGTTTAAGTATCTTGGGGTCTTGTTTACGAGTGAGGGGAAAATGGAGCGAGAGATCGACAGACGGATTGGAGCAGCATCTGCAGTGATGCGGACGTTGTACCGGTCTGTTGTGGTGAAGAGGGAGCTTAGTTCTAAGGCAAAGCTGTCGATTTACCAGTCAATCTACGTTTCTACTCTCACCTACGGTCACGAGCTTTGGGTAATGACCGAAAGAACGAGATCGCGGATACAAGCGGCTGAAATGAGCTTTCTCCGTAGGATTGCTGGACTCACCCTGAGAGATAGGGTGAGGAGCTCAGTCATCCGGGAGAGGCTCAGAGTAGAACCGCTGCTCCTCCACATTGAAAGGAGTCAGTTGAGGTGGTATGGGCATCTGATTAGGATGCCTCCTGGACGCCTCCCACTTGAGGTGTTTCAGGCACGTCCCACTGGGAGGAGACCCCGGGGCAGACCCAGGACTCGGTGGAGAGACTATATCTCCCAGCTGGTCTGGGAACGCCTTGGTATCCCCTCTGAAGAGCTGGAGCAGGTGGCCGGGGAGAGGGAAGTCTAGGCTTCTCTGCTTGAACTGCTGCCTCCGTGACCCGGACCTCCGGAAAAGCGGTAGAAGATGGATGGATGGATGGATATTTTTTTTATTGTATTTTTGAGTTTGCCCGTCTTCATTTTTTGCCTTATCATTATATTTGTATTTTGTGATGTTCTTTCTCTCGGGGTTGACAGCGGTCAACAGCTTTATGGGGTTTTGCTCTGCGTGGGCGTGGTCCTGTCAGCTCCGACGACTTTCTCATTATTCCCAGCTGGTCCGAGTTGTAGCTTTATTTTCTCCTGCCCGCTCAGATTGCCCACACCTGTTGCCACTTATTTTAGTTTGTTTGTAGCACCGTTGTTGGGCGCAGCACTCTACTATCGACTTCCGTTTACTCATGTAAGTGTCTTTTGAATTTCCTCTTGTTATTCTCCTAGCGTGCGCTCCACTGCTAGTGTTCCCAGGTGAAGCCGGCGTCTCCCCTCGCCTTAGCCTTAGCTATTTTTGGTTTCACCTGTCTCTCTTATTTCTGCCAGTTCATGGTTTAATCTTGTTTGTTCTTTTGTGCATTTTTCACTATTAAATTTTGCAAACTCACGTCCGGCGTTTGGAGCCTTTATTCTGCCCTAAATAGGGAGTTACTGACAGTAGCATGTGCATACTTTACTTTAGAGGCAGAAGCTGCTCTGGTTTGTGCAGATTTTAGCTCCTTTATTCTCTCTTCTTCCCCCATTTTTTGCTATATTCGTCATCAGTTATGTGATTGTTTTTTGGGGGTTTTTTATGTTGCAGATTTTTTTTTTAAATCATGGATAAACATGATAATGTTTATCACATTTAACACAGTTTAACACAAAAGTTTAACACACAGACTAACACAAAAAATTAAACTATTGTAACTTTTTTCTTTTTACATTTTTCATTATAATTCACAGACTACTTGAAACATACTGTTCATCTTGATTTTATAAGAGAACATACACTCACTTGGCATTTTAATAGGTATTCTTTACCCTTACAAGATTTGGTCCAATTGCCTTCACAGCTGCTTTAATTCTTCATGGCATAGATTCAGCAAGGTGTGGAAACATTTTTGAGACATTGGTCCATACTGTTATGCTCGCATCACACAGTTGTTGCAGATTATTTGGCTGCACTTCCATGATGCCCCATGCATGCATCATCTTTGATGTTATTTACACCAGATTCTGACAGTACCATCCCCGATGTTGCAGCAAAAATCGAGACTCAAACCTGGCAATGTTTTTCCAATCTTCTGTTGTCCAATTATGGTGAGTCTGTGTGAATCGTAGTCTCACTTTCCTGTTCCTAGCTGACAGGAGTACCAGGCACCAGTTGAGGTCTTCTGCTGCTGTAGCCCATCTCCTTCCAGGGGCAGTGTGTTGATCCTTCAGAGGTCATTTGAGTTAGTGTTGCTTTTCTGTCAGCTTGAGTCAGTCTGGCCATTCTCTTCTGAATCTGGCATCAATAACTGCTGCTCACTGGATAGCTTCTCTTTTTCAGACCATTCTCTGTAAAGTCTAGAGATGGCTGTGTGAAAATTCCAGTAGATCAGCAGTTGCCTCTGAGGCAGAGGCGAACTACGGTATTGGCATTTTTTTTAGACCTGTCTAAAGCATGACATCCTAATTAATAAATTACAACATTATGGTATCAGAGGCCTTGCATTAGATTGGTTTATTAATTACACTGGTCAACACCAAATTTATTGTCAAAGTTTTTTTTTTAACTGATTTAGGACAGTTTTGATGTTCTGAATCAAAACTGCTTGCTCAATCAGGTCAACTTTTTGAATTATGGCCACATGTTGTTTTATACGTTTTCGTTTACATATACAGGTATTTTTGCTTTATATGATGCAAAATTTTCTTCATCTTCTGAAGAGAGATTGACAGACGGATTGGAGCAGCATCTGCAGTGAAGCGGACGTTGTACCGGTCTGTTGTGGTGAAGAGGGAGCCGAGTTCTAAGGCAAAGCTGTCGATTTACCAGTCAATCTACGTTCCTACCCTCACCTATGGTCACGAGCTTTGGGTAATGACCGAAAGAACAAGATCGTGGTTACAAGCGTCTGAAATGAGCTTTCTCCGTAGGATTGCTGGACTCACCCTCAGAGATAGGGTGAGGAGCTCAGTCATCCGGGAGAGGCTCAGAGTCGAACCGCTGCTCCTCCACATTGAAAGGAGTCAGTTGAGGTGGTATGGACATCTGATTAGGATGCCTCCTGGACGCCTCCCACTTGAGGTGTTTCGGGCATGTCTCACTGGGAGGAGACCCCAGGGCAGACCCAGAACTCGGTGGAGAGACTATGTCTCCCAGCTGTTCTGGGAACGCCTTGGTATCCTCTCTGAAGAGCTGGAGCAGGTGGCTGGGGAGAGGGAAGTCTGGACTTCTCTGCTTGAACTGCTGCCTCCGCGACCTGGACCTCTGGAAAAGCGGTAGAAGATGGATGGATGGATGATGCAAAATTCTTTTTTGTCTTGAAATTCTCTGAATTTTGAACAATGATGACATAACATTCAATTTACATGTACTTACCTTTATAAGATAAGATAAGCCTTTATTAGTCCCACTATGGGGAAATTCCAGGATTGCAATAGCACAGGGATAGCAACACTCAGAGCAACAATCAGAAGGCAAGAAAAAACAAGAGCAGCGAGTATACGTATGTACATATAAACATAAATATATAGACACACGTGCGGAGCATTGCAGCTAGATAGAATAAATATATAAACACACAGTGCGGAGCATTGTAGCTAGATGGAATAAATATGTGAATATACAGTATAAGCACACACACAGTGTGGAGCGTTGTAGCTAGATGGAATAAATATATGAATATATAAACATATGAAGGTAGTACATGTAAATTGTACTTTACAATTTAAAGTACAATAAATGATGATAAAGGATGTCATTTTCAGATTCAGCGGTGCAAAATTGTCTTAAATCAGTTGAAAAAACACAGACAACTTACAAAAAAATTATTTTTGTAACCCTGTTTTATTCGTCTGTAAGACTTCAGTATGTTTATATAAATAACCACAAGTCATCATATAAATCCATCAGTCATGGGGTTCCCCAGGGTTCCATTTTAGGACCAGTTCTATTCATTATGTATATAAATGACATTGCTAACTCCTCATCTCAACTACATAAAGTACTGTTTGCTGATGACACGAATTTATTTTTTGCTCACCAGAATCCAAATGAACTTGAACAGATAATAGTGATCTTATGAAAATAAACACCTGGCTTCAGTGTAACAAACTTTCACTTAACATCAGTAAAACTAATCATATTGTATTCTGTTCCAATAAAAAGCCAGACACCAAGGAACTTTGCCCCAAAATTAATGGACAGAATATTACAAGAGTTAGCTCTATAAAATTCTTGGGGATCCTCATTGACAAATTTCTCAATTTCAAATGTCACATTGACGATCTAACCAAGAAACTGGCCAAATACGCTGCTCTGTTTTTTAAAGTGAGACATTTTCTACCACTTTCAGCACTTCTCGCTCTATATAAAACTTTGAGCCTCACTTACATTACTGCAATATCATATGGAGTAACACATTTCCAACTCACCTAAAAAAGCTAGAAATTCTCCAAAAGAAAGTCATGTGTGCCTTATCATGGTCTGAATTCTCCTACTAGTCATCTTTTCCATCGTTATAATCTCCTAAGACTTGCTGAGCATAATTACTTCCAGAATACCTGTATAATGTATCAGGTTGTCCACAAACTCAACTATAAATTATGTGAACTCATTCCAACCTTCCTTCCCATGCACACCTATACCACTAGAAATAAAAACCAAATTACTGGGGAAAAAAAACGAAGACTAAAATCCGCTAGGTTTAGTATTGTGTGCAGAGGACCGCAGATTTGGAATGAGCTTGATGAGAATCTAAAAAGTCACCTTTCATCTCCATCTTCAAGAAAAAACTAAAAATGCAACTCCTATCATTATATGATTAATCTATTTGTTACACAAACTTGCTTACTGATGAGCTATCACTCTATTGTAATTTTGTTTTATAAGATAAGATAAGATAAGCCTTTATTAGTCCCACAACGGGGAAATTCCAGGATTGCAACAGCACAGGGATAGCAACACTCAGAGCAACAATCAGAAGGCAAGAAAAAAAAAAAAACAAGCAAGCAAGAGCAGCTAATAAACATATGTACGTATTACTATAAAATATATATATATACACACACACACAGACACACAGTGCAGAGCATTGTAGCTGGATGGAATAAATCTATGAATATATGAACACACAGTGCAGAGCATTGTAGCTAGATGGAATAAATATGTAAATATATAAACACCCACAGTACGGAGCATTGCAGCTAGGTGGAATAAATATGCAAGTATATAAACACACACAGTGCGGAGCAATGTAGCTAGATGGAATAATATGTAGATATATAAATATATAAACACCCACAGTACGGAGCATTGTAGCTAGATGGAATAAATATGCAAATATATAAACACACACAGTGCAGAGCATTGTTGCTAGATGGAATGAAACAGCATAACCGTCTACTTAGTTATCCTACATGGTATGATTATGTGCCCATACATATTCTCACCCTCCATAGCGACCGGTATGTTCCTAGTTGTATGCCGGAGAGGACCATTGTGTAAGTCTATTGCATCTTTTGCATTCAAAAAACTATTAGTTTGTTACGTCTTTTTGCTATCTCTGCGAGCAGCCCTGCTTAGGTTGTACAGTCTGTATCTTATATGTTGATTGACTCCAATATCATGTTATGCTGAGATCTAGATTAAGGATTTGGAGACGAAAACAGCACTGCAGGATGGGTGCGAAGCCACCATTGAAGCTAAACACTAGTGCACTGAAAGGCCAAAAGAAGCAAGAAGAACTTACACAGGAAATGGATGAAAACTTGAAAGACTGGGACAGCAACAACTCAGAGAATGACATAGAAGAGAAATGGGCAACACAGAAGGATATGGTGTATCAGACTGCGAGTGACGTATTGGGCTACCTTGAGAGGAAACATCAAGATTGGTTTGACGAGCATAATGAACACCTGAAGAAACTACTAGAAGCAAGGAATACAGCTAGGCAGGAAAACCTACAGTGTAACACAAGGTCAAAGAAGAAGATATATTCAAAGGCTCAGAGTGAGCTACAGAAGTACACCAGAGAGATGAAGTCCAACTGGTGGGATGAAAAAGCGGAGAAACTTCAAACTGCAGCAGACAGGAAGGACATGAAAACATTCTTCACAGGTTTGAGAAAAATCTACGGCCCTAAACCATGAGGATTGATCCAGCTAAAGGCTATGGATGGTGAAATGGTTTTGCAGGAGAAAGACAAGATCCTGGACAGATTTGCAGACCACTTTGACCAACTACTAAACAACCCTGGAGATCTCACTGAAGAGGCTAAAGAAGCTCTAGTGCAGTGGTCAGCTGTACCAAGTCTGGATGAACCGCCAAATTTTGATGAACTAATGGCAGCTATCAGGACAGCACAGGATGGTAAAGCTCCAGGAAGGGATGGAATTCCAGCAGAAGTGTGGAAATTTGGTGGTGTTCAGCTGACCAACTGCCTGCACAAGCTCATCCAAGAGATATGGGATGCCCAGAAAGTACCTAAAGACTGGAAAGATGCAAGTATTGTGCCTTTGTTCAAGAAAGGTGACAGGAAAGATTGTGGAAATTACCGAGGTATATCACTGCTAGCCACTGTTGGTAAGATTCTCTCACGTGTACTACTTAACAGACTCAGTGAACACATCTCGCAGAATGTACTACCGGAAACCCAGTGCGGCTTTAGAAGTGGAAGAAGCACAATGGACATGATTTTCTGCTTGAAACAGGTTCAAGAAAAGTGTATTGAAGAGAACATGCCGCTTTATGTAGTCTTCATAGACTTCAGTAAAGCCTTCGATACTGTTTCGCGACAAGGACTTTGGCAGGTACTCAAGAAATATGGTTGTACAGAGAAGTTTGTCAGCCTGATCAAGGCACTCCATACAGGTATGCAAGCAAACGTGGCAATGAGTGGTTCAGTATCTAAAGACTTTTCAGTAAGCAATGGAGTGAAACAAGGGTGTGTGCTGGCACCTACACTCTTCTCGCTATATCTGGCAGTCATACTTGAGGTGGCCTTCACAGACACTTCAGAAGGAGTATACAGTGATCCCTCGCTACTTCGCGCTTCACCTTTCGCGCCCTCAGTGCATCGCGGATTTTTCAAAAATATTCATCAAAAATTCAAAGTTGAGAAAAAATGGGCGGGCGCTAGCAGAAGGCAGGGAGACTACATTAGAACATCAGGTATCAACACAGAGAGCCCGCACAACTCAAAATCCACCTCTCTGTTCGCTGTTCTCGTGTTGGCTCGGCTCGAGAATCTCGCAAGCTGATTGGCCGAGACGTTTTTTTTTTTTCCAAATCTTTGAGAACAAAGTGAAAGTACAGAATTATGACATAGCGCCCATACCCAGCGAAGGAAAACCGCATTCACTGTTCTTTATCGCTCGTGTTGCTTAGTCTCGCCGTGTGGAACTTTTCGCTGTTCTCTTGTGCCTTTTTGTGCGAAATAGTCTTCCCGTCGAGCCACTACGCCGCCTCCTGCAGCTTCTCCAGCTGCCCTCGACGATCCTGCGCCTCTAGCACCTGAGGATGAGGCGTCACCTGAGGAGCAGTAAAGCTCTCATTAACCTGTGCAGTAAATCATCTTCATCTTGAGTTACGTATCTTGTTATAAGAATAAGAGTTCTAAAAATATATTTATGTACACTTTATTTACATCTACGTATGTATGTACACTTACACACACACACACACACACACACACACACACACGTATCATATGAGAGAGAGTGAGAGAATGAACGTACGTATTATTTATGGGTGACGTCATTAGGGGTGACGCTACTTCGCGGTTTTTCACTTTTCGCGGTCGGTTCTGGAACCCATTAACCGCGATAAGTGAGGGATCACTGTACATTCAAACAAGGAAAGAAGCATACTTGTTCAATGTGGCACAGTTTAAAGCCAAGAGTAAGACATCGACGAAGGTAGTAAGGGAAATGCTCTTTGCTGACGACGGTGCTCTAGTTGCACACAACATGGAAGATATGCAATCTTTAGTGGAGAAATTTGCAAGAGCAGCTAGCCAATTCAGCCTCCAAATCAACATCAAGAAGACAGTGTCTATCAACCACCAAAGTTCCAATTATCAACATCACTACCAGAAGAGAGCTGTATTGGTACAGAGCCACTAGTCAAGTGCAAGACTTTCAAGTTCCTAGGGAGTACTGTTTCAGAGAATGCTAGGCTGGAGGATGAACTATCTCTCAGAATGGGAAGAGCGAGCGCTGTGTTTGGAAACTTGAGGGGGAGACTGTGGAACAATCGACATGTGTCTATCCGTGTGAAATGCAAAGTGTACAGAGCGACAGTACTGGCTACTCTATTGCACGGTGCTGAAACTTGGACTGTCTACAGAGTGCAGGTGAAGAAACTCCACGCGTATGTGATGAGACACCTTTGAGCCGTAATGAACATGTCATGGAAAGACAAGATAACCAACATAGAAGTGTTGAAACGAGCTGATCTACCATCAATGGAGGACATGCTATTACAGATGAACCTGAGATGGCTCGGACATGTTGAGAGGATGGACCACCAGCGTCTCCCTCGGCAGTTACTCTACTCAGAGTTATGCGAGGGCAAATGCAATCAGGGTAGACCAAGGCTCAGATTTAAAGACACTGTAAAAAGAAACTTGAAGAAGCTGGACATAGATGGGAGTTCCTGGCAGCGGAAGGCTAAAGACAGAGCTGTGTGGAGGAATCTGATCAGACCTAAATGAAACAGTCATTGTCGCCCACGACAGACTATGATGATGATGATGTTGATTGACTCCAACAGTATTTAATAACTTGACTATATATCTTGAACTCACCTACTAATTCATTGTAAACAAATGCTGAATTGTGTTCTATATGTCTGTCATATGTTTGTTCCTGTACACAAAGACATCAGACTGATTTCCGTTATCATTTTATTGTAGAAATGGGCTCCCTACTAAAAGCTTTAAATAGCTTATTTGGGATGACCCGTTCACACTCCACAACAATGTGGAAAAAAAGCCTATTGTATACTGCTAATCATGCTGTTGATAATTCATATTGTAATTCATTCATGCTGTTGATAATGTGTGATGTGTGTGTGTGAATAAACTGTGAAACTTGAAAACCTGAGTTTCTGAAATGCTCAGACCAACAACCATGCCATGTTCAAAGTTGCTAAACTCACCTTTCTTTCCCATTCTGATGCTCAGTTTGAACTTCAGCAGCTCATCTGGACCATGTCTCCATGCCTAAATACACTGAGTTGTTGCAGTGTGATTGGCTGATTAGATATTTGTGCACAGGAGTAGATACAATAAATACACTTACTGCTTATATTCAATTTGTAAAAGCTTTGTATCTGACAAGTTTGCAGCTTTATTCTTGCAAAATTTCAGTACCATTTCCTGCTGGGCCAGTGTTAATATGATGCTATTCTTACATTGTTAACTGAAGCTCAAACAAAACCAAAATAACAAATGTGATGCACATTTAGGGACATTTACATTTTCTCATTTATATGAAAGATTAATATGCAAAGGCTGTTTTTTTTTTAAAAAAAAGATGTTGACAAGCTACTACTGTATATTTGATTATATACTGTAGCTAACAGGTAAATACAGTTGAAACCAGAAAGTTTATATACACTGTATTAAAAAAAAAAACATAACCTTTTTTTCTCACTTGTCTGATATTAAATCAGACTAAAATTTTTCTGTTAGGATTGCCAAAATTATTTCTATTTCTTTCCTCAATTTTTTTTAGAGAATTTTTTTATTGCTTTCTTCAAAGTCAGAAGTTACATACACTAAGATTACTATACCTTTAAACAATTTGGGAAAGCCCAGATGATGATGTCATGGTTTTAGAAACTTCTGATAGGTTAATTGACAACATTTGTGTTAATAGGAGGCACACCTGTGGATGCATTTTGAGGCACACTGCAAATACACTGCTTCCTTGTGTGACATCATGGGAAAATCAAACAAAATCAGCCAAGATATCAGGAAGAAAATTGTGGATCTCCACAAATCTGGTTCATGCTTGGGTACAATTTCCAGATGCCTGAAGGTGCCATGTTCATCTATTCAAACAATTATACACAAGTATAAACACCATAGGAATGTCCAGCCATGATACCACTCAGGAAGGAGACAGGTTCGGAGTAAGGATGAGCCAATCTGATCCGCGGTATCGGTATCAGGTCCGATTCAGGCAAAATGACTGGCTCGGTATCGGTAAGGAATAAAAGTAATTTACCGATCCGATACATTAATAGTATTAAAATGAAGGCACGATCCTGTTCTCAGCCGCGCTGTGCACGGCTTCTGTAATCAGAAGCAACGAGTGTCACATCACTGGAGTCGATGAGACTCGCCTCAGTATGTTGCTGTGTGGTAGCAGCATTTACAATTTTGCACCACTAACTTGATAAAACACTTACAAAAATATCACGGCAAAGGATTATGCTGAATTGCGTCAAGAACTGAGCAGAAAGACACGTGTTCTGCAGCAGCAGCCGCTGCTTTTCCAGCTCAGGAGGCTGGGCGCTAAAAGTAAACCTAAAAAAAAAAATAAAAAAATAAAAAAATGACACAAAGTAAAAACCAAACTGGAGCATACCTTTCAGGGAGTACAGTTGAGAAGAGGTTGGTGACAGAAACATAAATAGCAATTTTTATTTTTTTTTTGTATACCTTATTAATCCCAGAGGGTGCAAGGCTACATGAACATGAAATCGAACAGGAATGACTTCAAAATAAGAGCAAACCTAAAATCTAAATATGGACAGAGAATTGTCAGGAGCCGAGCCGGCTTGGCTTCCCCCGGCTCGGTCCTGGCCACTCTATGGGTACGTGCCACATTGTATGTATGTTGGTATGTATTTCTGTGTGCTTTGTCGTGCCCATAGCCACTGCCTTCTGGCCGGCAGCAGGGATGCAGCCTCTTGCACTCACACTGGAGTGAGCACTGTCTAACTGTCTGCCAGTCGGACCACTCCCCCTCTTTATTGCTACCAGCTGTTCCCACTCCCGTATGCCATCTTCCCGCTTCTCGCCCAGGTGTAACTAATTTGAGAAACCAGCAGTGCATGCTTTTAAGAAGCCTGTCTCCAATCATGCATTGCTGGGTCATTGTACTCCATTGACGGTATTTGGATGGTGTCACATCAACTAAGGGCTGTATTCACCGTGTGCGTTTCGGACTTACTCGGACAGCTCCAGTCTCGTGAGTTTACTCTGTGTGGTCTTTCCCTGGTCCTCTCACCCAGACTGTTGAGCGTCCTGAAGGACTCCCTAGCCCATGTGAATTGTAGAAACGGTGACTGTTTGCCTGCTAACCATATTAATAAATGCGTGTGGTGTTAACCTGCGTTTAAAATCCTCGTCCTTTCTCCCCTCACCGTGCGCGTTAGAAAAGTGCACCGGTGGGTGTGTGTGTGTGTGTGGGGGGGGGGGTTCATGACAGAGAATAATATCATAAACGCTACTAAATAAACTGAGGACCAGGAGAATACTTATAATGGATGACAAAAATACAACTTAAAGGGTTAGTTCCTTTATTTTCAGATCTACAGCATTTTTTACTTTATGCATAAAGTGACACTTTGAATTTCATCTGAATGTTATTTAAATACTCAGCTTCAAAGTTATGTATAAACTTGCACTTAAAACTTAAGAATGCACGTTTACATGGTGCTGACCAGTGAAATGCTGCCATTGTTGCAAAGTTTAAAATAAAAAAAGCAGCAGCATTGTTGAACGGAGTCAAATTTGTAATATATTCTTTGACTTTTAGATTTTTGTTTTTGTATGTGTACAAAATGCAACTAGTGATTAACAAAGTATGTTCTGTACTTTTGTTGTTTTTTAATAAGTGAGACGGTTTCGGGTTTGGATCGGTACTGGATTGGTATCGGATCGATATCGGCCAATACTCAAAGTCACAGTATCGGTATCGATATCAGTCTTGAAAAAGTGGTATCGGCTCATCCCTAGTTCTGAGTCCCAGAGATGAACGTGTCTTGATGTGAAATGTGCGTATCAACCCCATAACAAAAGCAAAAGACCTTGTGAAGATGCTGGCTGAAGATGGTGAAAAAGTGTCATTATCCACAGTGAAATGAGTCCTGTAATGACATGGGCTGAAAGGCCACTCAATGAGTAAGAAAACATTACTCCAAAAGCAACATTAAAAAGCCAGATTACAGTTTGCAAATGCACACAGGGACAAAGACCTTAATTTTTGGAGACATGTCCTGTGGTCTGATGAAATTAAAATGGAACTGTTTGGCCATAATGACCATCACTACATTTGGAGGAAAAAGGGGAAAGCTTGCAAGCCTGAGAACACCATCCCAACTCTGAAGTACGGGAGTGGCAGCATTATGCTGTTGCGGGTGTTTTGCTGCAGGAGGGACTGGTGCACTTCACAAAATAGATGGCATCGTTAGGAAAGAACATTATGTGAAATATTCATATTTCATATTCTCAAGACATCAGCCAGGAAGTTAAAGTTTGGGCTCAAGTGGGTCTTCCAAATGGACAATGACTCCAAGTATACCACCAAATTAGTTACAAAGTGGATGCAGGACAAGAAGGTCAGCATTTTGGAGTGGCCATCACAAAGCCTTGATCTCAGTCCCATAAAAAGAAATTTGTGGGTGGAGCTGAGAAGACGTGCAAGAAAGGCGGCTTACAAACCTGACTCACTTCCACCAATTCTGTCATGAACCAAAATTCCAGCAAACTATTGTGAGAAGCTTGTGGAAGGATATTCAAAATGTTTGACCCAAGTCATACAGTTTAAAGGCAATGCTACCAAATACTAAGGAAGTGTATGTAAACATCTGGCTTTGAAGAAAGTAATAAAAATAATTATAAAAATATGTTCTTTTCTATCAGACAGTAAAAAAAGGTTGTTTTTACCTTAACATGTCAAGTCGCATGTACTGGACAGGTGCCTCCAAGGATTGGACCCATACTTATTTCCCTCAACATGGCTCTGGCTGAATCCAAAGCTTACTATTGATTAAAAAAAAACCTGATATACTGGAAAGTATGGATCAGAAAAGGTATTAATACTGTTAGAAACCTATACAATGGGTTAGTTTTGAAATATTTTAGTACATTAAAAGAACAATATGGGATACCTCAAAATAACTTTTGGAAATATCTCCAGATCAGACACCTGCTTAGTAAAACTGTATCAAATCCCAGAGAGACATTCTCTAATCCAGATACAGTAAATGAATTGCTAGCTCTTTTGGGGAAAGGCAGGGAGGCCTCAAGATATTATTATGCCTTACTGGATCATCTAGGAGAACGAACAGATGCTCTCAAGCAGATATGGGGAGTAGACCTCAATTACTCATTTACTGATGAAGAATGGACCACGGTTTTAAATATCTTGAAAAAATCTTCTCGAGAGATTAAAACTAGGCTCATACAATTTAGTATTTTCAATAGAATATACTGGACTCCTACAAAAATGTATAAAGCAGGATTGACAAATGCTGCCACATGTTGGAGATGTGGAGAGAACCTAGGTACTTTGGTTCATATGCTATGGTCCTGTCCTAAAGCTCAGAAATAGTAGATGGCATTCATTCATTCATCTTCTTCTGCTTAATCCTTTTCGGGTCACGGGGGGGCTGGAGCCTATGTCTGTCTGTGTTGGCCCTGCGATGGACTGGCGATCTGTCCAGGGTGTACCCTGCCTCTCGCCCAAAGATGCTGGTGGATAGCAATTCATGAAAGTATTAAGATGATTGTGGATCAGGATATTCCATTTTCACCAAATTTATATATACTTGGGGATTCCACTAATCTTAGAGATTTCTGAAAACTATATTAATTGGATCCTCACAGCTGTAATGCTAGGATGTAAGATTCTTGTTCGGGAATGGAAATCACAGATCCTGCCCCCATCCTGCATATGGTTCACCCAGTTGAGTACAGTGGCGGCCTATGAAGAATGGACATACAGGATGATAAATTGACCAGATGTTTATCATACTAAACGGGAGAAATTTATTACACAGATCAGTGGAACATGTTTGTACAACTGTATTTGAGCTGTCATTAATAACTTTTATTTCAATGATGCAAATTACATTATTTATTATATAGATGTATGATGGTGATGGAGGCTTTAACCCATATATCTAGAAACTGTGTTGTAAATAAGATGTTGCTGTTGTCGCTGCTATTATATATACATAAATCACATACGAGTATTGTTAAGCGTTCTTATGCATATGTGTACTAATTTCAGTTAACACTCCTTTTTCTTTCTTTTCTTTTTTATCATTTCTCCCACTTTTTACGGCCCCTACCCTTTGGATATGATATGTATACTTTATTACACTGCTGAAATTGTAGTATGTCGTGGCATCCTGACTGACACTGACACTTGGAAACTGTACATGTGTCGGCATCTGTATACTCAGTCACTTCTACACATACTGGTTATCTTGTCTGTTTTTGTTTGTTGTATTAGCTCCGTTTTAAATTTTTATCTCTTTTACTGATATACTTAGTGTTAGCTCAGTAAATACAACAGCCCGTACTGGCTCACAGGTGAATCAGACTGTTGGTGAATCAGGGCTGTTCACCGGGTTAGGCTAACCCATCTCTTTTTGCTAGCTAGCTAGCTAGCCACTTCTGGTCTGGAAAGCCATGGCTCCATCCCCAACCTGTGTTTCCCTCTCTAAGAAGGTTTCTGAGTTGGAATTGAGACTCTTTAATCTCTATAAGATTTGGGAGGCTGAAAATCATCTGGCCACCCTTCCTCCTTCAGCATCCCTTTACCATTCACACACACATTCACACCTAGGGCCACTTTAGAGTTTCCAGTTAGCCTAACCTGCATGTTTTTGCCCTGTGGGAGGAAACCGGAGAACTCCCAGAGTAAACCCACGCAGACACGGGGAGAACATGCAAACTCCACACAGCTCACTGCTGGTCAGGGGCTGGGATCGAACCAGGGATCCCATGGCCAAGGGTGAGTTGCTGTGCTGCCACAGTGCTAACCACTGTGCCACTGCAGCACCCATAATGATAGTCATAGTGTAGCATTTCTCTCCCTCTTAGATTCAACTGGTTTTTCTCAGTGTGTTAGTAAACCAACCCATCATCATAATCACACCCTTGACCTGGTCTTGGCCTACGGTGTAGAAATTGATGAGCTGCTTGTCATCCCTCAAAATCCTACACTGATTGACCACTATTTGATAACATTCAAATTTGTGCTATCTAATTTCACAGCATAAAGCAGAAATATAGTTACCAGATACTTATCTGATAGTGCCGTGGCTCGCTTTAAAGAATTAATCCCTTCAGCACTTATTGTATTACCATGTCTCAATATAGCAGACAGCACTGACTACTTGAATCCATTAGAATTAGACCTTTTAGTTGGTAGTACTGCAGCCTCACTGCAGTCAACACTTGACTCCATAGCCCCTCTTACCGGAGTGGTGGCTCAGTTGGTAGAGCATCCGCCCCACACCCGGGAGGCAGGGGTTCAAATCCCGGCCGGGTCATGCTGAAGACCATATAAAAGCGGAACTTCCTGCCATCCAGCTTGGTGCTCAGCAATTATGGAATGGAGGAGGGAAATCTGTGGCGGCGCCTTGCATGGCAGCGGCCCTTCTGATTCTACACATGGGGTGTGTGTGACTGACACTGTAGATAGGATAAAGCACAATTTCGTTCTACTGTACATGATTGGTTGTATGGTTGAATGACAATAAAGGGTGATTTAATTTAAAAAGAAAACTATTAAAAATAGGAGACTAGCTCCATGGTACAACTCCCATACCCGTAAGTTAAAACAGAAAGTTAGATCCTGTGAAAGGCTTTAGAGTGCAAATAAGACAGAAGAATCTTGTTCAGCCTGGAATGCCAGCCTTACCACCTATAAGAAATCTCTCCGTAGTGCTAGGCAACAGTACTATCCATCCTTGATAGAAGAAAATAAAAACAACCATAGATTTCTCTTTAGCACTGTGGCTCAGCTAACCAAGAGCCAAAATGTTATAGATCCCTACATCCCTCCAACTCTTAGTGCTGACAACCTTTTGAATTTTTTTAATGATAAAATTGTCAGTATTGGGAATAATATTCCAAAAAATAGTCCCCCTAAAAACACCAAGCCTCTACCTAACACTGATGTGCCCACAGGCTCAGAACTCCGCTTTTCTAAATTTTCTTGTATTAATCATTCTGATCTAGCCCTAATAGTGTCAGCCTCTAAGATAAGAGATAAGATAAGATAAGCCTTTATTAGTCCCACAACGGGGAAATTCCAGGATTGCAACAGCACAGGGATAGCAACACTCAGAGCAACAATCAGAAGGCAAGAAAAAAAACAAGCAAGCAAGAGCAGCTAATATACATATGTACATATTACTATAAAATATATACAGTATATACACACACACAGACACACAGTGCAGAGCATTGTAGCTGGATGGAATAAATATATGAATATGTAAACACACAGTGCGGAGCATTGTAGCTAGATGGAATAAATATGTGAATATATAAACACCCACAGTACGGAGCAATGTAGCTAGATGGAATAATATGTAGATATATAAACACCCAGTGCGGAGCATTGTAGCTAGATGGAATAAATATATAGATATATAAATATAAACACACCCAGTGCGGAGCATTGTAGCTAGATGGAATAAATATGTAAATATATAAACACACACAGTGCAGAGCATTGTTGCTAGATGGGATGAAACAGCACAACCGTCTACTTAGTTATCATACATGGTATGATTATGTGCCCATACATATTCTCACTCTCCATAGCGACCGGTATTTTCCTAGTTGTATGCCGGAGGGGACCATTGTGTAAGTCTATTGCATCGTTGCATTCAAAAAAACTATTAGTTACGTCTTTTTGCTATCTCTGCGAGCAGCCCTGCTTAGGTTGTACAGTCTGACAGCCGTTGGTAGGAAGGACCTGCGAAACCTCTCGGTTGTGCACCTGGGATGATGTAGTCTGCTGCTAAATGAGCTCCTCAGTGCATTCAGTATGTCCTGCATAGGGTGGAACTCGGACTCCAGCAGAGATGACAGTTTAGCCACCGTCCTTCTCTCTCCTATCTCCTCCACCGGATCAAGGCGCTGCCCCAGGACAGAGCTAGCTTTCTTGATCAGTTTGTTCAGTCTCTTCCTATCGGCTGCAGTAATGCCACTGCCCCAGCAGACCACTCCAAAAGTGATGGCTGATGCCACCACCGTGTCATAGAATGTCTTCAGCAGCGCGCCTTGTACACCAAAAGACCTGAGTCTCCTCAGCAGGAACAGCCTGCGCTGTCCCTTCTTGTAGAGTGCGTCAGTATTGTGTGACCAGTCTAGTTTATTGTTCAGATGAACACCCAGGTACTTATAGGCTGTCACCATCTCGATGTCTGTTCCCTGTATATTTACTGGTGCTGTGAGGGGTTGTCCTTGCCTGCGACAGTCCACCACCAGCTCCTTAGTTTTCCTCGCGTTGATCTGGAGGCAGTTCCGATGGCACCAGTCCACGAAGTCCTGGATAAGCCCTCTGTACTCAGCTTCATCTCCATTGGAGATGAGGCCAACGATCGCAGAGTCATCAGAGAACTTCTGTAGATGGCAGTGTGTTGTGTTGTGTGAGAAGTCCGCAGTATAAAGAGTGAACAGGAAGGGAGCCAGCACCGTTCCCTGGGGGGCCCCCGTGCTACTGATGATCGTGTTGGACACACAGTCCCGGGTTCTCACAAACTGAGGCCGGTTCGTGAGGTAGTCCAGGATCCATGATGACAGATGCTGGTCCACCCCTGCGCGCAGCAGCTTGTCCTTCAGGATCATCGGTTGGATGGTGTTGAAAGCACTGGAGAAGTCAAAGAACATGATCCTCACCATATTCCCGGGCTTCTCTAGGTGGGACAGAGAACGGTGAAGGAGGAAGATCACCGCATCCTCCACCCCAATGCCATGCTGGTAGGCGAACTGAAGTGGATCCATCGCTGGTTCCACCAGGGGGTGGAGGTGAGCAAGGAGCAGTCTCTCCAGGGTCTTCATCAAGTGGGACGTCAAGGCCACTGGTCTGTAGCTGTTCAGGTCTTTGGGGTGGGAAGTTTTTGGTACAGGTACCACACAAGATGTTTTCCACAGCTGTGGTACCCTCCCCAGTTTCAGGCTCAGGTTGAAGATATACGTCACAATCCCACACAGCTGGTCTGCACAGGACTTGAGGAGCTTTGCGCTGATGCCGTCCGGTCCCGACGCCTTCCTCGCCTTGATCTTCCTCAGCTCCGTCCTCACCTGGGTCCTGGTCAGGGTCAGGATGGGGGGCTGTGTGTTGGGAGTGGGGGGGTGTTGGTGGAGTGGGGGGTGGGCAGCAGGACTTGATTTCTTTAGAGGCAGCAGTGGTTGTTGTGCAGACGGGGGAGGGCGGTTGGTCAAACCTATTGAAAAACAGATTCAGGTTGTTCGCCCACTCCCAGCCCCCCGTGGCCTGGGGGGAGGTATTCTGGAGCCCAGAGATGGTTTTGAGGTTTCTCCAGACCCCGCTGATGTCGCTGTGTTGCAGCTTGTCCTCCATCTTCTTCCTGAAGCTGTCCTTGCCTACTCTGATCTTTCGCCTCAGCTCCCTCTGTACGGACTTCAGCATCTCCCTATTCCCCGACCTGAAGATCCTCTTCTTCTCTCTCAGAAGTGTTTTTATCTCAGGGTTGATCCAGGGTTTGTTGTTTGAGTGACGTCGTATGGTCTTGGTGGGAACGGATTTGTCCACACAGAAGCTGAGGTAGTCCGTGAAGGTGTGAATGAGGCCATCGATGTCCTCACCATGTGGATCGCAGAGCTGCTTCCAGGCGGTGGCTTCAAAACAGCCCTTTAGAGTGTCCATTGTCTCCTCAGACCATAACTCCACAGTGTGCATGGCCGGAGGTTGTCTGTGCACTAGGGGTTTGTACACCGGCCGGAGATGAACCAAGCTGTGGTCCGATCTCCCGAGTGGGGGGAGTTGTGATGAGGTGTACGCCTCCTTAGTGTTTGCGTAGAATAAGTCCAGTGTTTTATTGTCTCTAGTGTGGCATGTGACATACTGGGTGAACGTGGGTAGAATGGGAGATAGTGAAACATGGTTGAAATCGCCTGAGATGAGGAGAAGAGCATCTGGGTGTTCAGTCTGCAGCCTGCTGGTTACTGAATGGATGACGTCACGCGCTGTCCCAGCGTTCGCCGTCGGGTTTGCATAAACAACAATGCAGATCACGTGTGAGTGTTCTCTCGGGAGATATGTAGGCCTCATGCTAACAGCTAGCAACTCAATGTCTTTGCTGCAGTGTCGTTGTTTAACAGTGATATGTCCCGGTCTGTACCAGTTGTTATTAATATACATTATCACTCCACCGCCCCTTGCTTTGCCACTGTCTGGTGTTCGGTCAGCCCGTATCATGTGAAAACCCTCCAGCTCAATGTTAGCATCTGCTGCTAGTTCAGATAGCCACGTCTCAGTAAACAAAAGGAGAGAGCACTCCCGGTATGTGCTATCGTAACGGGAGATAGCCGCTAGCTCATCTACCTTTCCCAGTATCGACCGTACATTTCCCATGACAATAGATGGAAGCGAGGGTCTGTACCTTATATTTTTTGTCCTCCGCCTTACTCCAGCCCGGCAGCCGCGGCGTTTTCGCCTCAGTTCTCTCGGTATGTCGAGTTTTTCCAATGGGACCGAGTGGCGGTTGAATGCTAGCAACTCTTCCCTGCTGTATCGTATCCTGCTATAAGCAGTGGCTCCGTCCACCGGCTCAGGAGACATTTGGGACGATCTGTGTGTCCGTGATATAAGTGGAGTGAAAAAAGACGGATCAAAAAGAGAGAGGGAGGGAAAAAGACTCGGAATCGAGCCGCTGTTGCAAAGGGCAGCCTACTCGTGTGGCGCCGGGAGAGAAAAAAAACACATCCTCTCAATCTCACTTCAACCTCTGCTGCAGGACACAGACTTTGTGTTCCCTCTTCACTCTCTAAATCAGCTACCTGTCTTTTAGATCCAATCCCTGCTAGACTAGTGAAGGAATCGCTATCTCTGATTAGTCCATCTCTTTTGAACATAATTAATGTCCCTCCCAGTGGGACGTGCCTGAAACACCTCAAGTGGGAGGCGTCCAGGAGGCATCCTAATCAGATGCCCATACCACCTCAACTGACTCCTTTCAATGTGGAGGAGCAGCAGTTCTACTCTGAGCCTCTTCCGGATGACTGAGCTCCTCACCCTATCTCTGAGGGTGAGTCCAGCAATCCTACGGAGAAAGCTCATTTCAGCCGCTTGTAACCGCGATCTCGTTTTTTCGGTCATTACCCAAAGCTCGTGACCATAGGTGAGAGTAGGAACGTAGATTGACTGGTAAATCGACAGCTTTGCCTTAGAACTAAGCTCCCTCTTCACCACAACAGACCGGTACAATGTCCACATCACTGCAGATGCTGCTCCAATCTGTCTGTCAATCTCTCACTCCATTTTCCCCTCACTCGTGAATAAGACCCCAAGATACTTAAACTCCTCCACTTGGGACAGGAGCCTGTCCCAAACCCAGAGAGGACAATCCACCTTTTTCCGGCAGAGGACCATGGACTCGGACTTGGAGGTGTTGATTCTCATCCCAACCGCTTCACACTCAGCGGCAGACCGTCCCAGCAAGAGCTGTAGGTCATTGCTGGATGAAGCTAACAGGACAACATCATCTGCAAACAACAGAGATGAGATCCTGTGGTCACCAAGCATGACACCCTCCATTCCCTGGCTGCGCCTAGAAATCCTGTCCATAAAAATTATGAACAGGATCGGTGACAAAGGGCAGCCCTGGCGGAGTCCAACTCTCACTGGGAATGAGTCCGACCGAGTGTTGGCAATATGAACCAAACTCTCACAGTGGTCGTACAGAGACCGAATAGCTCGTAACAACAAGCCCGATACCCCATACTCCCGAAGCACCCCCCACAAAAAACCACGAGGGACACAGTCAAATGCCTTCTCCAAGTCCACAAAACACATGTAAACTGGTTGGGCAAACTCCCACGAACCCTCGAGAATTCTCGAGAGGGTAAAGAGCTGGTCCGATGTGCCACGGCCAGGACGAAAACCACATTGCTCCTCCTGAATCCGAGGTTCGACCAACGGCCGGACTCTCCTCTCCAATACCTTGGCATAGACCTTCCCAGGGAGTATGAGGAGTGTGATCCCTCTAAAGTTGGAGCACACCCTCCAGTCCCCTTTTTTGAAGAGAGGAACCACCACCCCGGTTTGCTATGCCAAAGGCACTGTCCCCGACCGCCACACAATGTTGCAGAGGCGTGTCAACCATGACAGCCCAACAACATCCAGGGCCTTGAGGTACTCAGGACAAATCTCGTCCACCCCCGGGGCCCGGCCACCAAGGAGATTTTTAACCACCTTGGTGACCTCAGCCCCTGTGATAGGCGAATCATCCCCCTCGTCCACAAACCCTGCTTCCTCTGTGGAAGGCGTATCAGTGGGATTGAGGAGATCCTCGAAGTATTCCTTCCACCGCCCGACAATATCCCCAGTCGAAGTCAACAGCACCCCATCCGCACCATACACAGTGTGGACGGGGAGCTGCTTTCCCCTCCTGAGCCACCGGACAGTTTGCCAGAATCTCTTTGAGGCCAACTGAAAGTCTTGTTCCATGGCCTCACCAAACTCCTCCCATACCCGGGTTTTTGCTTCAGCAACCACCCGAGCTGCACTCTGCTTGGCCTGCCAGTACACCTCAGCTGCTTCGGGAGTCCCACAAGCCAACCAAGCTTGATAGGACTCCTTCTTCAGCTTAGTGGCCCCCCTCACCACTGGTGTCCACCACTTGGTTCGGGGGTTGCCACCACGAGATGCACCGACCAACTTGTGGCCGCAGCTTTGGGCCACCGCTTCAACAACAGAGGTGGAGAACATGGCCTCATTCAGACTCCATGTCTCCAGACTCCCTCGGAATGTGGTTGAAGTTCTTCCGGAGGTGGGAGTTGAAGACCTCCCGGACAGGAGCCTCAGCCAGACATTCCCAGCACACCCTCACTATACATTTGGGTCTACCAGGTCTGAATGGCTTCCTCCCCTGCCATCGGATCCAACTCACCACCAGGTGGTGATCAGTTGACAGCTCTGCACCGCTCTTTACCCGAGTCTCCAAGACATGTGGTCACAGGTCTGATGACACAATAACAAAATCGATCATCGACCTGCGACCTCGGGTGTCCTGGTGCCAGGTGCACATATGGACACCCTTATGCTTGAACATGGTGTTCGTTATGGACAAACTATGGTTAGCACAGAAGTCCAATAACTGAACACCACTCGGGTTCAGATTGGGCAGGCCGTTCCTCCCAATCACCCCCCTCCAGGTTTCACTGTCGTTGCCCACGTGCGCATTGAAGTCCCCCAGTAGGACAATGGAGTCTCCAAGAGGAGCACCCTCCAGCACCCCAGTCACAGACTCCAAAAAGGGTGGGTGCTCTGAAACATCATTTGGTGCATAGGCACAAATGATGGTCAGGACCCGTTTCCCAACCCGAAGGCGCAGGGAAGCAACCCTTTCATCCATCGGGGAAAACTCCAATATTGAGGCAGCATGGTGGAGGGATACAAGAACACCCACCCCTGCTCGTCGCCTCTCGCCCGGGGCAACTCCAGAAAAGGCCAAGCTCCAGCCCCTCTCCAGGAGACTGGTTCCAGAACCGGAGCTGTGTGTTGAGGTGAGGCCGACTATATCTAGCCGGTATCTCTCAACCTCGTACACCAGCTCAAGCTCCTTCCTCACCAGAGAGGTGACATTCCACGTACCAAAAGCCAGTTTAGAAAGCTTGGGATCAGTCCGCCAAGGTCTCCGCCTTTGACCGCCACCTAATCCACATAGCACCGGACCCCCATGATCCCTCCTGCAGGTGGTGAGCCCACTGGAGGGTGGACCCATGTAACTTCTTCGGGCTGAGCCCGGCCGGGTCCCATGGGTGGAAACCCACCCACCAGACACTAGCCATCGAGCCCCTCCCCCAGGCCTGGCTCCAGGGTGGGGCCCCGGTAACCCCATACCGGGTGGGGTACACTGAATCCTTGATATAGAATTTATCATGAGAGTCTGTTGGATCGTTCTTAGTCTGGCCCTTCACCCAGGACCAGTTTGTCTTGGGTGACCCTATCAGAGGCAAATTGCCCCGGACAACATAGCTCCTGGGATCACTGGGGCACGCAAACCCCCACCACCACCACCACGATAAGGTGATGATCCATGAGGGGATTCAATTCAATTCAACTTTATTTATATCTTATTTATATCTGGTTTATATCAATTCAATTCAACTTTATTTGTATCTGGATCTTGGATCGTCACTTCCTTGAGGTAACGTATCGTCACTTCCTGTTTTGCTGTCTGCCTGTGTGGTTTGCTCTCCAGCTCTCCAGCCACTAGCTATGGCTACTACCTCTCTTTCCTCTCCTCCGCTGGTGTGCTCTCTCTGTCAGATGTTTAGCTACACCTCTGCCTCTTTTAGCGATAACGGTAAATGTAATAAATGTTGTCTTTTTGAGGCGCTCGAGGCGAGGTTGTCTGATTTGGAATCCCGGCTCCGCTGCATTGAAACACTGTCTGCGCCAGTTAATCTCGACGGACGCCCATTAGCTGCAGCGGAGCTAGCTAGCTTAGGTCCCCCTGTCAGCGGTTCCCCGGCTCTCCTCTGCAGCGAGGAGACTGGGTGGGTGACGGTGAGAAGGAAGCCTAGTCGCAAAGCCCCGGTTCACCACCAACCTGTTCACGTTTCTAATCGTTTTTCCCCGCTCAGCGACACACCCGCTGAGGAAAAAACTCTGATCATTGGCGACTCTGTAGTCAGAAACGTGAACCTAGAGACTCCAGCGGCCATAGTCACATGCATTCCTGGGGCCAGAGCAGGCGACATCGAGTCAAATTTGAAAATGCTGGCTAAAAGTAACTGTAAATATTCCACAATTGTTATTCACGCCGGCATTAATGACATCCGTCTCCGGCAGTCGGAAGTCACGAAACTTAATATAGAATCGGTGTGTGACTTTGCAAAAACGATGTCTGCCACTGTAGTATTCTCTGGGCCCCTCCCCAATCTGACCAGTGATGACATGTTTAGTCGCTCGTCATCCTTGAACCGCTGGCTGTCTGTGTGGTGTCCTAAAAATGACGTGGGCTACATTGACAATTGGAGCTCTTTTTGGGGAAAACCTGGTCTTATGAGACGAGACAGCATTCATCCCACTTTGGATGGTGCTTCTCATTTATCTAACAATCTGGCATCATTTTTATCCAAATTTCCAAAACCATGACTACTCAGAGTTGGGACCAGGAAGCAGAGTCTCAGTCTTACACGCCTCTCTGCAGCTCCTCTTCATCCGCCACCCCTCAGTTTAGCCCCTGTCTTCCCCATCAGAGAATCGTTGTCTGCTCCCTCCAAAGTAAATAAAAATATAATGTATAAGCATCCCAAAGTGATAAAGCAAAATATTGGTAAAACTCAAATTAAACATAAAGCCTCTAAATTGAATGATTTGGCCTCTGTTCCTCCTCATAATTTAAAAATTAAATGTGGTTTATTAAATATTAGGTCTCTAACTCCCAAGTCTCTGTTAGTCCATGATCTGTTAATTGATCATCAGATTGATTTAATTTCCCTTACAGAGACTTGGTTAGGACAAGAGGATTATGTTGGTTTAAATGAATCAACTCCCTCTGGTTATTTAAACTGTCAAAATCCCAGAAGTTCTGGTCGTGGAGGAGGAGTAGCATCAATTTACCATTCCAAATTACTAGTTAATGTAAAGCAAAAAACATGTTATAATTCCTTTGAGGGCCTGGTCCTCAGTGTTGGGCACTTTAGCAATTCCAGGTTAAACCCAATTTTATTTGCCATAGTTTATCGTCCCCCATCAACCTATTCAGAATTTTTATCCGAATTTCCTGATTTCTTAGCTGATTTAGTGCTGAAATCTGATAGAATAATTATAGTAGGGGACTTTAATATACATGTGGATGTAGATAGTGACTGCCTTAATGTGGCTTTTAATTCAATATTAGACTCGATTGGGTTTTCTCAGAAAGTAGGAAATTCTACTCATTACCTCCACCATACATTGGACCTTGTTCTGACATATGGCATAGAAATAGAAAATCTTGTAGTGTCTCCTCATAACCCTGTACTGTCAGACCATTGTCTGTTAACCTTTGATTTTACTATTTCTGACTATTTGGTTCCTAAAGAAAAATATTATCACAGTAGATGCCTCTCAGATGATGCTGTTTCCAAATTTATGCAGATTGTTTCCTCTATGCCATGTGTCAACACAACGGAAATAAGCTATAGACAGCTTGCTCCTTCTGTAATTGATAACATGGTGGATAGTGTTTCAGCTTCTCTGCATCAGACTCTAGACTTGGTGGCCCCCTTAAAAAAGAAAAAGTCTAATCAGAGATTTTTAACTCCTTGGTTCAACACAGAAACTCGTAGCTTAAAACAGAAGACTCGTCAATTAGAAAGAAAATGGCGCTCTACTAATTTAGATGAAATCTATTTAGCTTGGAGAAATCATCTTTTAATTTATAAAAAATCTCTTAGAAAAGCTAGAACGAGTTATTACTCTGCATTAATAGAAGAGAACAAGAATAATCCCAGGTTTCTTTTCAGTACTGTAGCCAGGTTGACAAAGAGTCAGGACTCTGTCAATCCTAGCATCCCCTTAGAGCTTACTAGTCAGGACTTGATGAACTTTTTCAATAATAAAATTTCATCCATCAGAGATAAAATCAATCAGATTCTTCCCACAGTTAACTTAAATACTGTAACTACTACAACTCCTTCTATTGATGTCTGTCTTGATGAGTTTACTCCAATCGACCTTTGTGAGTTAGACAAAATAGTTTCCTCATCCAAACCTTCAACTTGTCTTTTAGACCCTATTCCTACCAGGTTATTTAAAGAAGTCTTCCCACTTATTGGTAGCTTTATTCTTCATATAATCAATTCTTCATTAACTTTAGGCCATGTACCGCAGGCTTTTAAAACGGCTGTAATTAAACCCTTACTCAAAAAGCCAACGCTAGATCCAGGAGCTTTAGCTAACTATAGACCAATCTCTAATCTCCCTTTCATTTCAAAAATCTTAGAAAGAGTTGTTGCTACGCAATTATTTGACCACCTGCAGGGAAATGGTTTATTTGAGGAGTTTCAATCTGGGTTTAGAATCCATCATAGCACTGAAACAGCCTTAGCGAAGGTCACTAACGACCTCCTCATTGCATCTGATAATGGACTAGTTTCTGTACTTGTCCTTTTAGATCTTAGTGCAGCTTTTGATACTATTGATCATAATATTCTACTTGATAGATTAGAACACTATGTTGGACTTAATGGAACTTCGTTGCAGTGGTTTAGATCTTATTTATCTGATAGGTTCCAGTTTGTTCATGTAAATGATGAGTTTTCTCTCAGCTCAAAGCTTAGTCATGGAGTTCCACAGGGATCTGTGCTTGGCCCTACTCTTTTTAGTTTATATATGCTTCCGTTAGGCAACATTATTAGAAAGCACTGTATACATTTTCACTGTTATGCAGATGACACACAATTATACCTGTCAATGAAGCCAGATGATACTAATCAATTAGCCAAGTTAGAAGCCTGTCTTAAGGAAATCAAAGCTTGGATGACTTGTAATTTCCTGCTATTAAATTCAGATAAGACTGAAGTCATTCTTGTTGGTCCAAAAAACCTTAGAAATTCCTTTCCAAATCAAACTTTCAGTTTGGATGCAGTTACTCTTTCTCTTAATAGCTCTGTGAGGAACCTTGGAGTTATTTTTGATCAGGATTTGTCCTTCAATTCACATATTAAATTTGTTTCTAAGACTGCCTTCTATCATTTGCGTAATATTGCCAAGATTAGGAGCATCTTGTCTCAGAGTGATGCTGAGAAGCTGATCCACGCTTTTGTTAGCTCGAGATTAGATTATTGTAATTCTTTATTATCAGGCTGTCCTAAAACATCTTTAAAAAGTCTTCAGCTGATCCAAAATGCTGCAGCAAGAGTTTTAACAGGTACTAGAAAGAGAGATCATATCTCTCCGGTTCTGGCCTCCCTTCATTGGCTTCCCATAGAGTTTAGAATTAAGTTTAAAATCCTTCTTCTTACTTACAAAGCTCTAAACAATCAGGCTCCTTTTTATTTAAAAGATCTGATACTACCGTATCATCCTAACAGAGCACTACGCTCCCAAATTTTTATTTTTTTTTTTTTTTTTTTTTTGTTACTTATTTGTACCCGTAGGTAGACTTGGTTTGCAGTCTGGTGACAAGCCACCGGCTGCTGGTCGCTGCGTGCACGAGCGCCCTAAACCTACATGTTTTTGGTGTGCGGGAGGAAACCGGAGAAATCCCGGAGTAAACCCACGCAACACGGGGAGAACATGCAAACTCCACACAGCTCACTGTTGGTCGGGGGCTGGAATCGAACCCACGATCTCATGATCCCCGCGATCCCCCGGCCGAGGGTAAAACTGTGCTGCCACAGTGCTAAACCACTGCGCCACCGTGCAGCCCAAAATGCAGGTTTACTTGTAATACCTAGAATCTCCAAAAGTACAGTGGGAGGCAGAGCCTTCAGTTATCAAGCTCCTCTCCTGTGGAATCAGCTGCCAATCTGGATTCGGGAGTCAGACTCGATCTCTGTTTTTAAGAATAGGGCTAAAACCTACCTTTTTGATATAGCCTACAATTAGGGAGGGATCATGTGTTTCTGAACCCTCCCTTAGTTATGCTGCTAATAGGTTTAGTCAGCCGGGGGACCTCCAGTAATGCACTGGGCCTCACTCCTTTCCTCACTCTCTATGAAATATTTTTTTTTTTGCTGGTCATTAACATTTGTTTGTTCTCTCCCATAGATTGAGTCCCCATCGTGCTGTTTGCTCTCTACATGTCTGTTCTTTTCTTCTTCTCTGTCCCCTCACCCCCCAGCCAGTCGCAGCAGATGACTGCCCCTCCCTGAGCCTGGTTCTGCTGGAGGTTTCTTCCTGTTAAAAGGGAGTTTTTCCTCTCCACCGTCGCCAAGTGCTTGCTCACAGGGGATCGCCTGATTGCTGGGGTCTTTCTGCAACTGTGGGGGTCCTCCCTACAGTTGATAGTGCTATGAGATGACTGTTGTTGTGAAACGGCACTATATAAATAAAGTTGAATTGAATTGAATTATATAGTGCCGTTTCACAACAACAGTCATCTCATAGCACTTCCAACTAGGGGGAACCCCCACAGTTGCAGAAAGACCCCAGCAATCAGGCGATCCCCTGTGAGCAAGCGCTTGGCAACGGTGGAGAGGAAAAACTCCCTTTTAACAGGAAGAAAGCTCCAGCAGGAAGAAACCTCCAGCAGTAATAAAGAATTACAATAATCTAATCTAGAGCTAACAAAAGCGTGGATCAGTTTCTCAGCATCACTCTGAGACAAGATGCTCCTAATCTTGGCAATATTACGCAAATGATAGAAGGCAGTCTTAGAAACAAATTTAATATGTGAATTGAAGGACAGATCTTGATCAAAAATAATTCCAAGGTTCCTCACAGAGCTATTAAGAGAAAGAGTAACTGCATCCAAACTGAAAGTTTGATTTGGAAAGGTATTGCTAAGGTTTTTTGGACCAACAAGAATGACCTCAGTCTTACCTGAATTTAATAGTAGGAAATTACAAGTCATCCAAGCTTTGATTTCCTTAAGACAGGCTTCTAACTTGGCTAATTGATTACTATCATCTGGCTTCATTGACAGGTATAATTGTGTCATCTGCATAACAATGAAAATGTATACAGTGCTTTCTAATAATGTTGCCTAACGGAAGCATATATAAACTAAAAAGAGTAGGGCCTAGCACAGATCCCTGTGGAACTCCATGACTGAGCTTTGAGTTGAAAGAAAACTCATTATTGACATGAACAAACTGGAACCTATCAGATAAATAAGATCTAAACCACTGCAACAAAGTTCCATTAAGTCCAACATAGTGTTCTACTCTATCAAGTAGAATGTTATGATCAATAGTATCAAAAGCTGCACTAAGGTCTAAAAGGACAAGTACAGAAACAAATCCATTATCAGATGCAATCAGGAGGTCGTTAGGCACCTTCGCTAAGGCTGTTTCAGTACTATGATGGATTCTAAACCCAGACTGAAACTCTTCAAGTAAACCATTTCCCTGCAGGTGGTCAAATAATTGCATATCAACAACTATTTCTAAAATTTTTGAAATGAAAGGGAGATTAGAGATTGGTCTATAGTTAGCTAAAGCTCCTGGATCCAGCGTTGGCTTTTTGAGTAAGGGTTTAATTACAGCCGTTTTAAAAGCCTGCTGTACATGGCCTAAAGTTAATGAAGAATTGATTATTTGAAGAATAAGGCTACCAATAAGTGGGAAGACTTCTTTAAATAACCTGGTAGGAATAGGGTCTAAAAGACAAGTTGAAGGCTTGGATGAGGAAACTCTTTTGTCTAACTCTAAAAGGTCAATTGGAGTAAACTCATCAAGACAGATATCAATTGAAGGAGTTGTAGTAGCTACTGTATTTAAGTTAACGGTGGGAAGAATCTGATTGATTTTATCTCTGATGGATGAAATTATTATTGAAAAAGTTCATCAAGTCCTGACTAGTAAGCTCTAAGGGAATGCAAGGATTGACAGAGTCCTGACTCTTTGTCAACCTGGCTACAGTACTGAAAAGAAACCTGGGATTATTCTTGTTCTCTTCTATTAATGCAGAATAATAACACATTCTAGCTTTTCTAAGAGATTTTTTATAAATTAAAAGATGATTTCTCCAAGCTAAATAGATTTCATCTAAATTAGTGGAGCGCCATTTTCTTTCTAATTGACGAGTCTTTTGTATTAAGCCACGAGTTTCTGTGTTGAACCAAGGAGTTAGAAATCTCTGATTAGACTTTTTCTTTTTTAAGGGGGCCATCAAGTCTAGAGTCTGATGCAGAGAAGCTGTAACACTATCTACCATGCTATCAATTACAGAAGGAGCAAGCTCTCCATAGATTATTTCCGTTGTGTTGACACATGGCATAGAGGAAACAGTCTGCATAAATTTGGTAACAACATCATCTGAGAGGCATCTACTGTAGTAATATTTTTCTTTAGGAGCCAAATAGTCAGAAATAGTAAAATCAAAGGTTAACAGAAAATGATCTTACAGTACAGGGTTATGAGGAGACTCTACCAGATTTTCTATTTCTATGCCATATGTCAGAATAAGGTCCAACATATGGTGGAGATAATGAGTAGAATTTCCTACTTTCTGAGAAAACCCCATCGAGTCTAATATTGAATTAAATGCCACATTAAGGCAATCACTATCTACATCTACATGTATATTAAAGTCCCCTGCTATAATTATTTTATCTGATTTCAGCACTAAATCAGCTAAGAATTCAGCAAATTCGGATAAAAATTCTGAGTAGCTTGATGGAGGACGATAAACTATGGCAAATAAAATTGGGTTTATCCTAAAATTGCTAAAGTGCCCAATACTAAGGACCAGGCCCTCAAAGGAATTAAAACATGTTTTTTGCTTTACATTAACTAGTAATTTGGAATGGTAAATTGTTGCTACTCCTCCTCCATGACCAGAACTTCTGGGATTTTGACAGTTTAAATAACCAGAGGGAGTTGATTGATTTAAACTAACATAATCCTCTTGCCCTAACCAAGTCTCTGTAAGGGATATTAAATCAATCTGATGATCAATTAACAGATCATGGACTAGCAGAGACTTGGGAGTTAGAGACCTAATATTTAATAAACCGCATTTAATTTTTAAATTATGAGGAGGAAAAGAGGCCAAATCATTCAATTTAGAGGCTTCATGTTTAATTTGAGTTTTACCAACTTTTTGTTTAATCACTTTGGGATGCTTATACATTATATTTTTATTTACTTTGGAGGGAGCAGACAATGATTCTCTGATGGGGAAGACAGGGGCTAAGTTGAGGGGTGGCGGATGAAGAGGAGCTGCAGAGAGGTGTGTAAGACTGCAATTCTGCTTCCTGGTCCCAACTCTGAGTTGTCAAGGTTTTGGAAATTTGGATAAAAATTTAAGAAGAAGGAGGACTCTTTTTAGCAAGATAACAACACTAGATGGCATTGCACTCGCTTCTACGTCTTCTGTTAGGAATCTTGGAGTTGTCTTTGACCAAGATGTCTTTCAACTCTCATATACAGCAAACCATTAAGACCGCCTTCTTTCATCTGCGTAATATTTCTAAAATTAGGTCCATCCTAATTTGATAAACCACTGCGCCACCAGCTGCACGGTGGCGCAGTGGTTTAGCACTATGGCAGCACAGTTTTACCCTCGGCCGGGGGACCGCGGGGATCATGAGATCGTGGGTTCGATCCCAGCCCCCGACCAACAGTGAGCTGTGTGGAGTTTGCATGTTCTCCCCGTGTTGCGCGGGTTTATTCTGGGATTTCTCCGGTTTCCTCCCGCACACCAAAAACATGTAGGTTTAGGGCGCTCGCGCACGCAGTGACCAGCAGCCGGTGGCTTGTCACCAGACTGCAAACCAAGTCTACCTACGGGTACAAATAAGTAACAAAAAAAAAAAAAAAAAAAAAATCCTGTCTCATAAAGATGCAGAGAAACTTGTCCACGCCTTTATCACCTCTAGACTTGACTATTGTAACTCACTTTTATCAGATTGCCCAAATAAGTCCATCAAGTTTCTCCAACTCATTCAGAATGCAGCTGCACGTATCCTTATGAGAACAGGGAGAAGAGATCACATTACTCCAGTTTTAGCTTCTTTACATTGGCTCCCAATAAAATATAGAATTGAATCCAAGATATCGCTCTTAAACACCATCAGTGTGTGAATGTGTGCGTGAATGGGTGGATAGCAGGATCTGTAAAGCGCTTTGGTCATCAAGAGATGAGAATAAAAGCGCTATATAAGTGAACGCCATTTACCATTTTACCATTTTAAAGGCCAAATGTCACGTAATTTTTTTTTCTAAATGACAACGAATTTAGATAAACTACACATAGCTTAAACCAAATATTCATACCGGAGACCATATCACCCACCTGTATTTACATAATTGCACAAAATACACCAGGTGAAGGCCCCACCTTGCTCGCTGGCTTGTGACAGCCAGTCCAGACCACGCCCATGTTTTTGACGTCACAAGTTGTACCCTGGCTGCCCTGCCTATCCACATTCACACTTATCAACATTGGACAATCATGACGGAAAGTGACAGCGATTGTGAACAAATTAGTTTAGTTTTGTCTTTTTTTTGTCAGTGGTTCAGACAGTGACAGAGGCATAGAACCTTACAGGTTTGAGCCGTCCGAGACGGAATCAGATGCTTTGTCTGATGACAACAGTTCCGACGATGACCAGAGAGCAGAACCAGTGGAAAATGTCATTGAACTGGACATTAATCGCCTCCAGAATTGGGAAGCCGAAGGGGGTCTGTCGAGGGCGCCCCATAAATATTGATTTTTCGGAAGCCATTATTATTACAGTGGAGGAGAGCCGCTGCTGTCAAGAAATTGACCAGATCAATATGAAAATGGAGGCGCATACCCGTCAAGTGAGACGTTTTCGCCGTATTTTAATACCGTAAAACGCGGCTATAAGGGACGGCGGAGTAATAAGGGACACTTTTCTGGGAAATGTTTTAAATGTAATTCGTGTTGTTATTGTCAAATATTTTAAGGAAAATACGGGGAAAATGCAATTATAGCAAAAACGGGCGTATTGCCATTTCTGTACGCCCAAAAGAAAAATATAACAACACGAATTACATTTAAAACATTTCCCAGAAAAGTGTCCCTTATTACTCCGCCGTCCCTTATAGCCGCGTTTTACGGTATTAAAATACGGCGAAAATGTATCACTTGACAGGTATGAAAACATTTCCCAGAGAAATGTCCCTTATTACCCAGCTGTCCCTGATAGTCCCGTTTTAAGGTATGGGTGAAATATCCAATTTTTTCTTTCTTGTTGCTCACTTCAATCTTCCAGTCTCCATATAAACAATCAATCGAAATACCCCAAGCATCAAACTAGGGTACAATCAATTTCGTCACTTCCGCCTTCTTCCCCAGGCGATTCCAGGGGCCGTGAGTAGGAATGTCAGGCCAAGCGCGGCAGTTTTAAATTAACGAATATTCCGGCGTTACTGAAGCATATGCACCAAGACCCGAACGGATCGGTTCCCTTTTATATCTAGTTTCAAGACATTTAAAGTACCCTGTTACATGACATTTGGCCTTTAACCTATAAAGCTCTTAATGGTATGGCTCCTTCTTACCTGCAAGATCTCTTAGTTCCTTATCATCCAGCCAGAGCTCTGCACTCTCAAAAATCCAAACTACTAGTGGTCCCCAAGGTATCTAGAAGTAGATTGGGAGGTAGAGCTTTCAGCTATCAAGCTCCCTTCCTGTGGAACCATCTTCCCAGTTCAGTTCGGGAGGCAGACACTCTTTCTTTATTCAAGAGCAAGTTGAAATCTTTTCTCTTTGATAAGGCCTTTAGTTAGAAATGCTGCCCCTGCCAGGCGAAGGCCTGGCAGGGGCAGCATTTCTAGGCAGGGGCCTTCGCCTGTGCAGCCTGGCCAGGCTTGGTACTGGACTGTTTGGCTTTGAATGTTGTATTTGTATGTTTGTTTTTGAATGTAGCTACTCAACCCAGCCGGTTGAGGCGGATGGCCATCCTCTATGAGCTATGGTTCTGCCCGAGGTTTCTGCCTGTTAAAGGGAAGTTTTTCCTCGCCTGTGTCACCACAGTGCTTGCTCTTAGGGGTCTCTGCTGGGTTCTATAAACTAAGAGTGTGGCCTAAACCCACTCTTTTCTGTAAAGTGCCTTGAGATGACCTGTGTTGTGATTTGGCACTATATAAATAAATTGAATTTAATTTAATTGAATCCTATATGTTTTTGTTTAATGAAAAATATTGAAATAATAATAATAATAATGAAAAGTATAGTCACAAAAAAAAATAAAAATAATTTCTTTTCTATCAGACAATAAAAAAGGTTGTTTTTACCTTAACATGCCAAGTTGCACGTACTGGACAGGTGCCTCCAAGGATTGCAGGCGTCGATATTAAGGTGTGGATAATCTTTTCTTGTCTTAATTTCATTGATACCATTGATGGAGTAGCTCCTGCTTCCCTCACTTCACAGCTCAAACTAAATATCATCTTCTGGTATTTTCTAGGTGAATTCTGATGTTTTGCACTGCTGTCACGAGAACTTTGGAAACTGGACTCAAATAAAATGGGTGTTACCTTATGATGTTAATATAAGTACGAGTAGTCCTGAAAATATTACTTTAGTGAGTAATGACTTTAATATGGTTTTTCCACATAAATTTGACTCTTCTCCAAACATAAATCATGAATTTACTACTGATTTTTAATAAATTGTGTGTTTTTTCCTCATAAACTTGTGGTATTTTTCTCTTGAATTTACACCTGATTTTTTTTATTTCCAACTTTTCCTCAGAAATTAGCATTTTTTTCCATAAATTTTTAAAATTATTTTTAAACTTTCATGTTTTCTCTTCAGACTTTCTCAAAAAAAAGTTTTTTGGTTGATTCTGACCCTTTTTTTCATTCATTCATTCATTCATCTTCTTTTGCTTAATCCTTTTTGGGTCGTGGGGGTGCTGGAGCCTATCCCAGCATCTTTAGGCGAGAGGCAGGGTACACCCTAGACAGATCGCCAGTCCATCGCAGGGCCAACACAGAGAGACAGACAACCATTCACTCTCACAGTCATACCTAAGGACAATTTAGAATCCCCAGTTTTGATGCCAATTTACTGGAGTAAACCCACGCAGACACGGGGAGAACATGCAAACTCCACACAGATCACAAATAAATTAAAATTTTCAGCTCATTCCAGCAAAGCTGAAAGGAACTAATGTGATGACCCGATGTCCGTCCGTCTGTCCATCCACATTTCACAGGAATTGCTACTCTTCCTAGGCAATTGAATCACTACTCAACAAACCCACTCAAAATGATCCTTTGGAGGCTCTGTACTAGGGCTGGGCAATTTGACCTTAAATTAGCATTGCGGCTATTTGAACCTTTCACATCAGTTTGGGTTTTTTGTGATTTTTACCCATTCCAGCAAAGCCAAAATTAGCAAATTCGATGACGTGGTGTCCGTCCGTCTGTTGGTTTGTCTATATTTCACAGGAATCGCTACTCTTCCTAGGCATTTGCCCCGATGCTCACCAGACTCACTCACAAGGATCTTCAGGTGGGTCTGTATCCAGGTTGAGGCCAGGGTCATTGTCAAAGGTCAGGAGATCTGGGCATTTATGAGTTCATGTAAATCTTTACTCCCCCTAGGCCACTGACCTTGATTATAAGCACCTCAAGATGGGTCTGTATCTAGGCTGTGCTTAAGGTTAAGGTTAACAGTCAGGGGGTCTGAGCACTCCCGGGGTGATTTCGTCAGGCCTGAATGAGCTACTCCGTCACTGACAGTCTGGTTTCAATCATAAATTTGCCACTTTTGTATTGTAAATTTACACTTTTTAATACATTTCTGACTTTTTTCCCTGAAAAATTTGCAACTTTTTGTATGTTTCCAACTATTTTATTGTAAATTTGTAACTTTCCGGAGCCAAAACAAAAAACGGATATCAAATCTGATGGTGGGAAACCACAACTCTGGACAGGAATACAAAGGGTGGTTTTCACGTATGTTCGCACCCACTGCAGGTTTGCACATTTCTGCACAGACGAAGGTCCGTGTGACTGAGCCCTCAGCCTGTTGGTTTTATTACAGCATGCATTAGCTGTAGCATTGTTTTGATACCACTGTATTATTGCTCGTGTTGCTATAAATATTAGAAATATCATTGAATTAAACCAACTAGCTGTACTACTTTCTGTTAGACGAAATGTACATTAAAACTCCTGGTAGCAGGCAGACAGTGATGAAATGTTGCAGTTATATTTTTACATTTGGTAACCTGAAAGTGGTAACTGTTCTCCTGGCTGGACCCTGGGAGTGAAACTGTCAAGAACTGCCCAAACGGCAAAGAGGTGAGACCCAGGCACTGAACTGCAGTTTGTGATATTTATTGAAAAAAAAAAAAAAACACAGTCCAAACACATCAAAAACAAACTTACAACTAGAGCACACCTGAACAGGGGCAGGGTTCAGGTGGAGATGAGAAGTGACTCCAGCAATGAGAAAAGAAAATAACAGTCCTTACATAAGACCAAAAACAACTGATAACAAGTGATGGCAGGTGTGGATACCATGAGCGGGCAGGAGGAAACAATGATTACAAACTCGGATCAGCTGGGAGCAATGAGAGGGAGAAGATGGGACTGACAGCTGACAGGAGCACTGCCTACAACAGAGCAAAAAACCTGGAGGTGCCACTGACAGCTGCGGCCTGGGAAGAAAGAAAACACAACAGAATATGAATATAATGAGATAACAAATAAAGACAAGCAAACCCAAACATATAAATAACAAACCTATAATGAACGTAAACAGGAAAATCATACTAAGAAACAATACAGAATATGTGAAAATTAACCAAAGATAAAATAACAGGAATAAGAACTCAAAAATACAGCACCATACAAATATAGAAAAAAGGCAAGGAGACAGAGCACGGTGGGATCCCCCCGTGCTCAGATCGTGACAGGAACATGCTGTCTTTTCTACAACATACCTGCTGATATGAATATTAGAATCTGTCTCTAATAGTGCTATTGTGTAAATGTGCATGTTCTCTATACCGTCTCAGCCTGTTCACCTGAGTTTTGTTTTTCTCTAACTGTATTGTTTTATCTTTCTTTGTCAGGAAATATCTTCCACAGGTAGATAAATATTGCACACTGTTGTGTAAACTAAGAGGTGAATGGTACTGAAAGAGCATTCAAATGTAGCATGGGTGGAAGTGGATGTGGTTTGATAAATTGCATAAAGTACCAGTTATGTGGAAAAAAAATTAGGACATACCATTAAATATTTAGTTATGTATTAAGAAATATGAACATATTAATGTTTGATCTTTCAAACCATATCTATAGATGGAGGTTATGCAACTCAAAAATTCCAAGTCCTACTGAGGAAAAACGTCTGTACTAGTATTTTCCCCTTTGGCTCAAATAACCTCAGTGCAACATTTCCTACAACCATCTACCAGTCTTGGACAATGACTGGCAAAATGCTCTCCCCACTCACTCTATATGCTGATTTTTTTTTTTAAGCTGTGTGATTCATCAGGTTCAGGTTCAGGTTACTTTATTTGTACCCGTAGGTAGATTTGTTTTGCAATCATGACATCCATATTTACAAGCCACAAATTACATTCAACATAGACACAAACACAGGCACACATGAAGCTGACTATAAACATGATAAAAATACTCAAGGCTCCATCAATCAGGGTATAAAAAGACAGAGATGGGAGAAAAACCAGAGGTAAGAGAGAAGGGTCATATTAAAAGTTAAAAACTAGTCAAAGAGGTTAAAAACTCAAAGGTCTAAAACCCAATAAAATACTTAGAACCCAAGTAACATCCTACAAAAATAAGTAAATATAAAATGGAGTTAATAAATAGGTACCTAAATTATGTGCAACATACCGTTAAAGCTTGTTCAACTCTTTGACAGCAGCAGGAACAAAGCTGTTTTTGCAGCGCTGGGTTCTACTTTTTGGGACAGCAAACCTCCATCTTGAGGGAAGAAGCTGAAAGTTGCAGTGCAAAGGGTAGGAGTCATCATTTAAAATGGAGGTAGCAATCCTCTGTACTTGTCTGGTGTACAGGGATGTCAGGCTCAGCTGTGGCTCACCAAGCAAACGACTGGACCATCTATCTACCTGATCCAAGGATTTCCTCTGTTTCAGTTTTATCTGACCAAACCATGACACTAAAGAAAAGGATAAAACAGATTCAATAAAAGCCCGATAAAACATTGTCATTATGGTTGGGTCAATTTGGAAGCGTGCAAGTTTTCTCAAGCAATGCAAATGTTGCTGACCCTTTTTGCACACCCTTTCACAGTTCTCTTCAAAGTTTAAATTACTATCAATAATCGTCCCAAGATATTCGTAGGATTGTACACATTTGGTGGTCTGGCCTTTTAGTACAGTGACTTTGTGCCTGGGAGTTTTCCTCCTAAAGTCAATAATCATGTCTTTAGTTTTTGTCGTATTCAGCTGCAGGTAGGAATCCTCACACCAGTGAACAAAATCATCAACTACTGGGCCGTGGCCACTCTCACCATCCTGGAAGAGACTGACAATAACTGAGTCATCAGCATACTTTATAATGTGTCTGTTGTCATGTCTGCTCCAACACATGTTTGTGTACAGGATGAAGAGTAGTGGTGACAACACACACCCCTGAGGAAAGCCAGTAGAAGAGCACTTTAGGTCAGACAATGTACCATTGACCCTTACTCTCTGCGTCCTGTTGGTTAAGAAATCCAGAATCCAACCCACCAGATTATTGCTCAAATCAAATTGTTGCAGGAGCCTTTCAACTAAGATATGAGGTTGGATTGTATTAAAGGCGGAGGAAAAGTCCACAAATAAAAGTCTGGCGTGTGTCCCATTAAAATCCAGATGTTTAAAAAGCATGTTAAACAGAGTGACAATGGCATCCTCCACTCCTCTTTGAGGCCTATAGACAAACTGCAGAGGATCCAATGCATGCTCAGTCTGCTTTAGGACCTCACATCTGACCAGTTTTTCAAAAATTTTCATTAAGATTGAAGTCAAAGCAACTGGTCTAAAGTCGTTTACCATTTTAGGACAGCTGGATTTTGGAACGGGAACAACCACGGCTTCTTTCCAGATCTTAGGCACATGTTGTGTCTGTAAGGACTTATTGAAAATGTAATGAAATATAGGACTCAGTTCATGTGCACAGGACTTTACCAAGCGCCCACATATATTATCAGGGCCCTGACTTTTGTTCACTTTTACAGTGCAGAACTCCCTTTTAACATCCTGCACCTCAATATTAAAATGCTGATTGTCTTTGAGTTTCTGTTTCAAATCTTGGGTTTCTGTTCTAAAATCAAAGGAGTCAAAACGACCATAAAAACAATTAAGAGCATTAGCCAGCTCTGTGTCTGAATTAAAACCATCTAAAAACACACGATTACTGCGCTCTGTGCTCTGAAGGCCTGCAATAGTTTTCATACTGGCCCAGGCTGAACCAAGTTTCTTTGTTGCCATCTTGCTTTCCAATTCTGATTTATAATTCTGTTTTGCTCTTAAAATTTCGGCCTTCAGCTCTTTTGTGGCAACCTGTAGCTCAGAAACAGACCCCTGTTTAAAGGCAAGTGCTTTCCTCTGTAAGCAGGATTTAACTGATTTTGTAACCCATGGCTTGTTGTTGGGATATATTTTGACACGTTTACGTGGAACGATCTTATTTTTACAGAAAGCCATGTATGAGCATGTGACGTCCACCAAAGAGTCCAAATCATCCCCGCAGGCCAGTGTGAACATCTCCCAGTCTGTACAGTTAAAGCATTCCTGGAGGCTGTGCACTGAATCTTCTGTCCACACATCAATGTCTCTCGTCTCCACCTTGCCTCTTCTGAGAGCAGTTTTATATGTGGGCAGCAAATGTACACAGTTGTGATCTGAGGATCCTACAGGAGGAAGGGGGAGTGATTTATAGGCCCTCTCTATGGATCCATAGCACAGGTCCAATGTCTTTTTTCGCCTGGTTGGGCAGGAGACATACTGATAAAAGTTTTTAAGTGTCTTCTTTAAAGAAACATGGTTAAAATCCCCAAGAATGAAGTTTGGCACCTCTGGAGAAATTGATTGCAGCTGCTGGATCACATCAAAGATGGTGCTGGAGGCGGAGTCAGCATCTGCCCTCGGGTGAATGTACGCAGTTGTGATGAAAAGCTGGGGGAACTCGCGAGGCAAATAAAAGGGGCGTAGTGACACAGACAGCAGCTCCACATTGGGTGTAGAGATGCGCTCTCTGACCGTGACAGATGTGCAGTACTGCTTATTAATATATAAACATACGCCGCCCCCCCTGACGTTTCCCCGTTACCTCTTCCTGCCGATCCGAGCGCAGTGGGGCTCCAAAGCCATCAATCCATAGGTCTGCGTCTCGGTCATGCGCATTAAGCCAAGTCTCGGTATAAGCCATGACACAGCAGTTCTTAAAGTCCTTCTGGTAGCGTACATTCCCTTGAATTTCATCCACCTTGTTTCTCAGAGACTGTACGTTCCCAAAAATCATAGAAGAAGAATAGAATCATAGAATCATCATCATGTTTTCCCACATGGCACATGATCAGCCTTGGGGCATGGCTGCTTGGAGCATGTAAATCGAATCTCCAACATCTGCATGAAGACTTCTTTCCTCATCATTGTCTTCAGGGTCTGCTGTTTATCGACACCAAGCAGTTCTTCAACCTCCTCCAATTTCTCCTCTTGTCAAACATAACTTTTTGGATTGCATCATTTGGCATTCTGTACACGTGTGCTATGTATTTCAGATATTGGATGTAACAGAAAACTTCAATGAGTTGTGAGTGGGTTATTTGGTAGAGCTTAGTGTTCGAGATCTTGAAAGCCCAATCCAAGTCCCCATCGACTATGGATGGCTGGGTCTGTCTCCTTACGTTGACTCATGGGTGGTGCGTTCAGCCCCCAGCTATCATTTTTCTTAAGAAGCCATTCCAAACAGCACTGAGCGTCTGGAGTTACGCACATGATAGCTCCCATGTTTGCACGCTGTACAATAGCCGAGACTGCACACATGCTATCAAGATTTTCATGCGACTATTGAGATGGATTTCACGGTCAGTAAGCATGTGTTTCAGCTCTGTCTATTTTTCAAATGCCAATGCTATCCTGTGGTGCAGGAACTTTGATGACTTCCCAGTGTTGGTAATAAGGTGGCCAAAGTAACGGAACTGTCTCATGTTTTTTTATCTTGACGTTGTTATCCGTCAGTAGGGTTGTTCTAGACTGTATACTTCCGTTGAAATTAAAGGCCATTGTGTCTGTCTTTTTGATGTTAGATGGGTTTTTTATTTTTAAGAAGTTTCTTGCATGCACTTGAGAACATCTCAATCAGGTTAACATCTGGGCTTTGACTGGGCCATTGCAAAAATGTCAATTTTCCTTTTTTCCCTAAAAAAGATCATGTGTTTGTTTGTTACCAGGATTATGCAAAAACTGCAACGCAGATTTTAAATTTTTTTTTACCAAAGGTGGCCTTTGAGCTATGGATGAACCCGTTAGATTTTGGAGGTGATCCATGAGCATATAACTCCACCAAGGCCCTATTTTGCAAAGTATGGAGGGAGGGATGGACAGAGGGAGGGACAGAGCCTTAAGGTAATATAAGCCTTTATTAGTACCACAATGGGGAAATTCCAGGAAAAGAATTCTTGGCAGAGGTATGCACTCGCCAAGTGCCCTGTCTAGCTGATTCTGTGATGATGAGTTGGCCCGGCTGTACTGCAGTAAAGCAGCCCCAAGACATGACATTTCCACCCCCATGTGTAACATTTGGTTTGAGGTTGTTTTTTTTGTCAAGCATCTTCTCTGTCCAGATAATTCAAGTTTTAGATTCATCTCTCCATAGCACATTATTCCAAATGTATTGTCTTTATATTAATGTTCTCTTGCAAATGTTAGTCTTGTTTTCCTCCTTGAATGCCTCCTATTAAATTCAAACTTGTTGAATCTCATTCAACTGTGGCAAAGGACTCACAGACTCACTGGATCTCCCTGTGGTTACACCGCAATCAAGAGCTAACCAAACTATATGTCTGCAGTTTAAATAAAACGGGCTCTTCCAAAATTATCTGCATTTATATTATAATCATTTGCATTTCATGTGGTTCACATTGATCTACTGTAATTCTAATCATTTAAGTTGTAATGAGTGTGGGGGTCCCTAATTTTTTTGCCTAGGGATGGGCATTTTTGTTCATGTTTCTTCTATGAAATCAATTAATTTTGTTTTTTTGCACAGATTATATGGTTACATCACCTTGAGTCATACAAATAATTTGAAATGAAACCAAATAGTGATGTTTTTTTCTAAACAAAGCACTACACATTAAATCAGGTGTGCTAACTTCTTCATGTGACTGTGACTGTAATTGTGAGTTTTGGTGCTTGTGGGACCAGTCCCTGCTTTAGCCATCAATGAGAGGGGATGGTAATGTCACTCAGTTTTCCTACCTCTTTAATCCTATTGGATAAATTAACATTAAATGTGATACAAACAATGAACTGAGCTGACACTGGAAATGCCCCAGTTTGTGTCCATAAATGTAAAGCTAAATTTAAATTAAAAAAAAAAAAAAAAATCAGGCAGACAGTTTCATTACCTGCCTCACTGTTTTCTGATTTGGGCACATCTGTCTGTAATAAATGCGGTGAGAGATTGGCTGAACTGGGAGCTCAGCTGAGGTTGGAGCGGCGGAGACAAGAGGGGGAAAAAGTGGAAAGGCATTAAACTTTAACCAGAAAAAATGTCCTAATGAAAGACCTGTAGGCCAAACACCAGGAAACAGTTTCAGGTCACAAGTTCAGAACTATTTCTGTGACCTCATCATGAAGCTGCACGGCCAAACCTCAGACCCACGCGGCAGTAAAAATGCTGATTTGTTCTCGACTCACTGAACTCTTCCTGCACCCGTTCTGTAAGTGAGTGTGCAAATGGGCCACAGTCATAAGTCCAGAGAATGGTGAACCAGAGGTCAGAAGTAACCCATGCTTGGGGGACGAGGAGGAGTAGCAACTTGAACTTTAAGGAGCCCCTATAATGCTTTTGGGGTTTCCCTTTTATTTTAGTGGTTTATGTAATGTTTCTATGACATTATATGGTCTGTAAAGTCAAGCAGCCCAAAGTCCTTCTGCACAGGAGTTCTCCTCTCCCACAGAAACTAGGACTGTAACTGTCTGAAATACCTTGTTTGGATTTGTTGTTCTCTTCTGTCAGGTTTTCACATCATTACTTAACAGACCTGGTACAGACCTGCCTCCTGGATAATCTGGTGCCATGGGTGGATATTTCATTTCACTGTTGGGGGGGGGGGTGACAAACAGACCATTTTCTCAAGAGTAAATATTGAGGGGGACATTTTAAGTGTTATTGCAGTCAGGGCCATTCCTCAGTTTTGTGGGGCAATATCCAAGATTTTGTAATGGGGAAGAATTCAAGCCCTATAAAATATGGGGGGGAAAAAAGTGTGTGTGTGAGAGAGAAAGATAAAATGCGGTCATTAAATAAAATAAAATGAGGTCATTCTTTAGTCAAACATAAAAAAAATTAACCATTACATAGAATAAAAATTTTACAAGCATCCATGTAAACATTCTGAAATTTATGAGGAAAAAGTCACAAATTTACAAGAAAAAGTTGCAAATTTACAAAAAAAATGCCCAAAATTGTTGTGAATTAATAAGAAAAAAAAATCCAAATTAATAAGGAAAATGTTATAAATTACTGAGAAAAAAAGTTGCAAATGACATGAAAAGTTGCAAATTTACTTGAAAAAAGTTGCAAATTTACATGAAAAGGTTGCAGATTAATGAGAAAAAGTTGTAAATTTACAAGAAAAATGTCAACTTGTCAATGTCAACTTGTTGCAAATTAATGAGAAAAAGATCCAGATTTATATGAAAAAAAAATTGTAGATTAATCAGAAAAAAGTTGCAAACTGAGAAAGCCACAAATTTCATGGAAAAAACCTTGCAGATTAATGAGAAAAGTTGCAAACTTAAAGTTGCGACTTTACATGAAAAAGTTGCAGATTAATGAGAAAAAAATTACAAATTTATGAGGAAAAAAAATCTATAAGAAAAGTTGCAAATTTCCGTCCCCCCAAAAGAAATATTTGTTGTGCATGTATCCTTAACATTTATGCTTCAGTCATTTTATTCAGTTCTGTACCATGATCTAGAAAGGTTTACGATGATTTGAGAGGGGGGATAATTCTCTTTTTTGTCAGATTGGAGGGACATGTCCCCACTGTCCCACCTTGATTATGCCACGGTGAAAATGGAGGCATACGGTAATCAGTCAAGTGTGTGTGTGGTTGGTTGGTTGGTTGTATCGTCTTGTCTGTTACCAGCTTTTCAGTTTGCCTGGTCAAAATTAAGTTTAACTAAAGGCTTGTATCATTGTATTGCCATATTTTCTTGACTTTTAATTTGCCAGAATTTCCAGATAAAGCTTTGTTTTCAAAATAAACACAAATTTAACTCCCCTTTACTGTCAATGGGGCTGGGAAAAAAGGTTTTGTAATAACTATGCCTTGAGGGGGCAGTGCAGCTTTTTTACAGCACATGGATGACTTCCTGTCACATTCGATCTCTAACTGGCCTGTTATAAAATAGCGATTACTGAAAAAAAAAAACACGTATTCAGCATCGTCACGATTTATTCATCACATCAATTACACAGGATTACAAAAATATTTTTTTTTGTAAGTTGTGTTTTTTCAACTGATTTAAGACAATTTTGCACCCCTGAATCTGAAAATGACATCCGTTTCTCTCGATCAGGTGCTAAGTAAAAACCTGTACTTACTTAGTACTTGCTTAGTACTGTGCATGTACTTACCTTTATATAAAGGTAATTATGTCATCATTGTTCAAAATTCAGAGAATTTCAAGAAAGAAAAAGAATTTTCCATCATATAAAGTGAAAATACCTGTAAACAAAAATGTATAAAACAACATGTGGCCATAATTCAAAAAGTTGACCTGATTGAGCAAAACCAATGTGATTTTTGGATTCAGCACATCAAAACTGTCCTAAATCAGCTAAAACAAAAACTTAGACAATAAATTTGGTGTTGACCAGCGTTATTTTCACACTGGTTTTGCTGTTTAGTTTTGCAGAGGAAGGATGTGATATTGTCTTCCTGGAGTTTTCAGTTCATCGCTAAAAATTACAAGTGCAAACATTCCTCACCTCAAAAACATGGCGGACCACTGCAGACCACTGCAGCAGACGCCTGCACCGAGTAAGTTTTGTGCTTAAATTATGCAGCGATTTCAATATTAAAACACTAATAACTCCTACGACTGCAATATTTGATTCTTAAAGCTTATGTTATGTCACATTTTTTCCAATGTCTGATTTTTTTTTTCCTCATATGAGGACTGCTTGGTTACATTAATTTAACCTGTTAGTTTTCTTTAAAGTTCAGCAGATTTTTTTTTAAATCTTAATACTAATATCAGTAATATAAAAATACCACAGTGTGACATGCTTCATTCACTCACTTTAAAATGATTCAGTCGCTAAACCAAGGAGTGTATTAAGCTGAGGAGAAACATGACATCTGTATTTTTTATATATTGTATATCACATCTGTAACAACTAGTGCATGTCTGTAGAAAGCAAGTACTGTATTCCTATCTGAAACAGGTAGACCAATCAGGCTTTACAGGCCCAAATGTAGGCTGTGTTTGAAAGTGGAATAATAAGAGGTGTAGGCTATATGTAGGCAATCACACATGTTAGACTTTAAATACATATGAAAGGGACTGAACTGAGATTTATTTAATTCTGTGAATATTAGTTACAGAATTATTGAAAATGAATGGGACATCCAGTATTAGCGACTGTTTAAGAACCACTCATTTATTTTTTTTTTCAGATCACTTATTTGTGTGATCTTTTATGACTTATATTCATAAGTGTTGTATCTTGCACTTTGGGGAATAGGAGTTGTTCAGTCACCATTATAATTGTTATAGTTTATAGTGTATCGTCAATAAACTCATGCAGTACTATAACAGGACTTGTTTACAAATATTTGAGACGCATTCTAGTGCATCGTTTTATATGTTAGCAATTTTATAAGTACAAAACACCAATTATTATACACAGCAGAATGACCCGTTTGGCTGAAACTGTTTCATCAGTGTTGCCCATTTGTCTGTAAATATTTAAATAAAAATGATTTATTTCATTATTTGGGCATTTTTGTGTCCTGTTTGGTCACGGTCGTCATTTAGGCAAAGCGTGCTTATGTGTCCACATATGATATGCAGTTGATCTGGCCATTCCGCTCCACAATGGCAGTATTATTATTAAGTTTTTCATTTTTAGATACTTGCGCGGGAGGGGGGGCTCGTGGTCCTGCAAAGGACAGTGGTACTGTTATGTCCACAAACCTGGAATGAAGACGGGCGTGGATGCTGCAGTTGAACTGAACTTTATTACAGAAATGGTAGCAAGCACGTGTACACTTATGGCCCTTTTCCACTAGTATCTGTTTGGCCCGGTGCAGTACGGTTCAGTTCGGTCCACTTGTGTTTCCATTACACCAGAGTGCCACTTGATGTGGGTGGGATTTGTTACAGGGAGGCAGCACAACCCTCCCGTTACGTAAAACAAGCGACCCAGGCAAAACACAAGATGGCAGGATACGAGGCGACTGTGGTCTCTGGCTTTTTTGCCAGAGTAAAGGCAAACAAGGAGAGCAGAAGGCTATAGGCAGCGAGACGACACACTCTGGAAAAGTACTGGAGCATCTAGGAAGCCATTTAGAGCAGTATTAAGTGGAAGACATGAAGATACAAATTACATCACATATGAAGGTAAGCTAATGATTGTGAATGCTACTTTGCTTTAAGTCCGCCGTACTACATTGTAATGTCGGCAAGTTATTGCTATTAGGTACTAAAATATGTATTCTGTGTGTGTGTGTGTGTGTGTGTGTGTGTGTGTGTGTGTGTGTGTGTGTGTGTGTGTGTGTGTGTGTGTGTGTTTCAGATGGCTGTCTTGTGGCAAAATTATTGCTTCAAACCATGGGTCTGGGCGTTCAACACTGGGTCCCAGTGATGTCACCCCGGCTTCACGAATGCGCAGTGGTTACAGAAATTCAGAATGTCTGTAGAAATGTTTAGCTTCCTGTGCAAACAAATTGCTCTGATCTGTGTGAAAATCATGGAGAGACTGTTGAGACATCATGGGATGTACCAGCTCCAGCCAGTGGTATTGTGACAAAAAGTGATCAGCTGCCAAAACTTGATCACCAGGTGCCATATTGTAGTTATGGGGTTATATTAGCCATAAAATATATATTTCAACAGGTAAACAGTACTGAGTTAGGTATAATAAGATATATTTAACAATTATGATGTATTTTAAGCCAAAACAAACTGGATCTAGCATTAAAAGCAATTAAAATAACGCAGTCACAAGATTACATGGAGAAATACATGGCTTTACTGGATATATACATGTATTCATGTAGTATAGCACTAGGAATTTTGACAATAAACCTTCGTACTTTTTGCAGATGTGTCTCCACTTTTGTTTTATGTGTGAAGGTTACCACCAAGTGACACAAATTAAATACTAAAAGATTGGAAAAGCTGTCTAAGAATAATCCAGCAGTTTTAGGAATGACTTTTGGTTTGGTGTAAGTCTGTCAACAGAATTATGAACCATAAAGCAGTTTGTGTTAAAATGTTAAATCCCATTAAACCCTAACCCAGGGGTGTCCAATCATGTGCTATGGAGGGCCAATACCCTGCAGGTTCTCTCTCCTACCCAGTCTCTTCAGCAGGTGTTTTCACTTATCAGTAGTCAGTAGAAGAAATTCAGTGGAATCTGCTGATGAAGACACTGGTTGGAGGTGAAGCCTGCAAGGTCTTGGCTCTCCATGGCACATGATTGGACACCCCTGCCCTAACCCATTATTAGAAAATCCAGATGCTAATATGGCCCAGAATTCCTCTATATACTGGTACTACCACTAAAGTGTGCAGTGTTTTCTGCACTGGCACATCCAACAGTACAGTCTTCAGTAAATAAAATAATTGTTTTTGGTTACTTTTTCTTAAAAATGAGCCATTATTTTCAAAGTCACTGATAAATGGTTTGTACTGTTGACTCTTTTCCCACCGGTGTCTTAACAGACAAAATAGAAAATCATAATGCAAACACATAAGTCACTAAATTGTTTATTACAATCAGCAGCAAATTCCAGATTCTTTAGAATGTACTGCCTCTCGCTCAAAAATGCTGGGATAGGCTCCAACCCCACAGCAACCCAAAAAGGATTAAGCGGAAGAAGATGAATGAATGAATGAATGAAAATTCAAACTCTAGAGTGTAAACAAAAAAAAAAAAGCTTGGAATGGGTCACACATGCCGGCCACGCTGCCTCACTGTGAAGCAACCGGATGTGCCGCTCACACTGGTCCCGGTTCAGCAGATCTTCAGCCTGCATGTCTGTAAATAGTGACGCAAGGTCCGGTTTGGGGTGGATCGTTTTCCTCTTGCCTAGATGGAAAGAGAGAAATGGGTGGTGGTTAATTAAAGCAAGTTTAAAACATATTTGGGAAATACACTTGTTGCTAAAAAGCCAGTGGTGGAGTGTGACAAAAAAGTACTTTGTTGTTGTATTTAACCACAATTTTCATGTAGCTGTGCTTCAGTAAAGTTGATTTTACAAGGGCTGGGTTACGTTTAAAATCATTTGTTTTTACTGTGGCCTCAGCAGTCGAAATGAGTTGATACCTTCAGTTGAATGAAATCTAGTACTTAAAGGGTGTGCATCCCCGAGTATGGAGTCGCTCAGTCAAAATATGTAATTTTTATCAACAAAAGTTTAGCCACCGCTCTGTCACCGCTGTGTCGCCCTGGCTTCAAGTGTGGGCGGTGTTTTGTACTTGTATTGCTAAAATACAGTATAAAAGGAAGCACTACAGTGGGTCTCCAATATTTGCAATGTGTCCTGTTATTATAGTACTGCATGAGTTTATTGATGATAGACTATAAACTACACATATAAACTAAATTATAATGGTGACTGAACAACTCCCGTTCCCCAAAGTGCAAGATGCACTATTGAGTATAACTTCTAAAGGATCACACAAGTGATCTTGACAAAAAAAAAAATATTAATAAAATAAACAAGGGGTTTATTTTACAGTGGCTACTATTGGATGTGCCACTCATTTTCGATTATTCTGTAATTAATATTCACACAATCAAATAAATCTCAGTTCAGTCCCTTTCATATTAAGTGGAAATTGTGCTACTTTAATTTTAGCACTTTACCTATACCTTAACTTGAAAAGCAAAGGAGTTGAGTACTTTGTCCACCACTACTAAAAAAAATAATGGGATGTGCAACTTACCAGTCATAACACATTGCAAGTGTCACAGCAGATGCTGGTCGGACTCTAGAACGAAAATACACACAACTTAAGTACATACACACCATGAAAGTGCAACATGTAAAAAACCACCTTATTAACCAGGATTACGACTAGCTTATTTCATCAGATATTGTCAACACAAGCGCAAAATACAAGGATTGCACAGAGTTAGCATTGACGGCTAACTAGCTAGCTCATTGTCTGCACAAAAGAGACAACGTTGTCTGTTCAAAGTGAACTTTCCACAGCTGGGATAAATAAGATGCATAATATCACATCACTCACCATCCTTTCCTAATATCACAGCTTTCAACTGCTGAAGTTGGGTACTCCCGTGGCCGTAAATTCATTTCGGGTGGCTCTGTCTAGTTCCCTCTGGATTCTCTCATCAGCCGAAGGCACGGAAAACTCTGCTGGACCACGGTGTTGATTTCTGTGGGTCTGATTTCTGTGAAGCCATTCTATCATTGTTGTTTTACACTGACGCTTGCTCGCTGGCTGGCTCACGGACGAATCTTTGCAAATGGCGGCTCGAGATTCTGTAACTCAGCCTCAAACATTGCTCTCATGACATTACACCTGGACCAATCAGTGGCCTGCAGTGTTTTTACGTCACATATTCGGGTTGGTACGGCACAGTTAGAACCACTCGGCAGCAGGTCTGAAAAATCGGGACGATAACCATTATAGTTCCTAATGGAAAAGCCTACAAAGCATAGCGAACCGAACTGGGTCAAACAGGTACTAGTGGAAAAGGGCCATTAGTGCGCCTACACTCTGGTGGTACCGCCGAACACTCTCGATACTACCGCCACACAACCTGCAGTGAGATGGCCGACTGCCCTGTATATACTGGTGGTAACGTCAGCCGCAGGCTGCATTCCACTCCAAATTTCCCACTAGTTTATATGCTACAGGTACGACACAGGTGAAGCAGCAATCAGGACTCCTGACTGAATGACTACATACAACCCCGTGTGGACTGGTGACAGTATTACATCAGAATAATAAGAACAGTAGTAGAAGTCAAAACCTTTACTGATGATAATTACATATTTTTTTCTGAACGCCTCCATACTCAGGGATGAACACCCTCGTAACCTCAGCAAAACACATATAAAATCTTAGGTCAGTCTGAGGAACGGTTCAAGAGATATGCATGGAACAGACACACACACACAGATTTCATGCATTTATAGATAGATAACACAACATAACAAAAATAATTTTTTTGTAAGTTGTCTGTGTTTTTTCAACTGATTTAAGACAATTTTGCACCGCTGAATCCGAAAATGGCATCCGTTTCTCTCGATCAGGTCAGGTTTTTATGTTAAGTTGTAAGCAGTTGTACAGCAGTTGTACAGTTGTACTGTAAATTGAATAGTAGACATTGATAAAGGTAAGTACATGTAAATTGAATGCTAGGTCATCATTGTTCAAAACTCAGAGAATTTCAAGAAATAAAGAATTTTGCATCATATAAAGCGAAAATACCCGTACATGTAAACAAAAATGTAAAAAACATGTGGCCATAGTTCAAAAAGTTGACCTGATTGAGCAAAACCAATGTGATTTTTGGATTCAGCACATCAGAATTGTCCTTAATCAGCTAAAAAAAACTTAGACAGTAACTTTGGTGCTGACCAGTGTAATCACATTTTTATGCTTATTTTTCTTTCCTTTGTCTCTGAGATCCACGGTGGTGAACCTGAGGGTCAGCAGTCAGAGCAGCTGTGAAGATAACAGGCTGGAAGCTCAATAAGAATATTACATGTTTACTGTTTATACCAGAAACTGCTACTCTATTTCAATAAATTAATGTTTGGAAAAACTTTGTTTTTTACAAGATTATTGAAGAATTTCTTAAATTTCTTGGAGTAATAATTGATAATAAACTGTGTTGGAAGTCACATATTAATTATATTAAAGGTAAAATATCTAAATCAATACTTTGTATCATTCATTAATACTCCCATACATGACATATCGTACTGAAGTATGGGGAAATACATATAAAACAAACATATATCCAGTCTTTATGCTCCAGAAGAGAGCTATTAGAATAATAAACAAAGCTGCTTACAGGGAACCAGCAAACCCACTTTTTCTTAAATTAAAAGCTCTCAAGTTGAAAGATCTGATTGACTTTAAAACTGCAGTAATAATGTTTAAAGTGAAGAATCTATGACTGCCCACAAATATCCAAAAGTTGTTCCAAATAAGGGAGAAACAATATCATTTCAGAGGAACATGTATATTTCAAAAACCTTCAGTGAGAACTACCACCAAGCAACACTGTGTCTCAGTGCAAGGAGTCAGATTGTGGAATGCTTTTGGACCTGAATTAAAATCATGTACAACGCTTGAACAGTTTAAACAAAAACTAAAGGAAGAAATACTCCAAACATATATACAAGATGACATGTAAAATCACATAAGGATTGTCATATCCAGTCTGTGTTGTGTTGTTGCTTAGTTTTTTGTTGCGTTTTGTCTTAGCTTTGTTCTGAATTGCAGTCGCTCTCGTTTTGTTTTTCTTTTGAATTCTTGGATGGAATATGGGTGGGCAATATAAGCTGCGGCTTCAGCCATCACCCATTTCGGATAACTTGTGTTGAACTGTATGATCAGAGGAGTTATTGTTTAATTTGACCTTGTAAGATGTTTTTTTTTTCCCCTTTGTTGTATTATTCTGTTCCTTTCCTTTAATCTTTACTTTTAATCTATCCGAAATAAAGATTCATTCATTCATTCAGAAACTCTCAATATTATTACACATAAGTGTGAAACATTCCAAACCGTTCTGATTTAATATTCATAATTATGCTTTTACTTTTGGAAATTTTGATATTTTTACCTGCTATTGCATGGCACCGTGTAACTGTACATGCATTCAATTAATAAAATCTGTTACTCCAGCTTTTTTCTTTGTGCTCCAAATTTTATTCCTGCGCTTCTGTATTTTTCTGCCTCGGTGCAAACGCAACGAAGGCATACAGTAATAACTCCATGTGTCTGTGTATGTACCCGTCTGTCTGTTACCAGCTTTTCAGATGACCCGCTCAAAATCAACTGGAACTAAAGGCTGGTATCACTGTATTGCCGTATTTTCTCAACTTTTAATTTGCCACAATTTCCAGATAAGGCTTTGTTTTCAAAATAAATGCAAATTTAGCTCACCTTTACCATCAAAGCAGCTGTGAAAAAAGGTATTGTAATAGCTACACTGGGCCATTACAAGTGGCAGTGTGACTTTTTTACATCCCCCCCCATGCTGCCATGCCACAGGTACCGAGGCATCAGAATCTTGGTGCTTTCATTTATTATTTATTTCATTTATTATTTCTGTGTCTGGTATACCCTCTTCGTGGAGGAGAGGAAGTTTCCTACTGAGCCTTGGCACTTACATGGCTACAGTTCAGCTAGCCTAGCTAGTGGCATGGCTGTGGTTTTTACATCGTCATCGGCCTCCGTCGGTCTATGATGACCATGGAAGAGAATCCTAAACGTCTACTCTGCTGGAACAGCATCGCCTGTGGCTGAACAGGCCCATGCGCGAATGGCAGTCCCTGTCACACAGGTCGCACTTGTGGGTGGTCTCCGTGCTGCTGGGTCTGTGGCGGTTCTTCCTGCGGGTCCTTTTTTCATCTGCTGCAGCAGTCAGTCTCTCTTCACCCGCCTTGAGCTGTCTGGTCAGGGTGCCTCTCCATTTGGAGCGGTCCGTTGCAAGGTCCTCCCAGCGCTCTGTGTTGATCTCCAGGGCCTTCATGTCTCTCTTGCAGACGTCTCTAAAGCGCAGCTGTGGGCGGCCAACGTCTCTCCTGCCAGTCGTCAGTTCTCCGTAGAGGACGTCTTTGGGGATTTTGCCATCCTCCATACGGTGAACATGGCCTAGCCAGCGGAGCCTGCGCTTCCTGAGTAGAGTGAACATGGAGGGAAGGCCGGCGCGGGACAGAACTTCTGTGTTGGGCACTTTGTCCTGCCAGGATATGTCCAGGATGTGGCGAATGCAGCGCAAGTGGAAGGAGTTCAGTCTCTTTTCCTGCCGGGCGTATGTTGTCCACGTCTCACTCCCGTAGAGCAGTGTGCTGATGGCGCAGGCGTTGTACACTGCCATCTTCGTCTTGACAGAGAGTTTGGGATTCTCCCACACTCGTGTGGTGAGGCAAGCGAGTGTGAAGGCTGATTTTCCAATCCTCTTGTTGATCTCTGTATCAAGGGAGAGGTTGCTGCTGATCGTGGACCCCAGGAACGTGACCTGATTCATGACCTCCAGCTCGTAGTCGTCGATGGTGATGGTTGGTGGTGCTTCCGTGCCTTGCGCCAAGACGTTAGTCTTCTTTAGGCTGATGGTAAGCCCGAAGTCCTTGCATGCCTGGGAGAAGCGGTCCATCAGGGTCTGAAGCTCCTGCTGTGTGTGGGTTGCAACTGCAGCATCGTCTGCGAACAGCATGTCTCTGATTAGAGCCTCGCGTACTTTGGTTCTGGCTTTCAGGCGGGCGAGGTTGAAAAGCCTGCCGTCAGATCTTGTGTGCAGGTAGATTCCCTCTGTTGCTGTGCTGAAGGCATGCCTCAGGAGCATAGCAAAGAAAATCCCAAAGAGGGTTGGCGCAAGTACACAGCCCTGTTTCACTCCGCTGTGTATGTTGAATGGCTCTGAGACGTTGCCGTCGTGCTGCACTATCCCCTGCATGTTGGTGTGAAACGATTCGATGAGGCTTTGCAACTTTGGTGGGCATCCTATCTTTGGCAGGATCTTGAAAAGGCCCTCTCTGCTGACCAGATCGAACGCTTTGGTGAGGTTGATGAAGGCGATGTACAGGGGCATGTTCTGTTCTCTGCATTTCTCCTGGAGTTGGCGGATGGAGAATATCATGTCTACCGTTGATCGCTCAGCGCGGAAGCCACACTGAGACTCGGGGTAGACACGTTCGGCAAGCTTCTGTAGACAAACGAGAACAACTCGTGCGTAGACTTTGCCAAAAACGCTGAGGAGGGAGATGCCCCTGTAGTTGTTGCAGTCGCTTCTCTCCCCTTTGTTTTTGTAGAGGGTGATGATCTTGGCGTCCCTCATGTCCTGTGGTACAGCACCTTCCTTCCAGCACTGGCAGAGGACGTCATGCAATGGCAGCAGTAGGGCGGTCTTGCAGTGCTTGATCAGGTCGAGGGGTATGCCGTCGTTGCCGGGTGCCTTGCCAGAGGCCAAGCTATCAATGGCCTTGCTGAGTTCGTCGATGGTTGGCTCGGCGTCAAGTTCATCCATGGATGGCAGGCAGTCGATGGCATCAAGGGCTGACAGTGTCACAGTGTTCTCTCTGGAGTAGAGGTCGGAGTAGTGTTCCACCCATCTCTCCATCTGCTTGTTCTTTTCTGTGATCATCTCCCCAGTGGAGGATTTGAGGGGGGCCGTCTTGCTCTGAGCCGGACCAATTGCTTTCTTGATGCCATCGTACATACCACGGATGTTCCCTGTTATGGCAGCGGTTTGAATGTCTTGGCTGAGCTGAGTCCAGTACTCGTTGGCACAGCGCCGAGCAGTCTGCTGAACTTTGCTTCTCGCAGCCCTGAGAATCTGGAGATTCTTCTCGTTTGGGCACTTCTTGTACTCAGCAAGTGCTGAGCGCTTGGCTTCAATGACGGGGGTCATCTTGGTCAACTTGGCATCAAACCAGTCCTGTGACTTCGAGGTCTTCCTCCCAAAGGTAGCCAAGGCTGTGCGGTGGATGGTGTTTTGCAGCTCTTCCCACTTCTGCTTTGCAGATTCTCCTTCTTGTGGTACACCAAGTTCCTTCTCAAAGGTGAAGGCAAACTGCTCAACAAGTTCTGGTTGGGCCATCTTGCTGGTGTCAATCCGTGCCTTTCCAGGCTGTCTAGCACGATGGAATTTCTTCAGCTGCAGCTTGACCTTGCAACACACCAATGAATGGTCTGTGTCGCAATCTGCACTCTGGAACGAACGGGTGATTAGCACGTTCTTCAGTGAGGTGCACCTGGTCAGGATCAAGTCCAGCTGGTGCCAGTGCTTTGAGTGCGGATGTCGCCAGGAAACCTTGTGTTGGGGCTTGGTCTTGAAGAACGAGTTTGTGATGCACAGATCGTGATATGTGCAGAACTCGAGCAGCCGCTGTCCGTTGTCGTTTATTCTGCCCACGCCAAATTGTCCAAGACAGGAGGGCCAGGAGTCGTGGTCAGCACCCACTCTGGCATTGAAGTCTCCAAGGAGAATGAGTTGTTCAGAGTTGGGGATGATCCTGACAGTTGTTGCGAGATTCTCGTAGAACTCGTCTTTTGCCTCTGGTGTAGCTGTCAGTGTTGGGACATACACACTGACGAGGGTGACTGGGCCTTGAGTGGTGTTGAGGCGGAGGGTGGGGAGTCGTGCAGAGCCATTGCTGCCCGGTTCTACCATCTTCAGCAAGGTGTTCTTCACTGCGAAGCCCACTCCGTGTTCCCTGTGTTCGTCACTGCCCTTTCCCTGCCAGTAGAACGTGTAGTCCTTCTCTCTGTGTGCCTGTGTCAGCCAACCGTGTTTCCTGGAGAGTGGCGATATCCACTCCCAGTCTCTTCAGCTCATTATTGATGATGGCAGTCTTCCTGGTGTCGTTGATGTCTTTGAGGTTAGCAGCGAGTCCTGTCATCATAGTGCGGACGTTCCCAAGTTCCCAGTTTTAGAGTTGGTCTCTTTTGGTTTTTTTGTCTTGCCTGGTGCGAAGGTTCTCAGCCTGCTGTTCGGACTTCTCCTCATCCCCATGCACCCAATGAGGAAAGCAAGCTGTGGCGGGACAACACCTTATTGGCTGGGGGCTGTCCAGCTTGAGGCGGGTGGTAGCTGTCCAGTGAGATCCGATGATCCCTCTCACCGTCGGGAACAACCCCTGGCGCCGCGCTCTACGCCAATTGAGCAGTGGCTTATAACCGGTAACTGTCATTCCCCATGTTTTGTCTACGCCAAAGGCGAAGCTGGAGTGTCCTCTCCAGTGATCCGGTGTTCTACCTTCCAGCGTTGGGCGTTGGTAGGATTCAAGCCTGGGCAGGAAGATATGGAGGACAAGATGTTGCCCATGCAGCATGTCCCCTCTCCACGTCACTGATGAATCCAAAGGAACAGCAGGGCTGCTACAGTTTGGCACCAGCGCCGTCGCAGGAGCTGCCAGAACGATGTTGAGCACAACAGAGAACTGCCTTAGGGGCTCCGACTCCGGATTTTTCCAAAAGGTTGACTCCCGAAGCCTTTCCCATGACCGGGTGTGCCGCAAGGCAGCAGAGGTTTGAAATTGGGGTTTACCTTCCCCTAGATGGGCTATCTTCCCAGGTTGACGAGCCACCATCTACCCGAAGCATCTGGTTTTAAGGCACCAGAGATCCGCCCTCGCCCCTTCTCCTATTAGTAAAAGCAGTTCCGCCGGGCTTAGAGACTAAACCACACGGGCAGGCTAGGAGTTGGACTTAGTTGTCAGAGGCTTTTCGAGACGCACGCCGTAAGGAGCATTTTATGAGCACTGGGAGCTTAACCCCAGTGCCGCTCCTGGCTATGACAACCTTGGTTTTTAGAGCTCTGTAAATTCTAGTTGCCCAATTAGACATCCGTGGTCCCAGATCCTTCATAAGTCCAGTCAGTAGTATACAGCGGGGAAAATAAGTATGAACATGTCAACATTTTTCTCATTAAACATATTTCTGATGGAGCCATTGACCTGAGATTTTCACCAGATATCAGTAACAACCCAACTAATCCATACATACAAAGAAATCAAGACAACTGTGTTCACAGAACAAGTTATATTTAATAAAGTGGAATGATAAAGGGAATAAGTATTGAATATGAAGAAAGAGGTGCAAAAAGGCATAGAAAGCCAAGAAACCAGCTGAAATCCATCAGAATTTAGGAAGCCATCCCATTCCTCATCAATGCAAATTAATTTCAGCTGGTTAATCTACAGAAGTTCTCTGACGACTCTGCGATCGTCGGCCTCATCTCCAACGGAGATGAAGCTGAGTACAGAGGACTTATCCAGGACTTCGTGGACTGGTGCCATCGGAACTGCCTCCAGATCAACGCGAGGAAAACTAAGGAGCTGGTGGTGGACTGCCGCAGGCAAGGACAACCCCTCACAGCACCAGTAAACATACAGGGAACAGACATTGAGATGGTGACATCCTACAAGTACCTTGGTGTTCATCTGAACAATAAACTAGACTGATCACACAATACCGACGCACTCTACAAGAAGGGACAGCGCAGGCTGTTCCTACTGAGGAAGCTCAGGTCTTTTGGTGTACAAGGGGCGCTGCTGAAGACATTCTACGACACGGTGGTGGCATCAGCCATCACTTTTGGAGTGGTCTGCTGGGGCAACGGCATTACAGCAGCCGATAGGAAGAGACTGAACAAACTGATCAAGAAAGCTAGATCTGTCCTGGGGCAACGCCTTGACCCAGTGGAGGAGATAGGAGAGAGAAGGATGGTGGCTAAACTGTCATCTCTGCTGGAGTCCGAGTCCCACCCTATGCAGGACATACTGAACGCACTGAGGAGCTCATTTAGCAGTAGACTACATCATCCTAGGTGCGCAACCGAGAGGTTTTGCAGGTCCTTCCTACCTACGGCTGTCAGACTGTATAACCTAAGCAGGGCTGCTTGCAGAGATAGCAAAAAACGTGACAACCTAATAGTATTGAATGCAAAAGACGCAACAGACTTACACAAATGGTCCCCTCCAGCGTTCCAAAATCCAGCTGTCCTAAAACGGTAAATGACTTTAGACCAGTTGCTTTGACTTCAATTTTAATGAAAATTTTTGAAAAACTGGTCAGATGTGAGGTCCTAAGGCAGACTGAACATGCATTGGATCATCTGCAGTTTGCCTATAGGCCTCACAGAGGAGTGGAGGATGCCACTGTCACTCTGTTTGACATGCTTTTTAAACATCTGGATTTTAATGGGACACACGCCAGGCTTTTATTTGTGGACTTCTCTTCTGCCTTTAATACAATCCAACCTCATATTTTAGTTGAAAGGCTCCTGCAACAATTTGACATAAGCAATAATCTGGTGGGTTGGATTCTGGATTTCTTAACCAACAGGACGCAGAGAGTAAGGGTCAATGGCACATTGTCTGACCTAAAGTGCTCTTCTACTGGCTCTCCTCAGGGGTGTGTGTTGTCACCACTACTCTTCATCCTGTACACAAACATGTGTCGGAGCAGACATGACAACAGACACATTATAAAGTATGCTGATGACTCAGTTATTGTCAGTCTCCTCCAGGATGGTGAGAGTGGCCACGGCCCAGTAGTTGATGACTTTGTTCACTGGTGTGAGGATTCCTACCTGCAGCTGAATACAACAAAAACGAAAGATATGATTATTGACTTTAGGAGGAAAACTCCCAGGCACAAAGTCACCATACTAAAAGGCCAGACCACTGAATGTGTACAATCGTACAAATATCTTGGGACGATTATTGATAGTGGATTGAACTTTTTTTTTTTTTGTTACTTATTTGTACCCGTAGGTAGATTTGGTTTGCAGTCTGGTGACAAGCCACCGGCTGCTGGTCGCTGCGTGCGCGAGCGCCCTAAACCTACATGTTTTTGGTGTGCGGGAGGAAACCGGAGAAATCCCGGAGTAAACCCACGCAACACGGGGAGAACATGCAAACTCCACACAGCTCACTGTTGGTCGGGGGCTGGGATCGAACCCACGATCTCATGATCCCCGCGATCCCCCGGCCAAGGGTAAAACTGTGCTGCCACAGTGCTAAACCACTGCGCCACCGTGCAGCCCCGAGGTGAACTGTGAAAGGGTGTGCAAAAAGGGTCAGCAAAATTTGCATTGTTTGAGGAAACTTGCACGCTTCCAAATTGACCGAACCATAATGACTATGTTTTATCGGGCTTTTATTGAATCTGTTTTATCCTTTTCTTTAATGTCATGGTTTGGTCAGATAAAACTGAAACAGAGGAAATCCTTGGATCAGGTAGTCAGATGGTCCAGTCGTTTGCTTGGTGAGTCACAGCTGAGCCTGACATCCCTGTACACCAGACAAGTACAGAGGATGGCCGACTCGATTTTAAATGATGACTCCCACCCTTTGCACTGCAACTTTCAGCTTCTTCCCTCCAGACGGAGGTTTGCTGTCCCAAAAAGTAGAACCCAGCGCTACAAAAACAGCTTTGTCCCTGCTGCTGTCAAAGAGTTGAACAAGCTATAAAATTATATTGTACATATTTTATATTTACCTGTTTTGTAAGATGTGTGCCTGTGTTTGTGTCTATGTTGAATGTAATTAGTGGCTTGTAAATATGGATGTCACCAACTGCAAAACAAATCTACCTACGGGTACAAATAAAGTAACCTGAACCTGAACCTGAACCCTCCAGTATACAACTAGGACAATATCAGTCGCTACGGAGGGTGGCAATATGTATGGGTACATATTCATATTATGTAGGATAACTAAGTAGACGGTTATGCTGTTTATTCCATCTTGCTACAATGCTCCGCACTTTGTATATATTTATATATTTATGTGTACGTATGTATATCCACTGCTCTTATTTATATTTTTCGTATCTTCTTAATTATTGCTCTGAGTGTTGCTATCCCTGTGCTGTTGCAATCCTGGAATTTCCCCATTGTGGGACTAATAAAGGCTTATCTTATCTTAAGTCCTGACTGATAGCCTTTCAAAAGGTCTGTGAATATCATATTGTCACACCACAAAAAACTCATGATGGGTAGAAGCAAAGAGCTTTCTCTAGACCTTTGCAACCTTGTTGCTGCAAAATATAATGATGGCATTGGTTTCAGGCACATTTCTAAACTGCTGAATGTTTCAGTGAGCACTGTTGGAGTCATCGTTCAGAAGTGGAAAGAGCATCATTTTACCATAAATCGGCCATAACCAGGAGCTCCTTGCAAGATTTCTGACAGAGGAGTCAAAAGACTTATCAGAAGAGTTATCCAACAGCCAAAGACCACTCTTGGAGAGCTCCAGAAAGACTTGGAGTTAGCAGGTATTGCTGTTTCAAAAAAAAATAAGTCATGCACTCAATGAACATATGCCCGCTCACCTCGAAAGACTCCATTGCTGAAGAAAGAGCATGTTGAAGCTCGTTTAAAGTTTACTGCACAACATTTGGGCAAACCAGTAAAAATAGTGGAAGAATATAGTCTGGTCAGATGAGACCAAAATTGAACTTTATGGATGCCACAACACACAGCATGTTTGGAGGAGAAATGGCACTGCACATCAGCCCCAAAACACCATACTAATAGAGAAATTTGGAGGTAGGAGCAGCATGGTGTGGGGGTGTTTTTCAGCACATGGTACAGGCAGACTTCATATAATTGAAGGAAAGATGAATGGACAAATGTACAGAGACATCCTTGATAAGAACCTGTTGCCATCTGCCAAGATGCTGAGGATGAAACAAAGGTGGGCATTTCAGCAAGACAATGATCCCAAACACACGGCCAAGGAAACTCTCAACTGGCTCCAGAGAAGGAAAATAAAGCTACTAGAATGACCCAGTCAGTCACCTGACCTGAATCCAACTGAAAATCTATGGAACGAACTGAAGATCAGAGTTCATAGAAGACAGCCATGGAATCAAGATTTGAAGACAGTTTGTGTGTAAGAATGGGCTAAAATCACTCCTGAGTGATGCTTGCACCTAGTTTCTCCATACAGGAGGCATCTGGAAGCTGTTATTACCAACAAAGACTTTTCTACTAAATATTAAATTAATTTCACCAAGCGTATTCAATACTTATTCCCTGTGTCATTCCACTTTATTAAATCTAACTTATTTTGTGAACACAGTTACCTTGATTTCTTTGTATGTATGGATTACTTGGGTTGTTACTGATATCTGGTGAAAACCTCAGGTCAATGGTGCCATCAGTAATGTGTTTAATGAGAAAAATGTTGGCGTGTTTGTGACGACGGAGTGCCGCCACTGCTATGGTCCTCTTTAATTAAGTGTTATATGTGTATAAGGATTTATAACTTTCAAATGTCAACATGTATTGTAATGTATAAAATGCACATATAGTTTGAGATCTGTTTTGGGTGAATTGAAGTCCACTTGTGTGAGATAAATGTTAATGTTAATTATGTTAACTGGGTGAGGCCAATGAATAATCTGAGAACCACGTACCTTTGCCAGCATACTTCCTGGTGGTGTCTGGGCAAAAGATTCCCCAGGGGTTTGAGTGCCCTTTAAAGGATGCCAGGAGGAGGAAGTATGTAATGGTTGGGTAGAGGGGAAGGTTGGCGGATTTATTATGTAAATAAGGGTTTATACTATTGTATTATTTATGGTGTTTATTTATTGTGTAAATATTGTGGTAATTATTTATATATTTATGAATCTCTTTTTAGATACTATTGGGTATGTGTGAGAATGTGAATATTTATTATCTTACCTGGGACATTGGTATGTTCCAATTGGAGTCATTATCTTACTAAGTATATTAACAGGTGTTTTTCATTTGGTTGGTGTTGCTGGGTGTCTGATGTTCTATGTAAGTTGTTGCCTGCAAAGTATTTGTAATAAATGGGAAAATGCTTGTTGCAAACTTTGGAAGTCTCACCCTTCTGTGATGTACCTTGACAGCTCGGCAAGTTCCTGACAGTGTTCAGTTCTTATTTTCCCCGCTGTATCTCGCGTCGTGGCCCGTTTTGTTGTCAGGGGTATCCGGTCATGTGCCATGGTGTGCCAAGACCCTGCAGGTTTTACCTCCAACCACTTTCTTCTGCAGGTGATTTCATTGAATTTCTTCCCACTGATAGCTGATCAGTGCAAACATGCACTGAAGAAGGGAAAAGGAGGATCCTGGCCCTCCATGGCACATGATTGGACACCCCGATCTAAGTGATTATAAAAATGAATGATTATGAAATTGTTTTAATATTAAGTATGTTGACCAATCAAAACAGATGTCAGGGTATAACCCAGTCTTTCAGGTAGTTGGTCGTTAAAATGTCCGGGATTAGAAAAGGACACTGACATGCCAGAAGAGGGACTTATGGCCCTTAAATGCAAACAGATTCACTTACTGATTCAAATGTATTAAATAAGTGAGTTTGTTACTTTCATGATTGATTCAATTACATCATCTTTATCGATAGATACAAAAATGGACAAACAGTTCGAGGGTCATTGACTGCACCTTTGTTCCAAATTTCCACAGCTCACACACATCTTAATGAAATGTTTATTACATATTTTGGTCAAATTTTCTTTATTTAATTGTTGCAACATACAGTATTTGACCCGTCTTTCTCAGAACGGCTGGTTTCAGTGCACGTCTCTTTAAATCTCTGACTGCGTACTCCTTTGTCTCTTTCCTCTCACATCACTATTGTTGATCTTAACTGGCTAGCTCCTAGCTTGGATCTAGCCTGAGCCTAATTTGTCTTGAATGAATGAAATAATTAATTAATGCATTGTGGAGAAAGGAGGCAGGCGAGACAACGAGCTGGACAACACAGTTACTTTATTCTTTCTCCAACATATTTTACAGCAAAAGCCATCCCCGGGTCTCTGTGCATTCCTCTTTTATAACTTTAGTTCCATGCATTGAGACCCGGAACTTCTGACCAACACATTGTTGTTTGAACAAAGAACTGTATGGCATATTAACATTACATAACGCCGGCGCCACTTCAACACTCTTCTATTCCCAGCGGCTCCAGCATATACTCCTCTCCCCAGGGGTCGCATAGTCCTTACTGTCCCGTCTGGTAACCCCCAGTGACACCTCCTCTTTCGGTCCATTGTTCTCTGGGTGGAGAAGTCCAACACCATGCCCCCACAGCATCACTGGTGGACAGGGGCGTGTGGTTTCAGTGGTTGACAGGATATGACCGGTCCCTGGAGTACAATAAGCACAGAAACATTCATGAATGAGCCAAGGCTAGCGGCTAAACCGCTAGCTTGGTGGTGCTAACAGTTAAATGTCACATTACAGCAAAAATATTCAAAAAAAGAGACAATGATGCAAGATATATTATCGACTGTGGATTAGTGAGCCAGGTGGAAACTGATTTTTGTTAGGGTGACTGAAATCTAAAGAAAACATAAATGTGATCTTCCTAGTACCACTGTTAGCTCTTAAGCTAATGTCTTTGGCTCCCCACCCACTACACTCCTGTGAAAATGTATTTGCCCCCTTCCTGATTTCTTATTTTTTTTGCAAATTTGTCACACTTAAATGCTTCAAATCATCTAATAAATTTTAATATTAGACAAAGATAACCCAAGTAAATACAACATCCATTTTTTAAACAACTTCATTTATTTAAAAAAGCTATCCAAACAAATCTGGCACTATGAAGAAGCAGTTGCCCCCTAAACCTAATAACTGGCTGTGCCACCCTTGGCGGCAACAACTGCAATCAAGCATTTGTGGTAACTGGCAATGAGTCTTAAGGTGCGTTCACACCAAACGGGAACAGGCAAATTTTTCGCAATTAAATTATAACTCATTGTAAACATGCAAGAGATGCAGACAGGCGAAGTTGTCTTTGAAACTTCTGCAGTTGTGTTCAACCTGCTGTGGAAATTCCCAAAGTAACATCATGCTTAGGTTGACTTTATCCAACCGGGGGCTCACCTGAAAATGTCTTAAGCCTCCAAAACTTCACAGATGATGGGTGTTTATATTGCTAGCTTGCTAGGACATCCGTGGCCGGAAACCGTGGGTAAATAACTCCAAAATCCTGATTCAGCTGAAGAGTTCCCGGTCCTCCTGTCTCCCCGTGAGTGAGTTTCAATTTCAAACTAGTTTACTCTGCAGTGGTGATACTTTTACTCCGGTGACAGCAGAATGTCAAAGCTAGCAGCTAGCTAGCTAACGCGCAGACTCGCGCGTACTCGCATCTTCCCATTCACTTTATATGGATTTGTGCCGCCCGTTCGTGTTTGGTGTGAACGCACCTTTACGTCACTGTTGAGGAATTCTGGCTCACTCTTCTTTGCTGAATTGTTTTAATTCAGCCACACTAACCTGAAGAAAGTTTGCAGCCCTCCATGATTTAATGACAAAAATACTGTTATAAAGGGTTGATTGATTCCAAGTCACCAGGAGAGACGGCAATATCAGGTTTTTTGTCATCAGCGTAACTATGGAAATTGATGCCATGTCTCCTGATTACATCCCCAGGGACAGTATGTACAGATTGAAAAGTGCTGGACCAAAAACTGAACCTTGATGCGCACCACAGTTTAGTTTGCAGACTCTGGAGGAGCATACATACATACTTATTGAAAAGTTCTGATCAGTAGGATGGGACTTGAACCAATTAAGAACAGTAAGAGGGGCCAACCAGGTCCTTTATGGTCTGATTTCATGTACTACAACACTACCAAAAACTTGTACTCATATTCTCTCACAATAAGATATCTTATGGGTACATCTATAGTTTTGTTTTGGATTATTTTAATGCGTTAGAGACTTCTCCATTTTTGTGCCAGTTGCATAAAAGTGTAATCATCAAATTGAGTCACTGTAGAATTTTTTTTTAGTTGCTGCAAGCCAGCCTCAAGCAAAAAACATCTGTGTTTAGTTGTTTTCAGTGATTGATTCAAAAAGACATTACTCAACTTCTGCTATTACATATAAGCCATTGCCAGAATCTTAATAACTCCAGGCTAGTTTGGAAAGACTCTTATTTTTGTAGACTCAACATATAACTAGGACAAGGGCGTAAGATAAGATAAGCCTTTATTAGTCCCACAATGGGGAAATTCCAGGGATTCTAATGCGTAGGAACATAATGGAAATGAATGATGAAAGTCTTGGTCAACAGCTGCCTGTAGAAATGTTTTGTCCCCAAGAAATGTACACAAAAACTTTCCCATAACAACAAACGTCTAGTATAGTTGCTGAGGTTTATATACTGCTCAAGATATCTTTTTTTCCTGTCTACTCAGGTACTGGCTGCAGTCAAGATTTGCTCTTCTTCCTGTGCGCCATGTATGCTCCCATCTGCACCATTGACTTTCAGCACGAGCCCATAAAGCCCTGCAAGGCTGTGTGCGAGCGGGCGAAGCAGGGCTGCGAGCCAGTGATGAAGCGATACAACCACAGCTGGCCTGACAGCCTGGCCTGCAGTGAGCTGCCACTGTATGACCGTGGAGTCTGCATCTCACCCGAGGCCATCGTCAAGGCAGAGGGACCAGGTGATGTTGTCCTTTAGAATATTGGATGTGTTTGAATATGAAGTGGAATTGTTGACTAGAAAAACAAAGAGGGCAAGTATCCCTGCCTGGTATGTTGGCAAGTTGCTGAGTTACAGTAGTGATATCAACGCCAAACGTCAAGATCATCAAGACAAAATACCCCAAATTCAATCTTGGACTAAGAAATCTACAGAGACTAGAGTGGTAGCATTGTAAAGCTTGTGGAAATTGGTTTTGTTGTGCCCGTTTATCTCTCCAATCTCATCCTCGTGGAGGCAAATGAGGTCAAAGTTTGTTTCCCTGTATTTCTTGCGTGTGATTCCCAGGAACCTCATAGCTGACTATGAGGAAAAAGTATGAGTGAACGGGAAAAATGTGGTACTTGGCCACAGTGTGCACATGATATCTGACTGTGATGAAGCACTGCAATCATCTGTATTTTATAAAAAACATCCCACACTTCGGGGGATAAGCCTGCCTTCTCTTGACTGTCTTGTTTTTCCTTGTTGGAAAAAACTTGAGACTCAGTCCCAGTCAGTGTTTCTGGTCATTGCTGTTATGGACAGAATTTCTAGGTACAGTGATCCCTCACTTATCGCGGTTAATGGGGTCCAGAACCGACCGCGAAAAGTGAAAAACCGCGAAGTAGCGTCACCCCCCCCCCATTTTTTACATACATTTTTTGTGTGTGTATATAATATAAATAAGTGTATATTAACCCTATAAATGCATATGTTATCATTAGAACATTAAAGAATAGTTTGAAACATGTAAATAAAATATTAATAATATAAATAATATACATAAAATAATGTATAAATAATATAAATAATACGTACGTTCATTCTCTCACTCTCTCTCTCGACGGGAAGGCGTAGAGGCAGCAGGAGGAGGCGTAGAGGCAGCAGCGACGTCTCGGCCAATCAGCTTGCGAGATTCCCGAGCCGAGCCAACACGAGAACAAAATCTCTTAGGGGGGGGGATGCTGGCCAGCGAATCAGAGAGGTGGATTTTGAGTTGTGCCGGCTCTCCGTGTAGTCTCCCTGCCTTCTGCTAGCGCCCGGGCAACTTTTTTCTCAATTTTGAATTTTTGATGAATATTTTTGAAAAATCCGCGATGCACTGAGGGCGCGAAAGGTGAGGCGCGAAGTAGCGAGGGATCACTGTATAGCCATGGAGCCAATGCCCAATTTGGTGAAGTTGGGATTTCAACCTGCTTTTTACAGACGGTGGCTTGGCTTCACTAAGTGATGGCTTTTAATCAGTACTGGGGTGGTTTGCAAAAAAATGCATAAAGTACCTGGAATGAGAATCAATACTTTCAAGGCGCAATACATAAAATGCCTATATTGTGCATATTGAGTATAGTTTGTCAGTTAGCCACTTGCGCTCCGTTGTTCCGCGGGCGGGCAAGTCTCTGCGTCCTAAGACGCACGAGGGCGCACTCGTGCGCACTCTGACGCATAGACCAGATTGTGGTGATGTAGGTGATGATGGTGATGTAGTGGCGTCCAAGCGCCACTAAAAAAAAAACTGCAGAGACAGCCGCGAACAGATTAGTTCATCTGATTGACCTCTCATTCGACTAATAAGAGCCTTGAATTGGGTTTCTGAAACCTTGAAGAGCCAATGAATGAAAACCTAGGAAGGAGGACCCGCCTACTGTGAACACAGGAGCCAATTGAAGCACAGAAATTCAGGCTGGGTGAAGAGAGATTTACTGCTGCAGCAGATGAAAACAAAGGACGCTGGACGAATCTACTACAGGCCCCGCAGCATGGAGAACACCCACAAGTGGGACCTGCACTCATTCCAGCAGAATAGACGTTTAGGATTCTCTTCCGTCATCATAGACCGACGGAGGCCGACAACAAAGGTCGTAAATCATTCACCAAAACCGCAATAATGGAATTATGTTTTGATCGGGATCCACGAGCCGAGCAGCGTCGCATTCGTCTTACAATGGGGAAGAGAAGTTCGCCACGACTCTGCTGCTGTGAAGAGGTAAGGTGTTATAAGCTAAATTATTATTTCTCCCTGAAAACTGTAATCCAAAAATGACTTTTGACCGATCGGTAAATTACAACTGTACTGCGCACGAAGTACGAAGTGCGTGCGCCGCGATAAACGGTTCATTTGCCGTGTTCACGGTCCGAACGCCCCCGGTCCGCGGGGGGAAGCATATGAGTCTATTCCTTCATGTAGCGATGGCCGAACTCCGTCTTTTTTAGCGGGGGGGGGGGACAATCCCCCCCCACACTCACACACAGACACAGCCCTGAGTGTGACCTTTCATTAGAGCCCAAAATGAAGACTCTACATTGAATTATTCAAAAGTTACAGATGTTTTTCCAAACTGTGCCATTTGGCACAATTTGGCACAGTTCCAAAACGCCTGGGAACTACCTGAGAACAAAGCTGTGTAAAATATTCATTTTTTTGTGGTATTGTTACCAAATTTGGATCTCAGCTTGATAACACTTGGTTCTACATTTCTGTTGCATTTTCCAGCCGGATCGGACAGCTGTGTGTTATTTGTAAGCATTTGTATCCAAAAAAACACTGTCCAAATTCATTTTCTTCAAGTTCAGTATGTTTAGATGACTGTAACTCAGTGGCCGGAGCACGTAGAGAGATTATGGTTTTTTTGCCAAAAAATTCAAAGTGTTTTCTTTTAAATGAGACCAACCCCATGAAGATGCTGCAAAGGGTTGAATAACAGCTTTCGATTTACTTTGGGCACGTTATTTTTTGGCATTTTTAGGAAAATTGCCCGGAGTGCAAGGGGTTAATATGGGTGGGGACTTCACTCCATTCAGCACCTCTCTCACCCCAGCAGCCGCTCCTCAGCAATGACTCAGTGCTGCAGCAGTTACTACGAATTTTTACTTTCTTCTCGCTGAAGTGAGCTCTAATGTGTTTAGACTGACTGACTCCAACTGTCTAGCCAGACTAATACTAACAGATTGATGTAGCATAACGGCAAAAATATAACAAAATAAGCAAGAATGACATGAGATATATTATCGACTGTGGATTAGTGAACTAGGTGGAAACAAGGATGTCTATTAGGGTGACTGAAGTCTAAAGAAAATAATGTAAACCACGCTTGGTAAGCTAACTCCCTAGTAACGCTGACAGACTGACAACTAGGATGGCCAATAATGGAGCAGCTGGTGGGTATCAAGGCTGGGCTTCCCATTCTGTGACATTCAGGGAACAACCTGGAAGAGTTACATCGACTGCTTAAAGACCTAATCGATACAATTTTTTTGTTGTTGTTTTTTTAAGAGTAGTGATCATTTTTGAAGTTTTTTTGATAATGACATGACCAATAGACACATTTCAGAATGTTAAAACCTACAAAAACACAGTTTTTCAGTGAATGGGACCTATTTTGTAGGCACTGTATGGAACTTTTGGAAACTGTGGCTCTAGTGACACCCTGTGGTCATGCATATCATAGCCTTGGCTGCTTTGGCGGGAAATTCAACCCATGGGTTTTAGCAGGAATGAAGCTAATGAGGCTAAAAGCATAGATGGTAGCTGACTGAAGCTGGTGGTGGGGAGAGGGGGAGTAATTTGAACACACTTTCTTTAAGTAATACCACAAGCCACTGTATTAACCTGATGCACTTGCCTTTTGTTGCTTTAACCCTCAGTTTAAAACTAAGGAGCCATTAGGGTTGCCAACTTTCTCACAGCCAAATAAGGAACAGAGGGTTTTAACCATTGCTCGGTGCCACAATGTTGTGGACATTAGTATTGTCATAATACTGGGATTTTTTTTAACTTTGATAATACCTTAACCCTCTGAGTGTGTGTGTTGCCGAACTGCGACATAACCCCTAGTGGTCAAGAGTGGTAAATATTTTTTGTCAGTAAAATAGTTCAGAGTTCCAAGGCTATAACTTGAAAGGTGCAAGAGATAATGGCTTACTGTCAATTAGAAAGATGTAAAATATGATCCAAAGTTTCAGATAGGAATAAACTTACGCATCTAATTTGCATAATGTCGTGGCACCTCTTTAAATTCCATAACTCGGTCAAAACTGGACTATAGACGTATTTACACAAAGAATGGTTCAGTCTTTTGACACCGTTTTTTTTTTTTTTTTTTTTTTACAGAGGTACCTCATCATCTTATCTTCAAAGTATATGAACAAGAAATCAATACATTTAAAAAAAAAAACGAAATAAGTCACTTACTGTTGTACAGTCTGTTGACAAAGGGGGGCTGGCGTGGTCACTGCGTTTTCACCTATTATGGTCCTTATTTTGCATTCTGTCGGTAATATAAAATCTCTACCACATGTACAAAGTCTTATGATTATCCCATATAAATTTTGCTTGCATCCCACGGCTATTTTCGGTGTGCAATGCCGAAAAAGTGACGTGACGATCGCGGACATATTAGCTTTCTGGGCTAAATGCTAAAACAGGAAAAGGAAATGAGGAGTTCTTCTTTGGTGTATTACGTGTCATCTACTGAGTCCTCCAACGGATGTCTGCCACTTTTTGAAACTGGCAAATCAGTACAATCAGTACAAATCCCCAAGGCAGGCGATCATGTCAGAGTGAGAAGACAGGCACAGTGCCACGCTCTGCCACTAGGGGCACGAAAATTCTCACACTCAGAGTTAAAAAATACTGAAATTCAATGTCATGTTTAATATGACAAGGAAAAAAATACCACACTGTATACCTAGAATTTTCAGATTTTACAGAATACAGAATCTCAGTTTAAAAATGTGTAATAGCTATGTTTTTAATAATGGATTGCAGTACTTTTCATGACACTCAAAGACACTTTACAATGAATCTGTTATTCATTCACTCCACAGACAATGATATTGGTAAGCTACCTCTGTAACTACAGCTGCCCTGGAGCAGACTGATGGAAACATGGCTGCCAATCCGTGCAAACAGCCTCTCCAACCACCACCAAACATTTATTCACATTCATACATCAGTGTCATGAACCATGAACACACTGGAGGCAAGGTGGGTAAAGTGTCTTGCCCAAGGACAAAACAGCAAGGTGGGGGGAGTGGGATTCGAATAACCTGCTCTACCTCCTGAGCCACTACGGCCTCATTTTTATCATATCGGATCATAATTTATTATTAAAGAAACTACAAAATTGTGGTATTAGAGGGGTAGCACTGTCCTGGTTAAGTAGTTACTTAAAGAATAGATATCAGTATGTATATGTTGGTAACAAAAACTCACAGTTACTGAAGGTTACTTGTGGAGTCCCACAGGGTTCAGTTTTGGGGCCATTATTATTGAGATGAGATGATGAGATGAGATGAGATTCAACTTTATTGTCATTACACATGTATGAATACAAGGTAACGAAACGTGACTTGGCATTTGGGCACGCTCTGCAGAGCGTATCCAAGGCCGGGGCAGCCGCTAGATGCCAGTCATAAAGAAGAAAGGAAAAAAAAAAGAAAAGAAAGGATATGACACAGTAGGCGAGAGAAAAAAACATGTTTTATCAAATTGACACTTAATGAGTAAGCAAAATTTTGATTGCTGGCAAAAAAAACCCTCAATGCATATTTAGCAGACATTTAGTAGACAGATCACACGCAGAGGGAGAGCAATGTGTGTATATCGTATGCATGTAGTGTTGTATGCATTGTGTAGTGTAAATGTAACTTGTTAGTGAGCAGCAGAGGGCGCCTCCTGGCAGTGGATAGATGTTATAATCATGTGACTTATAAACAAGTCCAGAGTCTATCTCTCTCTCTCTCTTGCTTGCAGAAGGCACATGGGCATTGTCCTTGAGGGTCCAATCCGCTGACGACAAACAACTGATTGTTGATTGTTTGGGTAGACATGAGCCGATCCTTCCGCTTATCTCAGTCAGGAGGAATGTAAACACGGGGCATACAAGGTCAAATCAAATCAAATCAGCACAGTGCACTCAGAGAATAGAATTTGTCCTCATCCGTGTAGTTCTGTGCTTCCATTATATATGCAGGCTTAAACTGTTTTTCCATAGAGAGCACAGGGCTTCAGATGTATTCCTTCACTGAATCACTGTCATTCAGTTCACCATTTGCCGCTACTCGTGCCCTCCCCAACTGGTCGAATTTGATGAAGGAGCTTGCCGGGTCCGCTTGATCAGCTCTCTCACTTTCCTTCAATTTCTGATGCATCAGGGAACTCCACAGCCAAAAATAGAAGTCCTGAGATCATAACCAATAATGTTTCCATAGACGCATGAATTCCAATGTCCATGAGTCTCCTCGTAGGTTCCAATTCTTGGGCTCCCCCTTGGCCCAATTCTTGTTGAAAAATAGTGACAATAGCACATTTAAGCTGCTTCCAAATCCATAATTTCCATTTAGATTAAGATTCAGCAGAAGAAGAGCGACTAAACACAGACAAAAACGCAACATTGCAAAAGCTGGGAATAGATCAGGAAGGCAGGGGAGGAGGGAAGAAAAATGCGACTGCTATTCAATATGTATATAAATGATATATGTAAAGTTTCAGAAAAAATGGACTTAATATTGTTTGCCGATGACACTAATCTATTATGCAGTGGAAACAATTTGGAACAACTTCTGGATACGCTCGGAAAGGAATTAGGAAAGCTGAAACTGTGGTTTGATTCAAACAAATTAACGCTCAATTTAAGTAAGACAAAATTTATAGTCTTTAACAACCATCACAACAACTCAGTATCTAAACTCAGTGTAAATGGTGTAGAGATTGAAAGGGTATCTGAAACTAAATTTCTTGGAGTAATAATTGATAATAAACTGTGTTGGAAGTCACATATTAATTATATTAAAGGTAAAATATCCAAACCAATTGCAATATTACACAGAGTGAAATATTTGCTGAATCAACCCACACTATATACCTTGTATCATTCATTAATAGGATATGACAATCCTTATGTGATTTTTACATGTCATCTTGTATATATGTTTGGAGTATTTCTTCCTTTAGTTTTAGTTTAAATTGTCCAAGCGTTGTACATGATTTTAATTCAGGTCCAAAATCGTTCCATAATCTGACTCCTTGCACTGAAACACAGTGTTGCTTGGTGGTAGTTCTCACTGTAGGTTTTTGAAATATACATGTTCCTCTAAAATGATATAGTTTCTCCCTTATTTGGAACAACTTTTGGATATTTGCGGGCAGTGATAGATTCTTCACTTTAAACATTATTATTGCAGTTTTAAAGTCAACCAGATCTTTCAACTTGAGAGCTTTTAGTTTAAGAAAAAGTGGGTTTGTTGGTTCCCTGTAAGCTGCTTTGTTTATTATTCTAATAGCTCTCTTCTGAAGCATAAAGAGTGGATATATGTTTGTTTTATATGTATTTCCCCATACTTCATTACAATATGTCATGTATGGGAGTATTAATGAATGATACAAGGTGTATAGTGTGGGTTGATTCAGCAAATTTTTCACTCTGTGTAATATTGCAATTGATTTGGATACTTTACCTTTTATATAATTAATATGTGGCTTCCAACACAGTTTGTTATCAATTATTACGCCAAGGAATTTAGTTTCGGATACCCTTTCAATCTCTACACCATTTACACTGAGTTTGGGTACTGGGTAGTTGTGATGGTTGTTAAAGACTATAAATTTTGTCTTGCTTAAATTGAGCGTTAATTTGTTTGAATCAAACCACAGTTTCAGCTTTCCTAATTCCTTTCCGAGTGTATCCAGAAGTTGTTCCAAATTGTTTCCACTGCATAGCAGATTAGTGTCATCAGCAAACAATATTAAGTCCATTTTTTCTGAAACTTTACATATATCATTTATATACATATTGAATAATAATGGTCCCAAAACTGAACCCTGTGGGACTCCACAGGTGACCTTCAGTAACTCTGAGTTTTTGCTGTTAACACATGCAAACTGATATCTATTCTTTAAGTAACTACTTAACCAGGACAGTGCTACCCCTCTAATACCACAATTTTGTAGTTTCTTTAATAATAGATTGTGATCTACTGTATCAAATGCTTTTTTAAGATCCAGGAATACTCCAACTGAATACTCTTTATTTTCAATGGCTGTTGATATTTTTTCTGTAAATTCCATTAAGGCATATGCTGTTGTCCTTTTGTGTCTGAACCCATATTGCTGCTCACACAATAAATCATTCTTCAGTATGAAGTTGTCAATTCTCTCATAGAATATTTTTTCAAGTATCTTGGAAAATTGCGGTAATAGTGAAATTGGTCTGTAGTTGGAGAGTTCCCCTCTGTCGCCTGTCTTGTAAATCGGAATTACTTTAGCTATTTTCATTGCGTTGGGAAATATACCTGATTGGAGAGACAGGTTACAGATATACGTCAGTGGTTTCGCTATGCATTCGATAACAGTTTTGACTAGTAGCATGTCAATACCATCGCAGTCAGTAGATGTTTTACTTTTGAACGATTTAACAATTTCAATGACCTCTCTTTCGTCTGTGTTCTTTATGAAGATGGTGTCTTTTACAGCAGTGTTATTGCATATTGTATCACCTGTAGGCGCCGTAGTGGGTATTTCTCGGGCCAGTTTAGGTCCAATGTTAACAAAAAAGTTATTAAATTCATCTGCAGGTGAAGCTATATTCACATTCGGAGTCGATTTATTATTTTTTGGAATATTAGTTGGGTAGCTAGTATTTCTGCTTTTATTTCCAAGGATACTGTTGATTATTGTCCATGTATTTTTAATATTGTCTTTGTTTTTTTCCAGTTCTTTACTGTAATAGTCTCTTTTACTGCATCTTATTATATATGTTAACTTATTTTTGTATGTTTTATACCGTTGCTCTGCTTCTTTTGTCCTTTTCTTTATGAAAGCTTTATATAATAAATTTTTCTTTTTACACGCCTTTTGTAGTCCTTTGGTTAACCATGGTTTGTCAGCAAATTTGTGTTTAAGCTTTTTTTTAACTAATGGGCAGTTTTTTTCATAAAGAGTGGTTACAATGTTTCTAAATGTGTCATAGGCTTCATTTACATCTGATACATAGACTTCTGTCCAGTCTTGCTTCAGCAAGTCCTCTTTAAAAGAACTGATTGCGTTTGGTGATTTTTTGTCTGAACGATTTTGAGATTTTTTCTGGGTTGGGCCCCGTGTGGCCATGGATAAGTGCAAAGATTGGCAAGTGGTCGCTTATATCATTTATCAATAATCCACTTTCTATTTTCTTATCGAGAACATTGACAAACAGGTTGTCAATAAGTGTAGCAGAGTGAACTGTGATTCTACTGGGATGTGTTATTGTGGGATATAGACTCATGCTGTACATAGAGTTCATGAACTCTGTAACTACATTTTGTTGATGTGGATTAAGTAGGTCAATATTGAAATCTCCACAAATTGCTACCATTTTCTTACTAGTAATATTATTGTACAGCTCGACTAATTTATCTCTGAATGTCTCAATGCAAGTTCCCGGCGTTCTGTATATGCAGCTTATGATTAGATTTTTTGTTTTGTCTAGGTCAATCTCAACAGTAACACATTCCAAAATCCCTGGTAGTGCTGAGGACATTTCATTTACAAGCTTACATCTATATAGGTCATCAATATACAGTGCAACACCACCACCCTTTTTTTGAGATCTGTTAATCTTAAACATCTGATATCCCTCTATTGCCATCAGGGGAGCCTGGTCTTCATTAAGCCAGGTTTCCGAGACTGCAATGGCTGTGAATTTTCTGTTTAGCTGTTTTAAATAGTCCTGAATCTGTGAGAAGTTTTTGTTAAGACTTCTGCTATTGAAGTGTATTATTGACAGTTTACCATCTAATTGCACTTGACTTTTGAATTGCTTTTCAGTGTAATATTCACAGTGGTTATGAATATTATTGAAAAAGTGGTTATCAGGATCAATATCATTCTCCATCTCTTGTGGTTTATGTTCAGCATAGTGGCATATTTTTAGAGTTTGAGTTTCCTCACTCTGTGTTTCATAGTCATTGTTCATTTGTATTTATCTAAGTCAGTAGCATCTCTGATCATTATACTTTTTGCTTGCTCAGGTGTTCCATTTAGTTTAATCCAAATTCTACAATTTCTTGTCCAGGTTGACTGTATCTTATTTTGTTTTTTTAGCATCCGTGCCTGCCGTGCTAATTCAGCGGGGGGTTTTTGTCAGGTGTTCATTTAGGTAAACTTGAGTTTCCTTTAGTTTTTTGGCCTGCCTCAGTATGTCATTTTTCACCCTCCTGTTCACAAAGCGCATCACAATTGATTTCTTTGTTTTGTTATCTTTCTTCGGTAAAGCATAACAGGCTGAGATCGCATTGGCTTCTACCTTAATGTCTTTATCATTAAGGAACTGAAGCACTTGGTTTTCTAGGGACATTGATTCACTTATGGAAGCATGTTCACCACTCAGTCCTGTTGCGGCATGGGCGTAGGACTGATATCTGATGTCTAGTCCACTTATAACTAGGTCATCAATGCGAGAACCTTGTTCAAGATCCTCGACGCGTTGCTCCAAAAGACGCCCGTGTTGCTCCAGGTCCATAATTTTTTTGTCTTTTTCTTTTATTATTGAATGTAGGGCTTGTACCTCTTGTATTAGGTTTATTATTTTGGCCTGTTGGTTAGTCATTTTGGCCAATTCTTCTAACACAAAGTTCAGAGATTTTTTAATTTCTTCCAATTCCTCTTTTTTGGGTGGCATTTTACTGACCTGTGGATAGAAATAAACAGAGAATCCGGCTAGGCTATCGCCGGCGCCTGCCTCCGTCTACCTGGCCAGTTATGTCGCACACCGCCGGCGCAGCCGGAATCCACCGATCACAGCCACTCGTCGCCGTCTGGCTGGGTGGCTCCTCCGCTGGGCCCCGTCACCGCCAATCGGAGGAGTTATTGTCTAATTTGACCTTGTTGGATTTTCTTTCCCCCTTTGTTATGTTATTCAGTTCCTTTTAACCTGTACTATCTGAAATAAATAAAGATTCAAATAAAGATTCATTCAAAGATTCATTTTTGTTTCTCTTTGAGAAATAATGCAACTTTGAGCTAGAAAACACAACTACACTGCAAAAGTGAAATATAAGTAAAATGAAATGAATTAAGGCTGTCTATGCTTGTTTTTTTGTTTTTTTTGTCTGACAAGATATTTATTCTTGCTGTGCAGTTTATGTGTAAAAAAAAAAAAAAATTTACATGCTTTCCAGTAGTTTTAACTTGTTTTACGCAATTTGATAAGTCAAATTTTCTTGCTCTGTTGGCAGATAATTTTACTTAAAATAAACAAAAAAATTCCGGCAATAGATAATTCTAGTTAAAATTAGAAAAAATACCTGCCAACAAAGTAAGATTAAATTGCTTAAAACAAGTAAAAACTTTGGTAGAGCAAGTAAAATCTTACAGAAAACTGCACACCAAAAAGAAATTCTGTCAAATTATCTTGTGAGAGAAAAACAAACTTAAAGCCTTGATTTAGGATATTTTATCTTCCTGAGATTTCTCTTTTTACAGTGTGACAGATACTGCCTTCAGCATAAAATTGCATCAGTGAAGTATTCCTGATTCAAACAAGCACAACAGCAGCAATGGAAAACCTGCACAGGTGGCTGGAAACACTGTAAATAGCATGTCTTACCTTTTCAGAAGTGCTTTCTTTTGGCCTTCTTTAAAGAAAAATGCTTCATTATGTCCTTTAAGTCCAGCTCATGAATATCGTCATACTCTGGATATATGCATGATCCAGTCTACTTTTTACCAAGTTCGGAGTCCATTGTCCCACGGACAGTTGTCTGATGTAAGCAATCATAGCCTTTCTTCTCCCTTCTGCTCCAGGTGAGGGCTTTAATGGCCCACCTGTCTCCTCTATGTGTAACTAGCAGCCTCCTCCACTCAAAGCTCCAGCTTAGAAAAATCCTTTACGCTTTGGGATTTTTTGAGCAGTTCGTTTTCCCGAAGCTCTTTTCCTCTCAATAATTTTATGAGCGCCACTTTCAAACTTTTTTCCAGACATTTTGACCGAGCTAATTGCTTCTTACCTCTCACTGGCACTTGCATAGTCACATGTCAGAACAATTCCTCTGATAGCTATTGTTACTGGTACCTACGTGGGGCACTTGTAAATTAGACCAATCAGCAGCCACATGTGAATATCAAGTGATGGACATAGAATTTGAACAATTAACAACAATGTGATCTTTTTTTATTGTCTCACGATAGGCTCTGAGCTTCATAGGCCCCTGGGCTTCAGCCCAGCCTAGCCCATTCATTAAGGCGGCCTTAAATTAACAGGACAACACACGTCCCACTTGGCACAAACGTATTTAGCCCAATAAACGGGACGTCCTGGCTAATCCGGGACAGTTGGCAACCCTAGGAGCCATATTTGCAAACATTCATAGCTTATGTTAAAGCTGTCTAGGGATTCAAAATCCAAGAGAATGAAAAAATAAACGCATTAGCCTGTAAACTGATGAAATATCTACGTTATAAGTAACCTCTTACTGGAGCTCCATACAATTTTCTACAAAGACGTTCTCTTATAAAACTCAGTAAACACATACCAATGTTGAGCTTTGATAATGTTCACGTAAACAAAATGTGAAACTTGTGTTCGGTTGGGTCACTGTTTAGTCTAATACAAGCTTCCGTAACCATCTAAAAGAGGAAATGTTGAAGATGTTTTCATAAGCTGAAGCAGCCCATCAGACTTTTAAACACACGTCTCATTCCACTAAATTATTTCCTTCTTTAGTTTAACTAATTACAGCTATGTTTTGGTCTGTTTAGTTACTTTGATATGTTTGCCTGAATCTCTTTTCATGGGTCATTGTATGTCACATTAGACAGCTTTTAGGAAATGGGTTGCTTAAAACAAAAAATTAAGTTATATATAATATTTTCAATAAATTTTGTGAAATTTCATGTTTTTTTTTCTTTTTTTTTTATTGGAAAAGTGCTTTTTTACCTGAGAAGCCATTTTTACTCAGCAATAACTCCAGAAATATCAATCCCGTGAACATGAAATTTGGTGAACACATATCATAGTATCTCCCAGCAAATTCAAATTATTTAAAAATTCAAAGACCATTTCAACAATATGCCATTAAGAATAACAAAATGCATTAATCGAATAATGGTTATATAGCTGATATATGAGGCCAGTTTTGAACAAGACGGGAAAATTGCCCCCCAACCTGGAAAAAGAGAAGTGTCCCCCCAAATCATAAAATTTTTATATCATGTTACATAACTGAATAAAATTACTTTGAACAACCAGTTCTAAGCAGAAATGAAAAAAAAAACAGTCTTCATAGATCTGCAACTTTTTTTAGATTTGCAACTTTTTCCTTAAAATTTTGTGACTTTTTTCTCTTAAATTTGCAACTTTTTCTCTATAAATTTTAGACATTTTCCTCACAAATTTGCTTTCTTTTCTTATAAGTCTGCAATTTTTTTCCTGTCAATTTCTATCTTTTCCTCAAAAATTTGTGACTTTTTTTCGATTAAATTTTCGTCGTTTTTCTCATAAATTGGCATTCTTTTCATAAATTTTCAACACTCGTCTGGATGCTGACTAAATTTTTATTCTTTGTAATTAAATTATAATTTGTGACATTTTAAATTTTTAAATTGGCATCTTTTATCATATCTTTGCACCACTATTCTTACAAATTTTGTGAAATTTCGTGTTTTTTCACCCTGGGAATTTTTTTCTATTTTTTGTTAATTGGAAAAGTGCTTTTTACCTGAGAATCCATTTTCATTCGGCAATAACTCCAGAAATATTCAAGATTGAAGATTCAAAGGCTTTATTATCATGTGCAGAGTTAAGAAATGCAACATTTCCTGAGCAATGAAATTCTTACTCTGCTCTCCGAACGAATGCCAAGGTAATAGATATACATCAATACTAATAAGGTAATAACACATCTAATACTAATGTCTGGTGGCACTTAGTGGGGGTTTCTCCACCCAGAACCGGATGTTGGGGGGGGTGGATAAAAGGACTGAATGAGGAAGAAGGAAGATGCACCGTGGCACCAGGGGGTCTTAGAGGTAACAGAAGGGAGTAATTAACCCCCAGGGTGACAGGAGTCACTCCAGAGTTTGCCAGAGCATGAGAGATAGTGATAAGCAAGGCTTCGTGTCCTCTGTTAATGTGCCAGACATGCTTTGTGTACTGTATGTAATGTCTTTTATCCTCGGGTCTCAAAGGCGGGAATAAAGAAGTATAAAGGTGAGCGCCCAGAGACCCCGGGAGAGAGTCTGTTTTCTGTGTTGGAGGTGAAATAAAGTTTGTGTGTCGTCCAGCTCGCTGTCCCGCCTGCTTTCATCTTCCACAGTGGTGACCCTAAGACGTGCAATAGAGAATGGGCTGAGCACCTCTGCAGAGGCAACCCAGAGGGAGAACACCAGCGTGGCATGTGCTGTCACAGTCTAGCTCTCGGACTTTTGACTCCGCAATCCGACCGCTTGGTTTTTACATGTGGAAGCCCAGTTCGCACTCCGCGGAATCTCCACGGATGACACTAGATATTATCATGTGGTCGCTGTGCTGGATGTGTGCGCCACACAGCAAGTAACAAGCCTGCTCCTGGAGCCGCTAGCCCAGGGGAAATACGACACGCTCAAGCAGATGCTGCTCCAATGTTACACCCTTTTGGACAGTGAGAGAGCAGAAAAACTCCTCACGTGCTCAGAGTTGGGTGACAGATCAGCTGTGGACCTGATGGAGAGCATGTTGGTGCTTAAGGGGAAGGACGACGACTCCTTCCTGTTCGCCCACCTCTTCCTCAGGAACCTACCAGCTACAGCAAGGGCGATCCTTGCCAACTCACTGCTGCTGGCGACCAAGAACTACCGCGCGCTTGCACAAGAAGAAGACCGCATCATCCTGGCGAACAGAGCCCTCAGTGTGCACCCAACGACACTGGCATCCATGAAGGACTCCAGCGAGGTCGAAGAGCCATTGGTAGTGGCTGGGACGGATGCCAAGAGACGCAGGAACGGGAAACAGCACAGCCAGCAGTCTGTGGCAGCTGCGACCGCTAGCGACAGGAACAAGCTGCTTTTCGTCACGGACACATGTTCTGGGAGACACTTCTTGGTAGACTCTGGCTCCCAGAAGAGGCTCACTCTGCCGGTCAGTGCGGACAGGTCGGCAGCAGGCAGCGGCCCCGAGCTTACAGGTGCCAACGGATCTAACATCAGGACGTTTGGTGAAAGGATGTTGACAGTATGCTTACACGGACACAATTACCAGTGGGACTTTGTGGTAGCTGCATGTTCTGTCCCTGTTTTAGGTGCTGATTTTTTATGTGCTTATGGATTGTTAGTTGATGTTACCAGCAGATGTTTAGTGGACACTGTCTCTTTTCCTCCTTGCCCTGCACAGCTTGGGGAATTGGGCCAACAACACATGCTAACGTTATAGCTCCAGGGGGTAAGTACCAGCATTTGCTTTCACAGTTCCCTGCACTCACGGTTCCCACTTTTTCTGCTACGGTAACCAAACACGGGGTGGAGCATTTCATAACAACAAAAGGCCCGCCGGTGTTCACAGACCCTCAGCACCTTGACACAGTTAAACTAGCCAGCGCGCAAGAAGAATTTGCCAACTTAGAGCGACTGGGCATCGTCAGGTGCTCCAACAGCCCGTGGGCATCTCCGCTACATATGGTTCCCAATGCCGATGGATCGTGGCGACCGTGCGGTGATTTCCGGCGCTTGAATAACACCATGGAACACGACCGGTATCCCATCCCGCACATCCAGGATTTTTCCGTGCATCTGGCTGGGACACGTGTTTTTTGAAAAGTGGACCTGGTCCACGGTTACCACCAGGTCCCAGTGCACATGGAAGACATTCCCAAAACAGCAGTAATAACTCCTTTTGGCCTTTTTGAGTTTTTACACATGCCATACGGGTTAAAGGGTGCGGCACAAACCTTCCAGAGAGTGATGGATGCGGTGCTCCGCGACTTGCCCTTAGTTTTTGTCTACTTGGATGACATTTTGGTGGATAGCGCATCGGAGGAGGAGCACCTTGCCCATCTCAAACAAGTTTTCCAGTAGTTGGGAGCACACGGGCTTATCGTTAACCCGGCAAAGTGCCAGTTTGGGATGCTGGTGATTGATTTTTTGGGTGACCGCATTTCGCCGGAGGGCGCGATTCCGCTGCCAGATAAAGTGCGCGCCGTGTCATATTTTCCACGTCCACAGACCGTAAGAATGCTGCAGGACTTTTTGGGAATGGTCAGTTTTTACAACCGTTTCCTCCCCCGGGCAGCCCAGCTGCTGCAACCGCTGTACAGCACGCTCAAAAAAAAGAAGCCCGCAGAAAACATCGACTGGACCCCCGAGCAAGTCCAGGCTTTCACAAACACCAAAACAACGCTCACTAATGCGGCTTTGCTAGCCCACCCCACCCCTTCAGCACAGATAGCACTCACCACAGATGCATCTGACATTGCCATTGGGGCAATGGTGGAGCAGTACGTCTCCAGTTCGTGGAAGCCACTCAGTTTTCAGCCATACTTTGCATGACAACAAACGCAAATACAGTACGTTTGAGAGTTATTGGCTCTCCACCTGGCGACGTGCCATTTCCAGTTTTGGCTGGAGGGGCGCAAGTTCACCGCGTTTGTTGATCATAAACCACTAGCGTACGCAATGTCTAAAGTCTCAGAACCGTGGTCGGCTCGGCAGCAACGACATTTGGTCGTGATCTCAGAATTCACAACCGACATTCAACACGTAGCCGGTAAGCTTAATGTCATGGCTGACTGCCTGTCGTGCGTGTTAGTCTCCCTGGTCTACATGGGAATAGATTTCCCCGGCATGGCCATGGAGCAAGCCGGGGACGCAGACATTTGCGCACTCCAGTCCACACCTACTGGGCTGAAACTGGAGAGCAGGGTGGTGCAAGAAGGGTGCCCCCCCCTTGCTCTGCGACATCTCGCAGAGACACTTATGCCCAGTGGTTCCGAGCTCTTGGCGCCAACACATTTTTGAGTCCGTCCACTCCCTTTCACATCCTGGCATGCGCATCTTGGTTAAACTAGTGGGGGCGAAATTTGTCTGGCCTCACCTACGCAGGGATGTGAAAGAATGGGCTGCAGCATGCGTCGCATGCCAGTGGGCCAAAGTGCACAAACACACCAAAGCCCCCTTGAGCCCTTTCAAATTCAGGCCAGGAGGTTTGACCACGTCCATATGGATTTGGTGGGCCCCCTTCCACCGTCACAAGGTATCACGCACCTTTTGACAATCGTGGACCTCACCACGCGTTGGCCTGAAGTGGTCCTGCTGGCTTCCACCACGTCCACTGAGGTTGCTCACACTTTCTTGTCAGCTTGGGTTGCACGGTTCAGATCCCCATTGGACATCACTTCCGACAGGGGTCCGCAATTCATTTTGAAACTCTGGTCTGCGATGACCGAGAGCCTGGGGGTCAAAATCCACCGCACCACTGCAGCCAAGTGAAGACAGTTTGTCGGTGAGTTTGTGGGGGATGACCATGTTGAAGGCGGAGCTGTAGTCGACAAAGAGCATCTTAATGTAGGAGTCTTTATCTTCCAGGTGGGCGGGAGAATAATGGAGTGCTGCAGCAATGGCATCTGAGGTAGACCTGTTGGGCTGGTAGGTGTACTGCAGGGGGTCCAGGGTATCCAGTATGCTGTCCTAAATGAGGGGCAGCACCACTCTCTCAAAGCACTTCACGATGATTGGAGTGAGTGCTACCGGTCTGTAATCATTCAGGCAGGTCGGCGGGCTCTTTTTGGGGAGGGGGACGATGGTTGTGGTTTTGAAGCAGGAGGGGACTATGTTCTGGTTGAGGGAAAGGTTGAAGATGGATGTGAGAACGTCAGTCAGCTCGGCAGCACATACTCTGAGGGCCCGCCCAGGGATGTTGTCTGGTCCTGCTGCCTTGCAGGGGTTGATATTCCTCAGTGCTTTGTTTACCTGGCCTGATGAGACTTTTAGTGGAGGGGGAGGGTGCGTGTGTCCATGTCTCTTCTCTGCACTGTAGCTGGTGGTCTCAAAGCGGGTGTAAAAGATGTTGAGATCATCCGGCAGGCTGTCTGTGAAGCTAGTGGTGATGCTGTTGGTCCTCTTGTAGTCTGTGATGTGTTGTGTGCCACATGCGCCCCGGGTCAGAAGTGGAGTAGAGGCTCTCCAGCTTTTCCCTGTACTGCCTCTTGGCTGTTGTTATAGCCCTCCTCGGTCCATACTTTGCAATTTTGTACTCAACCTCATTGTCTGATTTAAATGCAAGAGAGCGAGCACGCAGCATCTGACATACCTGATTGTTGATCCAGGGCTTCTGGTTGGGGAATTTCCTGACTTGTATGGTGGGTACGATGGTGTCAACACGTGCTGATGTACCCAGTCACATACTCAGCATAGTCCTGTATGTTTACAGAAGAGTCCTCCTGGGTGGCTGCAGCTTTAAACACATCCCAGTCTGTACAGGCAAAACAGTCTTGCAGGGTGCTCTCAGCCTCTGGAGTCCAGTGTTTAATTTGTTTAATAACAGGCTTTGTTTGTTTCAGCTTTTGTCTGTAGGCTGGGTACATAAGCAGATGGGATCTGACTGTCCGAAGTGGGGGCGGGGTGCCGCCCTGTATGCACCGCGTATGTTGGTGTAAACATGATCCATTGTGTTCTTATTGTGGGTGGGAATGTCCACATGCTGGTAATATTTGGGAAGTACAGCCCGTAAACTGCATTGGTTAAAATCACCAGCAACAATAAAAACAGCACTGGGATGGGTCATATCTACTGTGCTGATGACGTCATGTAGTTTGCGTAGCGCTGCTGTGTAGCTGCTTCACGGACAGATGTAAACAGCGGCCAAAAACAAGGCAGTGAATTCCCTCGGTAGATAATAGGGATGGCATTTCAGCAGTAAAAATTCCACATCAGCCGAACAGTGCTTGTAAACAGTCTGTACATCTCCACACCATGAGTTGTTTATAAACACCCCCCCCCCCGTCTTACCCAAGGATTCAGTTTGGTCTGCCTAGCGTGCTGAGTGAGTCTGTAGTTGAATGGCGCACTCAGGGACTCTGTCTGAGAGCCAGGTCTCACAGAAAATTAGGGTGCAGCACTCTCTTATCTCCTGTTGGTCTTCAGTCCTTACTCTTACTTCATCTAGCTTGTTTTCCAGAGACCATACGTTAGCTAGCAGGAGGCTAGGCAGCAGAGGACGGCTAGCACGGGCTTTTAGCCTAGCATGTAGCCCTCCTCTCTTACCTCACCTATGGCGCTGCCTCCGACACCCTCTCTTGAAGTCAGCATGCTCCTATCATATCAACGATGAACACATTTCCATAGTTCAAGTAGGTTCATTTTGTCTTCTTTTAATAATTTATCTTTTGTTCTTATTAAAGACAAGAATAGAAAGGAGATGTATGGCTCGGTGGATCTGACAGATCTGCTGAGCTGGCCCTGCCTACGAAAATCAGCTGATAAATCACCTGGCAGCAATCAGCTGACTCTTCTGACAAAGGCTGCAGTGTACAGTCGAAACATGTTAAGAAGGTAAATACATCTCCTTTCTATTCTTGTCTTTAATAAGAACAAAAGATAAATAAACATTTCCATAGTATCTCCCAGCAAATCCAAATTATTTAAAATTCAAACAAAGGTCATTTCAACAATATGCTATGAAGAATAACAAAATGCATGAATAAATGGTAGTGGGCAGCTCGGTGGTGCAGTGGTTAGCACTGTGGCAGCACAATAAGAAGGTCACAGGATCGATTCTACCCCTGACCATTGGTGACCCTTCTGTGTGGATTTTGCATGCTCTCCCCGTCTCTGCTTGGGTTTACCCCGGGTACTCTGGTTTCCTCTCACAGGCCAAAAACATGCAAGTTAGGTTAATTAGAGACTCTAAAATGGCCCTAGGTGTGAATGGATTGGCCCCGCACCGTGACTGCCTCATCCATCCAGGTATACAGAATAAAATAAATTAAAAAATAAATTGAAGAATACCCCCATTCCCCTTGTTAAAAAATAACAAATTGTCTACTGACAATGGACAAGAGCAGATTGTGATGAACTTGGGGGTAATATGTTTAAAAAAAACAACTTTTCATATGATCACTGCAACAGAGAGGAAAAAAGAGAGAAGATGTTAAAAAAAAAAAAACGGTCCATCTGACCACCGCTGCTGCTATCATTTGACAGTCTGGGTTTAGGACGAGTCAAATAAATTTTGTGTATCTGCTAACAATATGTGGCCAGCCATGGAAAAAACAGGAACAAGTCTCCTGAAGGGTATATTGAGCTATTTACAGATTCTAAAAGTGTGGAATCTAAGCTTTCCAATGATGTCTAACACATGGAAATCTGAAAAGATTTGAAGAAGATGTGGCCATTTGAATGTTAGCATCTCTCAAACTACTTCTCTGAGAAAATCATATTCAAAGTTTCCAAGGATTGTCACCTTCCAGGGGAGCCAGGCAGGGGCAGTAACAAAAGCTGGTCATTTGCCTGACTTAGCATGAACCCAACCCCCTTACAGTGCTTATCAAAAGGAGCTCTGGAAACCCCCCTTAAGCTGCTTAAGTAGCCATGTGCTTCTACCTGAACGTGCTGCTGATTGGCCGAAATGAATAACAAAGGCGTGTGAATAGCCAAACAAACTGGATATGTAAATCAGCTGTGGTATCCATGCCCCCGAAACTAGGAAGTGATCTCCCTGATATTTCCCTCTGAAACTACTCGATTACAAATACAAAGTTTACAGTTTTAAAATTTTCCACACTGTTAATTGAAGCATGGAGTAGCTTCTTTATTATTTCAACTAGTATATTTTGCAAAAAAAAAAAAAAATCACAAATTTAAAAAAAAAAGTATGTGTTTTTTAGGAATCATGTCAGGCCGACTTGTTGCTGGTTTACTCATGGCGGGTCACATATTTTGAATATGGGCCGTTGTTTTTCCGACTCACTTTGGAAGCTTTTGACTCACTCAGAAGGTCATGAAAATGACTATGCAATGATAAATATACAGTATAAGTTTATTTCCTGTGGAAAAACTTCAAGCTGCTTCCATGCTGTCTTCATGTGGAAATTTGCAGAATAAATATGACGTAACAGAGGAATATTACAAATATTCACTATATTTGCTGTCTCCATCGTTGGTTAGTGGGTCAAAGTAAAGATCTGTTAAGTATCTTTACATAGATTTGATTTTTAAAATCAAATGTAAACTTGACCCACGGGTTAAAAATGTATCGAGTGAAACACCCTGTTCATCTATGGAACCAGCAGAGTGTCTGACCCCTTTAGATGCTGAAGAAAAGGACTTGATGCAAGCAGCTTCTCTAACAGTCTGAATCACTCAGTTTTGCTCGTGTGGTGCCGGTGTCGATACAGACTTCTTTACAGCTCTGACAGTTCTGTCAGTATTTTGTCAGTGTTTTCCATCATGTTTTCTTTCCCAGCAGTTTGTTTCTGCTCCCTCTAGATAGATATAGCATGAGTCATTCCACCCCCCAACTTCACTCCCACAACTTTCTCAAAGAGCTCCTTGATACGTGAGGCCCACTCATTTTACACTCAATAGAACCCTCACTGTCCTCTGCTTCTTTAAACAGACCTGGGACCAGCAAGTCCTAGAGGGAGAGGAGAAAAAAAAACTCATCCCCAATCCCCTTGACCTTCATGACGATACGCCCACGTATCTCTGGGCTGCATTGGTTAGGCTCGACTAGGTTTGGTGCGGCAAGGCTTTGGGATTTTCCCTCAGCGGGATCTGTTGATTTGCCGAGGTTTGGGTTGGGTGGAGAGTTTCAGTCATTCCAGTGATTTCTGTTTTGTTTTCCTCTGATTATGCTGTTATGGGTAAAAGAGGGCAAGAGGTATGTGATGAGCTACCAGGACACTGTCGAATTTACAAACCAAATACAAATGTAACTAGAAAGCACTTGGAGTGCAGCCTCCATCAAGGAATTGTCTCCCTCGTATTTTAATTTTGCACATCTTGTTTGAGTTCTGCTGTTAACAAATATATAGACAAAAACACACAGGTGCAAACATAATCACAGATCCTCAGAGATTTTAATTCCCAGAAGTTTGAACATGGCCAGTGACTAATGTACAGTGGTGGGTGCTGTACTTTTTTTTCTAGTGTCAATAATCATTTCTTTTGTGTCACTGGTATTAAGAGAGAGGTTATTGTCCTGACACCACATCACAAGGCTGGCCACCCCCTTGGGTATGCCGTCGCATCACACCCAGAAACCAGTACAATAATGGTAGCATCATCTGCAAATTTAATAATACTGCTGCTATTCTGGAAAGCAGTACAGTCATTTGTAAAAAGTGAGTACAGCATGGGACTCAGAACACTACCTTGTGGAGTTCCTGTATTTGTGATTACTGTCTTTGAGGTGTTCTCCAGCCTTACTGACTATGGTCTGCCTGTAAGAAAGTCCTTGGCCCAACTTCAAAAGGTACGTGGCATTTAACAGGAACTGATACTCCTTCCTTGGTAATTACCCAGTAAACTTGTACACAGTAAAATGGACACAATAAAAATACACAACTACATAAAACATACATTTACAAACCCCAGTTCCAATGAAGTCGAGATGTTGTCTAAAACGTAAATAAAAACAGAATACAATGATTTGCAAATCCTTTTCAATCTGTGTTCAATCTCATACACTATAAAGCCAATATATTTAATGTTCAAACTAATAAACTTTATTGTTTTTTGCAGTATTCACTCATTTTAAAATATGATGCCTGCAACATGTTCAAAAAAGCTGGGACGGGGCAAGAAAAGACTGGGACAGTTGAGAAATGCTCAAAAAAAATTTCAATGAAACCTGGCATGAGGATTTCACGTCCTCATGATGCAAAATTACACACAATACTTGTGCTTGTGAAATTTTGCTTTCATGGATGTCAACATGCACATGCAGGCTTGCAACAGACTCAAAGTTGAATAGAATTTCAAGAGTTTTTATTGTCACTACCAGTTTTTGTTGCCGCAAATAAATTTAGAATGTGTTCAAAACCCCGAAAATCACAACATTCGTGAACATTCCTCAGCATTCACAGCTCCATGAGATACATGCTTCAGGAACCAATGAGCTGAAAGAATAGTTTCACTTCTCCACAAAAAGACCACAATTGAAAATTTGATCCTTGAGGTCTCTGATTTTTTTCCCTTAACTTTCACTAGAAAAGAATATAGCAATGCAAACTAGAGCTGACAATTGCTACAGGCCGTATGATACGATATAATCCCGATACTTGGGCCACGATATAATATTATCGTGATCTTGCGTTGAGTATCGTGATATTCATATATTGCAGTTTTCCCATCCCAGTCTTTATCTTGTCCAACTCCTGGCTATATCCCATGAGTCATTGTTTGATGTGCTGATCTAACCAAACAGCGTGCCTTCAGCACATTCTAGTGGACTTAAAATCAGTTGGTTTTTATTAATCTGGTACCCCAAAAACTGAGTTTGTATTAGAAACATGCATTAATACTTTTATTATATAAAATACTCTGATACTGGGGTTTCTGAATCGATACAGTATTATTGACGCAAAGTGTTGTTGTTTTTTTCAAAAAACAACACAACAAAATCAGATCTGTTATCCAGTTTCTGGCTCAGTTCCAATTTTATTTTAACAAGGCCAAAACAATATAATGGCAATTTCAGGTTGTTCTGTTTTCGTTTAAGAAGTGAAATATTGAAAGAATGAAGAGTACACGGATTTCAGTGTTGGGTCAAAAATATTGAGACCAAAAGTGTTTCCCCCTTAAGCTGTCATTTGTCACTTACCGTATTGGTGCTACCTTTATGCTGTTAAAACATACAAACAGAATGCACCAAGATCTTTCCTCTCATCCATCCTCTGTTGCAATCAAGTCAAACCATTTCTGACTCTTGGCTGTCTCTTTATAGATCCATACTACCAGGACCCAGCCAGGTGTAACCCAGGTGAGGCTGACGTTTCCATTTTTCTGAGATGTAACGCCTTCAACATGAACCACTGTACTGTGTGTTAGTAAACTAGACTTGTTTTGATGCACTAGATGTAAAGAGCAATGTAGGATTGAACAGTGTAACTGAATCTCTCCATTAAAGTGCTAATTCAAGACATTGTCCATCTGTTCTTGATTTGATTCACCCAACAGAATCCAGTCCAGACTTCCCAATGGATTCCAGCAACCTCCACTGCAGAGGACCAAATGGAGGTAACTGTCCTGTCTGTGTTGGGCGCAAAAGGGAACAAAAGTGTGTTCTCATATCACTATGGTGTTCAGGGTGGGATCTCTGTTAAACGATATTCTATACTCTGTTTGACATGTACATGGATGGGCACATTTGGTCTGAAATTGGGAACTGTTGAGTTGGAGAATGCTCCTTCTGCATACTTAATGCTAAAAATGCCAGCATGGTATTTTTGTTGAACTTTTTAAGACATGTGCTTCCATTTTTCTACTTTATTACATCACAGTATTTAAATTATTTACACTTTTTGCTAAAAATAGAAATGAAAAAATGAATCTCTTAAAGCTCTATTGTGGAGAGTGCAAATAAAGGAACCAGACTTGCACAGCAGATGAACTTTATTTCTGTCTCTCACTTCATTCATACACAGAAAAAGACTCTTCCAACACACCAGGGTCCCTCCTTTTATATCACTCCATTCCTTCCCCCTGCTGCCTGAAATCTTGCATCACAATACATTCAACCATTCACCCCTTACTGTCCCCGCAGCCAGTCCTTCCTGCTGCATTACCATAACTTCTCCCATTACAATACGTATTGACCTACTCTGTTTAATCCCCCACGCTCTACCGGCAGAGGAATTATTTACCTCCCCTCTGCTTGCAGTCTGAGATGAATATCCCAGCGTGGGTTCCCTACATGCCTGCCCCCCCCCCCCCAGAGTCTCAGACTGAGTTTCAACCCTCACGTCCTTTTGGCTTCAGTCTCCTCCCATATCTGCTGTAACGAGGGTTCCTCGACTCCACGGCGCTGTTGTGCCGGTGGGGGGCTCTTGGGGGTGTGTCTGTCTGCGGGTGGGCAATGGCGAGGGGGGGCGACATTCGACTTGTCCGTGTGGCTGCTCTGATGAATCTTTTACCTGGGGAGTTCTCAGTGGGGATCTTCCACGCCAAGGAGCCCGAGCCAACATCACTTGCTCGTCCGCCACCACAAAGGCGGGCTTAAGTCCGTCTATACATATTTTCTCCCGATGACCCCCCCAAATCTAACAAAAAATGTTTGTCTGCTGGTTCCAGCACTTTGAACGGGCCATCGTAGGGTGGGCGCAATGGGGGGCGGTGGGCATCATGCCTGACAAACACGAACGCCGAGTTCTTTAAAGTTTTTGGCACAAAAGCGCGTGGAAAACAGTGGTGGGCCGGGCCCGGTAGCATGCCTGTATCTGCGCTATGCTGCGAACGCTGAGACAGATAGTTGTCCGGTGCGGGATTATCTGGTAAAAATTCCCCGGGGAGCCGCAGTGGCTGAGAAAAAACAAGCTCCGCCGGGGAAGCCTCCAAATCCTCTTTTGGTGTGGAACGCAACCCTAACAGAACCCACGGCAACCAGTCTACCCAATTTGCATCCGTAAGCGAAGCCCTGAGCTCTGCTTTCAGTGACCTATGGAAACGCTCACATAACCCATTGGCCTCTGGGTTGTACACGGTTGTGTGATGAATTGCTACACCCAGGCTATGGGCCATCGCGGACCAGAGGTCGGAAACAAACTGAGGGTCCCTATCGGACGTGTGTCCGACGGGATGCCAAAACGTGCTACCCATGTTGTCAAAAAGGCATGCACCACGTCCACTGATGTGGTTGCCACTAGCGAGACTGCTTCTGGCCAGTGTGTGGTGCGGTCCACCACTGTCAGAAGGTGCGTGAACCCATGCAATGGCTGGAGGGGGCCCACGAGGTCCACTTGAACGTGGTCGAACCTCTTAGCCGGTATACGAAATGGCTCCAAAGGGGCCTACGTGTGTCTGTGTACTTTGGCTCATTGGCACGCTACACAGGCTGCAGCCCACTCTTTCACTTGTTTGTGCAGGCCTGGCCATACGAACTTCAGTCCCACCATTTTGACTGACGCACGCACTCCTGGGTGCGCCAGAGCGTGAACTGACTCAAACACTCGGCGGTGCTAAGCAACTGGGACCACCGGGCGCGGGCGTCCCATGGAGACGTCACAGATTGGGGGGGGGGGGGGTGGTTCCGTCTTGCAGTACTCTGCTCTCCAGTCTTAACCCTGTTGGTCCAGACTGCAGCGCGCACACGTCCGCATCGCCAATCTGCTCTGCGGCCATGGCTGTATAATCTATCCCTATGCAGACTGGGGCCACTACTGCACGTGAGAGGCAGTCCACCACCACATTCAGTTTACCGGCCACATGCTGAATAAAGGTCGTAAACTCCGAGATCGCGGCTAGCTGTCTCTGCTGCTGACCCGACCATGGTTCCGAAACCTTGGCCATTGTGAACGTTAGTGGCTTGTGGTCCACGAACGCAGTGAAGCTGCGCCCTTCCAGCCAGAACTGGAAGTGGCGTATGGCCAGGTGGAGAGCCAGCAACTCCCTGTCGAATGCGCTGTATTTACGCTCACTGTCGCGCAAGAACCGGCGACACGTTGCTCCACAACGGCCCCTATGGCCACGTCCAAGGCGTTGGTAGTGAGCGCTATCCGAGCCGCCGGGTCCGGGTGCGCCAACAGTGCAGCGTTTGCCAGGGCTGTTTTAACCTCAGAGAATGCCTACTCCCCCTCCGGAGTCCAGTCGACACTGTCCGCCGGTTTCCGTTTCTTGAGCGCGGCGTACAATGACTGCAAGAGCTGAGCTGCACGGGTGAGGAACCGGTTATAAAAGTTAACCATCCCCAAAAACTCTTGCAGCGCCCTGACTGTCTGAGGCCGGGGAAAATTCGCCACGGCGCACACCTTGTCCGGCAAGGGTATCGCTCCGTCCGGTGAGATGCGGTGCCCCAAAAAATCAATCCCCGTCACGCTGAACTGGCATTTCGCCGGGTTGATTATTAACCCGTGCTCCTCCAACCTCCGGAAAACTGTCCTGAGCTGGGTTACGTGTTCGTCCTCGGACGCACTGGCCATGAGGATGTCATCCAGGTAGACAAACACAAACGGCAGATCGCGCAACACCACATTCATCATGCGTTGGAATGTCTGCGCCGCGCCTTTTAATTAAGATTGGGTATGTCCTCCGTGCGCATCGGGGCCTGGTGGTAACCATGGACCAGGTCTCTTTTAGAAAAAATACGTGCCCTGGCGAGGTGAACTGAAAAATCCTGAATATGGGGAATCGGGTAGCAGTCATACGCTGTGGCGTTATTCAATCTGCGGAAATCTCCGCACGGTCGCCACGATCCCTCGGCCTTAGGGACCATGTGTAGTGGAGATGCCCATGGGCTGTTTGAGCGCCCGATGATGCCCAACCTTTCCAAGTTGGCAAACTCCTCACACGCTATGGCCAGTTTAGCTGCGTCCAAGCGCCGAGATTGTGCGAAAACGGGCGGCCCAATGGCGGTGATAAAGTGTTCCACCCCGTGTTTAGTGATGGCCGCCGAAAACGTTGGGACCGTGAGTGCTGGGGACTGAGTGAGCAGTGTGTGGAACTTACCTCCTGAAGCTGTGACGTTGGCTAGCGTTGTTGGCCCGGCCCCTCGAGCTGTACAGGGGAGAGAATCAAAAGACATTGCATTAATCAGGCGTCTGTTAGCAATATCAACTAGCAGCCCGTGTGCACACAGAAAATCAGCTCCCAAGATCGGGAAACTGCATGCCATTATGACGAATGTCCACTCGTACATACGGCCGTGTGGGGATACAGTCAGTGTCCTCTCACCAAAAGTCCTAATGTCCGAACCGTTTGCGGCCATCAGTTTGGGGCCGCTAGCTCCCGCTAGCCGGTTGGCGTAGGACAGCAGAATGAGGCTCTTTTGGGAGCTGGTGTCTATGAGAAACCGTCTCCCCTAGCGTGAGTCCGTCACGTAGAGCAGCTTGTTTTCTTCACCGGCGGTTGCAGCTGCTACTGACTGCCGGCCTTGGCGTTTCCCGAACACTTGAATTGGCACGGTGGCACACATCGGCGTGCGTTCTCTCCAAAACGGCGGTGGTAGGAGCAGAGCGTGTCTCTCTGGCACTTTCTGGCCCCTGCTGCCGCTACCGTCGCTGGCTCCTCATCTCCGCTGGTCGTCTCACTGGGTTCCGACCCCGCCGCGTTCACTGTGAGGGCTCTGGTGGTGAGGATGATCCGATCTGCCCCCTGGGCTAGCGCACGGTAGTCGCGTGCAGCCAGCAACGGCAAGTTGGCCAGGACCGCTCTTGCCTCTGTTGGGAGGAAAAGGTGGGCAAACAGAAAATGCCTGTTGTCCGTGCCCATCAACGCCAACATCTTCTCCATCAGTTCAACCACCAACCCATCTCCTAACTCGGAGCGCCTCAGGAGCCTCTCTGCTCTCTCACAGTCCAAGAGTGTGTAGCGCCGTGTCAGCGCGGCCTTGAGAGCCCCGTATTTATCATGGGCTGGAGGCTGTTGGTGCAGGCTCGCTACTTGCTGAGTCGTGCGAGCGTCCAGCGCTGCAACCACATAGTAATATCTGGTGTCATCTGCTGTTATTTCCCGGACGGCGAACTGAGCCTCCATATGGTGGAATCAAGACCGCAGGTCGTGCAGCCAAAAGTCTGGTAGTTTGACCGAAATAGCACACGCGTTGCTGGGGCTCTCCGTCCGGGCCGTCTCTCGGATGCTTGCCACGTTGCTGGGGCTTCCCATCCGGGCCAACTCCGGGGTTCTTTTCTCGTGTTCCATAATTCGTCAAGGGTCACCAGTGTGGAGAGTGCAAATAAAAGAACCAGACTTGCACAGCAGATGAACTTTATTTCTCTCTCTCACTTCATTCATACACAGAAAAAGACTCTTCCAATACACCAGGGTCTCTCCTTTTATATCACTCCATTCCTTCCCCCTGCTGCCTGAAATCTTGCATCACAATACATTCAACCATTCACCCCTTACTGTCCCCGCAGCTACTCCTTCCTGCTGCATTACCATAACTTCTCCCATTACAATACGTATTGACCTCCTCTGTTTAATCCCCCACGCTCTACTGGCAGAGGAATTATTTACCTCCCCTCTGCTTCCAGTCTGAGATGAATATCCCAGTGTGGGTTCCCTACACTATCAGCTTTAAAGGCTAAAAACATGTATATTTTTGGCTAAAAAATGACTTTTAATATGCTAATCATTTAGTGCTAACATGATTCAGCTTTAGCTTTTAAGCTTTAACCATTTATTTAGTATTTTTTAGAAAATTTTCTTCAAGTTTATACTATTTTGCGTTTATGGGGCTGTCACTGAACTGCTGAATTATTTGGCCTAAATGAAGAACATACAGCAAAAACAGAATAGGACCCAGAACTGAGCCTTGAGGTACTCCACATCTGTAGATTCAGACATGATCTGGTTTGCAAGAACACTGAAACTCCTACCAGACAAATATGAAAACCACTTTAAGACAGATCCAGACATTCCAACCAAATTGTGCAATATTATTATCATGATGCCATGATTGACTGTATCAAAAGTTGCGAATAGATCTAGCAAGACTTGCACTCTAGGTGCTCTTGTGGTTGTTTTTTCAGATCAGAATGAACTGTTATGTCACTGACGTTCCTTTTACATATTAGTTAAATATGTAAAAGGGAGATGCCGCCATCAGTGTGTGATTGTGTGTGTGAATGGGTGGATAGCAGGATCTGTAAAGCGCTTTGGTCATCTCGAGATGAGAATAAAAGCACTATATAAGTGAATGCCATTTACCATTTACCATTTAGTTGCCATACACTTGTTGGCACTCCTGCTGTTGCATTGTGGAACAGCAGGAGTCTCTGTAAGGGACTTGGTTAGTAATCACCTCCTGGGATCATCACTTCCTTGTGGTAACGTATCGTCACTTCCTGTTTTGCTGTCTGCCTGTGTGGTTTGCTCTCCAGCCACTAGCTATGGCTACTAGCTCTCCTTCCTCTCCTTCTCTGGTGTGCTCTCTCTGTCAGATGTTTAGCTACACCTCTGCCTCTTTTAGTGATAACGGTAAATGTAATAAATGTTGTCTTTTTGAGGCGCTCGAGGCGAGGTTGTCTGATTTGGAATCCCGGCTCCGCTGCATTGAAACACCGTCTGCGCCAGTTACTCTTGACGGACGCCCCTTAGCTGCAGTGGGGCTAGCTAGCTTAGGCCCCATTGTCAGCTGTCCCCCGGCTCTCCTCAGCAGCGAGGAGACTGGGTGGGTGACGGTGAGAAGGAAGCCTAGTCGCAAAGCCCCGGTACACCACGAACCTGTTCACGTTTCTAATCGTTTTTCCCCGCTCAGCGACACACCCGCTGAGGAAAAAACTCTGGTCATTGGCGACTCTGTAGTCAGAAACGTGAACCTAGAGACTCCAGCGGCCATAGTCAAATGCATTCCTGGGGCCAGAGCAGGCGACATCGAGTCAAATTTGAAAATGCTGGCTAAAAGTAACTGTAAATATTCCACAATTGTTATTCACGCCGGCATTAATGACATCCATCTCCAGCAGTCGGAAGTCACGAAACTTAATATAGAATCGGTGTGTGACTTTGCAAAAACAATGTCTGCCACTGTAGTATTCTCTGGGCCCCTCCCCAATCTGACCAGTGATGACATGTTTAGCCGCTCGTCATCCTTGAACCGCTGGCTGTCTGTGTGGTGTCCTAAAAATGACGTGGGCTACATTGACAATTGGAGCTCTTTTTGGGGAAAACCTGGTCTTATGAGACGAGACAGCATTCATCCCACTTTGGATTGTGCTTCTCATTTATCTAACAATCTGGCATCTTTTTTATCCAAATTTCTAAAAACCTGACCACTCAGAGTTGGGACCAGGAAGCAGAGTCGCAGTCTTACACGCCTCTCTGCAGCTCCTCTTCATCCGCCACCCCTCAGCTTAGCCCCTGTCTTGCCCATCAGGGAATCGTTGTCTGCTCCCTCCAAAGTAAATAAAAATATAATGTATAAGCATCCCAAAGTGATAAAGCAAAATATTGGTAAAACTCAAATTAAACATAAAGCCTCTAAATTGAATGATTTGGCCTCTGTTCCTCCTCATAATTTAAAAATTAAATGTGGTTTATTAAATATTAGGTCTCTAACTCCCAAGTCTCTGTTAGTCCATGATCTGTTAATTGATCATCAGATTGATTTAATTTCCCTTACAGAGACTTGGTTAGGGCAAGAGGATTATGTTGGTTTAAATGAATCAACTCCCTCTGGTTATTTAAACTGTCAAAATCCCAGAAGTTCTGGTCGTGGAGGAGGAGTAGCAACAATTTACCATTCCAAATTACTAGTTAATGTAAAGCAAAAAACATGTTATAATTCCTTTGAGGGCCTGGTCCTCAGTATTGGGCACTTTAGCAATTTTAGGTTAAACCCAATTTTATTTGCCATAGTTTATCGTCCCCCATCAACCTACTCAGAATTTTTATCCGAATTTGCTGATTTCTTAGCTGATTTAGTACTGAAATCTGATAGAATAATTATAGTAGGGGACTTTAATATACATGTGGATGTAGATAGTGACTGCCTTAATGTGGCATTTAATTCAATATTAGGCTCAATTGGGTTTTCTCAGAAAGTAGGAAATTCTACTTATTACCTCCACCATACATTGGACCTTGTTCTGACATATGGCATAGAAATAGAAAATCTTGTAGTGTCTCCTCATAACCCTGTACTGTCAGACCATTGTCTGTTAACCTTTGATTTTACTATTTCTGACTATTTGGCTCCTAAAGAAAAATATTATTACAGTAGATGCCTCTCAGATGATGCTGTTACCAAATTTATGCAGATTGTTTCCTCTATGCCATGTGTCAACACAACGGAAATAAGCTATAGACAGCTTGCTCCTTCTGTAATTGATAACATGGTGGATAGTGTTTCAGCTTCTCTGCATCAGACTCTAGACTTGGTGGCCCCCTTAAAAAAGAAAAAGTCTAATCAGAGATTTCTAACTCCTTGGTTCAACACAGAAACTCGTAGCTTAAAACAGAAGACTCGTCAATTAGAAAGAAAATGGTGCTCCACTAATTTAGATGAAATCTATTTAGCTTGGAGAAATCATCTTTTAATTTATAAAAAATCTCTTAGAAAAGCTAGAACGAGTTATTACTCTGCATTAATAGAAGAGAACAAGAATAATCCCAGGTTTCTTTTCAGTACTGTAGCCAGGTTGACAAAGAGTCAGGACTCTGTCAATCCTAGCATTCCCTTAGAGCTTACTAGTCAGGACTTTATGAACTTTTTCAATAATAAAATTTCATCCATCAGAGATAAAATCAATCAGATTCTTCCCACAGTTAACTTAAATACTGTAACTACTACAACTCCTTCTATTGATGTATGTCTTGATGAGTTTACTCCAGTCGACCTTTGTGAGTTAGACAAAATAGTTTCCTCATCCAAACCTTCAACTTGTCTTTTAGACCCTATTCCTACCAGGTTATTTAAAGAAGTCTTGCCACTTATTGGTAGCTTTATTCTTCATATAATCAATTCTTCATTAACTTTAGGCCATGTACCGCAGGCTTTTAAAATGGCTGTAATTAAACCCTTACTCAAAAAGCCAACGCTAGATCCAGGAGCTTTAGCTAACTATAGACCTATCTCTAATCTCCCTTTTATTTCAAAAATCTTAGAAAGAGTTGTTGCTACGCAATTATTTGACCACCTGCAGGGAAATGGTTTACTTGAAGAGTTTCAATCTGGGTTTAGAATCCATCATAGTACTGAAACAGCCTTAGCGAAGGTCACTAACGACCTCCTCATTGCATCTGATAATGGACTAGTTTCTGTACTTGTCCTTTTAGACCTTAGTGCAGCTTTTGATACTATCGATCATAATATTCTACTTGATAGATTAGAACACTATGTTGGACTTAATGGAACTTCGTTGCAGTGGTTTAGATCTTATTTATCTGATAGGTTCCAGTTTGTTCATATAAATAATGAGTTTTCTTTCAACTCAAAGCTTAGTCATGGAGTTCCACAGGGATCTGTGCTAGGCCCTACTCTTTTTAGTTTATATATGCTTCCGTTAGGCAACATTATTAGAAAGCACTGTATACATTTTCATTGTTTCAGAATCAGATTTATTGCCATTGTTCATGTAGTACACAAACTAGGAATTTGTCTTGGTGCAATGCTGCAACATTAAACATGATAAAATAAAAGAAATGTTATGCAGATGACACACAATTATACCTGTCAATGAAGCCAGATGATAGTAATCATTTAGCCAAGTTAGAAGCCTGTCTTAAGGAAATCAAAGCTTGGATGACTTGTAATTTCCTGCTATTAAATTCAGATAAGACTGAAGTCATTCTTGTTGGTCCAAAAAACCTTAGAAATTCCTTTCCAAATCAAACTTTAAGTTTGGATGCGATTACTCTTTCTCTTAATAGCTCTGTGAGGAACCTTGGAGTTATTTTTGATCAGGATTTGTCCTTCAATTCACATATTAAATTTGTTTCTAAGACTGCCTTCTATCATTTGCGTAATATTGCCAATATTATAATATATATTATAATTATATAATATATTATATTATTAATATTAATTATTATATTAATAATAATAATAATATATTAATTATATTAATATATAATATTATATATTTATAATATATATAATATATATTAGGAGCATCTTGTCTCAGAGTGATGCTGAGAAACTGATCCACGCTTTTGTTAGCTCGAGATTAGATTATTGTAATTCTTTATTATCAGGCTGTCCTAAAACATCTTTAAAAAGTCTTCAGCTGATCCAAAATGCTGCAGCAAGAGTTTTAACAGGTACTAGAAAGAGAGATCATATCTCTCCGGTTCTGGCCTCTCTTCATTGGCTTCCCATAGAGTTTAGAATTGAGTTTAAAATCCTTCTTCTTACTTATAAAGCTCTAAACAATCAGGCTCCTTTTTATTTAAAAGATCTGATACTACCATATTATCCTAACAGAGCACTACGCTCCCAAAATGCAGGATTACTTGTAATACCTAGAATCTCCAAAAGTACAATGGGAGGCAGAGCCTTCAGTTATCAAGCTCCTCTTCTGTGGAATCAGCTGCCAATCTGGATTCGGGAGTCATACTCGATCTCTGTTTTTAAGAATAGGGCTAAAACCTACCTTTTTGATATAGCCTACAATTAGGGAGGGATCATGTGTTTCTGAACCCTCCCTTAGTTATGCTGCTAATAGGTTTAGTCAGCCGGGGGACCTCCAGTAATGCACTGGGCCTCACTCCTTTCCTCACTCTCAATGAAATATTTTTTTTTTGCTGGTCATTAACATTTGTTTGTTCTCTCCCATAGATTGAGTCCCCATCGTGCTGTTTGCTCTCTACATGTCTGTTCTTTTCTTCTTCTCTATCCCCTCACCCCCCAGCCAGTCGCAGGAGATGACTGCCCCTCCTTGAGCCTGGTTCTGCTGGAGGTTTCTTCCTGTTAAAAGGGAGTTTTTCCTCTCCACCGTCGCCAAGTGCTTGCTCACAGGGGATCGCCTGATTGCTGGGGTCTTTCTGCAACTGTGGGGGTTCCCCCTACAGTTGATAGTGCTATGAGATGACTGTTGTTGTGAAATGGCGCTATATAAATAAAGTTGAATTGAATTGAATTAAGATCTGAGTCACAGTGTTGTTGGGTAAGAGTGCCCATTCTGTTAAAATAATTATCTCCATAAAGGAGTTTATAAGCAATGCCTGTAAAGAAAAAGGATAAGTTATTTGGTCTCTTTAAGCACTATCAGCTTTTAAGGCTGAAAAATTACGTATATTTTTGGCATGACATTTAATATGCTAATCAGGTTCAACTTTAGTGTTAACATGGTTCAACTTTAGGCTTTAAGCTAGGATTTTTAATCTTTAATCATTTAGTTAGTATTTTTGAGAATTTTCTTCAAGTTTATGCTGCTTTGCTTTTATGCTAGCATTTTGTAAGGTTAGGCTGGTTTAGCTTTTAAGCAAGTATTTTTTAACTTTATTGAACTTTAAGCTAATTCCTATTTTATGTTAATGTATACATTGTAACATTTTAGCCTTTTAAGCATTTTTTATTTTTAAGCAGATAGTATCTTTTTTTTTCAACTTAAAGCCAACTTTAAGCTTTTATGCTAACACTGTACGATATTATTCCATCTTAGTTTTAAAGCTAGCATTTTTAAGCCAACTTCCCTTAGCTAAAGATATTTTTACTTTCATGCCAATGTTTTATATATATTAGGGCATTTTAGTTATTTATCTGTTTTAATCTTTTATTTAGCATTTTTAAGCTGTTTGTCATTTAGCTCTTTTAGTTTTTAAAGGTGATGGAGACAACATTGGGACCTCTTGGCCTGTAGGTGTCACTTGCCTCACTAGAATATTTTACTACCTGGTGCAGACCAACATCAACACGCAGCAGAGCTTGTTCTACAATCTCAGTTCTTTGGTGATTATGAGCCAGATGCAGCGTATCCAGCGAGGACTCTCTTTTTGTTGGATGAAAAGTATTTTTTTCATCAAGAGATAATTTTTTTGAAGAATATAAAGACTTTAATTCTGCACATTTGTAGACATTTTGTTGATGTATAATTTTTTAAATATATGTTTGTTTTCATGAAAATACTATCTAGAATACCTTTAAACTAATTTTGGTCAATTTTCAGTTATTTCCACTTTTAAGTTAATATTGGTACACTTGAAACTATTTCAGGTTTTAAGCTATTTTTTTCAGCTTTAAGATACTTTGTTTTAAAGCTATAATTTTCAGCTTTAAGGTAGTCTAGTTTTTAAGCCAGTATATTTTAACCTCTTTTTTTTAAGCGTTTCAGGGGAACATTTCCAACAATTCACACTGTATTTTTGTGCCATTTTTTTACACTTTGTGTCAGTTTTTTATCTAAAACTTCTGATGAAAGTTGTTTTTTTAAATGTGTATTTGTAGATAACTGCAGATGTAAGACGGTGCGAATGAACTTGAAAACCTACCAGAAGAACAACTACAACTACGGTGAGTCATCAGGGAGTTTGTCACAGGAATATCCTTGCCATTTCTCTTCTCAAAGAGGGCACAACTATGCCCTCAGATCAGGTAGAGTCTATCCTGGGCACAAGCAACTGACTTGCATGCTTAATTATGTTTCAGGGATTAAAAAAAAAATGCTTTTCTGTGGTTATACATTGGTTTGCTCTGACTTTGTGCTGTTCAGCATGACAACTGAAAATGCAAAAACATGTCCAAGGCAAAGAGTCTGCATAAGAGGTTAGTGATATTTAAGTCTTTTAAAGGGCCTAATCAGTTGACGCCATTTATTTGATTAATTTGACATCAAAATGGGTAAACGGGAAGGTTTTTCTTTGGATCAATTTGTGAGACTTTCCCCGGTCTTAAGAGCCATTTAGTTATGTTAGAGATGAACTAAAATGTACTGCATGAATGTTTATAATTTAGCAAGTAAGATGGATATGTTTGGATAAAAGCTACGTGCTAAGTTTGAAGAAAAATGGTTGAGATGTTTTGCTGAAGCTAAAATTACAAACATATTCCAATCAAGTAGAAGGATGGGACTGAGTCATATGTTACCACAAATCTATCAAAGGGTCAGAGGAAAGAGGAAAGCAGGCTGGGTGATCTCTATGAATCACGATGAGTCAAAAGTGAATCACATTTTCTGAATTTTCTAAACATAAATAAATGCGTGATATGGGTTGTTATGTATGAGGAGTCTGGAGTCTCTTCTGTCATGCAACGAACCCACCAACTTTATTGAGAACACAGAACTATATATACAGAATAACCATGCCCGCCTGATGTCACGTTAGGGGCAGGTATGGCAACACACACACACCACACAACATTCCCCTCCCTCTTATAAAAATGTAAAACCACACACACAATCAAGGCCCTCCCCAATTTAGGACCCGAATCATGCACTAAGAAAACAGGGAACCATGAACTGTATTAAAATAGCCTATCACAGTCGCACAAAAAAAATAACTCAAATTGGACCATGTCTCTAAAATAAGTAAAATAATCACATAACACAACAACCCTTCACATGCATACCAGCACTATATATATACATATTTACACCAACAGTATTTAAGTAACACCTATGTCCACCGGCAGCCAGAGGTAAGACTGGCCCGGGGCCCAGGGCAGCCCCAAAGCATGCATGCCCTTGGCCGCCAAAGATAAGACCGGCTCGGAGGCCCCGGTCAGCCCCACGGCATGTGCGCCCCTGGCCGCAGTCTGCCTCCAAGATCAAAACCGACCTCTCCTGTGAAGATGTCTCCTCTCACCACCGACTGCCTCACTCCTCGGGACCCGCAGCGCTGCCGTCTGGCACACCATCCCTCCGTGCCCGTCGGTCCGCTCCCGACTGCAGCTGCCATCGTCGCCCCAAACACTCTGGTCCCCTGTGGCTGGACTCCGGGGAAAACTGAAGCTCGCTCGTCAATGTCGCTCGCTGCCTCGGGCGCTTCACTGTAACGCCCAGCACCCTCGTCCAGGGCGCGTTGAGCTCTAGCACTGAGGCCCTGCCCAACCTCCGTGGCGCCTGGCTGCCACTGCTCTCTCCCAGGGCTCCCAGCGTCACTCCCGCCAGCGTCACTCAACGACCCAGGCACCTCTCCGCCGCTCCCAGCACCCTCGTACCAGGCGCTCCGCTGTGCTGTTTCCGTGTCCAGCTGTCACTGCTCTCTCTCGGGGCTCTCAGCGTCACTCTCGTCGGCGTCACTCTCGTCGGCATCACTCTCCAACCCAGGTGCATCGTCGCTGCTCCTAGCACCCTTGTCCAAGGTGCTCCACTGCGCCATCTCCATGCCCGCCTGTAGCTGCTCTCCCCCAGAGTTTTCAGCGTCACTCCTGTAGGTATCACTCTCCAGCCCAGGTACTTCGTCACTCCTCTCAGCATCCGCATAGCACTCCGTTTCACCCAACGTACCGAGAATTCTTTGGCCTTCCGTGTTGAGATGGTGGGCCAGAAGTGCACGTCTTCGTCTCCCGTTGAGTCTACTTAGGCCCAGCGCCCTGATGTAATCCTCGAACACGGCCACCCACTTAGGCCATAGGATCACTGACTCTCCCATGTACTCCAGAAACGGTAGCAGAGATGGAGGTAGCCCATACGCTCCCATAATTTCTCTCTCGTTGCCAAAATGTTATGCATGAGGAATGAGAGACTGGAGTCTCTTTTGTCATGCAGTGAACCAACCAACTTTACTGAGAACACAGAACTATATATACACAGAACTACTGTGCCCGCCTGGCGTCACGTTGGGGGTGGTACAGTAACACACACACCACACAACATGGTTGTTTGACCAGCTGCTGCCGTGTTAAGACATTTAAACATCAGATCAACAGCTACCATAGTTCATCAGAAGAAAAGAGAAAAAATGAGTAACTGGACTGATAGCAAAGTTCAAATGTGCTTAATGATTGCTGCAGCTTTTTGTCTCAGACGAGGAAGTGATTTAAACCTGCACTTCTATTGGAAGCCCAACAGGTGGCAGCACACAGGTGGCAGTGAAGGCATTCCTGACATCCATTGTATGAGTGATCAGGTGGCAGCTTTCCATTACCATAACATTTTATTACCTCCGCCAGGCCGAAGGCCAGGAGGTTATGTTTTTGCCAGCGTTTGTCTGTTTGTCTGTCTGTTGGTTAGCAAGATAACTCAAAAAGTTTAGGACGGATTTTGATGAAACTTTCAGGCCTTGTTGGAAGTGGTACAAGGAAGAACTGATTAAATTTTGGGGATGATCCGGATCACCGTCTGGATACAGGAATTTTTTAAAGGATTCTTTAACATTGTGAGATACGGCCATTTTCAACATGTGTGCAGGGGCAATAGAGGGCGCTGGTCGTTGTGTCTGACCAACACAAACTCCGCGTTATTCAAAGTTTTAGGCACAAAAGCACGCAGAAAACAGTGGCGGCCAGGGCCCGCCAGAGTGCCTGTGTTTGCACTACGCTGCAAAAGCTGAGACGGGCAGCTGTCCGCCGCCGGATTATTTGGCAGAAATTCCCCGGGCAGCCATAGGGGCTGCGCAAAAACCAGCTCTCTGCCGGGGAAGCTTCCAAATCCTCTTTTTTCTGCGGAGGGCAAACCCAATAAAACCCACGGCAACCATTATCGCACCTTCTTTTGTCCTGCAGCTCCGGAACAGAGAGGAATCCCGGCGCCAGTAATGCTGCGCCTGATATGTGTGACTCTAATGCTAAAAGTGACTGCATCAGGGATTTTCGACCTGAAGTCGCACTTTGCTACACAGGGCCACAAAAACTGTGTAGCCAAATTCGATCGATGGATGAACATTTTCAGCCAGTGAGAGAACCGACGCCTTCCAAATCCAATGCATCACTAGCAGAAGTGATGTTTTGTCATTTTGTGGCAGAGCACAATCTACTCCCATTGGTGGCAGATCACTTCAGTGATTTGGTGCCAACATTGTTTCCTGACAGCAAGAGCGCTCAATTTTTTTGTGCTACTTGGCTTATTATTTTCACATTACCAAAAAGTTATGGCTCAAGATTGTGTCCATATAAGTGTACATTTGAATAAATATGTTTGAAATAGTTCATGTTGCAGTTGCTGTTTGTTTAGTTTTTGTTTGTTTGTTTGTTTTTGCTTCAGTTTTCTTTCATCTGCCGATAAATACAGTTTTTAAGTACTCAGTACAGGTGTGAAAGCCCCCCCCCCCCCCCAATAAGGGAGGCATGACCTCAGTGCTGCTTTCAGTGATCTATGAAAACGCTCGCATAACCCATTGGCCTGTGGGTTGTACGCAGTTGTGCCATGATTTCTTTTGTTTTTTCTTTTGAATTCTTGGATGGAATATGGGTGGGCAATATAAGCTGCGGCTTCAGCCATCACCCATTTCGGATAACTTATGTTGAACTGTATAATCAGAGGAGTTATTGTCTAATTTGACCTTGTTGGATTTTCTTTCCCCCTTTGTTATATTATTCACTTTCTTTTAACCTGTACTCTTAATCTATTCGAAATAAAGATTCATTCATTCATTCATTCAATTGCAACGCCCGCAGCCTGGGAGTTTGGAGATGGAGGAGATGGACACAACAGCAACACTTCAGTTTATTACCTCCGCCAAGGAGGTAATGCTTTTACTACTGAACCACTAATCCTATCATTGTGAATCCAATTGCTAGTCATATGTTTTCATGGTCAAGGAATCTGAAAACGTATACACAAACATTGTATGGGGGGAACTGTGGCGCTTGGCGGAGGTCTGCGCTCTCCGAGTGCTTTTCTAGTTTGCAATGTTTTTCAATCTGGCAAGCACTTATCATGCCGTGTCTTATCATAACCTTGTAAATCAGCAGGTGACATCACAGTTGCTACATCTCTTATTTCCATCTATGGGCAAATTACAAGTCTTGCTTTGCTATTTCTATTAGATATATTTTGCTAAAGGTAGTCTTTTCTGATTGCATTGCATGGAAGTGCCAGTGAATAGTGATACCGGGGTTAGAGGGTGCTATAACCCCATCACACAGCTGCATAGCCCCTGCTAAGCCTCCTCAGTTTGGAGTTATTATGGACCATTTTCTAGTCACTTCTAATTTTCTGGGATGAAAGGAAAAAGATATTCAGTCTCATGCTTACAATTTCTTCTTTGGCAACAACTCTCCGTAACTCTGTTTTTGATCAGAAACATATTTATATACATAAAACTATACTAACTTTGGCTTTGGTTACCAGAATGCCATTTTTTTAAAATCTACTCATGGGCTAATAATTTCCTGATGTTACCTTTATGTAAGCTATTGTTGGCAGTGCTGGGGTAGCAGCTTTTTCTGTCGGAATTTCCACCACTGACACAGGCTTGCATCCACAGTCTGGAGGGATGATGTGCACACGAGACACATGGCCAAAAAGAAAGCTCCATTCCTGGGTGTTTGGTGTTGGGATCACTTGAATTTATTTTAACCTGCTGCTAAGAAAAAAAAATCCCTACACTTTTTAAGGCAATTTCAAGGTGGTGAAATGTGTGAAATCCCATGAATTTTAAGTATACATTTGATCTTCTCACAGTTTCAAACCTTAAATGGCGTGAACTGATTAGGCCGTTTAAAAGACTTAAATATCACTAACGTCTTATGCAGACTCTTTGCCTTGGACATGTTTTTTCCCACTTTTTAATATAAAAGGAAAGATTTCTTTGCCAGGGCTGTTATCTTAGCTAGATTAAATTAGAGGAAAGAAGAGAGCTTGGGGCCAGAGAGGCTTTTCCTGGTGATTGCAGCACACAGCCACGATATTTCAAATCCAGCAGAAATTTCCATGTGAACTCCACTAATGCTTTTTGGCCATAGAGCGCATTTGGGAAAGATTGTTTTTCCAAGCCATCATTAAGCCGGTGTTCACTTTCAAAATATTCAGAAATAACTGAGACAGAGGAGTTGGATAAAGCACAATATCATGCCAGAGTGCAGAAGCTGGTCTGTGTTACTGCCGGAGCTCTCGCTTTGCTAATTAACACTAATGCTGATTTTTATGGTTGACTCCAACCTGCCACACTTGCTCTGCTGGTTTCTCACCCATCTGCACAGCGTTCATTATCTCCAAATGTCTAATTAGTTTTTTCCTTGTAATTATTCCCCTGAAAAAAGTTTTAATTTATGAAAAACTGGGCACTGTGTATTTTTGGAAGTTGATTTTTATGACTGTCTCTCTATCACCCCCCTGTATATGTTTATCAGCCCATGTGGGTCTCCACTGCAATTGTATTAGACTGCAGCAATAGGCTTTCTAATTAAACAATATTGCATGAGAAGGGAGTGCAGTATCAATGAATATATAACTCCAGTCAAGAGACAATATTGGGGGGGTGCTGTCCCCCTTGTTAGCAAAGTGACACGTTCCAAAAAAGCTGGGACAGGGCCAAGAAAAGACTGGGAAAGATGAGGAATGCTCAAAAAACACCTTTTTGGAACATCCACAGATAAACAGGTTAATTAGAAACAGGTGAGTGTCATGATTGAGTATAAAAGGAGCATCCCCAAGAGGCTTAGTTGTTCACAAGCAAGGATGGGGCGAGGTTCACTACTTTGGGAACAACTGCATGGGCAAATAGTCCAATGGTTTAAAAATGTTTCTCAACTTACATTTGCAAGGAATTTAGGGATTTCATAATTTACACTCCATAACATCAAAAGATTCAAAGAATTTGGAGGAATTTCTGCATATAAGCGGCATGGCTGAAAATCAAGATTGAATGCCCGTGACCTTCGATCCCTCAGACTGCATTATAAACTGACATCATTTTGTGAAGGATATTACCACATGGGCTCAGGAACACTTTGGAAAACCATTGTCAGCACAGTTTGTCGCTACATCTACAAGTGCAAGTTAAAACTCTACTAACCAAAACAAAAGTTATATATATCACCAACACCCAGAAATGCTGCCAGTTGCTCTGGGCCCGAGCTCATCTGAAATGGACAGATTTAAAGTGGAAAAGTGTGCTGTGGTCTGACGAGTCCACTTTTTAAATTGATTTTGGAAATCATGGACATCATGTCTCTGGGCTAAAAAGGAAAATAACCATCCAGATTGTTATCGGTTCAAAGTTTAAAAGTCAGCATCTGTGATAGTATGGGGGTGTGTTAGTGCCCATGACATGGGTAACTTGCACATCTGTGAAGGCTCCATTAATGCTGAATGGTACATACAGGTTTTGGAGCAACATATGCTGCCATCCAAGCAATGCCTTTTTCAGAGACATCCCTGCTTATTTCAGCAAGACAATGCTAAGCCACGTTCTGCATGTGTTACAACAGCGTGACCTCATAGTAAAAGAGTGCAGATACTAGACTGGCCTGCCTGCAGTCCAGACCTGTCTCCCATTGAAAGTGTGTGGCACATTATGAAGCACAAAATATGATAATGGAGAATCCGGACTGTTGAGCAACTGAAGTCATACATCAAGCAAGAATGGGGAAAGAATTCCACCTACAAAGCTTCAACAATTAGTGTCCTTGGTTCCTAAAGGTTTGAGTGTTGCTAAAAAGTGTCATGAACCTCCCTCTCTGCAGAGAAGCGCACGGCGAGGGGAAAAATGATGAGGATTTACATGCAGGGTTCACCACACACATTCATTAACATAATGTCACACAGTTCCCAAAAGGGTGAAGACACACAAAAAACGCAATGATCACTTACAGTGGGTGTTCGAGGGCTGGCATCGCCCAGCGAACGCATGAAGAGAGACATGCAGCCACACTGGCGTCCCACAGCCGGTATCGCTGTGCAGGCGCAAGAGAACCACAGCGATGTGGAGTGGCTACACGTCGTGGCATATAGTTGAAGCAGGTTATCGCCGAACAACACAGCAGACAACACGATCAGTTAGTTGAAGACCCAGCAATGTGTGACTGGCACAAGCTGCTTAAGTACACGCATTGCTGGTCATGGTGAAATTGGCAGCACCTGGGCGAGGAGCAGGAAGATGGCCCACAGGAATAGCCACAGGTGGTACTAACAAGAGAGGGGGCATGGCCAGGCCGGCTGCTGTCAGCAGCGCTCACAGAAAGTAGGTCAGAGCAGCTGTCAGAATCAGATTTATTGCCATTGTTCATGTAGTACACAAACTAGGAATTTGTCTTGGTGCAATGCTGCAACATTAAAACATGATAAGATAAAGAGATAAACTAAAAAACTTAAAGACTAAAAACATGCAATAAGTGTAGAATAATAAGTAGTAATAATAATAATAATAATAATAATAAGTAATACTAGTCACAGCAGTTTTAAATAAATTAGCAAGTAGCAGATGATGTGAAGTACCACATAGTGCAGTCGATAATGCAACAGAAAAACGGTGATGAATGACATGAGTCTGGTTGAGCTGCTGTATATAGTGCACGAGAGTCAATAAGTCACTTAATGTTCAGCAGTCTGATGGCAGAGGGGAAAAAGCTGTTCATGTGCCGGGAGGTTTTAGTCCGAATGGACCGAAGTCTTCTACCTGAGGGGAGGGTGGCAAACAGTACGTGACCAGGGTGTGAAGGATCGGCTATGATCCGGCCTGCACGCCTCTGGGTCCTGGAGATGTACAGGTCCTGGAGAGATGGGAGCTTGCAGCCGATCACCTTCTCAGCAGTGCGCACGATGCGCTGCAGCCTTAGTCTGTCCCTGGCAGTGGCTCCTGCGTACCACACGGTTATGGAGGAGGTGAGGATGGACTCGATGATGGCCGTGTAGAACTGCACTAACATCTTGGTGGGTAGCTTGAGCTTTCTTAGCTGCCGCAGAAAGAACATCCTCTGCTGGGCCTTTTTGATGAGGGAGCTGATGGTTGGCTCCCATTTGAGGTCCCGGGTGATGGTGGTGCCCAAGAAGCGGAAGGAATCTGCAATGGTGATGGGAGAGCCTGTGATGGGGAGGGGGGGCAGAGGGGTTGTGACTTTCCTGAAGTCCACAATCATCAGGTCAGAGCGGCTGTCAAACAGCCGTCAGCCAGACAGGAGCCGAGAGTGAGGGAGGCACACCGAAATACATAATAAACACATATTCAACGGTACCTAGACCCACGGGGAGGGCAGGACCGAGCCGGGGAAACCAAGCCAGCTCGGCTCCTGACGAAAAGCAAAGGTGATGTAACACAGTGGTAAATATGACCCTGTCCTGGCTTTTTTTGAACGTATTGCAGGCATCAAATTAAAAAATGAGTGAATATTTGCTAAAAGTTTCACTTTGAACACTCATTATCTTTGTAGTGTATTCAATTCAATATAGGATTTGCAATTCATTGTACTCTGTTTTTATTTACATTTTACACAATGTCCCAACTTTATTAGAATTGGGGTTTGTACCTTTGTGGCTCATGTCTGGAGTTTGTATGATTTTCCTCCAATACTTCTTAGTGGAAAAATGTCACATAAAAACTTCCAGATTATTAGTATATAATTGTACATGTGTGTGGAAGAAAGTAACAAATTTATCACAAAAAGTTACAAATTTATAGGGGAAAAAGTATTAAATTTCTTACAGAAGTCCCAAATTTATCAGAAAAAAGTTGTACTACATTTACAAGAAAAAAATGTTACAAGTTCAAAAGAAAAACCTCACACACTGTACAAAGGCAATAAAAGCATTCGTGTTATATCAATAAACTGGCCAGCAACAATAAGTTCATTTTTTTCTTCTTAAACTTTCATGTCTTTTCTTGCAAGTTTGCATTTTTTTTTCCTTATATATATATTTTTTTTTGGAAGTGTTTTGTGGGTTTTTCACAAATATGTAACTTTTTTCTCATAAATTTGGGCCATGCTTATGGAAAGTTGTTACTTTTTAAATTGCAAATTAGCATCTTTTCCAGTATTTTTGCACCCTTTTTATTCTATTTTTTTGTACGTTTACCTTTGCATATAGCCTATGCTAAATTAGGCAAAATCAAGAAGTATATGCCAAAGAGCCAAGACATTTACATTTTCTAAAATGTGAAGCCCAATGATTCCATGTATGTTGATGACTCTCTCCTTCAGTGATACGAGCGAGGGTAAAGGAGGTGAGGAACCGTGGTCTGGAACCCACGGCGGTGGTGGATGTGAAGGAGGTGCTCAAGTCCTCACTGGTGAACATTCCCATAGAGACACAGACACTCTACTACTTATCCTCCTGCCTGTGTCCCCCTCTGTCTCCTGGAGAGGAGTACCTCATCATGGGCTACGAGACCGAGGAGACATCCAGGTATGGGTGGAGAGATGAACTAAACATTACTTCTGACATCAAGGATGTTCTTTGATTTACTCCGTTTGCATTCACATGGCAGGCGAAGCGCACCGGACTTTGTTTGCAAGCGAACTGAGACCCCCCGTTTTCTGGGGGACCAGACTTCACTTGTTTGGTGCTGTACCAGAGTTCCACGTGTGTTTAGACAGCACGAAACGAATCGAACTATCCGCGGAATACACTCTTTGGCCCTTTAGTCCAGACCAAACAGTGGCCGTGTGAATGCGCCCTAAGGGAGATCTGTGTAATGTTCCAAATATAGTCCAACTTGGCAACCCATGTGTTCATTAGGTGAACTGCAGACCCAACCAACCTGCTCACTGTGACACACATTTTCAAACTGCTATGTTGGTTGAAAGCGAGAAGTATAAAAACACGCCTTTAGCAAATCCTAGCAAAAATTTGTCTCGAGGCCATGGGCTGATATTTAATTTCACTGTTGGGGGGGACAATAAACAGAACATTGTCGTCAAGGCCATTCCTAGGATTTTTTTTTTTTTTTTGAGGGGGGTATCCAAGATTTTGTAATGGGAAAAAATTCAAACCCTATAAAATGTGGAAAAAATGTCTGTATTATATGTAGCTATGTATAACTGTGGATATAAAAAGTCTACATGCCCCTGTTCAAATGCCAGTTTTTTGTGATGTAAAAAAATGAGACCAAGATAAATCATTTCAAAACTTTTTCTACCATTAATGTAACCTATAACCTGTACAACTCAATTGGAAAAACAAACTGAAATCTTAAAAATAAAAAACTTGCAATAACCTGTTTGCATAAATATGCACACCCTGTTAAAACTGGGGATGTGGCTGGGTTCAGAATTAACCAATCACATTCAAACGCATGTTAAATGGGAGTCAGCACACATCTGCCACCATTTAAATGCCTCTGATTAACCTCAAATAAAGTTCAGCTGTTCAAGTAGGCTTTTCCTGACATTTTTGTAGTCACATCTTACCGCACGCTCTGCAATGGACTGGCGATCTGTCCAGGGTGTACCCTGCCTCTCGCCCAAAAGATGCTGGGATAGGCTCCAGCCCCCCCACGACCCAAAAAGGATTAAGCGGAAGAAGATGGATGGATTTTTTTTTTTTTTTTTTTTTTGTTACTTATTTGTACCCATAGGTAGATTTGGTTTGCAGTCTGATGACAAGCCACTGGCTGCTGGTCGCTGCGTGCGCGAGCGCCCTAAACCTACATGTTTTTGGTATGCGGGAGGAAACCGGAGAAATCCCGGAGTAAACCCACGCAACACGGGGAGAACATGCAAACTCCACACAGCTCACTGTTGGTCGGGGGCTGGGATCGAACCCACGATCTCATGATCCCCGCGATCCCCCGGCCGAGGGTAAAACTGTGCTGCCACAGTGCTAAACCACTGCGCCACCGTGCAGCCCATGGATGGATGGATGGATCTTCCAGCACAAGCCATGGTCCACAGAGGGCTTCCAAAGCATCAGAGGGATCTCATTGTTTAAAGGTATCAGTCAGGAAAAGGATACAAAAGAATTTCCAGGGCATTAAATATACCATGGAACACAGTGAAGACAGTCATCATCAAGTGGAGAAAATATGGCACAGCAGTGACATTACCAAGAACTGGACGTCCCTCCAAAATTGATGAAAAGATGAGAAGAAAACTGATCATGGAGGCTGCCAAGAGGCCAAGAGCAACATTGAAGGAGCTGCAGGAATTTCTGGCAAGTACTGGCTGTTTAGTACATGTGACAAGAATCTCTCGTCTAGGGTGGCAAGACGGAAGCCTTATCTTACGAAGAAAAACATCCAAGCCCGGCTCCATTTTCCAAAAATACATTTGAAATCTCCCAAACGCATGTGAGAAAATGTGTTATGAAATCTCCCAAACGCATGTGAGAAAATGTGTTATGATCCGATAAAAACCAAGGTTGAACTTTTTGCCATAATTCCAAAAGGTATATTTGCCACAAACGCAACACTACTCATCACCAAAAGAACACCATACCTACAGTGAAGCATGGTGATGGCAGCATCATGCTTTGGGGCTGTTTTACTTCAGCTGGAACTGGAGCCTTAGTCAAGGTGGAGGGAATTACGAACAGTTCCAAATACCAGTCAGTGTTGGCACAAAACCTTCAGGCTTCTGCTAGAAAGCTGAAGATGAGAGAAGCTTCATTTTTCAGCACAACAGTGACCCAAAGCACACCTCCAAATCAACAAAAGAATGGCTTCACCAGAAGAAGATTGAGGTTTTGGAATGGCCCAGCCAGAGTCCAGACCTGAATCCGATTGAACATCTGTGGGGTGATCTGAAGAGGGCTGTGCACAGGAGATGTCCTCGCAATCTGACAGATTTGGAGCGTTTTTGCAAAGAAGAGTGGGCAAATATTGCCACATCAAGATGTGCCATGCTGATAGACTCCTACCCAAAAAGACTGAGTACTGTGATAAAAAACAAAGGTGCTGCAACAGAGTATTAGTTTAAAGGTATGCATATTTGTGCAACCAAGTTAGTGTAAGTTTTTTATTTTTCCCCTTAAAAGATTTCAGTTTGTTTTTCAATTGGGTTGTACAGGTTATAGGTCACATTAATGGTGGAAAAAGTTTTGAAATGATTTATCTTGGTCTCACAAAAACCTGACATTTGAACAGGGGTGTGTAGACTTTTTATATCCACTGTATGTAGTCAGGCCCCACTGATGTGGTGCCTGCACAGTATGCACACAAAGTAGCAGCAGACATGGTAGATAATGATGGTGAGATTCATAACTATAACCGGTGCAAAGTCCAGTCAGAAGTTGTGATTAGCTTCTGATTACACCATACTATCATATTTCTTAGCCAGCTAGCTAAGCACAGCTCGTACATACAAGCATGTTTAGTCAGGCCGTACTGATGCAGTGCTTTTACTCTACACACACAAGCTAGTAGTGTTAATAGTAGGCATAGTGGATAATAATAAATAACATTCATGTACAGTAACTATAATATGAGGAAAGTGTAATCAAAAGCTTTGTCAAATAGAAAAGTTTTCAGCTTGATTTTAATGGTGGAAAGAATGTGTACCTCACTCACCGAAGCTGGTAACTGGTCCCATCAGAGAGGAGCCTGATAACTGAAAGCTCTACCAAACATTGTATACTGCATTCTGAGAGCATAATGTTCTGTTAAGATAATGTGATACAATCAGGTCTTAAAAATAACATGGGGGACAGATAATATAGAGCTTTATATGTCAGGGAGATATTTTTTTTAAATTCAATTCTATGATTGTTATGGTGAGCATGATCAGCAGTGGGCTGATCACGTTCCATCTCATGGATATTTGTTTGGGCTTTAATTCTGGTTTTATTATATTAAGTTTTGAAATTGGGTTTCTTATTTCTTAATATTTAATTCTTGTTTCTTGTTTAGTCCAGGTTATTCTTTATTTAGTTAACTTGGCCCATGTTTTATTTTGAAAGCACTTCTGGTTCGCTCTTGGTTGTGATTTTCAGTTTACTGTTGTTTTTTGTTTAAACTCTGATTTCTTTCCACAATCTGGTCTTGTTTTTTGGGGGTATATTCTCCTAAGCTGGGTTTGTTTATTTAGGTTCTGTTTCTTTGTGTTAGCCTTGTCTCCCTCAGTGTTTGAGTTCCCTTCGGGTTGTCTTGTTTTGTCTATTTGTTTCCCAATCTCAGTCTCCCTCATTAATGTGTTTGCCCTCACCTACCTGACCGTGCACAGTTCTTTCCCATCCCGATTGTTTGCTTTTCCTTTATATCGTGTTCAGTTTTGTCTCTTTCTTGTCACGTCGTTGATGGCCTCCCTTGTGTTCCTCCCCGTGTTTCTCCTGTATTCCCAGTTCCTTGTCTTGTCAGTATTTTGTGTTTAGTTTTCTGTGTAGTGCCATGCCTTTTGTTAATATTCCTTTGTGTTTATTTCCTTACAGTTTGTTTTTCCTGGCCCCTGTGCCTCGGTTTGTTTTTCAGTATCTGTGTTTTAGTGGTAGTTATTGCCAGTCTTTATGCTTTGTATTTTAACTGAGGTAAAATGGCAGAATTACAACTACAATCTTGCTTGACAACATCACAATTAAGAGTTTTTTTTCTTATAAATTTGCAGCTTTTTATTGAAAAGTTACCTTTTTTCACAAAATTGCTATTTTCTTCTGGTAATTTATTTGCAAAAAATTTGTCATTTTTCTTGCAACATTGTGTGCATGTATTCCTCACTAAACTATTTTTTTTTAATTGTTATATTTTTGGCATAAATATCTTTTGCTTTTTTCTGGTATAATTGTGACATTTTGCCCAATAAAGTTGTAATCTTTTGTCATAAATTTAGATATTTTTTGCATAATCTTCTGCCGTATCTGATTGTTTCCCTTTTCAGGTAAAAATGCTGCCCTTTTCATATAAATTTGCATCCATTTTCTAATAAAATTGTCGTTTTTTTTATGGTAAATTTGACTTTTTTCTTGCCAATTTGTGGGTTTTTCCCCCTCATAAAATTGAAACATTTTCCATTTTTATTCTCTTTTATTGTACAGCGCTTTGTGACTATATGTCTGTGAAAGAGCTGTATAAATAAACTTTACTTACTTACTTAAATTTCAAGTATTTTTTGGCATACAGTTTTCAGTTATTCTAATAAATGTATGATGTTTTAGCTTTCATGGGCAAAACTGCAGCATTTTTTACATAAAATTTATTATTTTTTCTTTTAAAACTCCATGTTTTTGCAGTAAATTTGTGATTTCTTTTCTAGAAATATTATTACTTTTTTCATGCAAATTTGCAGGTATGTTTTCAGATTTTCTCATTTTCTGCTTTTTAGGATACTTTTTCTCATGAATGTTAAACCTTTTTTCTTGTAATTTTATTGCTTCTTGGAAATATGAGGGGGGGTTTTCAAGGCCTCAGGGAGCCACTATCTATGGGCAAAAGAGCCACAGGTTTTGCCTAATTTTAACAAGTAGTGCCCATAATTGTGGAGGAAACTGCAGTTTACCTCAGAACCATACAAATCAAGAGTCGTTGTGATTGCAGACTGCTCCTGATTGACAGTTCCATTGCTCAGAAATGGAAGGACAGAATGGGCAGGAAGGTCAGGGTGAGTATCACCTGCTTTCACTTGCACTTTTGCTTTTCAGTGACCGGTGACGACTCTCGTTAATTAGGTTGAATTTTGTCTTTCCTTCTGCGCAGAAATGGGAGCAGATCATCCATGGGAAACGCCGCTCAAGTCGCCACTGAGACTCTAGTTGTGTGAGTGTGTGTGTGTGTTGAGTGTGTTAAGTGTATGTATGTGTGAGTGTGTGTGTAAATATTGCACTATCACAGGCTGTTTTAGCTGAATGTAGACCATCTCTTCATCTATCGGACTGTTTGGAGAAAGATTTTTTTTTAATTGTGTGTTTTATTTTCTTTGCACAAACGTTACGAATGAATCTGAAGCACTCAGTTAAGACAATAGAAGGGGAGGAGGAGCTTTAGTGCTGTTATACTAAACCTTTTCACAGCTACACAGCTATTATGTACATGGCACCTTTTTTTAGAACACAGTTCTTTTCTGTGGTGGCCATCTTGCCGCCACAGTTCCTCGTGTTCCTATTATGTTTTTTTTTTTTTTATTAACTCTGGATTTTTTGGATGAGATGAAGGACAAAGAAACCAGACGACAGTCAGTTGACCATGAACATTTGTGACCATGATGGAGATGTAGCCATGTACTACGCAACTGTACTAATCAATAGAAGATAGATATCTATTCATCCTCCTGCCCAGGGCCAGTTTTGAGGGGGTCATATGTAAGATTATGTTTGGAAGTCCCTATTTTTGTAATGGAGAAGAGTTTAAACCCTTAAAAAAATTAAATCATTGCATAGCATCAAAATTTAATCAGCATCCATATGAATGTTGCAACTTTACATGAAAAAAGTAGCAAATTGTGATGAAAAAAAGTTATAAATCACCTACATAAAAAGTTTAAAAGTTATGACAAAATAAAGAAATTGACAATAAAAATACAATTTCACTCAATCGAGATGGGCCAAGATGGACCAAATGGATTTTGGCCTTTTATGACCCTGTGACCTTGATGTTTGAACTTCTGACCCCAAAAGTATAGCCAGAGGGGTGCATCCGAAGGTCAACCTATGTACAAAGTTTGGTGACCCTAGCTTCATTCTTTCTCAAGTTACAGTCCAGCCAGAAAAGCAAACCTTTTGTGAACATTTGACCATGACCTTAGACCTTGTGACCCCACAAACATTGCAACACATGCTAAGAAGGAGGTTCACACACATACCAAATTTGGTAACACTCCCTTCATTGTTTCTCAAGTTACAGTCCGGACAGTCAAACGGACAGACGGGGCGACTGCCCTATCCACCAGAGTTGGGTCTAAATACTAAGTGATCCTTTGTGGTTTCATGAATGTAATCATAATTACTTTAAAAATACTTTGTAATTACTTTTCTGTTTCAGGCCATTTAAATTGCTCGTGCTAAACATCTGATACCAATTAGCAGGAAGTTCTTGCCAGGAACTGTTCACGCAGGCAATTAAGACCTCAGTCAGCAACTGACAGTCACTACTACAATAGAGTCTAAGTCATGCCCTCTCTACTTCCACACGTGGGACTTTAAATTGAAAAAATCTCCATTGAAATGAATGGCAAGAGCGAAATTATCTTTTGATCCCAATCAAATTTTGCCACGAGTTATACATGGGATGTTTGTCAATTTAAAAGATCATTTTCCACATATTCGCATAGCACCGGACCCCCATGGTCCTTCCTGCAGGCGGTGAGTCCACTGGTAGGCGGACTCATGTAGCTCCTTCGGGCTGAGCCCAGCCGGGTCCCATGGGCAGAAACCTGGCCACCAGACGCTCGCCATCGAGCCCTTCCTGCAAGACTGGCTCCAGGGTGGAGCCCCAGTAACCCCATACCAGGCGGAGTGCACTGAATTCTCGTTGTAGCATTTATCATGAAAGTCTTTTGGATCGTTCTTAGTCTGGCCCTTCACCCAGGAACAGTTTATCTTGAGTGACTCTACCAGAGACAAATTGCCCCGGACAACATAGCTCCTGGGATCACTGGGGCACGCAAACCTCCCACCACGATAAGGTGACGATCTTTGCCCACCACCTATGTGAATCAGGTGGCGGATGAAGGCAGAGACCTTGGCGATCTGATCCCTGGCTCCCTAAACTGGCTTTTGGGACGTGGAATGTCACCTCTCTGGTGGGGAAGGAGCCAGAGCTGGTGCATGAGGGTGAGAGATACCGGCTAGATATAGTTGGGCTCACCTCAACGCACAGCTCTGCTTCTGGAACCAGTCCCCTGGAGAGGGGCTGGAGCTTGGCCTACTCTGGAGTTGCCCCGGGCGAGAGGCTGTGAGCAGGAGTGGGTATTCTTGTATCACCCCCCACCTTGCTACCTCTACATTGGAGTTTTCCCCAGTGGACGAAAAGGTTGTTTCCTTGCGCCTTCAAGTTGGGAAATGGGTCCTGACCATCATTTGTGCCTATGCACCAAATGTTGGGTCAGAGTACCCACCCTTTTTGGAGTCTCTGACTGGGGTGCTGGAGAGTACTCCTCCTGGAGACTCCATCGTCCTACTGGGGGACTTCAATGCGCATGTGGGCAATGACAGTGAAACCTGGAGAGGTGTGATTGGGAGGAAAGGCCTGCCCGATCTGAACCCAAGTGGTGTTCAGTTATTGGATTTCTGTGCTAATCACAGTTTGTCCATAATGAACACCATGTTCAAACATAAGGGTGTCCATATGTGCACCTGGCACCAGGACACCCTAGGTTGCAGGTCGATGATTGATTTTGTTATTGTGTCATCAGATCTGCGACCATATGTCTTTGACACTCGGGTAGAGAGAGGTGCAGAATTATCAACTGATCACCACCTGGTGGTGAGTTGGATCCGATGGCAGGGTAGGATGCCATTCAGACCTGGTAGACCCAACATATAGTGAGGGTGTGCTGGGAACATCTGGCTGAGGCCCCTGTAACTAACTAACTAACCTGCACTTATATAGCGCTTTTCTAGTCACAAAGACCACTCAAAGCGCTTTCATTAATACTAACCCTCTATTCTAAGGGCCTATAGGAAACAGATATCTAGGGACAATTCAGAACAGCCAGTTAACCTAACATGCATGTTTTTGGCATGTGGGAGGAAACCGGAGAAATCCCGGAGTAAACCCACGCAACACGGGGAGAACATGCAAACTCCACACAGATCACTGTTGGTCGGGGGCTGGGATCGAACCCACGATCCCACGATCCCCACAATCCCCCGGCCAAGGGTAAACTGTGCTGCCGCAGTGCTAACCACTGCGCCACCGTGCAGCCCGTCCGAGCGGTCTTCAACTCCCACCTCCGGAAGAACTTCAACCACATTCTGAGGGAGTCTGGAGACATGGAGTCTGAATGGGCCATGTTCTCCACCTCCATTTTCGAAGCAGCTGCCCAGAGCTGTGGCCACAAGGTTGTTGGTGCATCTTGTGGTGGAATCCCCTGAACCAAGTGGTGGACACCAGTGGTGAGAAGACCATCAAGTTGAAGAAGAAGTCTTATCAAGCTTGGTTGGCTTGTGGGACTCTCAAAGCAGCTGAGGTGTACTGGTAGGCCAAGCAGAGTACAACTTGGGTGGTTGCTGAAGCACAAACTCGGGTGTGGGAGGAGTTCAGTGAGGCCATGGAGCAAGACTTTCAGTCGGCCTCAAAGAAATTCTGGCAAACTGTCCAGTGACTTAGGAGGGGGAAACAGCTCCCTGTCCATACTGTGCATGGTGTGGATGGGGTGCTGCTGACTTCGACTGGGGATATCGTCAGGTGGTGGAAGGAATACTTTGAGGATCTCCTCAATCCCACTGACACACCATAGCTTGAGGACGAGCGGGTTGACTCACCCATCACAGGGGCTTAGGTCACTGAAGTGGTTAAAAAAAACTCTCCGGTGGCCGGGCCCCAGGGGTGGACAAGATTCACCCTGAGTACCTCGAGGCTCTGGATGTTGTAGGGCTGTCATGGCTGACACGCTTCTGCAACATTGCGTGGAAGTCGGGTACAGTACCTTTGCCATGGCAAACCGGGGTGGTGGTTCCTCTCTTCAAGAAGGGGGAACGGAGGGTGTGCTCCAACTTTAGAGGGATCACACTTCTCAGCCTCACTGGGAAGGTCTATGCCAGAGTACTGGAGCGGAGAGTCCGGCCGCTGGTCAAACCTCGGATTCAGGAGGAGCAATGTGGTTTTCGGCCAGTCCGTGACACATCAGACCAACTCTTTACCCTCTCAAAAATTCTTGAGGGTTCGTGGGAGTTTGCCCAACCAGTCTACATGTGTTTTGTGGACTTAGAGAAGACATTCAATCGCATCCCTTGTGGGATTTTGTGGGGGGTGCTTCTGGAATATGAGGTATCAAGCTTGTTGCTATAAGCTATCTGTTCTCTATACGACCGTTGTGAGAGTTTGGTATGTATTTCCAACACTCACTCAGACCCGTTTCTAGTGAGGGTTGGACTCCGCCAGGGCTGCCCTTTGTCACCAATCCTGTTCATAATTTTTATGGACAGGATTTCTGGGCGCAGCCAAGGAATGGAGGGTGTCATGTTCGGTGACCACAGGATCTCATCTCTGCTGTTTGCAGATGATGTCATCCTGTTGGCTTCATTGAGCAATGACCTACAAGTCTTACTGGGACGGTTTGCTGCTGTATGTGAAATGACTGGGATGAGAATCAGCACCTTTAAGTATCCTCTCTGAAGAGCTGGAGCAAGTGGCTGGGGAGAGGGAACTCTGGGTTTCTCTACTTGAACTGCTGCCTCTGTGACCCAGACCCCTGGAAAAGTGACAGAAGATGGGTGGATGGATTTTCCACATAATTAAAGTTGTCGGTTGGTGTATAAAATGATTAGCAGACATCTCCCATCATCCCAAATCACCAAACACGATCATGGTGGGAGATTACTAAAACCTCACCTCCTGTTTCCTGACCATTCAATTCAATTCAATTCAACTTTATTTATATAGCGCCATTTCACAACAACAGTCATCTCATAGCACTATCAACTGTAGGGAGGACCCCCACAGTTGCAGAAAGACCCCAGCAATCAGGCGATCCCCTGTGAGCAAGCACTTGGCGACGGTGGAGAGGAAAAACTCCCTTTTAACAGGAAGAAACCTCCAGCAGAACCAGGCTCAGGGAGGGGCAGTCATCTGCTGCGACTGGCTGGGGGGTGAGGGGATAGAGAAGAAGAAAAGAACAGACATGTAGAGAGCAAACAGCACGATGGGGACTCAATCTATGGGAGAGAACAAACAAATGTTAATGACCAGCAAAAAAAAAAATATTTCATAGAGAGTGAGGAAAGGAGTGAGGCCCAGTGCATTACTGGAGGTCCCCCGGCTGACTAAACCTATTAGCAGCATAACTAAGGGAGGGTTCAGAAAACACATGATCCCTCCCTAATTGTAGGCTATATCAAAAAGGTAGGTTTTAGCCCTATTCTTAAAAACAGAGATCGAGTCTGACTCCCGAATCCAGATTGGCAGCTGATTCCACAGGAGAGGAGCTTGATAACTAAAGGCTCTGCCTCCCATTGTACTTTTGGAGATTCTAGGTATTACAAGTAAACCTGCATTTTGGGAGCGTAGTGCTCTGTTAGGATGATACGGTAGTATCAGATCTTTTAAATAAAAAGGAGCCTGATTGTTTAGAGCTTTGTAAGTAAGAAGAAGGATTTTAAACTTAATTCTAAACTCTATGGGAAGCCAATGAAGGGAGGCCAGAACCGGAGAGATATGATCTCTCTTTCTAGTACCTGTTAAAACTCTTGCTGCAGCATTTTGGATCAGCTGAAGACTTTTTAAAGATGTTTTAGGACAACCTGATAATAAAGAATTACAATAATCTAATCTCGAGCTAACAAAAGCGTGGATCAGCTTCTCAGCATCACTCTGAGACAAGATGCTCCTAATCTTGGCAATATTACGCAAATGATAGAAGGCAGTCTTAGAAACAAATTTAATATGTGAATTGAAGGACAAATCCTGATCAAAAATAACTCCAAGGTTCCTCACAGAGCTATTAAGAGAAAGAGTAACTGCATCCAAACTGAAAGTTTGATTTGGAAAGGAATTTCTAAGGTTTTTTGGACCAACAAGAATGACTTCAGTCTTATCTGAATTTAATAGCAGGAAATTACAAGTCATCCAAACTTTGATTTCCTTAAGACAGGCTTCTAACTTGGCTAATTGATTAGTATCATCTGGCTTCATTGACAGGTATAATTGTGTGTCATCTGCATAACAGTGAAAATGTATACAGTGCTTTCTAATAATGTTGCCTAACGGAAGCATATATAAACTAAAAAGAGTAGGGCCAAGCACAGATCCCTGTGGAACTCCATGACTAAGCTTTGAGCTGAGAGAAAACTCATCATTTACATGAACAAACTGGAACCTATCAGATAAATAAGATCTAAACCACTGCAACGAAGTTCCATTAAGTCCAACATAGTGTTCTAATCTATCAAGTAGAATATTATGATCAATAGTATCAAAAGCTGCACTAAGATCTAAAAGGACAAGTACAGAAACTAGTCCATTATCAGATGCAATGAGGAGGTCGTTAGTGACCTTCGCTAAGGCTGTTTCAGTGCTATGATGGATTCTAAACCCAGATTGAAACTCTTCAAATAAACCATTTCCCTGCAGGTGGTCAAATAATTGCATAGCAACAACTCTTTCTAAGATTTTTGAAATGAAAGGGAGATTAGAGATTGGTCTATAGTTAGCTAAAGCTCCTGGATCTAGCGTTGGCTTTTTGAGTAAGGGTTTAATTACAGCCGTTTTAAAAGCCTGCGGTACATGGCCTAAAGTTAATGAAGAATTGATTATATGAAGAATAAAGCTACCAATAAGTGGGAAGACTTCTTTAAATAACCTGGTAGGAATAGGGTCTAAAAGACAAGTTGAAGGTTTGGATGAGGAAACTATTTTGTCTAACTCACAAAGGTCGATTGGAGTAAACTCATCAAGACAGACATCAATAGAAGGAGTTGTAGTAGTTACAGTATTTAAGTTAACTGTGGGAAGAATCTGATTGATTTTATCTCTGATGGATGAAATTTTATTATTGAAAAAGTTCATCAAGTCCTGACTAGTAAGCTCTAAGGGGATGCTAGGATTGACAGAGTCCTGACTCTTTGTCAACCTGGCTACAGTACTGAAAAGAAACCTGGGATTATTCTTGTTCTCTTCTATTAATGCAGAGTAATAACTCGTTCTAGCTTTTCTAAGAGATTTTTTATAAATTAAAAGATGATTTCTCCAAGCTAAATAGATTTCATCTAAATTAGTAGAGCGCCATTTTCTTTCTAATTGACGAGTCTTCTGTTTTAAGCTACGAGTTTCTGTGTTGAACCAAGGAGTTAAAAATCTCTGATTAGACTTTTTCTTTTTTAAGGGGGCCACCAAGTCTAGAGCCTGATGCAGAGAAGCTGAAACACTATCCACCATGTTATCAATTACAGAAGGAGCAAGCTGTCTATAGCTTATTTCCGTTGTGTTGACACATGGCATAGAGGAAACAATCTGCATAAATTTGGAAACAGCATCATCTGAGAGGCATCTACTGTGATAATATTTTTCTTTAGGAGCCAAATAGTCAGAAATAGTAAAATCAAAGGTTAACAGACAATGGTCTGACAGTACAGGGTTATGAGGAAACACTACCAGATTTTCTATTTCTATGCCATATGTCAGAACAAGGTCCAATGTATGGTGGAGGTAATGAGTAGAATTTCCTACTTTCTGAGAAAACCCAATCGAGTCTAATATTGAATTAAAAGCCACATTAAGGCAGTCACTATCTACATCCACATGTATATTAAAGTCCCCTACTATAATTATTCTATCAGATTTCAGCACTAAATCAGCTAAGAAATCAGGAAATTCGGATAAAAATTCTGAATAGGTTGATGGGGGACGATAAACTATGGCAAATAAAATTGGGTTTAACCTGGAATTGCTAAAGTGTCCAATGCTGAGGACCAGGCCCTCAAAGGAATTATAACATGTTTTTTGCTTTACATTAACTAGTAATTTGGAATGGTAAATTGATGCTACTCCTCCTCCACGACCAGAACTTCTGGGATTTTGACAGTTTAAATAACCAGAGGGAGTTGATTCATTTAAACCAACATAATCCTCTTGCCCTAACCAAGTCTCTGTAAGGGATATTAAATCAATCTGATGATCAATTAACAGATCATGGACTAACAGAGACTTGGGAGTTAGAGACCTAATATTTAATAAACCACATTTAATTTTTAAATTATGAGGAGGAACAGAGGCCAAATCATTCAATTTAGAGGCTTTATGTTTAATTTGAGTTTTACCAATATTTTGCTTTATCACTTTGGGATGCTTATACATTATATTTTTATTTACTTTGGAGGGAGCAGACAACGATTCTCTGATGGGGAAGACAGGGGCTAAGCTGAGGGGTGGCGGATGAAGAGGAGCTGCAGAGAGGCGTGTAAGACTGCGACTCTGCTTCCTGGTCCCAACTCTGAGTAGTCATGGTTTTGGAAATTTGGATAAAAAAGATGCCAGATTGTTAGATAAATGAGAAGCACCATCCAAAGTGGGATGAATGCTGTCTCGTCTCATAAGACCAGGTTTTCCCCAAAAAGAGCTCCAATTGTCAATGTAGCCCACGTCATTTTTAGGACACCACACAGACAGCCAGCGGTTCAAGGATGACGAGCGACTAAACATGTCATCACTGGTCAGATTGGGGAGGGGCCCAGAGAATACTACAGTGGCAGACATCGTTTTTGCAAAGTCACACACCGATTCTACATTAAGTTTCGTGACTTCCGACTGCCGGAGACGGATGTCATTAATGCCGGCGTGGAATATTTACAGTTACTTTTAGCCAGCATTTTCAAATTTGACTCGATGTCGCCTGCTCTGGCCCCAGGAATGCATGTGACTATGGCCGCTGGAGTCTCTAGGTTCACGTTTCTGACTACAGAGTCGCCAATGATCAGAGTTTTTTCCTCAGCGGGTGTGTCGCTGAGCGGGGAAAAACGATTAGAAACGTGAACAGGTTGGTGGTGAACCGGGGCTTTGCGACTAGGCTTCCTTCTCACCGTCACCCACCCAGTCTCCTCGCTGCAGAGGAGAGCCGGGGAACCGGTGACATTTTTTCAATGGATCCTCTTTGGATCCATTGAAAAAAGGATCCAAAGAGGAGGAAAAATAATGCAAAGGTATTGTTTTGTATTCTGAGAACTGCAACTGATCCAGAGGACTTAGTTTCTTCACCCTGGGCGCACTTTGAAAACATGACGTCAGGTACTTGCCTCTGTGTTTGTAGTCTTTTGATATACATATTTTTATAACCTTATTCCTTAACAGTTAGACAACAACCTACACTGTTTTTTACGTGGAAAATTATCTTTTAAATTGACAAACATCATATGTGTAACTCGTGGCAAAATTCGATTGGGATCAAAAGATAATTTCACTCTTGCCATTCATTTCAATGGAGATTTTTTCCAATTTTAGGTATTGTGAAGAAGTAGAGGGGGTGTGACTTAGGCTCTCTATTGACCTGATTACAGAGCAATGAGAGCAGATCTGTGAGTTGGTAAGAGTTCTTCAAAATTCTTTGTCTCAACAACAAGTAAATTGACTCAACTGAAAATCCATGAACTCGATTAATGCGAGTTAAGTGCTAACAACAGTAGGCAAACAATTGATAAGCATGTTTCCATAACATTGAATGTTTGATGGAAATATTCATTTGTCAAGTATACCAAATATATCAAAAGTGATCAAAAAGTAATCAATTACATTTACAGTCAGCTACCATGATTTCACAAAGTAATCCATTACTTTTGGGATCCAACTCTGCTATCCACGCAGGTTAAAAAAAAGTTGAAGGTAATCTTAATTCTCCCCCAAAAAAATGTTGAGGGTGAAATTGTAGCTCAGGGGCCCCCTAGTGGCTGAGGAGGCCCATAGCATGTGCATACTCTATAGGCAGAAACGGCTCTGCTCCCGCCTGATTATTTGTCCAATAACAAATCTGTACAGGGAATTTGTGGGATGCAACTTTTTTATTAATACCAAAGGTGGGTAATAACTAGTTACATTTACTCAAGTACATGTACTGCAGTAATTTTTATAAAATTGTACTTTAGTGAGTAGTTTCATTGCTGGATACTTTTTACTCTCTAGTACATTTTTGGCGTTGACAAATCTGTTATTTTACCCAAATACATTTGATCAAACAAAAATTTAAGTGACTTTCAATTTCACTAATTTGAGTTTAGTTCTAGTTTTCCCTCAACAAATATTGTATTATTATTTCTTTAAAATGATTTGAATTATGTACTTATGATTATATTTTATCTTTCTCAGACCAACACAAAAAAGTTGCAAATGTTTAAATAAATGCAAAAAATGGGCTAAGATGTACTTGTATTTTATTTTATTTTATTTTATTTTTGATGAACCATGAGTCTGGAATAAAGTCTTTGATTGATTGATTGATTGATTGGATTAACAAAGTAACAAATTTGTGATTAAAAAGCCACAAATTTACATGAATAAATGGCAAAGGTGCAGGTTTGCTGCAAATTTGTGATAAAATTATTTGAAAATCATGAGTTTAAGGAAACAATTATTGTAAATTCATACATACAACAAATAAAGATACAAAAAAAACCATGTTTTGGCAAGAAATTGCAAATTTACGTGTGGGGGAAAGTTGCACATTTGTATGGGGAAAAAACGCAAAATTATTAGGAGAAAAAAGTCACAAAATTAAGATGAAAATGTATATTTTCAAAGAAAAAACTTGCAAATTTATTGGGGAAAAACAAAAATTTGTAAGAAAAGCTGTAAATTTTTAGGGAAAATATCACAAATTTATTTGGAAAACTTTATACAGTAAATTGTAGAAAGCAAAGGTGTCCCTCACTACTTCAGTAACCTTTTTTTAGAAGGTACTTTCTTATTCTTGAGGTGACTACTCTTACTTGTACTTGAATAATTAATATCTTAAGGTAATGCTACTTTTACCTAAGTACAATTCTGGCTACTCTACCCACCTCTGATTATTATGTTGTGGCCTGTTTTGAGTTTTTATTCTGTACCAAAAATGCTTAAAGAAACTTATTAAAAAACACAACAGAATGGCACAATCTTATTTTTTTTTTATATTTTGTGGTAGTTGTATAGATGCAAAATAAGTTTGAATATTTGGATCCTGTACATTTTGTAATGCTTTTTTTAGCCCCTTGTCAACCAATGATTAAACAAAATTTTGATTCCTCTCAATCTGAAGTGAAACGAGGCATATTAAACTACTTGTTTATGGTGCATTTCTTGTTGGAACAGGATGTTGGGAAGGGCTGTAATTGTGGAAAATGTTTCATTAAACTTCTGTCTTACAAATATTTACCCTGTCTGCCGCCCATTTGTTCCCATTAAACCTGCACAGCACAAAAATAAATGCAGGAGCCATGAGTGTCCTGCTTCAGTCTGTCACCAACATCACAACCACTTACAGGAGCTGCTCATGGAAATCCAGAGTCTGGGACAGGCTTTTAATTGTGGGTTCATGTTACGACATTCCACAGAAAGATAAACATAAGACATTCCACAAAAAAAGAAAATGTTTGTGTCACTAATGGCTATGGTAAGAGTACTTCTTTTCCAAAGACAGTCCATCCACCTGACTAGTGTAACATATCAAGTTTACCCTATAACCTTCATTATAGGGTATAGCCTACATTAAAAAAAAAAAAACACGTGGTTTTTCAGCAACAGTAAATGGTAGACTTCCAGTTTTTGCTACAGATATGGTCAAAGATTTCTTTATTGCATATTTTAATATTACACTTTGTTCCTGATATTATGTTCCTGGACAGAGCATATCATGTTTTCTTCCTGTGATTCTGTGGTTCTAGCCCATCAAGGTCAGTTCCAGGAGACAGCAATGCTCTGAATACTGCTGACTCATCATTCCATGGTTATCTGTTACTGTATTAAACTCTACTCTGCTCTGAGACTCTGAAGAATCTTCTCATGGCGTTGCCTGCGTATAACATTGCGGGGCTTTTCCCTTCTGGCCAGATCTAAATAAATCCACTAAATATTCATCTTTGACTACCACTCCATTATTTATTCACCAGACCAGTGAGGGACATTTATTATCCATCCATCCATCCATCTTCTACCGCTTAATCCTTTACGGGTCGCGGGGGGCTGGAGCCTATCCCAGCATCTTTGGGCAAGAGGCAGGGTACACCCTGGACAGATCGCCAGTCCATCCCAGGGACATTTATTAGTAAAGTTAAAATCCAGGACAAATACAGTGGGGAAAATAAGTATGAACATGCCATTTTTCCCAGTGCATATAGTATTTCCTATGAGGCTGTACTTATGAGGGGGGCTGAAAAGTTCATAGGCTGAAAAGTTCATAGTGGTCAAATTTGCTCAAATATGGTTTATTTTCTCCCCCCCCCCCCCCCCGTCCTGTCAGGCAGCTAGGCAAGCAGAACAGTGATCTGTCACCCTTATTGTGCCAAAACAGATTTACTTTGACAAGAGGAGCTTATACAGTACCTAACTGTATATTGTATATTGTAAACTCCTCCTGTAAAAACTTTTAATACTTTATTTTGATTATTTTACCCATACCGTGGAAGACCTGACAGGAAGGGCAAGAGGGAAAGGAAGTGTGTGGAGGGGGAAAGAAAAGGGAGGGGAACAGACAAAAAAACCCAAACAAACCAACAACTAAAACAAACAAAAGACAAACTGCTTCTTCCACCGAAGATGTCTAAACACGAGTCTGGTTTCCGCACCTGTTAAAGGAGAGACACTTGTGCGTGTACGTCTGCGTGCATATATATGAGCGTGTGCAAAATAAGTGTGTGCATGTGAGTGGTTTGTCAGGAAACATACGAAGCAGAGGGCCGGTCGCAGCAGCTCTCCCCCCAGGAACCCCGAGCAGGCAAGGCAGCGCCACCAACCCCCACAGGGCACAAACGTCCGAGGTCAGCAAGCCCCAGGAAAGCCAGGCATCCGCCCCCGGAGGGATGATCAAGGGAAGCCAGGTTGCTCGGTGGCTGGCGTGGCAAGCCCACACCCCCGGACCCGCCAGACCCCTACTTCCCCAGCGGGGCCAACGCCCATCCCTGGGCCCCAGGCACCAGGAGGCCAGCAACCCCATCCCCCGGGCCGGAGACCGCCCCACGCCTCCTGGTGCGAGCCCCCCCGGGCCCTGGTTTATTTTTCAATTGCAGGGATCCAAGTGCTGCAACACTGATGGAAGAAGTGCGTGGACCGAAAGGGAGACTGTGTTGAAAAATAAACCACATTTGGTCAAATTTGACCACTGTGAACTTTTAAGCCCCCCTTCATACATGAAGTTTTCACAAGACTTACTGGCCAGTAGGTGTCACACTTACTTACTCCTGCCCCAACTGCTGGTAAGAGACACATGACATCAACCCAGTTATGCTATTGCCTATAAATATGTATAAACACTACATAGGACATGGCTAGCTGCCAGGCTAGTCACGTTCCATTAGGGCTAGGTGATTAACCTGTGGAGAGTGTGGAAATGATGAGGCCAAGTTACGATCAGACAAAGTTTATTCACACTCTCACAACATCATACACAGAAAGCACTGAATAGCCAAACCAGGTTTCATCCCTTAAAACTCCACAGATCATCTCACATCTGCATGACATTTCACCTCCACCATACATTTTCCTTAAACCCCCAGCTCTCTCTTCCTGCCAACTCCCCATGAGGTCCCTGCCTATTGTTCTCTTGTGTCTAACCACTGCCCCCTGACTGAGACGCTGTCTGCTGACACAACCGCAATATACATTGCTATATCACCAATAAGCATCGCCATAATCACCACCCCCCCTCCCCAGACAGAGTTTCAGTCGGCATGTCTTTTGGGCTTCAGTCTCCTCCCATATCTGCTGTAACGGGGGTCTCTGTGCCGGCGGGGGGCTGCTGGACGTGTGTCTGACTGCGGGTGGGCCGGGGGGGGGGGACTTCGCTCTGCCCGTGTGTCTGTCCTGGTGAATCGTTTGCCTGGGGAGCTCTCAGTGGGGGTCTTCCACGCCGAGGGGTCCGAGCCAGCAGCACTTGCTCGTCCGCCACTACAAAGGCGGGCTTAAGTCTGTCTATGCATATTTTCTCCCGACGCCCCCCCCCAAGTCTAACAAAAAATGCTTGTCCCCTGTTTCCAGCACTCTGAACGGGCCATCATAGGGTGGGCGCAATGGCGGGCGGTGGGCATCGTGTCTGACGAACACAAACACTGCGTTCTTCAAAGTTTTTGGCACAAAAGCGCGTGGGAAAGAGTGGTGGGCCGGGCCGGGCAGCGTGCCTGTGTCTGCACTACGCTGCAAACGCTGAGATGTGCAGCTGTCCGGCGTGGGATTATCTGGCAAAAATTCCCCGGGCAGCCGCAGTGGCTGAGAAAAACCAAGCTCAGCCGGGGAAGCCTCCAAATCCTCTTTTGGTGCGGAACGCAACCCCAATAAAACCCACGGTAACCGGTCAACCCAATTTGCATCCGTCAACAAAGCCCTGAGTGCTGCTTTCAGTGACCTGCGAAAACGCTCGCATAACCCATTTGCCTGTGGGTTGTACGCGGTTGTGCGGTGAATTACAACACCCAGGCTGCGGGCCATTACGGACAAAAGTTCGGAAACAAACTGAGGGCCCCTATCGGACGTGATGTCCGACGGGATTCCAAAACGCGCCACCCATGCTGTCAAAAAAGCACGCCCCACGTCCACGGACGTGGTTGCCGTCAGCGGGACTGCTTCTGGCCAGCGTGTGGTGCGGTCCACCACTCTCAGAAGGTGCGTGCATCCCTGCAACGGCGGGAGGGGGCCCACGAGGTCCACGTGAACATGGTCGAATCTTTTAGCCGGTATCCTAAACGGCTCCAAAGGAGCCTTGGTGTGTCTGTGCTCGTTGGCACGCTACGCAGGCTGCAGCCCACTCTTTCACTTGTTTGCGCAGGCCTGGCCACACGAATTTCGCTCCCACCATTTTGACTGACCCGCGCACTCCTGGGTGCGCCAAAGCGTGAACTGACTCAAACACGCGGCGGCGCCACGCGATCGGGACCACCCTGCGCGGGCGTCCCATGGAGATGTCACAGATTAGGGGGGGGGGGCTGCCGTCTTGCAGCACTCTGCTCTCCAGCCTTAACCCTGTTGGTCCAGAAGGGAGCACGCTCACGTCTGTATCGCTAATCTGCTCTGCGGCCATGGCTGTATAATCTATCCCTACACAGATCGGGGCCACTACCGCGCGCGAGAGGCAGTCCGCCACCATGTTCAGTTTACCCGACACATGTTGAATATCGGTCGTAAACTCCGAGATCGCAGCCAGCTGTCTCTGCTGCCGGCCCGACCATGGTTCTGAAACCTTGGCCATCGCGAATGTCAGTGGCTTGTGGTCCACGAACGCGGTGAAGCTGTGCCCTTCCAGCCAGAACTGAAAGTGGCGTATGGCCAGGTGGAGAGCCAGCAACTCTCTGTCGAACGCGCTGTATTTACGCTCACTGCCGCGCAAAGCCCTGCTGAAAAAAGCGAGCTGCTGCCAAGAACCGGCGACACGTTGCTCCACGACGGCCCCATGGCCACGTCCGAGGCGTCGGTAGTGAGCGCTATCCGGGCCGCCGGGTCTGGGTGTGCCAACAGTGCGGCGTTTGCCAGAGCTGCTTTCACCTCAGAGAACGCCTGCTCTCGCTCCAGAGTCCATTCGACTCCATCCGCGGGTTTCCGTCTCTTGAGCGCGGCGTACAGTGGCTGCATGAGCTGAGCTGCGCGGGGGAGGAAATGGTTATAAAAATTAACCATCCCCAAAAATTCCTGCATCGCCCTGACCGTCTGAGGCCAGGGGAAGTTCGCCACAGCGCACACTTTGTCAGGCAAGGGTATCGCTCCCTCCGGTGAGACGCGGTGCCCCAAAAAATCAATCCCCGTCACGCCGAACTGGCACTTCGCCGGGTTGATTATTAACCCATGTTCCTCCAACCTCTGGAAAACCGTCCTGAGGTGGGTTACATGTTTGTCTTCGGACGCGCTGGCTACCAAGATATCGTCCAGGTAGACGAACACAAACGGGAGATCGCACAGCACCGCGTCCATCATGCGCTGGAACGTCTGTGCCGCTCCTTTTAATCCGAAAGGCATGCGCAGAAACTCGAACAAGCCAAACAGAGTTATTACCGCTGTTTTGGGTATGTCCTCCTCGCGCACTGGGACCTGGTGGTAACCGCGGACCAGGTCTATTTTAGAAAAAATGCGCGCTCCTGCAAGGTGAACAGAAAAATCCTGAATGTGGGGAATCGGGTAGCGGTCGTGTGCTGTGGCATTATTCAACCTGCGGACATCGCCGCACGGTCGCCACGATCCCTCAGCCTTAGGGACCATGTGTAGCAGGGATGCCCATGGGCTGTTCGATCGCTTGATGATGCCCAACCTTTCCAGGTTGGCAAACTCCTCGCGCGCTATGGCCAGTTTAGCTGCATCCAAGAGCCGAGGTCGTGCGAAAACAGGTGGCCTGGTGGTGGTGATAAAGTGCTCCACCCCGTGTTTAGCGATGGCCGCTGAAAACGTCGGGACCGTGAGTGCTGGGAACTGAGTGAGCAGTGTGTGGAACTTACCGCCTGGAGCTGTGATGTTGGCTTGTGTTACTGGCCCGGCCCCTCGAGCTGTACAGGGGAGAGAGTCAAAGGACAGTGCATTAACCAGGCGCCTGTTAGTATAGGAAAAAGTCAATTTTGGACAACCTCTAGTAAACCCCCAGAAAACAGTGTTGATTAGATGCTAATGGCTAATATAAATATTCCTAATAAATGTACCTAATAGACTGTGATTTAATTATTAATGGTAAATAGGAGCATTTATGGGGAATGTGACTAAAGGAATGAATATGAACTGTTAGATGTAAACTGTCAGTGAAAGCAGTAGCGTTTCTACACCAGAGGTGGCGCTCAGTAGTGATAAGACACTGTACAGTATTAGAGAACAAGAGAAGAAGAGTAGCGAATCTTCCAGAGAGAGAGTGTAAAGAAAATGGTGTATAGCGATGTGCTGTGTAAATGTGTGCCGTGCCGTGTGTGCTGGTAAAGTCAATAAAAGCCGCTGCAAAGTCTGACAGCTTGGGCTTCCTCATCCTTCCTCCCCCTTCGCCCTCCTGGGTGTAACAAAACTTGGTAGCAGAGGATGGTTCAGTCGTGTCTGAGACGGTGAGTGTGCAAATAAAAAAAAAAAAAAGAAAGGCCGTAACGATGGAGCTGGAGCATCTACAAGATAAGCTAAGCGAGGCCTTGGTGCCGTTACGGGCCGAACAGCTAAACGAGGTTTGTTTATTTGCAAAGATAAGCCCAGCCGAGCCGTCTAAGAAGTACACGCTGATACGACTGTTAATCGAGGAGGTGGAGAAAACCATTGAACGCGAAGAGGAGGATGTAGCCCGCGAGTTTGTGCTAAAGCTAATAGCATGTGCTAACGAAGCTAAGCTAAGCGAACCGTTGATGCAGGCAGCGACAGCGGCCGGCACGAGCCGGGAGACAGAGGCACTCGCCAGTTTAGAGCCAGTATGCCACTCTGCATGAAAGTATCCTTGATTCAGCTAAAAGGGTTGAAGAGGAAATAATAAGGCTGAACGATGACGAGGCCGCGCAGCCACCGAGCCGCCATTTTGTGCCACAGCCCGCGGTCCCCGCAGTGCCCCTACCGCCAGAAGTGACCATTAAACGGGAGTTTAAGATAAATGGGCAGATAGGGGAGAGGAGCCAAAAAACAAGTTGTCTTATTCCAATCTCACTCACCAGATCGATATGGGCTTAAAGAAAAAGCACAGTCGTCGGCGGCCTCCGTCGGTCTATGATGACCATGGAAGAGAATCCTAAACGTCTACTCTGCTGGAACAGCACCGCCTGTGGCTGAACAGGCCGATGCGCGAATGGCAGTCCCTGTCACACAGGTCGCACTTGTGGGTGGTCTCCGTGCTGCTGGGTCTGTGGCGGTTCTTCCTGCGGGCCCTTTTTTCATCTGCTGCAGCAGTCAGTCTCTCTTCACCCGCCTTGAGCTGTCTGGTCAGGGTGCCTCTTCATTTGGAGCGGTCCATTGCAAGGTCCTCCCAGCGCTCTGTGTTGATCTCCAGGGCCTTCATGTCTCTCTTGCAGACGTCTCTAAAGCGCAGCTGTGGGCGGCCAACGTCTCTCCTGCCAGTCGCCAGTTCTCCGTAGAGGACGTCTTTGGGGATTCTGCCATCCTCCATATGGTGAACGTGGCCTAGCCAGTGCAGCCTGCGCTGCCTGAATAGAGTGAACATGGAGGGAAGGCCGGCGTGGGACAGAACTTCTGTGTTGGGCACTTTGTCCTGCCAGGATATGTCCAGGATGTGGCGAATGCAGCGCAAGTGGAAGGAGTTCAGTCTCTTTTCCTGCCGGGCGTATGTTGTCCACGTCTCACTCCCATAGAGCAGTGTGCTGATGACGCAGGCGTTGTACACTGCCATCTTCGTCTTGACAGAGAGTTTGGGATTCTCCCACACTCGTGTGGTGAGGCGAGCGAGTGTGAAGGCTGATTTTCCAATCCTCTTGTTGATCTCTGTATCAAGGGAGAGGTTGTTGCTGATCGTGGACCCCAGGTACGTGAACTGATTCACGACCTCCAGCTCGTAGTCGTCGATGGTGATGGTTGGTGGTGCTTCCGTGCCTTGCGCCAAGACGTTAGTCTTCTTCAGGCTGATGGTAAGCCCGAAGTCCTTGCATGCCTGGGAGAAGCGGTCCATCAGGGTCTGAAGCTCCTGCTGTGTGTGGGTTGCGACTGCAGCGTCGTCTGCGAACAGCATGTCTCTGATTAGAGCCTCGCGTACTTTGGTTCTGGCTTTCAGGCGTGCGAGGTTGAAAAGCCTGCCGTCAGATCTTGTGTGCAGGTAGATTCCCTCTATTGCTGTGCTGAAGGCATGCCTCAGGAGCATAGCAAAGAAAATCCCAAAGAGGGTTGGCGCAAGTACACAGCCCTGTTTCACTCCGCTGCGTATGTTGAATGGCTTTGAGACGTTGCCATCGTGCTGCACTATCCCCTGCATGTTGGTGTGAAATGATTCGATGAGGCTTTGCAACTTTGGTGGGCATCCTATCTTTGGCAGGATCTTGAAAAGGCCCTCTCTGCTGACCAGATCGAACGCTTTGGTGAGGTCGATGAAGGTGACGTACAGGGGCATGTTCTGTTCTTTGCATTTCTCCTGGAGTTGGCCGATGGAGAATATCATGTCTACCGTTGATCGCTCAGCGCGGAAGCCACACTGAGACTCGGGGTAGACACGTTCGGCAAGCTTCTGTAGACGAACGAGAACAACTCGTGCGTAGACTTTGCCAACAACGCTGAGGAGGGAGATGCCCCTGTAGTTGTTGCAGTCGCTTCTCTCCCCTTTGTTTTTGTAGAGGGTGATGATCTTGGCGTCCCTCATGTCCTGTGGTACGGCACCTTCCTTCCAACACTGGCAGAGGACGTCATGCAATGGCAGCAGTAGGGCGGTCTTGCAGTGCTTGATCAGGTCAGGGGTATGCCGTCGTTGCCGGGTGCCTTGCCAGCGGCCAAGCTATCAATGGCCTTGTTGAGTTCGTCGATGGTTGGCTCGGCGTCAAGTTCGTCCATGGATGGCAGGCAGTCGATGGCATCAAGGGCTGACGGTGTCACAGTGTTCTGTCTGGAGTAGAGGTCGGAGTAGTGTTCCACCCATCTCTCCATCTGCTTGTTCTTTTCTGTGATCATCTCCCCAGCGGAGGATTTGAGGGGGGCTGTCTTGCTCTGAGCCAGACCAAGTGCTTTCTTGATGCCATCGTACATACCAAGGATGTTCCCTGTTATGGCAGCGGTTTGAATGTCTTGGCTGAGCTGAGTCCAGTACTCGTTGGCAAAGCGCCGAGCAGTCTGCTGAACTTTACTTCTCGCAGCCCTGAGAATCTGGAGATTCTTCTCGTTTGGGTACTTCTTGTACTCAGCAAGCGCTGAGCGCTTGGCTTCAATGACGGGGGTCATCTCGGTCAACTTGGCATCAAACCAGTCCTGTGACTTCGAGGTCTTCCTCCCAAAGGTAGCCAAGGCTGTGCGGTGGATGGTGTTTCGCAGCGCTTCCCACTTCTGCTTTGCAGATTCTCCTTCTTGTGGTACACCAAGTTCCTTCTCAAAGGTGGAGGCAAACTGCTCAACAAGTTCTGGTTGAGCCATCTTGCTGGTGTCAATCCGTGCCTTTCCAGGCTGTCTAGCACGATGGAATTTCTTCAGCTGCAGCTTGACCTTGCAACACACCAATGAATGGTCTGTGTTGCAATCTGCACTCTGGAACGAACGGGTGATTAGCACGTTCTTCAGTGAGGTGTGCCTGGTCAGGATCAAGTCCAGCTGGTGCCAGTGCTTTGAGCGCGGATGTTGCCAGGAAACCTTGTGTTGGGGCTTGGTCTTGAAGAATGAGTTTGTGATGTACAGATCGTGATATGTGCAGAACTCGAGCAGCCGCTGTCCGTTGTCGTTCATTCTGCCCACGCCAAAAGGTCCAAGACAGGAGGGCCAGGAGTTGTGGTCAGCACCCACTCTGGCATTGAAGTCTCCAAGGAGAATGAGTTGTTCAGAGTTGGGGATGATCCTGACAGTTGTTGCGAGATTCTCGTAGAACTCGTCTTTTGCCTCTGGTGTGGCTGTCAGTGTTGGGGCATACACACTGACGAGGGTGACTGGGCCTTGAGTGGTGTTCAGGTGGAGGGTGAGGAGTCTTGCAGAGCCAGTGCTGCCCGGTTCCACCATCTTCAGCAAGGTGTTCTTCACTGCGAAGCCCACTCCGTGTTCCCTGTGTTCGTCACTGCCCTTTCCCTGCCAGTAGAACGTGTAGTCCTTCTCTCTCAGTGTGCCTGCGTCAGCCAACCGTGTTTCCTGGAGAGTGGTGATATCCACTCCCAGTCTCTTCAGCTCATTATTGATGATGGCAGTCTTCCTGGTGTCGTTGATGTCCTTGAGGTTAGCAGCGAGTCCTGTCATCATAGTGCTTTCCCTGCCAGTAGAACGTGTAGTCCTTCTCTCTCAGTGTGCCTGCGTCAGCCAACCGTGTTTCCTGGAGAGTGGTGATATCCACTCCCAGTCTCTTCAGCTCATTATTGATGATGGCAGTCTTCCTGGTGTCGTTGATGTCCTTGAGGTTAGCAGCGAGTCCTGTCATCATAGTGCGGACGTTCCAAGTTCCCAGTTTTAGAGTTGGTCTCTTTTGTTTTATTGTCTTGCCTGGTGCGAAGGTTCTCAGCCTGTTGTTCGGACTTCTCCTCATCCCCATGCACCCAATGAGGAAAGCAAGCTGTGGCGGGACAACACCTTATTGGCTGGGGGCTGCCCAGCTTGAGGCGGGCGGTAGCTGTCCAGTGAGATCCGATGATCCCTCCCACCGTTGGGAACAACCCCTGGCGCCGCGCTCTACGCCAATTGAGCAGTGGCTTATAACAGGTAACTGTCATTCCCCGTGTTTTGTCTACACCAAAGGCGAAGCTGGAGTGTCCTCTCCAGTGATCCGGTGTTCTACCTTCCAGCGTTGGGCGTTGGTAGGATTCAAGCCTGGGCAGGAAGATATGGAGGACAAGATGTTGCCCATGCAGCATGTCCCCCCTCTCCACGTCACTGATGAATCCAAAGGAACAGCAGGGCTGCTACAGTTTGGCACCAGCACCGTTGCAGGAGCTGCCAGAACGATGTTGAGCACAACATAGAACTGCCTTAGGGGCTCCGACTCCGGATTTTTCCTCAGGGTTGACTCCCGAAGCCTTTCCCGTGACCGGGTATGCCGCAAGGCAGTGGAGGTTTGAAATCAAGGTTTACCTTCCCATAGATGGGCCACCTTCCCAGGTTGACGAGCCACCATCTACCCGAAGCATCTGGTTTTAAGGCGCCAGAGATCCGCCCTCGCCCCTTCTCCTATTAGTAAAAGTAGTTCCGCTGGGCTTAGAGACTAAACCACACGGACAGGCTAGGAGTTGGACTTAGTTGTCAGAGGCTTTTCGAGACGCACGCCATAAGGAGCATTTTATGAGCACTGGGAGCTTAACCCCAGTGCCGCTCCTGGCTACGACAACCTTGGAACCAAGGTTCCAAAAAGCACAGTGAGACTGAGATAATTGAGGCTGTTGTCAGAGCAGTGAGTCCTGGATTGAGTTTGCGCGCTATGCTGGAGATTAAGTCAGATCTCACACTGCCACAGCTGCACATAATCCTGCGAGGACATTATAAAGAGGATAGTTCCACTGACTTGTATCATCATCTGATAAACCTTACACAAGACAGTAATGAGTCACCTCAGAACTTCCTGTTTCGTGCATTGAGCTAAAGGAAAGACTTTTAGCAGCATCCAGAGAGCCTGGCACGGAAGAGCAGTTTAGTTCTGATCTTATTCAGAGGAAGTTTCTGAGGGCGGTGGAAACAGGACTGATCAGTGTTGATGTGAAATATCAACTGAAACATCATTTGGAGGATCCTGCCGTCACCGACGAGCTACTGATTTCAAAGACGAATGCAGCAGCTAGTCTTGAATGGGAACGGCACCAAAAATTTAAAAGGCACACAAAAGAACCAAAAGTTCGAGAATGCCGAGTGGAAAACCAAACGGGTCAGTATGCAACAGAGGCAGAAGTGGATGGCCAAGAGCGCTCTCCACCATTGACAAAAGGTAAAATCCTTAAATCCCAAAGCACAGTGACCCATACGGAATCTGAGCTCCTGGACATAGTCACGCAGCTGAAGAGTGACATGGAGGAGATCAAAAAGGCCATACGTGAGTCTCCCCGAGCACCTCACGCTCAAAGAGTCAGGAGGACACACGGCTGCAAGAGCTGTCAGTCCACCAGCAATGGCGACCAGTGCGACCACTGCTTCAGATGTGGAATCAGCGGCCACATGTCAAGGGAATGTCGGATAGGGAGGAGACTTGGAAAAAGAACAGGGCAAGTAGACACGGCGGCCAATACTGTCGCAACCACATCAGAACAAGCTAACACACAAGAACTGTATGAGCTCGTTACTGACAGTATTCGGAGGTTGGAAGCAAGGCTGGTAGCTAAGGCTGAGGCACCTCCTGAAGAAACGGTCCGTGTTAATCTACTGTCCCCTAATCGCCAATTGCAGTTACTCAACTTGGTTGGAAAAAGATATGTCATCACCTGCTTCCTCAATGACAAGGAGACACAAGCATTGTGGGACACAGGGTCACAGGTCTGTTTAATGAATGACACCTGGAGACAGGAGCACCTGCCACACACCACCGTCAGAGACTTAACCGAGTTGGTGGGTCCAAATATTCTGAATGGGAGGGCAGTGAACCAGACACCGATTCCATTCTCAGGGTGGGTCGAAGTCACATTTAAGCTGCCGACAGTTAGTCGCCCACCGGTGGAACTCTTAGTTCCTGTGCTAGTGGTGAAGGAGGACGGAGTGGCAGAGCCGCCTATCATTGGGTTCAACGTGATTGACCATGTCCTGAAGATGGGCATTAAACCGCCTTGCACCATCAGTGAAGCTGTTAGCGCAGCCTTCTCATTTGACTGTAAGAAAACAGAAGTGTTTTTGAAAGTGTTGCAAAGTGAGGAGGATAAGTTGGGAGAAGGAATGGTAAAAGTTGGCAGTGAGTTGGTTACCATCCCTGCTGGCCAAACCAAAGCAGTCAAAGGTTGTGTCAGGGCAGGCTCACTTCCAGACACACAAGACGTCTTATTTGAGCCGAGTCAGTACACTCAATTACCAGAGGGTTTGCAGATGCAAAGTGGGTTGGTGCAGTTATGGAAAGGGAAGCGATCTATGTTCAAAATACCTATAACGAACAGCATGTCCCGTGATATCCAGCTGCCCGCTAAGACCATTTTGGGGGAAACACAGAGAGTTAAAACTGCTTACCCGGCAGACATTAGACCCCCTGCTGTAAACCAAGCGACAGTTGACCCGACGACGAGTGAAACAGGAAGAAATAAAGAGACCGAGATGAACTGTGCTGTCAAAGAGACTATGGACATGTGGGACCCTCCAGTTCCCCTTGATCATCTCTCGCCCATACAGCAAGAGCAAGTAAAACAGCTCCTACGGGAGGAACGGCAAGCGTTTTCCCGTGATGAGTATGATGTAGGGACAATTCCCTCTTTACAGTTGAACATCCGACTCAAAGATCACGATCCTGTCAAAAGAACTTATGTTTCTGTTCCCAAACCACTTCATAAAGAAGTAAAGGAGTATTTACAAGACCTGCTTAACAGGGGCTGGATCACCAAATCCAAGTCATCGTATTCCAGTCCAATCGTCTGTGTGCGAAAGAAAGATGGAGGTCTGCGTTTGTGCTGTGACTTTAGAGAGCTGAACAAGAAGTCTATTCCTGACAGACACCCGATTCCCCGCATACAAGATATGCTAAACAGTCTAAATGGGAGTGTGTGGTTTTCAGTCCTCGACCAAGGGAAGGCGTATCACCAGGGTTACCTGGAAGAGTCAAGTAGGCCCTTTACTGCCTTTATCACTCCCTGGGGTTTGTTCGAGTGGGTAAGAATTCCATTTGGTTTGTCCTCAGCACCAGCAGCATTCCAAAGATCTATGGAGGAGTGCTTGTGGGGGTTGAGAGATGATATTTGTCTGCCTTACCTCAATGATAACCTTGTTCATTCACAGACTTTTGAAGATCACTTGCGAGACCTGAGAAGCGTCCTGCACCGCTATCAAAGCCATGGGGTGAAGCTGACTCCCCGGAAATGTGAGTTATTCAAGCAGCAGGTACGTTTCCTGGGTAAAATGGTAACAGGACAGGGCTACACCATGGACCCTGCGGACATTGCCCCAGTGCAGACACTCAAACAGCAGCAACCTTCCACTGTTGGAGAGCTAAGGAAATTGCTAGGTTTTATTTCATATTACCGCAGCTATATTCCAAACTTCTCCTGTATAGCAAAGCCTCTTTACGACCTTCTTGCTAATGACCACACAGACAAAGCAAAGAAAAACTCAAAGAAACATGTCAAAAAGAACGATGGTGGCCACTTGCCCTCATCTCATGTGATCAGGTGGCACCCAGAGCATCAAGCAGTAGTTTGTCAGCTTGTTGACTTTCTCACCCAACCCCCAGTGTTAGGTTACCCGAACTTTGAGGAACCCTTCATTTTGCACTGTGACGCTTCACAGGAGGGGCTTCGAGCGGTGTTATACCAGCAACAACAAGACAAACTGGTGGTGATAGCGTATGGCTCCAGGACACTGTCAAATCCAGAGAAGAACTACCACCTTCATTCAGGGAAGCTGGAGTTTCTTGCCATGAAGTGGGCCATCTGTGAGAGGTTTCGGGATTATCTGTATTATTCTCCACCATTCACTGTCTACACGGACAATAATCCCCTAACGTATGTGCTCACCACCGCAAAGTTAAATGCAACCACACAGAGGTGGGTAGCAGAACTAGCTGATTTCCAGTTTGTGATTAAGTATCGCCCTGGAAAAGCAAACAGAGATGCAGACGGACTTTCACGTATGCCTCTAGATATGGAGCAGTACATGAACAGATGTACACAAAATGTTGATCCTGATGTGATGAATTGTGTGACACAGGCAGTCAAGGTAAAGTCACAAGAAAATGAACCATGGCTTTGCCCAGTCACCATTTCTACTCTCATTAGTGAAGCAGATCACGAAGCCAGCTCTATAGCTGAAATATCAAAGACTGATCTAAAAAGAGCTCAAGAAGAAGACTCCGTGATTGGAGAGGTGTTGCGCTATGTGTTGTCAAAACAATGGCCAAGAAGTGTAAAGCAGCAGAACAGTAAAATTGCAGCTCTGGTCAGGCAAAAACACAAGCTGTACTTGGAAGATGATGGACTGCTTTACAGGAGAATGGCAACACATGAGCAGCTACTTCTACCCTAAAAGTTTCACAAACTCGTGTTCAAAGAGCTCCACGAAAACATGGGCCATTTAGGGGTAGAGAGAGTGATGAACTTGATAAGAGAGCGTTTTTATTGGGCTCACATGCAAAGAGATGTTGAGCACTACATCACTAAAGTTTGCAGTTGTTTGAAGAACAAACGTCCCAATAAGATAACAAGGGCACCACTGACTAACATTGTCACCACGTACCCATTCGAATTAGTGTCAGTGAATTTCCTGCATGTGGAGAAGTGCAAAGGAGGATATGAGTATATCCTGGTTCTAATGGACCACTTCACTCGTTTTGCCCAGGCTTACCCATGTCGTAACAAAGCTGCCCACACCGCTGCTGAGAAGATCTTTGGAGATTTTGCCCTCAAGTTTGGCTTCCCCACACGACTCCATCATGATCAGGGAAGAGAGTTCCAAAATAAACTTTTTGCAAAACTCCAGGAGTACAGTGGTGTGCAGGGGTCCCGAACAACACCCTACCATCCCCAAGGGAATGGGCAGGTAGAACGATTCAATCATACACTATTGGCAATGCTCAGAAATTTGCCCGAAGCAGCCAAGGAAGACTGGAAGTCCTCTCTGGCAAAAGTGGTTCATGCCTATAATTGTACGCGTAGTGAGGCTACGGGGTACGCACCATATTTCCTGTTGTTTGGCCGTAGTCCAAAGTTGCCTATTGATCTAATGTTTGGCCTCACAACAAGAGAGCAGAGTGTTTCTCAGCAGGACTATGCTGAAAAGTGGAGAGCTACAATGACTGAAGCTTACAAACTCGCTTCTAAAACAGCAAACAAAGAAGGGATGAGAAGTAAAGCACTTTATGATAAAAAGGTTAACGGTGCTGAGTTGTCCCCTGGATCCAGAGTATTGGTTCGAAACTTGACCGAAAAAGGTGAGCCAGGAAAATTAAGATCATACTGGGAAGACAAGGTGTATGTCGTGACCCAAAAGAAGTACCCAGACAGTCCAGTATATGAAATCAGACCTGAAAATGGCAAGGGACGCACTCGGGTCATGCACAGAAACCTTTTGCTACCCTGTGACTTTCTGTCCATGGAAACAGTGGAGCATGCCTCTAATCAAACAAGAGAAAGAGACTCTAAAAGACAAAGGCATGTGGACAGACAAAACAGCACGGATGATGAAGATGACGAGGGTTGGAGTGCCATAATCGGATTACAAGCTGGGAAGGATCAAAATCACCGTCCACTGAGAGCCGATGCACCGGAGTTCTACCCGCACAGTGACACTACTCCGGAGGATGAGGACCAGGACCCAGACGATGTCACGCAGGTGCAGCTGGCACCAGAGGTCAACAATCCGGTGGTCCCAGATCCAGCTGAGGCAGACCAGGACCAGGGTGATGAGGTGTCGGAGTCCAGTTCCAGTGACCAGGAGGGACCTGACGAGTTTCCTGCTAAAACGTATCCTTCAAGAATAAGAAAACAGCCATTGAGACTTACTTATGATAAGTTAGGCCAACCTTGCACTTCATCTGTCTAGAACAAATGTGTAGGAGCTAAAGATAACCCTTGTTCAGACATGAATGTTTTGAAAAGTAACTTGGTAGTTACTGTGATGGCTGATAAAAAAAGAAAAAAAGAAAAAAAAATTAAAAAAGGAAAAAAGATTTTCAGTGTGTTACTAAGGCACAGGCATTACACAAAGGTTTATTTGGTAGGCTATGACTAGATTGAGTACCCTTACTCTCAGGAAAGATGCAGATACCCACCATGATGGATGGAGCGGTTGATGGTTATCGTGCACAAAGACCTCTTCTGCAAACGTATTGCATAGAACAGGAGATACATGCTGTACTATGGACAATTACCAGTTTGCATCTTTATGGACTTTAATGAACTCTGACTCCTGTTTAGTAATACCCTACTTACATGAGATTCATGAATACCAAATGTGGACTGAAAGAGGAAAAACAGTAGTTTTGAGAAAGGTGTAATGTCCGGACGACATTAAATTTTTGAGGGGCGAGTGTAGGAAAAAGACAGTTTTGGACAACCTCTAGTAAACCCCCAGAAAACAGTGTTGATTAGATGCTAATGGCTAATATAAATATTCCTAATAAATGTACCTAATAGACTGTGATTTAATTATTAATGGTAAATAGGAGCATTTATGGGGAATGTGACTAAAGGAATGAATATGAACTGTTAGATGTAAACTGTCAGTGAAAGCAGTAGCGTTTCTACGCCAGAGGTGGCGCTCAGTAGTGATAAGACACTGTACAGTATTAGAGAAGAAGAGAAGAAGAGTAGCGAATCTTCCAGAGAGAGAGTGTAAAGAAAATGGTGTATAGCGATGTGCTGTGTAAATGTGTGCCGTGCCGTGTGTGCTGGTAAAGTCAATAAAAGCCACTGCAAAGTCTGACAGCTTGGGCTTCCTCATCCTTCCTCCCCTTTGCCCTCCTGGGTGTAACATTAGCAACATCAACTAATAAACCATGCGCACACAGAAAATCAGCTCCCAGGATCGGGAAACTCAGTGCTGCTATGACAAAAGTCCACTCGTATGTGCGGCCGTGTAGAAATGAAGCCAGTGTTCTCTCACCAAAGGTCTTAATGTCCGAGCCGTTTACTGCTACCAGCCCGGGGCCGCTGGGTCCTGCCAGCCGGTCAGCATAGGTTGGCAGGATGATGCTCTTCTGAGCTCCGGTGTCTACAAGGAAACGCCTCCCTGAGCGCGAGTCCGTCACGTAGAGCAGCTTGTTCTCTTCGCCGGCAGTCGCGGCTGCTACCGACTGCCGGCTCTGGCATTTCCCGAGCGCTTGAATTGGCACAGTGGTGTACATCTGCGTGCGTTCCCTCCAAAACGGCAGTGGTAGAAGCAGAGCGTGTCTCCCTGGCACTCCTTGGCCCCCGCTGCCGCTACCGTCGGTGGCTCCTCACCTCCTCTGGTCGTCTCGCTGGGTTCCAACTCCGCTGCATTCACCGTGAGCGCTCTGGTGGTGAGGATGATCCGGTCTGCCTCCTGGGCTAGCACACGGTAGTCACGCGCAGCCAGCAGCGGCGAATTGGCCAGGACCGCTCTCGCCTCTGTTGGAAGGTTCCGGAGGAAGAGGTGGGCGAACAGAAAATGCCTGTCATCTGTGCCCATTAACGCTAACATCTTCTCTATCAGATCGACGGCCAAACCATCTCCTAACTCGGAACACCTCAGGAGCCTCTTTGCTCTCTCACAGTCCGAGAGCGTGTAGCGCCGAATCAGCGCAGCTTTGAGAGCCTCATGTCTGCCGTGGGCTGGGGGCTGGTCGAGCAGGCTCACTACCTGCTGAGCTGTGCGAGCGACCAGCGCTGCAACCACATGGAAAAACTTGGTGTCGTCTGTCGTTATTCCCCAGAGGGCGAACGGGGCTTCGGTGTGGTGGAACCAAGAGCGCGGGTTGTGCTGCCAAAAGTCCGGTAGCTTGACTACAACAGCACACACGTTGCTGGGGGGACTCCGGGGTTCTTGCCTCGTGTTCCATAATACGTCCAGGGTCACCAGTGTGGAGAGTGTGGAAATGATGAGGCCAAGTTACGATCAGACAAAGTTCATTCACACTCTCACAACATCATACACAGAAAGCACTGAATAGCCAAACCAGGTTTCATCTCTTAAAACTCCACAGATCATCTCACATCTGCATGACATTTCACCTCCACCATACATTTTCCTTAAACCCCCAGCTCTCTCTTCCTGCCAACTCCCCATGAGGTCCCTGCCTATGTTCTCTTGTGTCTAACCACTGCCTCCTGACTGAGACGCTGTCTGCTGACACAACCACAATATACATTGCTATATCACCAATATGCATCGCCATAATCCGAAATAAAACCGAAACCAACATTTGGGGTGTAAAACCAACATAATCACACATGTCAGTTTTTTTCTGTTTTTTCCCCTCTCCTTGTGTGCTTGTTTATAGAGAGCCTGTGGCAACCTGGGGAGTGCATAATGGTTTACCACCTTAGACAGGAACAAAGGACGTGAAGTTAACCTTTTGTGTGTGAGAAGTTTCTAGATGCCCTAGTAAGATAACAGGGAGGTGTCAAGGATGAATGGACTGACTGCAGTCGGACGGGGAGATTATCTTTTGTGTGTGAGAAGAGTCTAGAAGGAGATTATCTTTTGTGTGTGAGAAGAGTCTAGAAGGATGGCATGTTTTTTAAGGGAAGAGTTCCTACTTGTATGCCATTCTGTCTATGCTCCTTGTGTGAGTCGTGTAATAAACCACCTGAACCAAATCCGCCTCATTATTTACACGCTCCACACTGGTGACCCAAGACGAATCATGGAATACGACGGAAGATCCCCGGAGCCAACCTCGACTGGAACCCCCAGCTTCGCGTGCGCTGTAGCGATCAAACTACCTGATTTTTGGCAGCACAACCCGCGCTCCTGGTTCCACCTAACCGAGGCGCAGTTCGCCCTCCGAGGGATATTGGCGGATGATACGAAATTCCACTATGTGGTCGCAGCGCTCGATGCCAGCATGGCTCAGCACATCAAGAGCCTGCTCGATCAGCCACCAGCCGACGGCAAATATGACGCGCTGAAGGCTGCCCTCATCCAGCACTACACGCCCTCGGATGGTGAGAGAGCAGAGAGGCTTCTGACGCGGACCGAGTTGGGAGACGGTTCGGCCGTGGACATGATGCAGAAGATGCTGAGGTTAAAGGGCACGGACGATGACCACTTCATCTTCACCCACATTTTCCTCAGGAACCTTCCGACAGCGGCGAGAGCGGCCCTGGCCAATTCGTCGTTGCTGGCCAAACGGGACTATCGTGCGCTAGCCCGAGAGGCAGACCGGATCATCGTCGCCACCAAGGCTTTCGTGACCATTGCGGCAGCGACGGAGCCCGGCACGTCGACACGAGGAGGCGAGGAGCCGCCAACGGCAGCAACAGAACCACCGACGGCAGCAGCAGCGGGGGCCAAGGAACGTGGAGGTGACACGCTTTGCTTCTACCACCGCCGCTTTGCAGAGAGGGCACGCAAATGTATACCACCGTGCCAGTTCAAGCACTCAGGAAACACCAAGACCAGGGGTCAGTAGCAGCCGCGACCCTCGGGGAGGAGAACAAGCTGCTCTATTTGACAGACGCACGCTCGGGGAGGCATTTCCTCGTGGACACCGGTGCACAGAAGAGTTTCATCCGACTGACCTATGCTGACTGGCTGGCAGGACCCAGCGGCCCCGAGATGGCAGCAGCAAACGGCTCAGAGATTAAGACCTTTGGTGAGAGGACTCTACTCTTGTCTCTACACGGTCGTACATTTGAATGGACTTTTGCTGTAGCAGCATTGGATTACCATATACTGGGGGCTGATTTTCTATGTGCACATGGGGTATTGGTAGATATCGCTAACAGGCACCTGGTTAATGCACTGTCTTTTGACTCTCTCCCCTGTATAGCTCGAGTGACCCAGCCAACAGCACAAGCCAACGTCACAGCAGCATGAGGTAAGTTCCACACACTGCTCGCTCAGTTCCCAGCACTCACAGTCCCGACGTTTTCGGCAGCTATCGCTAAACATGGGGTGGAGCATTTTATCACCACCACCGGGGCGCCCGTTTCTGCAAGACCTCGGCGCTTGGACGCAGCTAAACTGGCCATAGCGCGCGAGGAGTTTGCTAACCTAGAGAGGTTAGGCATCATCAGGCGCTCAAACAGCCCATGGGCTTCCCCGCTACACATGGTCCCTAAAGCTGAAGGTTCGTGGCGACCTTGCGGCGATTTCCGCAGGTTAAACAACGCTACAGCGCACGACCGCTACTCAATTCCCCACATTCAGGATTTTTCCGTTCACCTCGCAGGAGCGCGCATTTTTTCTAAGATAGATTTGGTCCGTGGTTACCACCAAGTCCCAGTGCGCACTGAGGACATACCCAAAACAGTGGTAATAACTCCGTTTGGTTTATTTGAGTTCTTGCGCATGCCGTTTGGGCTTAAAGGGGCAGCACAGACGTTCCAACGCATGATGGATGCAGTGCTGCGCGATCTCCCTTTCGTGTTCGTCTACCTGGACGATATCTTGGTAGCCAGCGCGTCTGAAGACGAACACGAAACCCACCTCACGACGGTTTTTTGAAGGTTGGAAGAGCACGATTTAATAATCAACCCAGTGAAATGTCAGTTCGGGGTGACGGGGATTGATTTTTTAGGGCACCGCGTCGCTCCCGAAGGAGCAGTTCCGCTGCCTGACAAAGTGCGCGCAGTGACAGATTTTCCCTGACCGCAAACGGTCAGGGCGCTACAAGAATTTTTGGGAATGGTGAACTTTTATAACCGTTTCCTTCCCCGCACAGCGCAGCTCATGCAGCCATTGTACGCTGCGCTCAAAAAACAGAAACCCGCGAATAGGGTCGAATGGACCCCGGAACAAGAGCAGGCGTTCTCGGAAGTTAAAGCAGCCCTGGCAAACGCCGCATTGTTGGCACATCCAGACCCAACGGCCCGCATAGCCCTCACCACTGACGCCTCAGATGTGGCCATAGGAGCTGTCGTGGAGCAGCGTGTCGCCGGGGCTTGGCAGCCGCTTGCCTTTTTCAGCAGAACCTTGCGCGACAATGAACGAAAATACAGCGCGTTCGACAGAGGGTTGCTGGCTCTCCACCTGGCCATTCGCCATTTCCAGTTCTGGCTGGAAGGGCACAATTTTACTGCGTTCGTTAACCATAAGCCACTAACATTTGCGATGGCCAAAGTTTCAGAACCTTGGTCGGGCCGGCAGCAGAAGCAGCTGGCCGCGATCTCAGAGCTTACTACCGATATTCAGCATGTGTCGGGCAAACTGAATGTAGTGGCAGACTGCCTCTCGTGCGCCGTTGTGGCCCCGGTCTGTGTAGGGATGGATTACGCAGCCATGGCCGCGGAGAAGGCTAGTGACGCGGACGTGCGCGCTCCTGTCTGGACCAACAGGGTTAAGGCTGGAGAAGAGGATGCTGCTTAACGGTATTCCCCCCTTAATCTGTGACGTCTCCACGGGTCGCCCACGGCCTGTGGTTCCAGCCGCGTGGCGCCGCTGCGTGTTTGAGTCGGTTCACTCTTTGGCACACCCAGGGGTGCGTGCGTCGGTCAAAATGGTAGGAGAGAAATATGTGTGGCCGGGCCTTCGCAAACAAGTGAAAGAGTGGGTGGCAGCCTGCGTGGCGTGCCAACGAGCCAAGGTTCACAGACACACGAAGGCTCCTTTGGAGCCGTTTCGCATCCCGGCTAAAAGGTTCGACCATGTCCACGTGGACCTCGTAGGCCCCCTTCCGCCATCACAGGGGTACACGCATCTCCTGACAATGGTGAACCGCACCACACGCTGGCCAGAAGTGGTTCCGCTGGCGGCAACCACGGCCGAGGAGGTGGCGCGCGCGTTTTTAACAGCATGGATGGCGTGTTTTGGAATTCCGTCGGACATTACGTCCGACAGAGGCTCTCAATTTGTTTCTGAACTCTGGTCAACCATGGCCCGCAGCCTAGGTGTCTCAATTCACCGCACAACCGCGTACAACCCGCAGGCTAATGGGTTATGGGAACGTTTTCATAGGTCGTTAAAAGCGGCTCTGAGGGCTTCACTGACGGATGCAAATTGGGTAGACAGGCTACCATGGGTTTTATTGGGGTTACGTTCTGCGCCTAAAGAGGATCTGGAAGCTTCCCCGGCAGAACTCGTTTTTGCACAACCACTCCGGCTGCCTGGGGAGTTTCTGCCAGATAATCCTGCGCTGGGCAGCTCCCCGTCTCAGCTGCTGCAGCGTTGCATAGACTCAAGCACGGTGCCGGGCCCTGCCCACCACAGTTTTCTGCGCGTTTTTGTGCCTAAAGCTTTGAAAAACGCAGAGTTCGTGTTTGTCAGACACGACGCCCACCGCCCCCCACTGCGCCCACCTTATGATGGACCGTTTAGAGTGCTGGAAACAGGGGATAAGCATTTTTTGCTAGATTTGGGGGGTAGGAGGGAAAAAATTGGCATAGACTCAAACCTGCTTTCGTTGTGGCTGACGAGCAAGTGCTGTTGGCGAGGGCCCCTCGGCGTGGAAGACCCCCACGGGGCGCTTTCCAGAGAAAAGATTCTCCAGAGCACCCACACGGACAGTCAAAAAGTTTTCACCCCCAGACATCAGCCCCCCAGCATGGCAGCGCCATGGAGGCAGCGAATCTTGGCTACAGCAGATACGGCAGAAGACTGAAGCCCAAGCAGCATGCGGACTGATGTTGATTGTTCTACAGCATGTGGACTGATGTTAATGGTTCTATCACAGCATGTGGACTGTTACCCTTTTGTCTTATCTAAGTTGCTGAGGGGGGTGGTGTGGCAACCTGGGGAGTGCATAATGGTTTACCACCTTAGACAGGAACAAAGGACGCGAAGTTAACCTTTTGTGTGTGAGAAGTTTCTAGATGCCCTAGTAAGATAACAGGGAGGTGTCAAGGATGAATGGACTGACTGCAGTCGGACGGGGAGATTATCTTTTGTGTGTGAGAAGAGTCTAGAAGGATGTCATGTTATTTAAGGGAAGAGTTCCTACTTGTATGCCATTCTGTCTATGCTCCTTGTGTGAGTCGTGTAATAAACCGCCTGAACCAAATCCGCCTCATTATTTACACGCTCCACAAACCATTCATATACTGCCTCTTGAAGACGTGCTTACGGAGTTACGTGCTCAGGAACGTAACGCGCACCCTGGAAGCAGCAGTTAGCGCTGTTCAGAAGCAAGAAATAGATAGATACTTTTATTAATCCCCATGGGGAAATTCAGGTATCTCATGGCTCACAGTACATACAACAAATCACCATTAAACGGGTATCAACCAAAATATCCCAGTAAATAAATTAAAATAATGCATAACACCAATGCATTGTATTTAGTCCATTCCAGACAACCTGGCAGGCATACTATATGCACACACATGAGAACATGCATACACATACACATGCATGTGTGTGCATGCTGTTAATAGTGGTGGTGGTGATGGGGGGCGGGGGGCGTCAAGGATCTCTGCTTTACAGGATACTGTTAAACATCCTGATGACTGTTGGAACAAAGGACCTCCTGTACCTCTCAGTCTGCGAGCGCAGCAAGATCAGTTGCTCAGTGTGGCGATTTCTCTGTCCTACCAAGATGTGATAAAGGGGGTGGCTGGCGCTGTCCATTATAACCCGCAACTTGTCCCTTATCTGCCTATCCACCACAGGCCCCAGCGGATCAAATTTCCTCCCACCACTGAACCAGCCTTTTTAACTAGCCTATCAAGTCATCTGGTGTCCCTTGCTGTTATATTGCCTCCCCAGCAAACTGCCACATAAAAAAATGACACTCGCCACCACAGTCTGGTAAAACATAGTCAACATCTCCATGCAGACATCAAAAGACCTAAGTCTCTGCAGGAAAAATAATCTGCTCTGTCCCTTCCTGTAGAGTGCCTCCATGTTAGCAGACCACTCCAGATTACTGTCCAGATACACACCCAGATATTTATAAGTGTGTACTGTCTCATTCGGTTCACCTTGAATAATGACCTGTGAAAATCCACAACCATCTCCTTAGTCTTAGAGGTGTTCAAAAGCAGGCCATTCCTCTCACTCCAGACACCGAAGGCACCGACCAGATTCCTATACTCCATTTCCTGTCCCCCCTGCACACATGCCACAATGACTGTATCATCAGAATACTTCTGAATGTGGCATGACTCTGTGTTGTAATTAAAGTCTGATGTGTACAGAGTGAACAGGTACGGACCCAGGACTGTCCCCTGCGGAGCCCCTGTGCTACTTTCCACAATCCCTGAGACACAGACTCCAGTTTTGACAAACTGTGATCTTCCCGTCAAATAGTCAGTGATCCAGGAAATAAAGGAGGGGTCCACCCCCACCTTCTCAAGCTTCTCTCTCAGCAACAGAGGCTGGATGGTGTTGAAAGCGCTCGAAAAGTCAAAGAGCATAATCCTCACTTGGCTCCCCGACTCATCCAAGTAGGAGTATACCCAATGTAACCAGTAGAGGATGGCATCATCCACTCCAGTGTGATCCCAGTACTCAAACTGCAGAGGGTTTCTAGTGCAGATGTAGTCTGCAGTCTCAGCTGGTGGAGAAACACTCTCTCCAGAGTCTTCATAACATGAGATGTGAGAGCCACCGGTCTGGAGATGTTAAACTCAGCTGGACGCCCAATTTTGGGAACCAGCACAAGGCATGACAATTTCCACAAGACCGGCACCTTCCCTGTCTGCAGGCTTATGTTGTAGAGCTTCTGGGGGGGCCCAGCGAGCTGGTCGGCACAAACCTTCAGCAGCTGGGAGCACACACCATCCGGTCCTGCAGCCTTTCCTCAATTCAGCTTCCTCAGCTCCATCCTCACCTCATCCACTGTAAAGAACAGATCAGGTGGAGGAGGGTGTGAAGCAATAGTGTCAGAACAGCAGCAGTGCCCAGAGAAAACAGGAGAAGAACAGCAAGAACCAGAGAATGATAGTGGGGGGATTGCTACTAGAGAGGTAGAGGGGGATGAAGGTGGAACAGAGATGGTTGATGAAGCCCTGGCCACTGAATCAAACCTGTTATAAAACTGATTAAATTCATCGGCCCATAGCCACATTACCTACAGTGGCCCGGCAGTTCTGTTTATAGCTGGTGATGGTTCTCATACCTCTCCAAACTTCTCTGGCATTGTTATACTGTAGGTTCTTCTCCACCTTCTTTTTATAGTCCTCTGTAGCCTTTCTTAGAGTCCTCCTTAATTCCTGTTGCACCAGCCTGATCTTCTTCCTGTCACCATCCCTAAAAGCTACCTTTTTTGATTAAGGAGCTGCTTGATGTCACAGGTGATCCAGGGTGTATTGTTTGAAAAACAGCACACAGTCCATGCTAGTACAACCATGTCTCTGCAGAAGTTCACGTAGCTGGTAAAATAGCCAACCTTCCTGTCAATATCCAAAAACCCCCATTACCCTCTGTGTCTAGCAGAACATCCCAGTCTGTACATTCATAGCAGGCTTTCAGAGTCTCTTTAGCCTCCAGTGACCACTTCCTTAATGTCTGAGTGGTTACAGGATGCCTCTGGACACATGGTTTATAACAGGGCTGAAGATAAGATCTCCAGAAACCACAATGAATGCTTCAGGATGCTGGGTCTGCACTCTCGCAACAGCCCGATAGTTGATGTCACATGCTACGTCAGGCACAGCGCATGGAGGGATGTAAACAACAATGGTGACATGGTGGTCTCTGTCCACATAGTATGTGATGAATGACTCTTTATTTCATTTGAAGATGACAGCGAGCAAAGTGCGTGGAGACTAACACGTAGATACCTGAAGAAGGGTGACAAAATGGACAAGCTAAGGCTGTATTTCAGAACCCAGTAAGAGACTTATAATCACTATGTGGTGGTAATGCAATCATAGCTATGTGGAGGACTCTCCCAACATAGCTAACCAGCTAATCAGCTACTGTCTTCATGTAGTCACATGACCCACAAAGCCTCAAAAGGTATGTGAACAAGCACTGACGTCTGCATTGGACGATGTTAAATTTGTGTGCGAAATGACACAATAGTCCTATTCTTTATTATATTATGCTCATTTACTATTGCATTGCTATGATATCACACTCTTGTGTAATGTTGTTTAAATACGAGCCTTGTCAATGAACTGAGGGAGAAGAAAGAAGAAAACATTGTCTAGGTTGTGGAGAAAGGAGGCAGACGAGGCAACGAGCTGAACAACACAGAAACTTTATTCTTTCTCCAACATATCTTACAGCAAAAAAGAGTCCCAAGTCCCTGTGTATTCCTCTTATATATCTTTATTTCCATGCATCAAGACCCGGAACGTCCGACCATATCACATTGTTGTTTGAACAAAGAAATGTGTGACACATTAACATAACATAACACCGGCACCGCTCCAACACCCTTCTTCTCTTCAGCAGCACTGGCAGCTCTTATTCTCCCCAGGGGATGCATAGACCCAACAGTCCCGTCTGATACCCCCGGTGACACCTCCTCCTTCGGTCCATTCTTCTCTCCTTCACCCTGCCTTCTCTGGGTGGAGAAACCCCCTCACCATGCCCCACACAGTCCCCCCCCCCCCCGTCCTTTGGGCTTGAGCTGGCGCCCATAGCGGCTGTAGCGGGGGGTTGCCGAGCCAGTCAAACTGCCCTGTTGGTGAGGTGTACTGGAGGGCACGTCAGTCTGTGAAGGGAAAGGGGGGGGCGGGGAAGCACATTAGCTTCGCGAACACAGGTCCCTGCCGAGGGATCGCCACCTTACAGAGCCACCAACAGTGGGCATCCGCACTGGGGAGCTTGGGCCAACACCACCTGCTCGTCTGCCAACACAAAAGTGGGCTTCAGCCTGTCGATGCAGACGGTCTCCCTATGTCCCCCCAAGTCTAACACAAAATGCTTAGTCCCAGGTTCCAACACCCTGAACAGTCCGTCGTAGGGTCACAGCGGGGTCTGGTGCGCATCGTGCCTGACAAAAACAAATCTGGCATTCTGCAAGATTTTTGGGACAAATGTGCAGGGAAAACAATGGTGGGCCGGGTCCGGTACACTCACAGCCTCCGCACTGTGTAAAAATTGTGCGGGTGGATCAGCCTCGGGTGCAGGGTTTTCCGGTAAAAACTCTCCGGGGATACACAGCGGCTGAGAAAAAAACGAGTTCTGCCAGGGAGGCTGCCAAATCCTCCTTAGGTGTGGAGGCAACCCTAAAAGAACCCAGAGCAGGTGGACAAACCAATTTGTGTCCATGAGTAAAGCTCTGAACGCTGCTTTAAGCAAACTATGAAAACACTTGCATAACCCGTTAGCCTGAGGGTTGTACGCAGTAGTGCGGTGAATTTTGACCCCCAGGTTCTGGGCCATCGTGGACCAGAGTTCTGAAATGAATTGTGGATCCCTGTCGGACGTGATGTCCGATGGAGATCCAAACCGTGCAACCCAAGCAGACAAAGCACACGCCACTTCCGCGGACATGGTAGAAACCAGCAGGACCACTTCAGGCCAGCGCGTGATGTGGTCCACAATTGTTAAAAGGTGCGTAAATCCTTGCGACAGCGGGAGGGGTCCCACCAAATCCACATGGATGTGGTCCAACCTCCTGGCCAGGATTTGGAAGAGCTCAAGGAGGGCTCTGGTGTGTTTGTGCACTTTGGCACGCGATGCAAGCTGCAGCCCACTCTTTCACGTCCTTGCGCAAGCACGGCCAAACAAATTTTGCCCCCAATAGCTTCACCAAAACGCGCACTCCCGGATGCGAAAGGGACTGGACCGACTCAAAAACATGACAGCGCCAAGAGCTCTGAACCACTGGGCACGGGCGGCCGGTGGAGACATCGCAGAGCAACAGAGGGCACCCTTCTTGCACCACCCTGCTCTCCAGCCTTAATCTAGTAAGCACAGACAGGAGCGCGCAAATGTCCGCAACCCCGGCTTACTCCACGGTGATCGTGAGGAAATCTATTCCCATGTAGACCAGGGAGACATACACATGCAACAGACAATCGGCCACGACATTGAGCTTGCTGGTGACGTGTTGAATGTCGGTAGTAAACTCTGAAATCGTGGCCAAATGCCATTGTTGCCGGGCCAGCCACGGTTCCAAGACCTTGGCCATCGAGTACGTCAGTGGCTTATGGTCCACGAATGCGGTGAACTCGCACCCCTCCAGCCAGAACTGGAAATGGCGTGTCGCCAGGGGGAAAGTCAGCAATTCTCTATCGAACGTGCTGTACTTGTGTTCATTGTCGTGCAAAGTGTGGCTGAAAAATGCAAGCGGCTGCCACGAACCTCAGAAGCACTGCTCCACCACTGCCCCTATGGCAACATCAGACGCGTCCATAGTGAGCACTATCCGTGCAGATGGGTCCGAGCGGGCTGACAATACAGCATCCACTAGCACTGTATTGGCATTAGTAGAAGCCTGGACTCGCTCGGGAGTCCAGTCGATGGCTTCCGCTGGCTTTTTTTTTTTTAAGAGTGGCATACAACAACTGCATCAGCTGGGCTGCCCGGGGAAGGAAACTTTTAAAAAAATTAATCATTCCCAAAAACTCCTGTAGTGCTCTCATGGTCTGCAGGCATGGAAAGTTCGACACAGCGCGCACCTTATCCGGTAATGAAATCGCACCCTCCGGCGAAATGCGGTTGCCCAAAAAAATCAATCTCTGGCATGCCAAACTGGCACTTCACCAGGTTAACAATCAGCCCGTGCGCCTCCAACCTCTGGAAAACTTTCTTGAGATGGGCGATGTGCTCCTCTTCAGATGCGCTGGCTACCAAAATGTCGTCTAAGTAGACAAAAACGAAGGACAAGTCGTGAAGCACTGCGTCCATCATTCTCTGGAAACTCTGCGCCGTGCCTTTTAATCCAAATGGCATGCGTAAAAATTCAAAAAGGCCAAAAGGAGTTATTACCGCTGTTTTTGGAACATCTTCCGCACACACCGGGACCTGATGGTATCCACGGACCAGATCCACTTTCGAAAAAATACGCACCCCGGCCAGGTGCATAGAAAAATCCTGGATGTGCGGAATGGGATAGCGATCATGTTCCGTGGCATTATTCAAGCGCCAGAAGTCACCACACAGTCGCCACGACCCGTTGGCTTTAGGCACCATGTGTAGCAGGGATGCCCACAGGCTGTTGGAGTGCCTGACGATGCCCAACTGCTCTAAGTTGGCAAACTCCTCTCACATGCTGGCCAGTTTAGCTGCATCCAAACGCCGAGGATGTGCAAACACCAGCGGGCCTTTTGTCGTTTTAAAGTGCTCAATCCCGTGTTTTGTTACTGTAGCCGACAAAGTCGGGACTGTGAGTGCTGGGAACTGTGCGAGCAAATGTTGGTACTTACCTCCTGGAGCTATAACTTTAGCCAGTGTTGTCGACCCAGCTCCCCGAGCTGTGCAGGTTAGTGAGGTAAAAGAGACAGTGTCCACTAATCTCCTATTAGCAACATCGACTAACAACCCATAAGCACATAAAAAATCGGCACCTGGGCCAGAACATGCAGCTATCACAAAGTCCCACTGAAAGTTGCGTCCGTGTAAGCATATCGTCAGTGTCCATTTGCCAAATGTCCTGATGGTGGATCCGTTGGCGGCAGTGAGCTCGGGACCACTGCGTCCTGCCACCCTGTCTGCATTTACCGGCAGGATGAGGCTCTTCTGGGAGCCGGAGTCCACCAAAAACCGTTTCCCCAAATGTGTGTCCGTGACATAAAACAGTCTGTTCCTGTCACCATCGGTTGCATCTGCTACCAAATTCCAAAAGTGCCATCTTCCCGGCTTCTTGAATTGGCATGGCAACAGACACCGTTGGGCATTCGAGCCGAAACAGCGATGATAAAAACAGATCGCCCCATTCCTTCGTATTCTGGTGTCCATCCCGGCTTCCACGAATGGCTCCTCGACCTCGCTGGAGTTCCTCATGGATGCCAGTGCCACTGTCTGCACGCTGGGAGTTCTGGTCACCAAAATGATGTGGACTGCTTCCTGCGCCAGAGCGCGGTTGTCCTTAGGGGGCGGCAGTGGCTCAGGAGGTAGAGCAGGTCATCCAATAACCACATGGTTGGCGGTTCAAATCCCCCTCTCCCCAGGTATCCTGCCATTGTGTCCCTGGGCAAGACACTTCACCCCAATTGCTCCTGGTGGGTCTGGAAGCGCCATGTTAGGTAGCATGCCGCCATCAGTGTGTGAATGTGTGTGTGAATGGGTGGATAGCAGGATCTGTAAAGCGCTTTGGTCATCAAGAGATGAGAATAAAAGCGCTATATAAGTGAATGTCATTTACCATTTAGCAACCAGCCGCAGTGAGTTGGCCAGGATCGCTCTCGCTGTAGCCGGTAGGTTCTTGAGGAACAAGTGGGGGAATAGAAAAGATTCATCATCCTTCCCCCTCAGCGCCAACATGCTCTCCATGAGCTCCATTGCTGATTTGTCCCCTAACTCCAAACGCGTTACAAATCTCTCTGCCCTCTCACTGTCAGAAAGGGTATAGCGCTGGAGAAGCATCCTCTTGAGCGCTTCATATTTTCCTTGGGCCGGCGGCTCCTGGAGCAGGCTCATCACCTGTTGCGTGGTGCACGCATCCAGCGCAGTGACCATGTAGTAATACCTGGTATCGTCCGTTGTTATTGTGTGGAGTGCAAACTGGGCTTCTATGAGCAAGAACCACGTGGTCGGGTTGTGGAGCCAAACGTTTGGGAGCTTGATTGGGACCACACACGTGGAGCTGGTGCTCTCCCTCTAGGCAGTCTCCGGGGCGGTGCTCTGCTCACTTTCCATGGCACGTCTTAGAGCCACCGATGTGGAGGAAGGATGCAAGTGAGGCAACAAGCTGGACGACACAGAAACTTTTTTCTTTCTCCAACATATCTTACAGCAAAAGAGAGTCCTGGGTCCTTGTGTGTTCCTCTTTTATATCTTTATTTCCATGCATCGAGACCCAGAACATCCAACCATAACACATTGTTGTTTGAACAAAGAAATGTGTGGCACATTAACATAACATAACACCGGTGCCGCTCCAACACCCTTCTTCTCTTCAGCGGCACCGGCAGCTCTTACTCTCCCCAGGGGGTGCATAGACCCAACAGTCCCGTCTGATACCCTCTGGTGACATCTCCTCCTTCGGTCCATTCTTATGTCCTTCCCCCTGCCTTTTCTGGGTGGAGAAACCCCCACACCATGCCCCCACAAGGTCACCTTTAACTCAAGAAATCCACACATAAGGAAATCAAAACATTTTAAGTTTATAAAGGCTTATCTTATAAATAAAGAAATTGAAAATAGAAATGGAAGCTTATTGATTTTAGCATTAACGGCCAGACTTTTTGCCCTCTATCACGGCAAACATATGAACACTGTAGAGTAGCGTTCAAATGAGCTAGCTAGATTAAAGCTATCTATTTGATGCTTTACTAAATTGTGAGGCTTATGTTAGCTAGCATAAAACAAGGACCTGAGTCATACAGGCGTGGCAAAAAAATGTTCAATTTTGTTATTGACACTTAAATTTAAGGACTTTTGCAGAATCTGTTTTAGTGTTGTGCTGTAAACGTCAACACTGTGTTTATTAAAGTGATTTAGAACAACTTGCCTTACTGAGTTTATTTTCAGAAAAGATGTAAAAATTAAAGTAAGTGGAAGCGGTAGCAATAAACATAGGCATACTAAAGTATATAGAAAATATACAGAAGCTCTAAGCGGTCATTTTAGTTTTTCCAAGATCTCAAGAAAATTATCTCACAATCTCAGGAAAACTGTGAAAATGAATATAAGATAAGATAAGATAAGATAAGCCTTTATTAGTCCCACAATGGGGAAATTCCAGGATTGCAACAGCACAGGGATAGCAACACTCAGAGCAACAATAAAAAGGCAAGAAAAAACAAGAACAGCTAGTAAACATATTGTAATGTCGGGGCCATTTTAAGGGGGGCAGGGATTTCTCAGCATGCTTTGCTAGTTGAAAACGTTACTCTGTGTGTGTATTAAATGTGTTATTACTGAGTTATACTGCTGTGTCATTATAACTGCGTTATAATGACCCAGCAGTGTTTAGCAGGATTAGGGCAAGATTCAATTCAATTCAATTCAACTTTATTTATATAGCGCCATTTCACAACAACAGTCATCTCATAGCACTATCAACTGTAGGGGGGACCCCCACAGTTGCAGAAAGACCCCAGCAATCAGGCGATCCCCTGTGAGCAAGCACTTGGCGACGGTGGAGAGGAAAAACTCCCTTTTAACAGGAAGAAACCTCCAGCAGAACCAGGCTCAGGGAGGGGCAGTCATCTGCTGCGAATGGCTGGGGGGTGAGGGGATAGAGAAGAAGAAAAGAACAGACATGTAGAGAGCAAACAGCATGATGGGGACTCAATCTGTGGGAGAGAACAAACAAATGTTAATGACCAGCAAAAAAAAAATATTTCATAGAGAGTGAGGAAAGGAGTGAGGCCCAGTGCATTACTGGAGGTCCCCCGGCTGACTAAACCTATTAGCAGCATAACTAAGGGAGGGTTCAGAAACACATGATCCCTCCCTAATTGTAGGCTATATCAAAAAGGTAGGTTTTAGCCCTATTCTTAAAAACAGAGATCGAGTCTGACTCCCGAATCCAGATTGGCAGCTGATTCCACAGGAGAGGAGCTTGATAACTGAAGGCTCTGCCTCCCATTGTACTTTTGGAGATTCTAGGTATTACAAGTAATCCTGCATTTTGGGAGCGTAGTGCTCTGTTAGGATGATACGGTAGTATCAGATCTTTTAAATAAAAAGGAGCCTGATTGTTTAGAGCTTTGTAAGTAAGAAGAAGGATTTTAAACTTAATTCTAAACTCTATGGGAAGCCAATGAAGGGAGGCCAGAACCGGAGAGATATGATCTCTCTTTCTAGTACCTGTTAAAACTCTTGCTGCAGCATTTTGGATCAGCTGAAGACTTTTTAAAGATGTTTTAGGACAGCCTGATAATAAAGAATTACAATAATCTAATCTCGAGCTAACAAAAGCGTGGATCAGCTTCTCAGCATCACTCTGAGACAAGATGCTCCTAATCTTGGCAATATTACGCAAATGATAGAAGGCAGTCTTAGAAACAAATTTAATATGTGAATTGAAGGACAAATCCTGATCAAAAATAACTCCAAGGTTCCTCACAGAGCTATTAAGAGAAAGAGTAACTGCATCCAAACTGAAAGTTTGATTTGGAAAGGAATTTTTAAGGTTTTTTGGACCAACAAGAATGACTTCAGTCTTATCTGAATTTAATAGCAGGAAATTACAAGTCATCCAAGCTTTGATTTCCTTAAGACAGGCTTCTAACTTGGCTAATTGACTAGTATCATCTGGCTTCATTGACAGGTATAATTGTGTGTCATCTGCATAACAATGAAAATGTATACAGTGCTTTCTAATAATGTTGCCTAACGGAAGCATATATAAACTAAAAAGAGTAGGGCCTAGCACAGATCCCTGTGGAACTCCATGACTAAGCTTTGAGCTGAAAGAAAACTCATCATTTACATGAACAAACTGGAACCTATCAGATAAATAAGATCTAAACCACTGCAACGAAGTTCCATTAAGTCCAACATAGTGTTCTAATCTATCAAGTAGAATGTTATGATCAATAGTATCAAAAGCTGCACTAAGATCTAAAAGGACAAGTACAGAAACTAGTCCATTATCAGATGCAATGAGGAGGTCGTTAGTGACCTTCGCTAAGGCTGTTTCAGTACTATGATGGATTCTAAACCCAGATTGAAACTCTTCAAGTAAACCATTTCCCTGCAGGTGGTCAAATAATTGCGTAGCAACAACTCTTTCTAAGATTTTTGAAATGAAAGGGAGATTAGAGATTGGTCTATAGTTAGCTAAAGCTCCTGGATCTAGCGTTGGCTTTTTGAGTAAGGGTTTAATTACAGCCGTTTTAAAAGCCTGCGGTACATGGCCTAAAGTTAATGAAGAATTGATTATATGAAGAATAAAGCTACCAATAAGTGGGAAGACTTCTTTAAATAACCTGGTAGGAATAGGGTCTAAAAGACAAGTTGAAGGTTTGGATGAGGAAACTATTTTGTCTAACTCACAAAGGTCGATTGGAGTAAACTCATCAAGACAGACATCAATGGAAGGAGTTGTAGTAGTTACAGTATTTAAGTTAACTGTGGGAAGAATCTGATTGATTTTATCTCTGATGGATGAAATTTTATTATTGAAAAAGTTCATAAAGTCCTGACTAGTAAGCTCTAAGGGGATGCTAGGATTGACAGAGTCCTGACTCTTTGTCAACCTGGCTACAGTACTGAAAAGAAACCTGGGATTATTCTTGTTCTCTTCTATTAATGCAGAGTAATAACTCGTTCTAGCTTTTCTAAGAGATTTTTTATAAATTAAAAGATGATTTCTCCAAGCTAAATAGATTTCATCTAAATTAGTAGAGCGCCATTTTCTTTCTAATTGACGAGTCTTCTGTTTTAAGCTACGAGTTTCTGTGTTGAACCAAGGAGTTAAAAATCTCTGATTAGACTTTTTCTTTTTTAAGGGGGCCACCAAGTCTAGAGCCTGATGCAGAGAAGCTGAAACACTATCCACCATGTTATCAATTACAGAAGGAGCAAGCTGTCTATAGCTTATTTCCGTTGTGTTGACACATGGCATAGAGGAAACAATCTGCATAAATTTGGAAACAGCATCATCTGAGAGGCATCTACTGTGATAATATTTTTCTTTAGGAGCCAAATAGTCAGAAATAGTAAAATCAAAGGTTAATAGACAATGGTCTGACAGTACAGGGTTATGAGGAGACACTACAAGATTTTCTATTTCTATGCCATATGTCAGAACAAGGTCCAATGTATGGTGGAGGTAATGAGTAGAATTTCCTACTTTCTGAGAAAACCCAATCGAGTCTAATATTGAATTAAAAGCCACATTAAGGCAGTCACTATCTACATCCACATGTATATTAAAGTCCCCTACTATAATTATTCTATCAGATTTCAGCACTAAATCAGCTAAGAAATCAGCAAATTCGGATAAAAATTCTGAATAGGTTGATGGGGGACGATAAACTATGGCAAATAAAATTGGGTTTAACCTGAAATTGCTAAAGTGCCCAACACTGAGGACCAGGCCCTCAAAGGAATTATAACATGTTTTTTGCTTTACATTAACTAGTAATTTGGAATGGTAAATCGTTGCTACTCCTCCTCCACGACCAGAACTTCTGGGATTTTGACAGTTTAAATAACCAGAGGGAGTTGATTCATTTAAACCAACATAATCCTCTTGTCCTAACCAAGTCTCTGTAAGGGAAATTAAATCAATCTGATGATCAATTAACAGATCATGGACTAACAGAGACTTGGGAGTTAGAGACCTAATATTTAATAAACCACATTTAATTTTTAAATTATGAGGAGGAACAGAGGCCAAATCATTCAATTTAGAGGCTTTATGTTTAATTTGAGTTTTACCAATATTTTGCTTTATCACTTTGGGATGCTTATACATTATATTTTTATTTACTTTGGAGGGAGCAGACAACGATTCTCTGATGGGGAAGACAGGGGCTAAGTTGAGGGGTGGAGGATGAAGAGGAGCTGCAGAGAGGCGTGTTAGACTGCGACTCTGCTTCCTGGTCCCAACTCTGAGTAGTCATGGTTTTGGAAATTTGGATAAAAAAGATGCCAGATTGTTAGATAAATGAGAAGCACCATCCAAAGTGGGATGAATGCTGTCTCGTCTCATAAGACCAGGTTTTCCCCAAAAAGAGCTCCAATTGTCAATGTAGCCCACGTCATTTTTAGGACACCACACAGACAGCCAGCGGTTCAAGGATGACGAGCGACTAAACATGTCATCACTGGTCAGATTGGGGAGGGGCCCAGAGAATACTACAGTGGCAGACATCGTTTTTGCAAACTCACACACCGATTCTATATTAAGTTTCGTGACTTCCGACTGCCGGAGACGGATGTCATTAATGCCGGCGTGAATAACAATTGTGGAGTATTTACAGTTACTACTTGTATCATGTGTGTAACCATGATTGAAACGGAGGTCTGGGAGAATGACCTCCCCTCCTCTCTGTGCTCAGAAGTAAGTTGGGGTCGGAGGTGTGTAAATAAAGCCTGTTCATCACAACCATCTTGCTCCTCTTCTTTATGTGAATCCCGCAAACGTCACAATATGTACATATTACTATAAATATATACGTATATATAGACACAGTGCGGAGCATTATGGTTGGTGAATGTGCAGCAGAAAGTCTAAGCTCTCTCTCCGCGGATGCGGCGGGCCAGCTGGAAGTCTATAAATATTATAATAAAATATTATAATATAATAAAATAAAATATTCCGTAAAATATTGTGAATGTATTGTGGTGACCCAGCACACTGCGGACGGACACTATCTCACACTCATCAGGGCTGGAGGAAACGGAGGACAATTTACATACGGACAGAGAGCCCCAGGGGGCAATCAGATAGGACTGTTATGTATGCGTCCTCGGAGAGGACGTCCAGGCCAGGCGCTAGCTGATGTCATGCTAATGATGTGTATTGACTGATGTGTATTAGGTGACAATCACTATGCTAATGTGCCATGCATTCGCTCTGTCTGTATAACGTGTATAAAAGAGCTTGTGACACATGCCTGAGCAGCACAGTAGCTCACCGAGCTACAAAGCGCGTTTCAATATGTTGGAGGAAATAAAACCTTGTACCCTTCCAGCCTGTTGCATCTCGCAAGATCTATTACCTCCACATTGGTGACCCTGGGCGTGCATGGAGCGTCTCTCGACTATGCCATTTTCTCCACACTGGTGACCTGACAAGAGAGAATGACCGTCTACTCCCTCTCATCATGCTGTGGATTCCAGAGGACCAGAGAACGCCTGCATCCTCTTCATCCACACCAGAGCGCGCTCTCCGGAGCGGGCAGCACTGGGACCGACACGCACCATGAACGGCGACACGAGCGAACCGAAGGAAACAGCCTGAACAGGGAAGATCATCGGCGCCGTCTGCGTTGATTCCCAGCAAGCTCCCCAATCCTGACTCACCTCCCGACAGCGGACTTTCTGCGCACAGAAGCCCCACGCGCACACCGCAGGATTACAAGGACAACGCAACTTCCAGCTATGTGGTCACTACGCCAGGCACGCGCCACACACCAGGGACAAACCGGCTCCACAGACTTATACATCATCCTCCGCCGCTGCACATGCCTGAGAAACACGGCCAATCGCCATCCTCGGAACCTTTAGGGCTGCTCACGCACCTGAAGCAGACATGCAGCCCACACACGGGACTTTGTATGGGTTTCTCAGCCACAGCGCACAACGGGAATTTAGCCGATTGCTTTCCCCGATGATCTTTGGGCTGCTACCGCACCTAAAGCCAAACCGCCAAGTCTCTCACACAGCTTCAGTTTTTTCACAGCCACTATGCATCCTTGGGGAATTTGGCTGTTCGTCTTCTCCTCATCCTTGCAGGACTGCGCCCGCACGAGGAATCAGAGACTAAATTTTTTTCACAGCCGCTGCGGATCACCGCCAGGTTTACCGAGAAAGTCCCTCACCATGGCGGATCCACACGCAATTTAAAAAAATTAAGATAAGATAAGATAAGATAAGATAAGCCTTTATTAGTCCCACAATGGGGAAATTCCAGGGACTAATAAAGGCTTATCTTATCTTAATTTTTGTGCGGCCCAGACACTTTTGACGTCCTGGACCAGCACTCACTTATTCTCATCCCCCTCCTCCTCCACATCGCTCTTCCCGCACCTCACTCCCTAAAGCCGGCCGATTGCCGGTTTGTTCCATTACGCACGAAGCCCACAATCCACGGCCGTTCAACGTGCTGGAACTCGGAGCGGAGCACACTGTCTTTTCCACCCCTCCCCCTCCCCCCACGGACTGACATGCCCTCCGACACTCCTACAGCAGGACAGTTCTACCAGAGCTGGAGCCCAAACGACCCGGGGTGGGGTGGGGGGTCACAGCCCCTTCTGAGTGTTCTGGGGGGAGCCGTGTGGTGACCCAGCACACTGCGGATGGACACTATCTCACACTCATCAGGGCTGGAGGAAACGGAGGAGAATTTACATACAGACAGAGAGCTTGTGGCACATGCCTGAGCAGCACAGTAGCTCACCGAGCTACAAAGCGCATTTCAATATGTTGGAGGAAATAAAACCTTGTACTCTTCCAGCTCATTGCATCTCACATGATCTATTACCTCCACAGTATGTCCTTTTATGGCTTCCATAAAAATAATCAAAGGATACTTTGAAACATGACTGTATGAGCATTATCGAGCTTTCTAGAGGGAATTAATTTTCATCGACTATATCAAGATGTGGCTTCTGTGAAGGCAAAGATAGTTATATTAATACTAAACTTAGTCAGTGTAATTTACAATATTATACAAGGAACAGAGCAGCATTATTAAAGAATGTCAATCATTCACCTAGTGGAAAAATAATTAGACCAGACCAGACATATTTCTTCTCAATCAGCTGATATAAATCTTCTCAAATAAGTTCACTTTATCATAAAAGAATATGAAAACTGCCATCTTGTACATTCTCTTATGGTGAAATGTCTACAGGAAAACTGTATTCTCGTTATAATGCAGTACATGTTCACATCAACACTGGGATATTTTGACTGTTATATCGGTAGTGGGAGCCAAAGATGAGACCAGGTGTTGAACTGGACACAGGTTTATTGTTATACACTCCACAGTATTCAAATGTATCCGCCAGACAGAGAGTTGGCCAAGAGACTGCCCCCCTGCCATTGCTCTTTTATACCCTGGGTGGTGGTGGAACTGGAAAGGCGGAGCCATCACCCGTGTCACACAAACCAGGGTCCAAACTCCAACACAACAACCCTCCCCCCCCCCACAAAAGCCACAATGCCACACACATGATTCGAACCCACCCTAATTTGGAACCCAAAACACACCCTAAAAATAGCACCGTAACATAATATAAGTGGCTTAACACAGTCATATTAAAAGGACTACACTGGGGGAGACAGGTAGACTGCCATCTCACCCCACAAGGCGAAGTGTGTAGAGGAGCTTGAAATAACGAGGCGATGTGATTCATAAACCAAAGTTTATTATCAGCTCCTCTAACAAGTCTCATCTAGGTGCAGCAGCAGAAGAAGTAAGAGAGCGAACACCTTCGGCTCTACGAACTTATACTCGCACATAACAAAAGACATGCATATCAAAAGCTGACATCCCTCATTATCTTAATCCCCCCATTGTCTTCATACTCCTCCGCCTGGCCCTGGGGGGTCAGGGCAACCCATCCGGTCTCCACCGCAGTGCCTCGGATGCTCTTTGATCTTCACTGGCGGTTGAGACTCTTTGTCCTGTTCTGAGGTGTGAAGTCGCCTTACATGTGTAATCACCAAACATTCTCACATGCTTAAACATATGTAGGTTATGGAATATATGATTAATATAGACCACAGCCCCCCCCCCCCAAACGACTAAGAAAAGGACAATAGAAAAATTCACAGTTTAAGATAATTATTATGACATACTAACTGCTACACCTCTTGCCACAGAAGAAACTTTCCAGCAGCCATGCTCCTAAGAGAGTTCAGTGGTAATCATAACAGCATAGTAAAATCACAAGTCAGTCCTAAACTGTTACAGCACAATTAGTGAACAACTGGTGAGTAGTTTGCATCAGTCTCTGTGCCGTCTGGGCTTTAATCTTCTCCCGAATCTGCTGTGGGTCCGCTTGGGCGTCCTGCTGGGACCTTCCTGTAAGGAATCTGCAGCTTGGGAAGGAGAGTGATTATTTGTTCCCTGCAGGGGGGCTGAGTCTTTTCTCTTGGGGGGTCTACCCCACCGAGGTGCTCTCGCCAACCGTGCAGGCTCGTCTCTCAACAAGAAGGCAGGTTTAAGTCTGTCAATGCTGACTGTTTCTTTTCCATCCCCAAAATCAAGCACAAAGTGTTTATCACCAGGTTCCAGCACTCTGAATGGCCCATCGTATGGTGTGCGGAAAGTTGGTTTTAAAGCTTCATGCCTAACAAAAACGAATTCAGCGTTCTTTAAAGCTTGTGGGACAAAAACTCGTGGAAAAGAGTGATGTGCCGGTCCGGGGAGAGAGTCCGGTCCGTTGCTGCCTAAAAACCTCGGGGCAGGGAGATGCCCTGGCTCTGGGTTCTCTGGTAAAAATTCACCCGGGAGCCTGAGAGGTTGTGCAAAAACTAATTCTGCTGGAGAGGCATCTAGATCCTCTTTGGGCGCAGCACGCAACCCCAATAAAACCCAGGGAAGTTTATTTACCCAATTTGTATCCGTTAGTGAGGCTCTGAGGGCGGCCTTTAAAGATCTGTGAAAACGCTCGCATAACCCATTAGCCTGAGGGTGATAAGCGGTGGTGCGGTGAATTGTCGCCCCTAAGCTGCTGGCCATGGCTGACCAAAGCTCCGAGACAAATTGAGGCCCCCTATCGGACGTGATGTCCGATGGGACGCCAAAACGTGCCACCCAGTTTGTCAAAAAAAAACGCAAGCGACTTCCTCCGCTGTGGTTGACGCCAGAGGGACTGCCTCTGGCCAGCGCGTGGTGCGGTCTATCATCGTTAACAGATGTGTGAAACCTTGGGAGGAAGGTAGCGGCCCCACGAGGTCGACATGAACGTGGTCGAACCTTCTAGCAGGGATTCGAAAAGGCTCCAGAGGGGCTTTTGTGTGTTTGTGTATTTTGGCGCACTGACAAGAAACGCAAGTTTTTGCCCATTCTTTTACGTTTTTGCGCAGGCCAGGCCACACAAACTTTTCGGCGACCATTTTAACCGAAGCGCGCACACCTGGGTGCACGAGGGAGTGAATCGAGTCGAAAATACGGCGGCGCCATGCAGCCGGGACTAACGGGCGAGGTCGGCCGGTTGAGATGTCGCATATTAGGGGGGGGCACACCGTCGCGTAAACCCCTTTCCTCCAGCCTTAACCCTGTTGGTCCAGACAGGAGTGCGTGCACGTCCGCGTCACTACTTTGCTCCTCTGCCATGGCTGCATAATCTATCCCTGCATGGATTGGTGCTGCGTATGTGTCAGTGTTGGTGAAAAGCTCTGCGGCTGCGGTAGTATAATCTGTCTCCTCACGCTCTGGCGATGTCACAGCGCGAGAGAGGCAGTCTGCTACCACGTTAAGTTTGCCTGCCACATGTCGAATGTCTGTGGTGAACTCTGAAATCGCAGCTAGCTGTCTTTGTTGCCTGCCTGACCACGGTTCGGAAATTTTAGCCATCGCAAAGGTGAGCGGTTTGTGGTCTACAAAAGCCGTGAAACGCCGCCCCTCTAACCAGAACTGGAAGAGGCGGATGGATAAATGAAGCGCTAGCAGCTCCCTGTCGAAAGTGCTGTATTTACACTCAGTTTGGTTTAGCGATTTGCTGAAGAATGCCAAAGGTTGCCAGATTCCGCTGACGTGTTGTTCTACAACTGCCCCTATGGCCAGGTCTGAAGCGTCTGTGGTTAGCGCAATGCGGGCCGCGGGATCGGGGTGAACCAACAATGTGGCATTAGCTAGGGCACTTTTTACTTCCGCGAAGGCGCGTTCGCGCTCTGGGGTCCATTCGACCGCGTTGGAAGTTTTTTGTTTTCTGAGCGCGTCATATAGGGGCTGCATGAGCTGAGCTGCGTGGGGGAGGAAACGGTTGTAAAAATTAACCATTCCTAAAAATTCTTGCAGCGATTTGACCGTTTGTGGCCGTGGGAAACTTTTTACTGCGTGAACTTTGTCTGGCAGTGGGACTGCCCCCCTCGGAGAAACTCTGTGTCCTAAAAAATCAATTTGTGACACGCCGAATTTGCATTTGGCTGGATTGATTATTAACCCGTGCTCTTCTAGCCTCTGAAAAACCATAGTGAGATGCCACTCGTGTTCTTCCTCAGACGGGCTGGCTACCAGCATATCGTCGAGGTAGACGAAAACAAAAGGGAGGGTCGTGTAATACTGTGTCCATCATCCGCTGAAAGGTTTGAGCAGCGCCTTTGAGGCCGAAAGGCATCCGCAAAAATTCAAAAAGGCCGAAGGGGGTTATTACAGCTGTTTTAGGAATGTCCTCTGCTCGAACTGGGACTTGATGATAACCGCGGACCAGGTCTATTTTTGAAAAAATGCGCGCACCCGCCAGATGTAGTGAAAAATCATGAATGTGAGGAATTGGGTAGCGGTCATGCGCTGTCGCATTGTTTAATCTGCGGTAATCGCCGCACGGTCTCCAAGAACCGTCGGATTTCGGGACCATGTGAAGTGGTGACGCCCAGGGGCTTTTCGAGCGTCTGATAATGCCTAATTTTTCAAGGGTAGTAAACTCGTCCCGAGCTATGGCGAGCTTGGTCGTGTCTAAGCGCCAAGCTTTGGCGAATACGGGTGGGCCCGTTGTGGGAATAAAGTGTTCGACCCCGTGTTTAGCCACTGTGGCTGAGAATTTGGGAATTGTGAGTGCTGGAAATTGGGTGAGGAGTTGATCAAACTTACCTCCTGCTGTGGTGACGCTGGCCTGCACGGGTGGTGGAGAAACTCGAGCTGAGCAGGAAATAGAAGCAAAGGACAGTGCATTAACCAAGCGTCTGTTCGCTAGATCAACTAATAACCCATGTGCACACAAAAAATCTGCGCCCAACAAGTTAAAAGTCACCGCCGCTACAACAAATGTCCATCTGTAGTTGCGGCTGTGGATGCGGAGGGGCAGGTTCTTTTCGCCAAAAGTGTCGATGATGGAGCCGTTGGCTGCCACCGCTCCATTGCCCCGGGGGCCCATGGCCCGGTCTGCTTGGGAGGGCATGACAAAACTTAGTTGAGCTCCCGTGTCGATAAGGAACCGCTTGCCAGTGTGTCCGTCCGTCACATATAAAAGCTTGCTTTTTTCGCCGAGAACCGCCGCTGTTAACGGCTCTCAGCTTCGGCGTTTTCCCGAAATCGTGAATTTGCAGGGGGGAACGCATTTGTAAGCCTTCTCGGCGAAGCGGTGGTGGAAATAACAAACGTCGCTCCGTCTGTTGCGTCCTGGCCGTGTCGCTGTCACCACGGGCTGATTCTGCTCGGTGATTTGTGGCTCCTCGTGGCTCCGGACATCAGCGTTGAGGTCTGCGGATGCTGCTGTGGGTGTCTGTTCCCTGCAGGCGTTGATGAGCCGTTGAGCTTCGTGAGCCAGCGTGCGGAAGTCTTGCTGGGTGCTGCATCGCATGTTGGCAAGCGTCCCTCTCATGTGTGGCGGCAGCGTACTGAGGAATATGAAATGGAAGAGGAAGTTGTCATTGTCCTCTTCTTTAAGTTGCAACAAGTCCTCCATGAGGGCCTTGGGTCTGCCTCCTCTGTGGCCGTAGACCGCCAGGATCCTCTCAGCTCTCTCCTCGGCTGAGGGGACGTAATTTGCCACGATGGTCGCTTTCAGTTCTTTATATTTGTCCTGGGCCGGTGGCCGCTGGATTATGCTCCGCGCACATCTCGAAGTGGCGGTGTCGAGTTTGGCGACGATGTGATAGAACTTTGTATCGTCAGCCGTGATGCCCACAAGTGCAAACTGGGCTTCAGCTTGCTGAAACCACGAGGCGGGGTCTTCCTGCCAGAAGTCCGGCAGCTTGACGGTGACGGCGTTTGTGTGGACCGTCACTGATGTGTCCGCAGGGTGAGAGTGCCTTGCTTCGGCTCTCTCCACGGCGCTGGTGCTCGGTTGAGCCCTCTCTATCACTTCTGCCGTGGGGGAACATCGTCCATCAGTTCTCCTGTCTGCATGGGCGCCGGCGTCTGTCTGGGTCGCCACAGATGAGTCGATCGCGGGGGAACGCCTCTGGTCCATTCTCGCGTCAGGGTCACCAGTGTAGAGGAGCTTGAAATAACGAGGCGATGTGATTCATAAACCAAAGTTTATTATCAGCTCCTCTAACAAGTCTCATCTAGGTGCAGCAGCAGAAGAAGTAAGAGAGCGAACACCTTCGGCTCTACGAACTTATACTCGCACATAACAAAAGACATGCATATCAAAAGCTGACATCCCTCATTATCTTAATCCCCCCATTGTCTTCATACTCCTCCGCCTGGCCTTGGGGGGTCAGGGCAACCCATCCGGTCTCCACCGCAGTGCCTCGGATGCTCTTTGATCTTCACTGGCGGTTGAGACTCTTTGTCCTGTTCTGAGGTGTGAAGTCGCCTTACATATGTAATCACCAAACATTCTCACATACTTAAACATATGAAGGTTATGGAATATATGATTAATATAGACCACAAGTGTATTATTCTGCCGCTTATATTTTACAATAAGCAATTCAACACAAAATACCGCCATGCCTTAATCTGAACATTGCATGAAATTAATCCCTCAAACATAATCAACCAATAAATTTAAGAGTTTTGAACAATTTCAAAACATCACAAACAAATCTAATATTGGGAGCATACCCATGGTCACCCTTTTCTTTTCTCACCAAACTGTCCAACCATCAGTCTGCCCTGGGGGAAGGACCACCCACTGCCCCAACCACTTCTGTCTCCGCTGCCACCCCCGCCGTTGTGACTCCATGTTCTCCAGTCCCTTCCAGCCAAAATCCAGGAACAGATGGAGCCAGCCACTCGGCGTCACCCGCCATCACAGGCATCCCGCCGTGCCGCCCAGTTCCCTCATCCAGGGCTACTTGAGCTCTGGCACAGGAACCATGCTGCGATGGCCCTGGGTGGGGTTGGACCTGCTCACTCTCCAGGGTGCCAGGCAAGTTCTTGTCCCACACAGCTCCATCCACTGTTCTTGGGACCGGCCGATCCCACAAACCACAGCCCGACCACTCTTCTCCAGTACTGCTCTTGATGGTGAAGCCCAGGCCATAAAATAAATCACATCCCATTATATTCTCTCCATGAGCAGTCACGGTGAACTTCAAGTTGCACACCTGAGCTGACTTATACTGAGCCATCAGTCTCACCCTTCCCACCGTGGCCAATCTCCCTCCACCATAACCACAAAGCGGCGCTGAATCACCTCCAATCCTATAATGTGGGAAGAAAGTCCTCATGGTTGCCCAATTCAACACGGAGCCCATTGCTCCTGTGTCGATCAGCATTGGCACTGTTACCCCATCCAGCACCACCATATAGTAGGAGCGCCCATTGGTACTCAGGGACACAGCGTGAATAATCATGGGAGCAGGAGAGTCCTCCTTGTGTTTTGGACCCCCTCGCTTGAACTTGTGGCATGTCCTGGCGAAATGATGCAAGAGTCTGCACTTGCTGCAGCGTTTCCCTCTCGCTGGACACTCCCTGGCCTTATAGCGGTGCTTCGTGGACCCACATCCCAAACACATGGGCGTTCCCAGGGCAGACCTCATTTTTACAGCATTGGCGTAGCTTCCATCACCTTCCACGCTATTGTCACTGTCGACTGTGGTTCAGTCTGTCAGTGTAATACACTCCCACTGAGCTCCCGTGATAGCTTGCCTGCCACCTCCAGCTGTTGAGCTAAATCATTGGCAGTGGATAGCATCAGTTCGCCCAAGAAAGTAAGTAGCTTCGACCTCATAGTTGACAGTCCCTGGCCAGTTGTCGCAGGTCTGCCACAAACCACTGTACCGATTCTCCGACCTGCTGGCGAAACTGAATTCTGCGGACGATGACATTTTCCTGGGCGTGAAAATGTTGCGCCATTAGCTCCACCACTTCCTCAAAGCTATCACATTTGCCCAAAGTACTCAAAATACGCTCTCTTTCCATTCCCAAATTATGAACCAACAGTGTACGTGTCCTCAACTTTTCCAGACTCCCAAGGTCCAGCGCTACCAAGTATGTCTGAAACGCAGCAAACCATCTCACCCAAGGGATGGGCGGCTCACCGGGAAGCTCCAGAAATGGCCAAATAGATGTTACACATGCGTCCATACCTTCTATCCTCGTCGCCAAATGTTATGTCGGTAGTAGGAGCCAAGGACAAGACCAGGTGTTGAACTGGACACAGGTTTATTGTTATACACTCCACAGCACCGAGCGTATCAGCCAGGCAGAGAGGTGGCCAAGAGACCGCCCCTCCCTCTCATTGCTCTCTTGTACCCTGAACACAACATTGACCTCTGGACTTTAAACCATTAAATGTGAATTTAGACAACATGTTCAGTTCTGAAGTGTGTGGGTGTTTGTTTCGAGAACTTCTCTGAGTGGCTGCTGCTTTTAACCACAAAATGGAGCCAAATTAGGAAGGTCTCTGAGTCAAGGCTTTCAGAGAAGTTCAGTCCCTAAGAGCTGGAAGAAAATTATAAGAATGGAAGCTACAAAGAGGCCCAGAGTCACAGTTTGAGGGAAGCAATTTTAAATTCATTGCCTTAGGTCAATAAAGCTATGAAAACAAATAGCTCCTGACTGTCACACTTTAACCAACCAAAAAACAGAACATAATTTAGAACATAACAGCTTTATAGTCATTTTACACATATGATCATTAGAATTTGCGATCATTCACCAGTCACCCCCAATTATAATCATAAACCTTTCTATATCATGTTACATAACTGAATAAAATGACTTTGCACGACCAATTCTAAGGAGAAATGCAAAAGAGGGATAAATTTTCAACTTTTTCTCATAGATTTGCAATGTTTTTCCTATTAAATATGCTTTTTCTTATAGATTTGCTTTTTTTCCTCAAAATTTTTGACTTTTAATCTAAAATTTGCACATTTTTCATAGTAATTAGAATTTTTTTCCTTTAAAAAATTTTTTTTTTCTTGTAAATTTACAACTTTTTCCTCAAAAATTTGTGAATTTTTCCTCATAAAGTTGCAAATTTTTTCCTGTAAATTTACTTCTTTTTTTATCAAAAATGTTGACCTTTTTCTCTGTGTAATTAAACTGTAATTTACAACTTTTTTAAATTGGCATCTTTTATTATATCTTTGCACCTTTAATCTTGCAAATTTGTACCAAACTTATATCTATACGTATAGTAACTTGGGGAATACCCCATTTCTCTTGTGAAAAACATAACCATATCCTACTGCCTACTGAGAATTGAACATATGCATAACTGATACCCTAAAACTACCATATAAGGTCACGCTTCTCATAGTCTGAGCAGAAATTTCATTTTTAAAAAATGGCTTTAAAGTCTATAGGGGAAAAAACACTTCCGAAGCAAAAGTGAAGTTCTCCTGTCTGAGATCCAAAAAATATAATTTTAGTAGCATCTGCAGCGGAATCAAAGGACTGGAGTTTGTTATTTAAAATAATTCTGTTGAACCACAATTCAAAAGCATTGTCTGATTTTCATTGGTTAATTTTCATAGAATTTTTATTTATTACCACTTTTGTCAGATTCAAGTTATTTCTGTGGCCATTGTGGTTTTTTCTTTCATTAACAGAGGGGTACCAACAATTTTGTCCACAGCTGTAATCTTGCAGATACTCTCTCAAGGGCTCCAAACACACAAATCTCCCCCAGCCCTGCTGAAAGTGACACTTTTGAAGTTATGTCAGTCAGTTGCATCTCCACAGCCCACCTGGAAGAGTTAAGAGAGCACACTGCAGAGGATGAGATGCTACAAACCCTCATACAGTAATAGTCATTCAAAAATGATGGCCAATCAAGATGAACCAGGTCCAACCTACCGTTAGACCCTTCTTCCCATACAGAGACGAGCTCACCGTGGAGGATGGGATCATCATGAAAGGCTATAAAACAGTCATCCCTCAGTCCCCGCACAGAGAATATACGTATAAACACTGTATACAAAGGCCACCCAGGTGTTGAAGCAACAAGAGCAGAGCTAGAGGTATCATATTCTGGCCAACAATGTCACATGACATCACCAAAGAATTAATCACGTGCGCTACATGCAACAGCACCAAATGTCACCAGCAAAGAGAACCCCTTAAACTCTACCCAGTCCCAGAACTCCCATGGTCCATAGTGGCCACAGACATTTTTGAGTGGCATGGAAAACACTACCAAGTGCTAATGGATTCGTACTCTGGCTGGTTCAAGATTGATCATCTCCGAGACCTGACATCATCATCCGAGATCTCCAAACTAAAACAACATTTTTCAGTCCATGGCACACCACACACCCTCATCTCTGATAATGCCAGGCAATACGCCAGTCAGCATTTCAAAGACTTTGCCAAACAGTGGGATTTTGTTCACTCAACCAGCAGCCCTGAGTTTCCCCAATCAAATGGACTTGCGGAGAGAGTAGTCCGCAGTGCTAAACAACTAATGGAAAAGTCACACAGAGATGGAATTGACATTTTTCTCAACCTCCTGAACCTCAGAAACACCCACCGTGATTCAACGTTGGGCTCTCCTGTTGAACGTCTAATGTCGCGTCAAATAACCGCAGCCATTCCAGTAAGCACAAAACTGCTACATCTCCACATCCCACCCAGCTTCTTAAAAAGAGACTCACCCTAAAGCACAGCTATGATAGGTCAAGTTGACCATTAAACCCAATAGCTGAGGGACAAGTGATCTGAGTACAGACCCCCAAAGGATACAACCAGCTTGGAACTGTGAAAGAGACTAGCAAAGAGCCACGCTCTTACATCATCCAATCCAGTGGGAAAACACACAGAAGAAATCGCCGTCATATCTGTCATAATGATAGAATGGACAGCTCACATGCAGGTGCCACACCAGAGAAAACACACAACACAGAGAAGCTAAGTTTAAACAATTTATTAATCCAAAAGTCTGCAGGGTTAGGAGAAAATATGTCACTCGCCAGAGGAAGATTCAGCCTGTGGAGAGGAGATGAAAGCTGGTAAATAGGAGGAGAGAGATCGGGAAGAGTGGAAAACAAATTGCCACTTACGGGGGTTGAGTAGAGAGCCCGGCAGAGGACCCCAGCAGAAATAGACAAACCAGCAGGATAAGGCTGGCAAAGAGTAGGGTTGGAGAGGAGCTGGAGATGATGTCTAACCGGGTGGAGGCAGGTAGCTGAGGTGGAGGTGAGGATGATGGGGCAGGTGAGCGCACAACAATCCCTGAAGGCATACCGCACGGATGGCAGCAACCTGAAAAGAGAGAGAAAGGAAGAGGAATTAATTTTCGCTTCCTCAGTTTAATAGTAGAGGCACTTGCTTGTTGCAGGCAGTATACCCAACAAGCCAGCGCTGAAGCATTTGCATGATGGTCCTTATATGCGCTGGCAAGGTAGAGGCAGCAGGTGCATCCACTCACGCAGGTGTAGTGATTACCTGCGGAGTCGGAGAATCTCTAACAGGAAAGGAGGGGGGCGTGCGCTCACCTGGACATGACAATGTCATTCCTGTTGCAGAGCCACAGCCCAAGCTCCACGCAGAGGATGAGGACCCCCCAAGGCACAAACCCCCTTCACAACGGACGGTGTTCCCCACATTCCCCAAATGCTGGAGCCAAACACCATGCAACCACAGCATACTTCCCATCCCCAGCCAGTGCCTACAGACCATTTGCCCACTGAGAAAAATGCTGCACAGTACATAACCAGTTCAGGTCGTGTTTGCAGACCAAACCCCAAATATGTACAGTGAAATCAATGTGCCTAATTTCTGTACATCACTTGGTTTAGTTAACGACATGTTTCAGAATGTAGTGTTCAGTGAGTTTTGCATTATGTTCTTTATTAATGCACATACTGTATATATGATGGAGGGCAAAAGTGATGTCAGCTATCCTGAGTTGCTTAAATAATTTTGAGTTTAACCAAATATATTTCTTTTTACATTGTATGAACATCGAGATATCTTCTAGCATCCTCATCGTGAAGCGGCAATGGTTAGCGCATCAAGGGTTGGAGCAGCCCCTGGAATGACTGCACAGCCCAATCTTTGAGTGGCAGTCTTTGGAGCAGTTGGTGCAGATGCTGATGATGTGCGTTCTTTCTTCGCTGCACGCTTCATTGCCATCTGGACTCTCATGTTCACTTCCATCTTGACAACACCCTCTTTGACACTGTGGCGCCAGGTGACTCGATCTTTGGCAATAACCTCCCAGTTATTGGCGTTGAGCTGCGCACACCGCATGTCGCGTTTGCAGACATCGTTAAAATGCAACAACAGTCGGCCCACATAGCGGACACCCACCCGCAGCTCTCTGTAAAGGATTTCTCTCAGCAGGCGGTCAGGCTCCATGCAGTGCATGTGGCCAAGCCACCGGAGTTGTCTCTGGCTGAGAAATGCAGAGATGCTTAGCAAGTCAGCATGCTCAAGGACCTTGGTGTTGGGGACTGTCCTGCCACTTGATGTGCATAAGGCGCCAAAGACAGCGGAGTTGGAACCGGTTTAACCACTTCTGCTTCCTGGCATAGGCTGTACAGGACTCACTGCCGCACAAGAGAGTGGACAGCAAGCAAGCTTGGTAGACAAGTAGCTTGGTCTTCAAACTCAGCAGATTGTTGTTCCACACACGCTTGTTGAGTTTCGCCATGACAGCAGCTGCTTTGGTGGTTCTGGAGCTGATCTCGGTGTCCAGTGAAAGTGTGTTTGAAACAGTGGACCCTAGGTAGGTGAAGGTGTCCACAACCTCCAGCTGTGTGTTGTCAATGGTAACGACAGGAGAGGAGGCAGCATCTTGCGTCATGATGTTGGTTTTCTTGAGGCTGATCATGAGCCCGAACTCCTTGCAGGTATGAGACAGTTTGTTAACCATGTGCTGCAGGCCCTCCTCGCTGTGCGATGCTAGAGCAGCGACGTCTGCAAACAGCAGCTCACGTATGAGGACCTCATAGACTTTGGTTTTAGCATCAAGTCTTGCAATGTTGAGGAGTTTTCCATCTGATCTCATGCGGACAAAGACACCTTCAGGACTGTCAGCAAATGCGTAGTGGTGGAGCATTGAGAAAAAAATCCCAAAGAGAGTCGGTGCTAGAACGCAACCCTGCTTCACTCCACTGTTGACTGGAAAGGCATCTGAGGTGGCTCCATCAAAGCAAACAGTACTATGCATGTTCATGTGGAAGGAGGAGATTATTGCAAGGAGCTTTGGGGGACAACTGATCTTTCGCAGGATCTGGAAGAGCCCACTTTGACGAAGTCAAAGGCTTTGGTCAGGCCCACAAATGCAAGGAACAATGGCTGCTGCTGCTGCTGCTCTCAACACTTCTCCTGCAGCTGACGGAGGGAGAAGATCATATCCACTGTGGACCTTCCGGCTCTGAAGCCACACTGGAACTCAGGATAGACTCATAAAGCGAGGCTCTGCAAGGCAGAACAGGGTGACCCAGGCAAAGACTTTGCCAACTATGCTCAGAAGAGCAATGTCGCGGTAATTGTTGCAGTCACTACGGTCACCTTTGTTCTTATACAGCGTGACTATGTTGGCATCTCTCATATCTTGGGGAATGTGACCTTGCTCCCAGCAAAGGCAGAGGAAATCATGTAGTGGTTGTAAGATGGCTATTTTCCCGTGTTTTAGAACTTCTGGGGGGATATCGTCTTTCCCTGGAGCCTTGCCACAGGTGTGGCAAGGCTGTGACTTTGCTGAGCTCTTCCAGCATGGGCATTTCGTCAAGCTCCTCCATGACTGGTAGGCCAGGCAAGGCATCGAGGGCAATGTTTGTCCCGATGTTCTGGGTCGAGTACAATTCAAGATAATGCTTGACCCAACGCTGGAGTTGCTTACTCTTGTCAGTGATGGCTTCACCTGTCTTAGCTTTAAGCAGTGCTGTTTTGATGCTTGTGGGGCCGATAGCTGTTTTAATGCTCTCATACATTTCTTTGACGTATCCACAATCGGCAGCTACATGAATGTTGGCGCACAGGTTTTGCCAGTGCTCATTGGCACAACGGCGTGCAATCTCCTGGGCCCTGCTCCTTGCTGCTCAAAGGGCATTGCATGTGCCAGGGCAAGGGTTCTGCTTGTGAGCCAGCAGTGCTTTTCTTTTGGCCTCTGTAACTGGCTGCATTTCGTCCCAGTGAGCCTCGAACCAGTTAGCATTCTTGCACTCTTTCTTTCCAAATGCGGTCATGGCTGAGTCGTAGATGGTGTCGCGAAGGTGGTTCCATTTGGCGTCCATGTCGCCTGGGACATCAGACTGGAGGTGAGCTTCAAGTTTCCTCTGAAGGCTGTCAGCAAAGGTTTGAGCCTTGATCAGATCGGAAGTTCCGCAAGTGTTGATGCCGGGGCGACCCTTTGTCTTGGTACCCTTGGACCCTTGGACCCTTGTCTCGGGGCAGCACGGTGGTGCAGTGGTTAGCACTGCTGCCTTACAGCTAGAAGGTTCCTGGTTCGAATCCCCAGGCTGCCAGGGGTTGGAACCTTTCTGTGTGGAGTTTGCATGTTCTCCCTGTGCTGCGTGGGTTTACTCCGGGGGCCCCGGTTTCCTCCCACAATCCAAAGACATGCATGTTAGGTTAATTGGCTGTTCTAAATTGTCCCTAGATATCTGTTTCCTATAGGCCCTTAGAATAGAGGGTTAGTACTAGTGAAAGCGCTTTGAGTGGTCTTTGTGACTAGAAAAGCGCTATATAAGTGCAGGTTAGTTAGTTAGTTAGTTAGTTAGTATGGAGGATCTTCCTTGGCTTCAGTCTGACCTTACTGGCAACAAGGGAATGATCTATATCACAGTCAGCGCTGTGATAGCTTCTCATGTGAAGAACACTGCTGAGGTCCGCTCTTCTGGTGATGACAAGATCTAGCTGGTGCCAGTGACAGGACCGGGGGTGTCTCCAAGACACTTTCCGCAGCTCTTTACACTTGAAGTAGGAGTTTGTAATGCAGAGGCTGTGATGACAACAGAATTCCAACAGCCTCTTGTCTGCTCTCGTTCATCCTGCCTATGCCAAAGTGGCCAAGACAGAATGGCCACACTTGCCAGTCTGCTCTGACACGAGCGTTGAAGTCACCTAGCAAAAATAAGCCTTCAGAGTGGGGGATTCTAAATAGCACTTCCTCTAGAGTCTCAAAGAACTGATCTTCGACTTCTGGGGTGGACGTGAAGGTCGAGGCATACACAGAAAGGATATTCACAAAGCCAGACAATGTCTTCATGCGGAGGGCAAGGATTGTTTCGGACCCTCCTGTAGGGGTTTCTGTGGTGGCGATCAGCGAGTTCCTCACTGCAAAACCTACACCATGCTGCCTGTACTCATCCTGGGACAGGCCCTGCCAGTAAAAGGTGTAGTCTAATTCACTAAGAGAGCCACTGTCAGCCAGGCGGGTATACTGAAGGCAGGCAACATTGATGTTAAGTCATGCCAGTTCCTTATTGATGATGGCGGTCTTGCAAGAGCTGTCCATTTGTTGGAGATCAGCTCTAAGTCTGGGGCACATGGTGCAAACGTTCCAGCTTGCAAATTGAAGAGCTGGAGTCTTCGTATATTTCTCCTTTTGACTGCCTGGTGCAGATTGACGCTTGCTTGTCGGAAGAGACCCCTAAGCTCTACGCACCCAGTAGAGCAGGCAAGCCACAGCGGGGTGGCACTTTACTGGCTGGGGGCTGCCCAGCTTGAGGTGGGCAGTAGCTGCCCAATGAAGCTGCAAAGGCTTCTCCCACCGTCGGACGAGACCCCTGGCACTCCTCCCTACGCCAGTGGGTTGGAGCTTATAACCGGTAACTGTCTCGTCCCGTGTGGTGCCGGAATCTTGCGACGCCGCTGGAGTGGCCTCTCCAGTTTGCACTAAAAAGCCCGGGCGGGGTAGTATGGAGACACTGGGCTGCCCATATGTCAGTGTCCCCCTCTCGGTGTCACTGGCTGAGTCCAAGGGAAATGATGATCCAATACAGCTTGGGACCAGTTCCACTGCAGGAGTTGCCAAAAAGTAGTGCTGAGCATCTACCAACCGCCTTAGGGCTCCACTCAGGATTTATCCTCGAGGTTTACTCCCAAAGCCTTTCCTGTGATCAGGTATAGCCGCAAGGCAGAGGAGGTTTGGAATCAGAGTTTACCTTCTCCTTGGTAGTTTGCCGGCCAAGGCTAACAGGTATGCCCGGGTTTGAAATCAGAGTGGTCCTTCTCCTAGGTGGACTGACACCCAAGTCTGACAAGCCCCACCTACCCGGAGCAACTTGGTTATAGCGCCAGAGACTTGCATCGAGATATAATGTCAAGAGAAAACATGTACAGTAATGTTAAGATTAGTTAAGTATCGTTTTGCTTTACATATGAAGCATCAGCTAAAAGGGAAAGGATGTAATAGATCATTTGGTAAATGATCCTGCTTTATCCTAGGCAGCCGCCGTAGTAGTGAATGATTGAATGAATGAATCTTTATTTCGGATAGATAAAAGTACAGATTAAAAGAAACAGAATAATATAACAAAGGGGGAAGAAAATCCAACAAGGTCAAATTAGACAATAACTCCTCTGATTATACAGTTCAACATAAGTTATCCGAAATGGGTGATGGCTGAAGCGCAGCTTATATTGCCCACCCATATTCCATCCAAGAATTCAAAAGAAAAACAAAACAAGAGCGATTACAATTCAGAACATAGCTAAGACAAAATGTGACAAAAAAAACTAAGCTACAACACAACGCAGACTGGATATGACAATCCTTATGTGATTTTACATGTCATCTTGTATATATGTTTGGAGTATTTCTTCCTTTAGTTTTTGTTTAAATTGTCAAAGCGTTGTACCTGATTTTAATTCAGGTCTAAAATCGTTCCATAGTAGTAGTACATAGTAGTTCTGTACACAGAAAGTTTGCACTTGCACAGTCTAGTTTTTCTTCTTCAGCCATGCTGCCGATGCTGTGCTTCTGCTGTTTGCCTGCCCATGCTCCTGCCGCTTGATAAAATAAAGCCAACTGCTCATTCAAAGTAAGTGTGATCCTTGACTCACACACCCGGTGACAAGTCACAAGACATTTTTTCTCAATAAAATTACACTGAATTTACCTGTTACAAAATGACCCAAACATAGAGTCAGGGCTATAAGAGTATCCCATCCTCATTCTCTCTATGAACAACACTCAGCCACTTATCCCTTCGTTCAGGCTCTAAATGTCTCTTTGGCAGCTCCAAAAATGACACGGGTTCCTCTTCAAACTGTGGTTATGACCACTGTTGGGAATAACGCGTTACAACTGTAACACCACTACTTTTGCAGTAATGTGCTGTGTAATGAAATTACTGTTTAAAAATTCAGTAATGAGTTACAGTTACTGAAATTTGATCAGATGCGTTACTCGTTTTATTAATATGGATAGATATTTTTAGCGCAAATAAACTGACCCTACCATAGCTGGCGCAGCTGTCAGTCTCCTCCGCGGGTCAGTTTCTTGTCCTGCCCCAGTTCACGCTGCAGCCCGGTAGGAAGAAATGCTGTGGAAGAAAAGCTGCAAGGCTTTCAGCTGAAAGCCTAGATCAGGGGTGTCAAACTCATTCCATGGAGGGCCAAGACCCTGCAGGTTTTACCTCCAGCCAGTCTCTTCAGCAGGTGTTTTCACTGATCAGCAATCAGTGGGAAGAAATTCAGTGAAATCACCTGTTGAAGGCACTGGGTGGAGGTAAAACCTGCAGGGTCTTGGCCCTCCATGGAATGAGTTTGACACCCGTGGCCTAGATCATAACAAAGATTAAGAAAGGCACAGAAGAAATGAAGGCCAAGAAGACAAGGTAAAAGAGAAACAAACGGCTAGGAGAGGTTTAAATGATTTTTGTTGGACATTTCTAGACTAATGACTATTACTTGTGTAACCGGGTCATATTTATGGATCTTTGTTGATTTGATTTGTGTTTAAATATTTTGATTTGAACTTGACTCAACAGGAAGTGACTTCAGGGTGTGGGCGGGATATGCCAGGTAGAGGATTTTGAATATCTGGGTTTTTTTCGGTTGGGAAAACGGTTCAGGAGACCGAATTTGAAAAGCAAGCAAGACGAGGAATAATCTTCATAAAGAAACGTTGTAAGTTCACCAATGCAGTTAAAATATATTGTTACTCTTAACGAACACGGTGAATTATGCCGAGGAGGATGTAATAAAGTCGGCCTAGTAACAGATAAGACGTAGATTGACCTACAGATTTGCTGCCTGACTAGCATGGTATACCGTGGCTGAACATAGTGCCTATCCAAGAGGATATAGTTAAAATATCAGGCTATGTACGATGTAAGCATGAGTGTAAATGTAAAAGTGTGTTGTTTGCTACTCTGGTCACAATGTTATGATGTGTTTTTTTGTTTTACACGGTGACGAGTACTGAAACATTTTATACTGTCAATCAAACCAGGGAGACTCGGGTGTCCTGTGAAGATCAGTCAGTGATCACGCGCTGGTGTGGCGTCGTGTGTATGTTGTAAGTGAAAAGCTTTTCTTGTTAAGTTTTGAGCATATTTGGAGTGTGAACTTAAGGTTTGTGGTGTACTAAAGCTATTATGTACCTTTCTCATTTCCAGTATCACCACTACCGTTTGTACGGACTTATTTGGGGTCATTAGTTTACTGAGCGTTTTATCAGATTGTATTTTTCTTTGTTAGTAATCCACCATTTTGTTTAAGATCCACCTCCTGTGTGTTTGAGGCAGTACAGACTGTAACACAAACGTGAGAGTTATAATCAAAGAGACATTTTGTACATTTCATTTTATTTTATTTACCTTTAAAAAATTTTGTAAATCTTTTCATTCTGAAGCGTGCTGCTCTTTATTTTCTATATATCAGATAAAATCCATAAAATACATTTGTTGTTCAGTGTGTATTATTTCCCGGCAACAAATTTTGGTACCAGGAGTGGGGTCAATTATCTGATAGTTTAGAGTGGGTTGGTGTACTGTAAACGGTAGTGGTGATACGAAGCAGACGAGAGCGGCTGGACGGTTGGAGCCTGACGGGGTGCAGACGGAGAGACCGGCCGGAGTGATTGTGGACCTTGGATCAGCGGAGAGGACTCGGGGCCAAGAGACTGCAATTCCCGGGGTTCCATCAGACTGGACAGTTCAACACAATATCCTCGACTACTTGTAAGAGAGACTTTTGAACATGGAAGAGGGCGCAGTGGGGGGCGTTGAAAACAGAAGCGTTGAGGACTCCTCTGCGAGCAGAAATGCTGAGGTATCACCTGAAAACAGAGACCTTTTAGAACAGGTTTCTGAACTGAAACGTAAACAAACTGAAGCCTTGACAGCCATCGCGGCTTTGAGTGAGGAACCACAGAGATCCTATGTTTATGTACCTAGAGAACGGCAAATCACCCCTTTCAGTGGTGATTATGATAAGGATGGTCGTTCTGTTGAGGATTTTATTGAGGAGGTTGAGCGTGTAGTGCATTCTAGATACCAATCAAACAGTGACCGGTATGACTTCATAATGTCACTTCTAAAGGGTGCAGCTCTAGAGGAGATGCAATTTCGTAGTGGGGGGAAATCACTACCCGTTGCTGACCTGTTCAAGTACCTCAGAGAAGCCTTTAGAGATAAAAGATGCACCGCTCAGCTCTTACATGACCTATACAGTCGAAAACAAAAAGATGGTGAGGATATCCTTGGCTACTCACATGCCTTGTCAGATTTTGAGAACGATCTCAAAGCACGACGCAAATGCCTTAGCTAATGAGCAGAAAGTTCTTAGGGATCAGTTCATTGAAGGCCTTAGTGATCCACTCCTTAAACGAGAACTGAGCAAGTTTGCAAGACAGAAACCAGACTCCACTATGATACAGGTACGAGAAGAAGCCTATTTGTGGTCAGTGGAGGATACTAGCCATTCCAGATCTTCTAAAAGCCGAAGTAAAGGAGACAGTGGAGATAGAGAGACCCAGTGCAGTGCCATAACGGCTCAGGAACAGCAAGTGGGAACTGTGGGTGATCTTTTCAAAGTAGTAGCAGAGCAAGGGAAGCAGATCAGTGAGCTGGCTGCTGCGGTTAAGACCCTAACTATGCAGAGAACAAATTCAAGTGAACAGACCAATACCTGCCGTCGAGCTCAGTTGAAATTTACAGATGATGGAAAACCCGTCTGTCTTAAATGTCAAGGGGAGGGGCATATAGCCAAGAATTGCACCCAGAAGCAAAAGGCACAGCAAAGCGGTCAGAATCAGGGAAACTAGAGGCCCCGGTCGCCGTGAGTCAAGCGATTAGGGGGAACACTTCAGACTCAGTTAAAGCACAGATTACTCAGGATCAGTTACTGGCCCGTGCAGTAGGAACATGTCCCACGGTAGAGATTAACATACGTGGTGTGGTAACCCGTTGCTTACTAGATACGGGCAGCCAGGTCAGCACTATAACTGAACAGTTTTTCCGTCAGCATTTGTGTGGGGAGGATGATGACATGGTGGCTACAGCGGGGTGGTTAAGGTTGACTGCTGCTAATGGATTAGAAATCCCATATTTAGGATATCTTGAGTTAGAGATTGAGACCATGGGACTGAAAATACCTGATTGCGGTTTCCTCGTTGTGAAAGACCCACCGAATTCAGAAACTGCAGGGATTGTCGGCATGAATATCATTAGCCGCTGCCGTCAACTGGTGCATGCTGAGTTTGATACTGTCCTTGGGGGGAAACTTGATTCAGACTGGAGAAGTGCCTTTCAGCAGGTTCAGAAATGTACAGTCACTAGGCGGAGTGTGGCTAGGCTGGTAGGTAGGGATGGAGCCCACATCCCCTCAGCATCAGTAGTTACAGTCATGGCAAAAGGGTTTCCCAAGGTACAAGAGGGTAACGGCTTGAGATTACTAGAGCTGGGGAACATGACTTTGCCAAGTGGTCTGGTTGTCCTACCCACATTGGTTGAAGCTAGCAGTAATACTGTCCCAGTGCAAGTAGTGAATCTTTCATCGGAGGATGTGTGGCTAAACGCGAGGACCCGGCTTGGGGTATTTTCCCCTGTGGAGTGCTTAAGTGATGAACCCCCAGTTAAAGTAAAGTTTAACCGTATTTCAGCAAGTATCGAACATGTCTCAGTTGAACAGCCTAGTGCCCTTGATGCCAGCACCTCGTCTGTCTTGGACAAATTAGACATTGGAGGGAGTAAAGAGCAACAGGATCAATTGAAAACTGTGCTGGCCAAGTATGTTAATGTTTTTGCTGTCGATGATGATGACTTGGGATACACAGACAGAGTCAAACATGACATAAACCTAGTGGATGATGTACCTGTGAGCCTACCCTATCGGCGAATTCCACCCAACCAATACACAGAGGTTAAAGAGCACATATCCAAGCTGTTGAAAAAGGGGATAATCAAGGAGAGTTGTAGCTCTTACGCATCTCCTGTGGTGGTAGTGAGAAAAACTGATGGTAGTATACGGCTATGTGTGGATTTCCGTAAGCTTAACCAGAAGACACGAAAACATGCTTTTCCACTGCTGCGAATTGATGAGAGTTTCGATGCTTTGCAGGGAACAAAGTTTTTCTCAACAATTGACTTAGCAAGTGGGTACCACCAGGTGGCAGTAAAAGAGCATGACCAACATAAAACAGCCTTCACAACCCCTTTTGGTCTCTTTGAGTACTTGCGCATGCCCATGGGTGTCTGTAATGGTCCAGCAACGTTTCAAAGATTGATGCAAACTGCGATGAATGATTTGATTTTCCAAATAATGCTGGTGTTTTTGGATGACATTTTGCTGTTTTCCAAGACATTCACGGAGCACCTAGAAAGAGTTGACATAGTCTTGAAACGACTACAAGATACCGGTCTTAAAGTCAAACTAGAGAAATGTCACTTTCTGCAGCAGAAGGTTAAGTTTTTAGGTCACCAGGTTTCAGCAGACGGAATTGAAACAGACCCAGGTAAAATAGAGGCAGTGAAGCAATGGCCAGTGCCTACCACACTGAAAGAGTTGCGCTCGTTCCTAGGCTTTTGCGGTTATTATAGGCGATTTGTTGAGCACTTTTCCCAGATAGCTAGCCCGCTTCACGACCTGGTGAATCTCTGTTTGAATTCAGGGCCTCCCTCCAAGGTGAATCAATGGATGTGCAGTCTATGGACGCCGCAATGCCAAAGCTCGTTTGATATTCTGAAACAGAAACTCACTAGCGCCCCAGTACTAGGGTATGCGGATTTTACTCGTCCCTTTATTGTTGAGACAGATGCCAGTAATCAAGGGTTGGGAGCAATATTGTATCAAGAACAAGGGGGAAAGAAAAGAGTAATTTCATATGCAAGCCATAGGCTCAGAAATGCAGAGAGGAATGACAGAAATTATAGCAGTATGAAATTAGAACTTCTAGCTCTGAAATGGGCAATATCAGAAAAATTCAGAGGCTACCTATTAGGTTCTAAATTCACGGTCCTTACTGATAACAATCCGTTGTGTCATCTCAACACTGCTAGATTAGGAGCACTAGAACAGCGATGGGTGGCTCAGTTAGCAGTGTTTGATTTTGATGTTCAGTATCGGCCTGGCCGGTCTAACCGGGCTGCTGATGCATTATCTAGGCACCCGTTTGCAGGGGAGCAGGAACCAATGTCGGACGACATGGATTATGATGGGTGTGTGGCTATCTGCAATGTGATACAGAAAGGGACAACACTTGGCACTGAGCTAACAAGTGCTGGTCTTGAGAGTTGCAAGATTAGGCAAATGCGGGCGAACGAAAAGGGAGATGGTTCCGGTTCTGGAGCCCAGGGTAATACTCCTACCTTACCTGGCTACTCAAAAGAGGAATTAAGGGAATTTCAGGGGCAGGATCCAGTACTGGGAGTTTTTAGAAGGTTTTGGGACAGCAAAAGTAAATCTAACTTTCAGGAGAGGAAAGACCTTGAAAAACCAGTGCTCTCTTTATTGAAACATTGGCCATATATTCGGGAGAAGGAGGGACTGCTTTATCGGGTGATTGAGGATGTGAGGTATGGGGAACGTTTTCAACTACTAGTGCCAGGCTGTTTAAAGTCTCAGGTGTTAGAGAGTGTGCATGACTCGATGGGGCACCAAGGCATTGAGCGTACTCTGGAATTGCTACGACAAAGATGTTTTTGGGTAGGGATTCATGAGGATGCCAAACAGTGGATAAAGAAATGTGAACGCTGTGTGTTAACAAAAATGCCAAATCCCAAGATTCACCCCCCCATGAAATCATTTCTAGCTAGTAGGCCCTTAGAGGTAGTCGCAGTTGATTTTACTCTTCTAGAACCCTCTAGCGATGGTAGAGAAAATGTTCTAGTGATCACCGATGTGTTTACAAAGTTTACGCAGGCTTTCCCAACATGTGATCAAAAAGCTGACACAACAGCCAAGGTTCTGCTGCGAGAGTGGTTTCTCAAGTATGGTGTCCCTGAGCGTTTGCATTCGGACCAGGGCCGGAATTTTGAAAGCGAGGTGATCTCAGAACTCTGCAAGTTGTATGGTGTAAAAAAAAGTCGTACAACCCCCCATCATCCTACTGGGAATGCCCAATGTGAACGTTTTAATAGGACGTTGCATGAACTCTTGTGCACCCTCCCGCCTGAGAAAAAACGCAGATGGCCAGAGTATGTGCCAGAGTTAGTCTATGCGTACAATGTTACCCCGCATTCAACAACAGGCTACTCCCCTTACTACCTTCTGTTTGGTGTGGACCCACACCTTCCTGTTGATGCCCTTTTAGGACAGGAGTCCACTGTAGAGCCCAGTCACGACTGGCTGGCGATCCACCAAAGGCGTCTGAATGATGCTCATGCCAGGGCCAAAGAGTACTGTGAACAGAAAGCTGCTGAACGCATTTCAATGCATAACGAGAAGGTGTACTGTCCCCCTATTGAGCTAGGTCAGATTGTGTATGTCAGAAACCGGCCCCCAGGCAGAAACAAAATTCAAGATGCTTGGAAACCCATTCCCCACCGTGTGGTGCAGATTCAAGGAACTACATACACGGTAGAACCTGTAGAAGGAGGACCGACAAAAAGAGTTAACAGAGTTGACATCAGACCATGTGTGTCCCCACCCGTCTTCAGGTCACGACCGAGTAGCCAGTGTCTTAGAAAGTCCCCAGAGTCCCCGCCGGAGGACAGTTTAAATTCAGAGGACCCTACAGATGGTTTAGTTTTGGAAGAAGTGAGGGCTCTTAGTCCCATCCGTAACCCAGCTCACACTGATGGTCAGGTCAGGATCCCTAGCAGTGAGAATAGTGCAGAAGGTAGCATCAATGGTGAGTCAGAGCAGGATGATGAATTTCCTGAACCAGAATCTGAGGTAGACTCACAAGAAACATGGTCTGATACAGAAGATGAAGCCATGCCTGAACCTGTTCCCTTTCCCCGCAGGAGTCAAAGGTCAACAGCAGGCCAGTACTCAAACCCGTACCATGAGCCAAAGTCAGTTTTGGATCCCAGTTCTTCAGCTATAATCGCTCAGATTTTTGCAAACTTAGGCACGGTCTTGTTTAGAGAAGCTGTGAGGGAAATCAAAAACTCATTTGTAGTCACCGAGGCCGTTGACTTGTAAGCAGGGGAGAATGTAACCGGGTCATATTTATGGATCTTTGTTGATTTGATTTGTGTTTAAATATTTTGATTTGAACTTGACTCAACAGGAAGTGACTTCAGGGTGTGGGCGGGATATGCCAGGTAGAGGATTTTGAATATCTGGGTTTTTTTCGGTTGGGAAAACGGTTCAGGAGACCGGATTTGAAAAGCAAGCAAGACGAGGAATAATCTTCATAAAGAAACGTTGTAAGTTCACCAATGCAGTTAAAATATATTGTTACTCTTAACGAACACGGTGAATTATGCCGAGGAGGATGTAATAAAGTCGGCCTAGTAACAGATAAGACGTAGATTGACCTACAGATTTGCTGCCTGACTAGCATGGTATACCGTGGCTGAACATAGTGCCTAACCAAGAGGATATAGTTAAAATATCAGGCTATGTACGATGTAAGCATGAGTGTAAATGTAAAAGTGTGTTGTTTGCTACTCTGGTCACAATGTTATGATGTGTTTTTTTGTTTTACACGGTGACAAGTACTGAAACATTTTATACTGTCAATCAAACCAGGGAGACTCGGGTGTCCTGTGAAGATCAGTCAGTGATCACGCGCTGGTGTGGCGTCGTGTGTATGTTGTAAGTGAAAAGCTTTTCTTGTTAAGTTTTGAGCATATTTGGAGTGTGAACTTAAGGTTTGTGGTGTACTAAAGCTATTATGTACCTTTCTCATTTCCAGTATCACCACTACCGTTTGTACGGACTTATTTGGGGTCATTAGTTTACTGAGCGTTTTATCAGATTGTATTTTTCTTTGTTAGTAATCCACCATTTTGTTTAAGATCCGCCTCCTGTGTGTTTGAGGCAGTACAGACTGTAACACAAACGTGAGAGTTATAATCAAAGAGACATTTTGTACATTTCATTTTATTTTATTTACCTTTAAAAAATTTTGTAAATCTTTTCATTCTGAAGCGTGCTGCTCTTTATTTTCTATATATCAGATAAAACCCATAAAATACATTTGTTGTTCAGTGTGTATTATTTCCCGGCAACACTTGGATAGTAAATACAGGTCTAGGGAGGGCCCCTCACTCAGTGAGGACATTCCCTCCACCCACCAACAGGGACCATTGGGCAGAAGAAAGGCCCAAAGTACAGAGGTCGAGATTTGTTAATGTGTTTTTATATAAATATGTGTTATTTTTGTTGTTAAAGGGGCTAGGAGCACAAGTTAAAAAAATGGAAAAACATAAATATGGGTAAAAATCTTAAGATAATGACACTAAACGTGAATGGTCTGAACTCACCTGTTAAAAGGGAAAGAATAATAAGAAAATTCAAGAAGGAAAAAGCCGAAATTATATTCATGCAAGAGACACATTTGAGCAAGACAGAACATGTGAAACTAAAGAGATTTGGCTCTAAGAACTCCTACTACAGTTCATTTAAGGGAGGAACTAAAAGGGGGGTTATGATACTAATTTCAAATAAAATACAATTTGAATGTGAACAAGAAATCCAGGATAAAGAAGGCAGGTATGTAATAATAAAGGGAAGAATAGATGGTATGCAGATCACATTAGTGAACATCTATGCCCCACCAGAAAGTGACAAGGGTTTTTTTCAACATCTGTTTGATCTCATAGCAGCACACAGTGAAGGAGTCCTAATATGTGGAGGAGACTTAAATGCTGTCATGGATCATGAAGTTGACACAACAAGTGTTAAGAAGACAAAAAAACATGTAACAAAGTTCATAAGAACCTCACTGGCAGAAATGGGTATGGTAGACATATGGAGGGACCTGCACCCACTCGAAAAAGACTATACACATTATTCAGCAGTCCATAAAGTACACTCTAGAATAGATTACTTCCTTATGAATGAAGGTGACAGACACAGGGTGAGAAATTGTCGGATTGGAGGGGCAGAAATATCAGATCATAATCCTATATACATGGAAATATATTTAAACAATAGAAAACGACAAACAACATGGAAACTTAATGTAGGACTGTTAAATGATGAGAAAATGAAAGAAAGAATAAAAGTAAACATAAATGAGTATATCCAAGAGAATGACAATGAAGAAGTGGACCCAACAATACTATGGGATGCACTAAAAGCCGTGTTAAGAGGTAAATTAATTGTTGAAACAGGAAAAGCAAATAAGTCTAAACTGGAAACACATGAACAAAGATGTGAGAGACTGAGGGAATTAGAACGTAAACATCAAAGCACAAATGACCCAAAAATATACCAAGAAATTAAAGAAGAAAAAATAAAGATAAAAGAAACACAAATAGATGAAATTGAAAGGAAAAATAGATATCTAAAGCAAAAATATTATGAAACGGGGCCAAAAGCCACAAAACTGCTGGCAAAATGGTTAAGAAAACAACAAACAGTGAATAATGTATATAAGATTAAAGACCCCATCCCAAATAAAACCACAGTTAACCCAGAAAACATCGAAGAAATATTCCATAATTTCTATCAAGAACTATACTCGCAACCTGAAGAAACAAATACTAAGGATATTAAAAAAATTTCTATGCACATTGGACTTGCCATCAATAGGAAATCAACAAAATGAAAAGCTAACAGCAGAAATAACAACACGAGATTAGAGATGTGATTAAGTCACTTAAAAACGGTAAATCACCAGGTAGTGATGGGTACCCATCTGAGTTTTATAAACTGTTTATAGAAGAACTCACACCACAGCTCCTAAAGTCATTTAATTGGACGTTGAACAACAACAAAATACCTCCATCATGGAACGAAGCCATTATTTCAGTTATTTTAAAGCCAGGGAAAGATAGAGAACAATGCGGAAACTATAGACCAATCTCTTTATTAAATGTGGATTATAAAATATATACAACAATTATATGTAAACGAATAAAGACATTCTTGACGGAATTGATAGAAGATGATCAAACTGGTTTCATAGAGGGACGCCAAACACATGACAATATCAGGAGAACAATACATATAATTAATCAAATACATAAAGAAAAGAAAAGCGCAGTAATGAGTTTAGACGCAGAAAAAGCATTTGACAGGGTTAACTGGAAATTCCTATATAGTGTACTGGAACGCTTTGGATTTAACGAAAAATCAGTACAATGCATAAGGACACTGTATCAAGAACCTGTGGCAAGAATCAAGATAAACGGTAGCTTAACAGACAAAGTAAATATACAAAGATCAACCAGGCAGGGAGGCTGCTTATCGCCCACCTTGTTTGCTCTGTTCATAGAGCCACTGGCTCAAGCGATACGACAAAATAAGAAATTAAAAGGTGTAACAATAAAGGGAGCGGAACACAAGATTGGGCTATTTGCAGACGATATTATAGTTTACCTTGATCAACCAGATGAATCAATAATGGAAATGATGACCTTGATAGAAAATTTTGGAAAATTATCAGGATACAAGATAAACATAACAAAAACACAAATACTGACATTCCACTATAACCCTCTAAACCAGATAACTGATAAGATCAAACTAAACTGGAAACAAAAAGAAATAAAATACCTTGGAGTGAACATACCTAAAGATCTAAGCAAAATCTATAAAGCAAACTATGATAGATTGGAACAAGAAATAAAAAAAGATATTGATAGATAGTCAATCTTCAATATGGATCTGAATTCAAAAATTGAGACAGTCAAAACCAGCATACAGCCTAGATTACTTTACCTCTTCCAGGCTCTACCAACAGAGATTCCAGGTGCCCAGTTCTCAAAGTGGGACAGGATGATATCGAGATTTGTTTGGGGAGGTAAAAAGCCAAGAGTGAAATATAAAACTCTCCAGTTACCAAAAGAGAAAGGAGGCATGGGCGTACCGAGTCTAAAGGAATATTACTACTCAGCACAAATAAGATATATCATATGTTGGTGCGACGAAGGATATGAGGCAAAATGGAAAGAAATGGAAAAGGAAATTGAGGGACTCCCAGTACAAAGCATAATAGGAGATAAAGATGCAAGATGGCGACGAGACCAGAGGTGCTTTGAGGAGCTCTGAGACCTGAACTGAGACTTCCTGGTAAAACTGTTCTAAAGTCTTCTGTTGGACACCAGCAAATGTGAGGAATATTTGTGAGACAACTAAGCTGACCCGGAGAAGGTTCTGATTCCGTTTCTGGTCACAAAGAGGATTAAAAGGACGGTGAAACAAGCTGGCACAAGATGGTGGAACCCACGCGTCCTGGCTGGAATTGCTCTGTGGAGGCTCCTGAGGTAAAACGGTCTCGTTTAAAACCTGAAGTATATAAGACTACTGAGGGGAAAATAATTGTTGAGGATGAGCTGCTAAATTTCCTTGCAGTGAAAATTAAGACTCTGAGTCAGGATGAGATCGTCTTATTGGCCTCTAATACTTTTGACTCTGAGTGGATTGAGGCCTCGAAAAAAGTGCTGTTTGAGCTCTGCCCCACTACACAAAGGTGTGTTGCACACAAGGGGGCCCAGAAAGATGTAAATAATTTAAAGAGTTGCCTTAAGGTGATGAATGAATGTGGTGAAAAACTACCTAGATTTGTCTCTCATTACCTGGATGATTTGCCGCTGGTTACATTTTCCAGCCTGGACTGCTCAAGTCTACTGAGGAGAATGGAGCAGTTACGTGCAGAGGTTTGTGCCATGAAACAAACCATGCTGTTACAGACTAGCTCCAGTGAAGATCTACGCACGATAACTTTGGATATTGCCCGACGTGTAAGTGGCCTGGAGCAGTCTGCTGTACGGGCCGTGGATAATGAGGCGCCCGCCCTGGGAGGGCCTGTCGGCCCCGCTGATGTCGGAGCGGAGGAGGGGGCCTGCCCGATGATCGATTCAAGACCTGGAGATGCACGGGAATCTCACTTGACCGCTGGAGAGAAGGCTTCGGATGTGAATTCGGACACGGTGGATCAGCCTATAACCGGAGAAAATTCTGGAACAGTAGCGTCTTCACCAGGCTCTCCAACATGGAGTCAAGTAGTGAAAAAGGGACGAAGACGAACTGAGCGCGCTGCGGATAAACCCAAGCCATCCTCTGCTTCAAACAGCCGTAGGAATAAAGGCAGCAACGCGGCTCCTGTTGTGGGTACGGGCTCTGGTAATATTAAAACAGTTCGGACTAAGACGGTGAGTGTGTTTGCTACCCGTTTTCATTGTGATTTGGAAGCTGACACTTTATCTGCATATCTTAAAGATAAGCTTGGACGAGAAGTTTTCTGTCAGAAAATCCTCACTGGGAACGGCAGGGTTGGCTCGTTTAAAGTAACGGCGGAATGCTCTGAGGTCGGGGACATGTACCAGCCAGAGCTCTGGCCAGAGGGTGCATTGGTGCGGCGATATTATGAGCCCCGGGGGGCTGGGAGGGCTGGAGCTAGTGGAGCGGCTGCTGTGGAGAATATGCGGGCACCCACGCATGATGGTGATCTTTCTTAACTCTTCCTCCTTTTTTGATGGGTATTAAGGTCATGTCTTACAACTGTCGTGGCCTTAAATTGGGGCAAAGTGCTGGGGAGAAAGCTCGCCGGTTAGTTATTGACAATTTATTGAACAATTGTGATATTTTGTGCCTTCAGGAGACGTTTCTCTCTGAACAAGACTTGGAACGTTTGAACTGTCTTAACCCTGATTTCCATGGTGCTGGGGAGTCTACAACTGTCCTCAGCAAGGGGATTATCAGGGGGAGGATACCTGGAGGTGTGGCTATTCTCTGGAGAAAGAAGCTGGACTCCTTGATAAAAGTAGTCCGACTTGGTGTAGATTGGTGTATTGGTGTGCAGTTTAATTGTAATGATAAGGAATTCCTTATTATTAATGTATATACGCCATTTGAGTGTCAACAGAATGAGGATGAATATTTAAATAAGCTTGCCTTTATTAATTCTTATATGCAAGACTATAATAATACTTGTATTTTTATTATGGGGGACTTGAATGCAGACATATCAGGCTGCAAGGTGGCGCAGTGGTTTAGCACTGTGGCAGCACAGTTTTACCCTCGGCCGGGGGATCGCGGGGATCATGAGATCGTGGGTTCGATCCCAGCCCCCGACCAACAGTGAGCTGTGTGGAGTTTGCATGTTCTCCCCGTGTTGCGCGGGTTTACTCCGGGATTTCTCCGGTTTCCTCCCGCACACCAAAAACATGTAGGTTTAGGGCGCTCGCGCACGCAGCGACCAGCAGCCGGTGGCTTGTCACCAGACTGCAAACCAAGTCTACCTACGGGTACAAATAAGTAACAAAAAAAAAAAAAAAAAAAAAATATCTGACACTGACTCCTTATTTGCAAAACATATGTATCATTTTTGTTATGAGAACAATTTAATCTTGTCAAGTAAGGTACTAATGCCTCCTGATAGTTATACCTATATACAGTGGGGAAAAAAAGTATTTAGTCAGCCATCAATTGTGCAAGTTCTCCCACTTAAAAGATGAGAGAGGTCTTCAATTTTCATCATAGGTATACCTCAACTATGAGAGACAAAATGAGAAAAAAAAAATCCAGAAAATCACATTGAAGGATTTTTAATGAATTAATTGGTAAATTCCTCAGTAAAATAAATATTTGGTCACCTACAAACAAGCAAGATTTCTGGCTCTCACAGACCTGTAACTTCTTCTTTAAGAGGCTCCTCTGTCCTCCACACATTACCTGTATTAATGGCACCTGTTTGAACTCGTTATCAGTATAAAAGACACCTGTCCACAACCTCAAACAGTCAGACTCCAAACTCCACTATGGCCAAGACTAAAGAGCTGTCAAAGGACACCAGAAACAAAATTGTAGACCTGCACCAGGCTGGGAAGACTGAATCTGCAATAGGTAAGCAGCTTGGTGTGAAGAAACCAACTGTGGGAGCAACTATTAGAAAATGGAAGACATACAAGACCAATGATAATCTCCCTTGATCTGGGGCTCCACGCAAGATCTCACCCCGTGGGGTCAAAATTATCACGAGAACCGTGAGCAAAAATCCCAGAACCACATGGGGGGACCTAGTGAATGACCTGCAGAGAGCTGGGACCAAAGTAACAAAGGCTACATCAGAAACACACTACACCGCCAACAGGGACTCAAATCCTGCAGTGCCAGACGTGTCCCCCTGCTTAAGCCAGTACATGTCCAGGCCCATCTGAAGTTTGCTAGAGAGCATTTGGATGATCCAGAAGAAGATTGGGAGACTGTCATATGGTCAGATGAAACCAAAATAGAACTTTTTGGTAAAAACTCAACTTGTCGTGTTTGGAAGAGAAAGAACACCATACCTACTGTGAAACATGGGGGTGGAAACATCATACTTTGGGGCTGTTTTTCTGCAAAGGGACCAGGACGACTGATCCGTGTAAAGGAAAGAATGAATGGGGCCATATATTGTGAAATTTTGAGTGAAAACCTCCTTCCACCAGCAAGGGCATTGAAGATGAAACGTGGCTGGGTCTTTCAGCATGACAATGATCCCAAACACACCGCCCAGGCAACGAAGGAGTGGCTTTGTTAGAAGCATTTCAAGGTCCTGGAGTGGCCTAGCCAGTCTCCAGATCTCAGCCCCATAGAAAATCTTTGGAGGGATTTGAAAGTCTGTGTTGCACAGCGACAGCCCCAAAACATCACTGATCTAGAGGAGATCTGCATGGAGGAATGGGCCAAAATACCAGCAACAGTGTGTGAAAACCTTGTGAAAACTTACAGAAAACGTTTGACCTCTGTCATTGCCAACAAAGGGTATATAACAAAGTATTGAGATGAACTTTTGTTATTGACCAAATACTTATTTTACCGAGGAATTTACCAATTAATTCATTAAAAATCCTTCAATGTGATTTTCTGGATTTTTTTTCTTATTTTGTCTCTCATAGTTGAGGTATACCTATGATGAAAATTGGAGACCTCTCTCATCTTTTAAGTGGGAGAACTTGCACAATTGGTGGCTGACTAAATACTTTTTTGCCCCACTGTAAGTGAGGCTTGGCACACTACATCCTGGCTAGATCATTGCATCAGCACTGGTGATGCATATGCTTCTTTGGGTGGCATGAGTATTTATTATGGGTTAGCAATGTCTGATCATATACCGTTTGAGATGATAATTAATGTTGACTGTCTACCTGCACTTTGTCAAAATGTCAGTCAGGATGAGGTGGGAAAATTAGACTGGGACACTCTTTCTGAGGAAGAAATTGTAGAATATTGTGTTTGTAGAGATAAATCCTTGAGTAAAATATGTCTTCCTAGAGATGCTATAATGTGCAGCGATGTGAACTGTAGCATTGTTGAGCATAAGAAAGACCTCTGTAGTTTGTACAATGCTATAGTTAACTCCCTGTATAAGGACAGTAAGCCTTATTATAAGAAAATACGTAAAACACATAATGTTAGACCTGGCTGGAATGAGGCCGTAGCTGTGCCTTATTCTGAAGCTCGGGAAGCATATAAAGCATGGGTGGTGGCTGGGAGACCCAGACAAGGGCCAGAATTTGAGATGAAGAAATGTACAAATGCAAAGTTTAAGTATGCTATTCGTCATATTTCTAAAAATGAGCAGCTAATGAGAAGTAATTCCTTGGCCAAGAAATTGTTAGATAAGAATGTCACAGATTTTTGGAAGGAGCTTAGACGGATTAGTAACAGTAATACGTCTTTGCCCTGTACCTTGGAAGGCATTTCAGGTACAGAAAATATTGTGGATCTATGGCGGCAGCATTTTTACTCATTATTTAATTCAACTAAGGATGAAACTTATAAGGTAGGGAAAGTAGAAAGGGACGATTCGCTCCTGATTGACACTCATGCAGTGACCAAAGCCATTAGAGAGCTATCAGATAACAAAGCTAGTGGTTTAGACTGTATTTCTGCTGAGCATCTTAAATATGCTAGCTCAAGAATTGCTCCTCTTCTTGCAATCTGTTTCACCAGCTTCATGATTCATGGGATGTTACCAGAATCTTTATTGTCTGTTGTGTTGGTACCAGTCGTTAAAGATAAAGCTGGCAAGCTGTGTAGCCTGGACAATTACAGGCCCATAGCTATAGCCAATATAATATCTAAAGTACTGGAAAAAATCATGTTTGAAAAATTAAATGTATTCATCAAATCTACTGATCATCAATTTGGATTCAAACCCCATCATGGAACAGATCTGTGCATATATGCTTTAAAAGAAATTATAAATAAGTACAGAAATCAAAATTCTTCAGTTTTTCTGTGTTTTATTGACGCCTCCAAGGCGTTTGATCGTGTTAATCACAGGATATTGTTTAGGAAAATGATTGACAGGGGGGTTCCCAAGTACTTAGTACGTATCCTGATTTACTGGTACGCACATCAGAAGATGCTGGTGAAATGGGGGAAGAGTCATTCATCCCCATTTGGTGTGAGCAGTGGTGTCAGACAGGGCAGTATATTATCCCCTATTCTATTTAATCTTTACATGGATGAGTTGTCAAAACAACTGAATGCCTGTAAAACTGGGTGTTTAATAGGGAATAAGTTAGTGAATCATTTTATGTATGCTGATGATCTAGTTATTCTCAGTCCAAGTAGTGCTGGTCTTCAGGAGTTATTAAGAGTGTGTAGTGCTTATGGAGAGGAAAATGACATAAAATATAATACAAATAAGAGTTGTGTGCTGATTTGCCGCACTAAAGAAGATTTGTTAATGAAATTCCCTGTCTTTGAATTGGCAGGCAGGGAATTAATTGTCAGGGATAAAATTAAATATCTGGGACATTTTATTAATGATAGAATGACTGATGATGATGATATTTTCAGACAACGCTGCAAAATCTACATGCAAGCAAATATTCTTGCACGCAGATTTGGTTTTTGTTCAGATGAGGTGAAACTGGTTCTTTTTAAAACCTATTGTACACCTTTATACACTGCTCATTTATGGATAAATTAAATTAGTAAAGAATTTTACTTAAAAAGCCTCGATGGTGCAGTGCTTCCGAGTTATTTGTCTCATCACGTGTAAATACTCTGCATGCAGTAATAAGGGATCTTATGTATAAATTCATCTGTCGGCTTGATGTATCTAGAAATGAAATCATTCAAGTCATGTCTAGCATTAAGCTCAGTTCTAGTCGCTGTCAGTCACAGTTTAGAAGGCACTGGTACAGTTGTCTTTTTAAGTCTTTTTAAAGTCTGTACTGTCTTTGTACTTCTCTTAGCAGTTGTGTCTTAGTGTTTTTTTGTAACTTTTTGATTGTTTCTCTTATTAACTGTTTTTTTCCAACTGTCTTGTTTTTACTCTTTTTGATGGACCTTGAGTCTGGAATAAAGTCTTTGATTGATTGATTGATTGATTGATGCATATAAGCAAATCAAACAAATAGACCCAATCACTAAATTTACTTTGGAACTGTGGTATAAAATAGTACAAAAGTATAACATAAAGGAAGACATAAAATTATTGAAATGGGTAGCATTTGACAGTCAGTTTGAACCGGCAAAGCAAGATAGGGGATACAAAAATCTGGTGAACAAGGGAATCACAACATGGGGCAATATGGGAAAAAAAGATCTCGGGAGCTTTGTAAACATCAGAAGAAAATTTAAACTAGAAAGATCGGAATTCTTCAGATATCTGCAGATGAGAGACTATTATATGAAGAAGATTAGGCATAACCTCCAAACAGATGTGAGCGAGATTATACAATTCATTTTAAGCTCATATGCAGGAAATAAAATAAGAATTATTTCAAAGCTATATCAGAAACTTATGGCAAACAAACATTCAAGTAACTATATAAAGGAGAAATGGGAGAAAGAGTTCAATTTAAACATAACAGAAGAAAGCTGGCAGGAAATATGGAAAACACAACACACATCAACAAATTCAAGGACATGGAGGGAATTTGGATGGAAAAACCTGATTCGCTTTTTCATTACACCACAGATTCAAGGAAAATATACAAATACCCAATCTTTATGCTGGAGGGGATGTGGGGCTCAAAATGCAAACCACTCACATATGTTTTGGAAATGCAGCAAAATCTCATCATTCTGGAAATCTATACATGTGACAATACAGAGGATATTAGGATATAATATACCAATGAACTGTAACCTGATGTACTTATGTGATCTTAAAAGAGACAATGTAATACAGGCTGAAGACAGATATTTAGTTAAAATCTTGTTGATTGCATGTAAAAAAACAATCACAAAAAAATGGCGATCAGAAGTTCTTCCTGACCAAGAGCAATGGACTGACATTGTTGAGGACATACGTATGATGGAAAAACTAACATATCGACAAAGAATGCAAGAAGGACTATATGAAAAAAAATGGTGGAAATGGACACACTACAAAGTGCAACAACGAGACAGAAATTGAAAGAATAACCAAAGACACTGGAAAAACCAGAAGAATTAAGAAATGGAAACTAAAAACTTGATGCTCCAACATTTGCCCCCCCCTGTGGTCTATATTAATCATATATCCCATAACCTACATATGTATAAGCATGTAAGAATGTTTGGTGATTACATATGTAAAGCGACTTCACACCTCAGAACAGGACAAAGGGTCTCAACCGCCAGTGAAGATCAAAGAGCATCCGAGGCACTGCGGTGGAGACCAGATAGGTTGCCCTGACCTCCCAGGGCCAGGTGGAGGGGTACGGAGACAAAGGAGGATAATTAAGTTAATGGGGGATGTCAGCTTTGTATGCATGTCTTTTGTTGTGTGTGAGTATAAGTACACAGAGCCGAATGTGTTCGCTCTCTTACTTCTTCTGCTGCTGCACTAGATGAGACTTGTTAGAGGAGCAAAGCTGATAATAAACTTTGGTTTATAAGTCACATCGCCTCGTCATTCCGAGCTCTTCTACACTGGTGACCCTGACACGAGGATGGACCAGAGGCGTTCCCCAGCGATCGACTCATCTGTGGCGACCCAGGCAGACGCCGGCGCCCATGCAGACAGGGGAACAGATGGACGACGTTCCCCCACGGCAGAAGTGATAGAGAGGGCTCAACCGAGCACCAGCACCGCTGTGAGAGCCGAAGGAAGACACTCTCACCCTGCGGACACATCAGTGATGGTCCACACAAATGCCGTCACCGTCAAGCTGCCGGACTTCTGGCAGGAAGACCCCGCCTCGTGGTTTCAGCAAGCTGAAGCCCAGTTTGCACTTGCGGGCATCACGGCTGACAATACAAAGTTCTATCACATCGTCGCCAAACTCGACGCCACCACTTCGAGATGTGCGCGGAGCATAATCCAGCGGCCACCGGCCCAGGACAAATACAGAGAACTGAAAACGACCATCGTGGCGAATTTCGTCCCCTCTGCCAAGGAGAGAGCCGAGAGGATCCTGGCGGTCTACGGCCACAGAGGATGCAGACCCAAGGCCCTCATGGAGGACTTGCTGCAACTTAAAGAAGAGGACAACGACAATTTCCTTTTCCAATTTATATTCCTCAGTACGCTGCCGCCACACATGAGAGGGATGCTTGCCAACATGCGATGCAGCACCCAGCAAGACTTCCGCATGCTGGCTCATGAAGCGCAGCGACTCGTCAATGCCTGCAAGGAACAGACACCCACAGCAGCATCCGCAGACCTCAACGCAGATGTCCGGAGCCACGGGGAGCCACAAACCACGGAGCAGAATCCGCCCGCCGTGACAGCGACACGGCCAAGACGTAACAGACGGAGCGACGTCTGTTATTACCACCACCGCTTCGCCGAAAAGGCCTACAAGTGCGTTCCCCCCTGCAAATTCACGAATTCGGGAAACGCCAAAGCCAAACCGTTAACAGCGGCGGTTCTCGGCGAAAAAAGCAAGCTTCTATATGTGACGGACGGACACACCGGCAAGCAGTTCCTCATCGACACGGGAGCTCAACTGAGTTTTATCATGCCCTCCCAAGCAGACCGGGCCATGGGCCCCCGGGGCAATGGAGCGGTGTCAGCCAACGGCTCCATCATCGACACGTTTGGCGAAAGGAACCTGCCCCTCCGCATCCATGGCCGCAACTACAGATGGACATTTGTTGTAGCGGCGCTCGAGTTTCTCCACCACCCGTGCAGGCCAGCGTCACTACAGCAGGAGGTAAGTTTGATCAACTCCTCACCCAATTTCCAGCACTCACAATTCCCAAATTCTCAGCTACAGTGGCTAAGCATGGGGTCGATCACTTTATTCCCAAAACGGGCCCACCCGTTTTCGCCAAAGCTCGGCGCTTAGATGCGACCAAGCTCGCCATAGCTCGGGACGAGTTTGCCACCCTTGAAAAACTAGGCATTATCAGGCAATCAAAAAGCCCCTGGGCGTCACCGCTTCACATGGTCCCGAAATCCGATGGTTCTTGGAGACCGTGCGGCGATTACCGCAGATTAAACAATGCGACAGCGCATGACCGCTACCCTATTCCTCACATCCAAGATTTTTCACTACATCTGGCGGGTGCGCGCATTTTTTCAAAAATAGACCTGGTCCGCGGCTATCATCAAGTCCCCGTTAGAGCGGAAGACATTCCTAAAACAGCTGTAATAACCCCCTTCGGTCTTTTTGAATTTTTGCGGATGCCTTTTGGCCTCAAAGGCGCCGCTCAAACCTTTCAGCAGATGATGGATGCAGTATTACGCGACCTCCATTTCGTGTTCGTCTACCTCGACGATATGCTGGTAGCCAGCTCATCTGAGGAGGAACATGAACAGCATGTCACTATGGCTTTTCAGAGACTAGAAGAGCACGGGTTAATAATCAATCCAGCCAAATGCAAAGTCGGCGTGTCACAAATTGATTTTTTGGGACACAGAGTTTCACCGAAGGGGGCAGTCCCACTGCCAGACAAAGTTCACGCAGTAAAAACTTTCCCATGGCCACAAACGGTCAAATCGCTGCAGGAATTTTTGGGAATGGTTAATTTTTACAACCGTTTCCTCCCCCGCGCAGCTCAGCTCATGCAGCCCCTATATGACGCGCTCAGAAAACAAAAACCTTCCAACGCGGTCGAATGGACCCCGGAGCGCGAACGCGCCTTCGCGGAAGTAAAAAGTGCCCTAGCTAATGCCACATTGTTGGTTCACCCTGATCCCTCGGCCCGCATTGCGCTAATCACAAACGCTTCAGACCTGGCCATAGGGGCGGTTGTAGAACAACACGTCGGCGGAACCTGGCAACCTTTGGCATTTTTCAGCAAATCACTAAACCAAACTGAGCGTAAATACAGCACCTTTGACAGGGAGCTGCTAGCACTTCATTTATCCATCCGCCACTTCCAGTTCTGGTTGGAGGGGCGGCATTTCACGGCTTTTGTAGACCACAAACCGCTCACCTTTGCGATGGCTAAAATTTCAGAACCGTGGTCAGGCAGGCAACAAAGACAGCTAGCTGCGATTTCAGAGTTCACCACAGACATTCGACATGTGGCAGGCAAACTTAACGTGGTAGCAGACTGCCTCTCTCGCACTGTGACATCGCCAGAGCGCGAGGAGACAGATTATACTACCTCAGCCGCAGAACTCTTCGCCAATACGGACACATACGCAGCCCCAATCCACGTAGGGATAGATTATGCAGCCATGGCGGAGGAGCAAAGTAGTGACGCGGACGTGCACGCACTCCTGTCTGGACCAACAGGGTTAAGGCTGGAGGAAAGGGGTTTACGCGACGGTGTGCCCCCCCTAATATGCGACATCTCAACCGGCGGACCTCGCCCGGTAGTCCCAGCTGCATGGCGCCGCCGTATTTTCGACTCAATTCACTCCCTCGCGCCCCCAGGTGTGCGCGCTTCGGTTAAAATGGTCGCCGAAAAGTTTGTGTGGCCTGGCCTGCGCAAAAACGTAAAAGAATGGGCAAAGACTTGCATTTCTTGTCAGCGCGCCAAAATACACAAACACACAAAAGCCTCTCTAGAGCCTTTTCGAATCCCTGCTAGAAGGTTCGACCACGTTCATGTCGACCTCATGGGACCACTACCTTCCTCCCAAGGTTTCACACATCTGTTAACAATGATAGACTGTACTATGCGCCGGCCGGAGGCGGTCCCTCTGGCGTCAACCACAGCGGAGGAAGTCGCTCGCGTTTTTTTGACAAACTGGGTGGCACATTTCGGCGTCCCATCGGACATCACGTCCGATAGGGGGCCTCAATTTGTCTCGGAGCTTTGGTCAGCCATGGCCAGCAGCTTAGGACCGACAATTCACCGCACCACCGCTTATCACCCTCAGGCTAATGGGTTATGCGAGCGTTTTCACAGGTCTCTTAAGGCCGCCCTCAGAGCCTCACTAACGGATACAAATTGGGTAAATAAACTTCCTTGGGTTTTATTGGGGTTGCGTGCTGCACCTAAAGAGGATCTAGATGCCTCCCCAGCAGAATTAGTTTTTGCACAACCTCTCAGGCTCCCAGGTGAATTTTTACCAGGGAACCCAGAGCCAGGGCATCTTCCAGCCCCGAGGTTTTTAGGCAGCAATGGACCGGACTCTCTCCCTGGGCCGGCACATCACTCTTTTCCACGGGTTTTTGTCCCCCAAGCTTTAAAAAATGCTGAATTCGTTTTTGTTAGGCATGAAGCTTTAAAACCAACTTTCCGCCCACCATACGATGGACCATTCAGAGTGCTGGAACCTGGTGATAAGCATTTTGTGCTTGATTTTGGGGACAGAAAAGAAACAGTCAGCATTGACAGACTTAAACCTGCCTTCTTGTTGAGAGACGAGCCTGCACGGTTGGCGAGAGCACCTCGGTGGGGTAGACCCCCCAAGAGAAAAGACTCAGCCCCCCTGCAGGGAACAAATAATCACTCTCCTTCCCAAGATGCAGATTCCGTACAGGAAGGTCCCACCAGGACGCCCGAACGGACCCACAGCAGATTCGGAAGAAGATTAAAGCCCAGACGGCACAAGGACTGATGCAAACTACTCAAAAGTTGTTCACTAATTGTGCTGTAACAGTTTAGGACTGGCTTGTGATATTACTATGCTGTTATGATTACCACTGAATTCTCTACAGGAGCATAGCTGCTGGAAAGTTTCTTCTTTGTCAAGAGGTGTAGCAGTTAGTATGTCATAATAATTATCTTAAACTGTGAATTTTCCTATTGTCCTTTTCTTAGTCGTTTGGGGGGGGGGGGCTGTGGTCTATATTAATCATATATCCTATAACCTACATATGTATAAGCATGTGAGAATGTTTGGTGATTACATATGCAAAGCGACTTCACACCTCAGAACAGGACAAAGGGTCTCAACCGCCAGTGAAGATCAAAGAGCATCCGAGGCACTGCGGTGGAGACCAGATAGGTCGCCCTGACCTCCCAGGGCCAGGTGGAGGGGTACAGAGACAAAGGAGGGGAATTAAGTTAATGGGGGATGTCAGCTTTGTATGCATGTCTTTTGTTGTGTGTGAGTATAAGTACACAGAGCCGAATGTGTTCGCTCTCTTACTTCTTCTGCTGCTGCACTAGATGAGACTTGTTAGAGGAGCGAAGCTGATAATAAACTTTGGTTTATAAGTCACATCGCCTCGTCATTCCGAGCTCTTCTACACCCCCCCCCCTTTTTTTTAATTTTTTTTAAATTTTTTTCCTTTTTTTCTTTCTTACTCTAGCCCCTGTGTTTTTAAATGTAGACTGTGATCTGAATGCAATATATATGATGAAAATTGAATAAAAATCTAAGTTACAAAAAGTAACGTGAAAGTTACTTTTCCAAGTAACTAGTTACTTTAATCATGCAGTAACTCAAAAGTAACTCAGTTACTTTTGATGAGAAGTAACTAGTAACTGTAACCAGTTACCTTTTTTTTTTTTTTTTTTGTAACTTGCCCAATACTGGTTATGACAGCCTATAGCCATGCAGTTTTGCGGCATATTTCATGGCAAAAACATTAATTCCAGTGGAGCTCTCCTTTCACTTACAGTGTGTCTGAATGGTTGTAAACGATACAATATGTGTGTGACAACACGCTGCGGTTATCAATGCAACAGTGCAATTTCCAGATTGTGAATTCTGTCTCTTTTCAAACAGCACATCACTGCAGAAATTAAGGTACACAACAGTCCTCACTTATGGTAAGAAGCCACCAACAGTTAACAATTAATGCTGAAACAACGTCTGAGTGATGTCCAACTGTAAAATGATTAAAGTTGTGGAGAAAGGAGGCAGGCAAGGCAACGAGCTGAATGATACAAAAATTTTATTCCATCTCCAACATACAGTACAATAAAACAGCTCCCTGGTCTCTGTGCATTCCTTTTTTATATCTTTAATACCATGCATTGAGACCTGGAACTTCCGACCATCATACATTGTGTTCAGAACCAAGCCTGTGTGGCACATTAATAGGACATAACGCCGGCACCGTTCTCACACCCTCCCCAGGTGCAAGATTAGACAGTAAGGACGGGGGGCGCATAGTCCTTACTGTCCAGTCTGATACTCCCCCAGTGACACCTCCTCTTTTGGTCCATTGTTCCAGTTGCCTTCTTCTCTGGGTGGAGCAGTCCCACACCATGCCCCCACAATGTGATTATTACAATCTGTGTTGACTTACTGGTTCATGTTAAAGGCTGCTGCAGGCTGGGTCTACAGAACCAAACCTTGACAAGAATAAATAAGACAGTGAGCCATATTTGTTTTTATTTCAGTCTGACAATAGCCACTTTAAACTTTTTGGCAAAGTTGCTGAGGCAGGGCTCCAAATACAACTCCCTTGCATTGTTCGTCTGCATTAACAAGACCATGTTTGAAATGTACATCTTTACCAGTGTGACCCACTTCCTGCTTGGCACGTTAGCATTTAACAGCATAATTGAAGGTACCAGCTCACTGCAAACCAAAATGAACTTCTGCTCACCGGGGAATGCCCCACTGCTCCTACATGTAGAAGTGAAGGGTTTCTCTGGTTTGTGGACAGACAAACTGGTGAGGCTGAGATTGCAAAAAAAAGAGTTTAACCTTCAGTTTTACTGAACGATAGGAGCAAAGTTTGTTTCACGAAACAGGGCGGTAGCAGCTTGAAACTGCTGTTGTGTCTGCGTGCGTGTGTGCATTTCTTCCATTAGTTCCTGCCTACTAATTTCCAGCCGTGTTTTCTCAGCTGCGGTTTCCATGCGAGGGAAGAGAAAATGTTTTGTGTGGATTTGCTGCGATTACGCCTCCTTATCCTCCGCCTTCCGCTCTCCTGGGTGCTGACTGAAAACACACCTGGCTCTGGGGATAAGGTGCAGTCTGTTTGTGGCGTCTCAGTGGCTCTATTCACGTCCCCGAGTGCTGGCACGGGAAACAGTCATGTGCTGAATATTTTCTGACCTTGCTAAAAGCAGTTACAGCCGCTCTAAGTGATTTTTCAAACTCCACGGGGGTAAAAATCTTGGACAAAAAAGGACTTCGACACTGGCAAACATTATCCACGGTTACATGGGCAAACGTTCTTCAATCTGATTACAATTCAGATCAGAACTTTACTGTTTACATGGATCCCGAAAAAGCTGATCCGATTAGGACGTGCGTTTCCATATGTCACACGTTTGAACGGACTAAATCATTTTAACATGCGCACGTCGATATTTCAACATTACAAAAATAGTAGAAGAAAAAGCAACTTCCGGTGTAAATAAGCCCCCTTTGTGTCTTTCTCTTTTTGAAATGGACCTGTGTTGTGTTATTCAGACTGTACTTTTGCTTCTGCTGGTCTCCATAATGAAGCTACAAGTACATACAGCCATGGACAAAATTGTTGGTACCGCTCTGTTAATGAAAGAAAAACCCACAATGGTCACAGAAATAACTTGAATCTGACAATAAATAAAAATTCTATGAAAATTATCCAATGAAAATCAGACAATGCTTTTGAATTGTGGTTCAACAGAATTATTTTAAAAAACAAACTCATGAAACAGACCTGAACAAAAATGATGGTACCCTTAACTTAATATTTTGTTGCACAACCTTTTGAGGCAATCACATATATATATATATATATATATATATATATATATATATATATAACCACTCCCCCACTTCAGTTCCGATACAGGAAACAGATCAGAAATTAGCCTGATCCCCCAAACGTATGGCTAGCAAAGAAACTCAATCAGTAAATGACAAACAGATACAGACGTGGACAAAATTGTTGGTACCCCTCTGTTAATGAAAGAAAAACCCACAATGGTCACAGAAATAACTTGAATCTGACAAAAGTGGTAATAAATAAAAATTCTATGAAAATTATCCAATGAAAATCAGACAGTGCTTTTGAATTGTGGTTCAACAGAATTATTTTAAAAAACAAACTCATGAAACAGGCCTGGACAAAAATGATGGTACCCTTAACTTAATATTTTGTTGCACAACCTTTTGAGGCAATCACTGCAATCAGATCATTTCTGTAACTGTCAATGAGACTTCTGCACCTCTCAGCAGGTATTTTGGCCCACTCCTCATGAGCAAACTGCTCCAGTTGTCTCAGGTTTGAAGGGTGCCTTCTCCAGACGGCATGTTTCAGCTCCTTCCACAGATGTTCAATAGGATTTAGATCAGGGCTCATAGAAGGCCACTTTACAATAGTCCAATGTTTCGCTGTTAGCCATTCTTCGGTGTTTTTAGCTGTGTGTTTTGGGTCAATATCTTGTTGCAAGACCCATGACCTGTGACTGAGACCAAGCTGTCTGATATTGGACAGCACATTTCTCTCTAGAATACCTTGATAGTCTTGAGATTTCATTGTACCCTGCACAGATTCAAGACACCCTGTGCCAGATGCAGCAAAGCAGCCCCAGAACATAACAGAACCTCCTCCATGTTTCACAGTAGGGACAGTGTTCTTTTCTTGGTATGCTTCATTTTTGCATCTGTGAACATAGAGCTGATGTGCCTTGCCAAAAAGTTCCAGTTTTGTCTCATCTGTCCATAGGACATTCTCCCAGAGGCTTTGTGGCTTGTCAACATGCAGTTTGGCAAATTCCAGTCTGGCTTTTTTATAATTTGTTTTCAACAGTGGTGTCCTCCTTGGTCATCTCCCATGAAGTCCACTTTGGCTCAAACAACGACGGATGGTGCAATCTGACACTGATGTACCTTGGCCTTGGAGTTCACCATGAATGTGTTTAGAGGTTGTTCTGGGCTCTTTTGTTACAGTCGTATTATCTGTCTCTTCCATTTTTCATCAAGTTTCCTCCTGCGGCCACGTCCAGGGAGGTTGGCTACAGTCCCATGGATCTTAACCCTTTGAGTGTGTATGGTGCAGAACTGCGGCATACTCCCTAGTGGTCAAGAATGGTAAATATTTTTTGTCAATAAAATAGTTCAGATTTTCAAGGCTATAACTTGAAAGTGGTAAGAGATAATGACTTACTGTCAATTAGAAAGACGTAAAATATTCAGTTTTTCAGAGTTTCAGATAGGAATAAATTTACGCATCTAATTTGCATAATGTCACAACACCTCTTTAACTTCCATAACTCAGTCAAAACTGGACTTGGAATGTATTTACACAAAAAATGGTTAAGTCTTTTGACACCATTTTTTGTACAGAGGTACCTCATCATCTTATCTTCAAAGAATATGAACAAGAAATCAGTACATTTAAAAAAAAAAACAGAAATTTCTCACTTACTTTTGACTAAGTCAGAGTGAGAAGGCAGGCGCAGTGCCACACTCTGCCACTAGGGGCACACAAATTCTCACACTCAAAGGGTTAAATTTCTGAATAATATGTGCAACTGTAGTCACAGGAACATCAAGCTGCTTGGAGATGGTCTTATAGCCTTTACCTTTAACATTAGTTAATTCCTTCCACAGCATGTGGAACACCATTTTGGTGTATGGGGTGGCGCTTATCTCCGTTTCTCTGACCCTAGGCCACACAGCTACTGTAAGTAGTGAAAGCTACAGTGGGGGGGGTCAGTCCTCTCGTAGCTCTTTGCGTAACTTTCCTTTCCCTGTTCTATTATGCTGAGCACCAGGCTAGAAGGTGGAAAGTACCATTTTTATATGGTCTTTGGTATGACTTGGCCGGGATTTGAACCCCTGCCTCCCGGGTGTGGAGTGGATGCTTTACCAACTGAGCCACCACTCTGGTTTCACCTTTAACATGCTTGTCTATAATTTTCTTTCTAATCTCCTGAGATAACTCTCTCCTTTGCTTCCTCTGGTCCATGTTCAGTGTGGTACACACCATGTCAACAAACAGCACAGTAACTACTTGTCACCCTTTAAATAGGCCGACTGACTAATTACAAGTTTGTAGACACCTGTGATGTTAATTAGAGGACACATCTTGGTTGAACATGTCCCTCTTTTCTAGGGGTACCATCATTTTTGTCCAGGCCTGTTTCATGAGTTTGTTTTTTAAAGTAATTCTGTTAAACCACAGTTCAAAAGCACTGTCTGATTTTCATTGGTTAATTTTCATAGAATTTTTATTTATTACCACTTTTGTCAGATTCAAGTTATTTCTGTGACCATTGTGGGTTTTTCTTTCATTAACAGAGGGGTACCAACAATTTTGTCCATGTGTGTACTTCTGCTTATGACGAACAGAGGGAGACAGCAGGATGATACAGACCAGTTTTGTTTTACTCCCGCTAAGTCTTCCGCTAGCTGCTGTAAAGGCGGAAATACGTCACGTCGACGTGTGGCTGATGTACAGACATACACAGTAGACATATTTTCTGCCCAACCTTCGGAATAAGTGTTTTCATGCGCACCAATCGGATTAACAGTTGGCATAACCCACCCATAATGACCATGTTTTCATGGACACAAGTAACCAGATTAAAAGCCTGATCGGAATAAAAATGCATCATGTAAACACGCCAATCTAAATATTCTGACCCGATCACGCTCATTCGGATCAAAATTTCATTCTCGATTGAGACGGGTGGATTATGGCAATTGTTAATCCAATCGGTGCACATGAAAACACTTATTCCGAAAGGTTGGGCAGAAAATATGTTTACTGCGCATGTCTGTACGCCAGCCACACGTCGACGTGACATATTTCCGCCTTTACAGCAGCTAGCGGAAAACATAGCGAGAGTAAAACAAAACTGGTCTGTATTGTCCTGCTGTCTCCCGCTGTTTGTCATATGCAGAAGTATGTACTTGTAGCTTCATTACGGAGACCAGCACAAGCAAAAGTACAGTCTGAATAACACAATATAGGTCCATTTCAAAAAGAGAAAGACACGAAGTGGGGCTTGCTAACACCGGAAGTTGCTTCTTTTACTATTTTCGGAATATCGAAATGTCAACATGCGCATGTCAAAATGATTTATTCCGTTCAAACGTGTGACACATGGAAACGCACGTCCTAATTGGATCAGAACTTTTCAATTCAAAAGCATTGTCTGATTTTCATTGGTTAATTTTCATAGAATTTTTATTTATTACCACTTTTGTCAGATTCAAGTTATTTCTGTGACCATTGTGGGTTTTTCTTTCATTAACAGAGGGGTACCAACAATTTTGTCCACGGCTGTATGTGCGGAGTGAGACTGTCAGAGGGGGCTGGCAGTAGCAAGGTATGTCTGCACTCCTACACGCTATACCAGTCAGTCAGACATTGTAGTTTTCTCTGCAAATGTGAAGCACCTCACAGGGGGCACTCCTAAACTGAAACCATATAATTTAATGGTACATACAGTCAGAGGTGATTTGAGGTGGGCGTTATCCCCCTTGTTAACAAAATGAACCACAAGCATCCCCTTTGTTAACCTGTCATTCCCCCATCCCTATTCATAGGCGTAAGTAAATCTGTAAACTTTTTCTCGTAGATTTGCAACTTTTTTCCTCAAAAATTTGTGACTTTTTCTCAAAAATATGACTTTTCAAAAATTTGTATTTTTTTCCTGTAAATTTTCAACTTTTTTTCTCATAGATTTGCAACTTTTTCCTCAAAAATAAGTGACTTTTTCTCATAAATTTGCAACTTTTTTCTCACAAATTTGTGACTTTTTCTCATAAATTTGCAATTTTTACTCTGGTATATTTACAATTTTTTTCCTGTAAATTTTGAACTTTCTTCTCATCAATTCGCAATGTTTTCTCTTAAAAATTTGTCCTTTTTTTCTCAGAAATTTGTGACTTTTTTCTCCTAAATTTGCAATTTTTATTCTTGTAAATTAGCCATTTTTCCCGCTAAATTTTCAATTTTTTTCTCATAAATCTGCAACTTTTTCTCAAATTTGTGACTTTTTTCTCATACATTTGCAATTTTTTTTCTTGTAAATTTGCAATTTTTTCCTTGTACATTTTCAACTTTATTTTCACAGATTTGCAACTTTTTTCTCAAAAATGTGACATTTTTCTCACAAATTTGCAATTTTCCCTCAAACATTTGGGGGTTTTCTCATAAATTTGTGACTTTGTCATAAATTCACAGCTTCTTCCTCAAAAATTTGCAATTTATTTTTTCATAAATTTAGATATTTTTTCTTGTAAATTTGTAATTTTTTCCTGTAAATTTTCAACTTTTTTTCTCATAGATTTGCAACTTTTTCATAAATTTGCAATTTTTTTCTTGTAAATTTGGAAAAAAAAATTTCCCTGTAAATTTTCAACTTTTTCTTCACAGATTTGCAACTTTTTCCCTCAAAAATGTGACTTTTTTCATAAATTTGCAACTTTTTCATCAAAAATTTGCAATTTATTTTCTCATAAATTTGGATATTTTTTCTTCTCTATTTGCAATTTTTTTCCTAGAAATTTTCAACTTTTTTCCTCATAGATTTACAACTTGATTCTCAACAAGTTACAACTTTTTTGTCATAAATTTTCAGGGGTTGTTTTTCTTGTAAATTTGCAAAGTTTTTCCTGTAAATTTTCAAAAAACTTTTCCTCATAAATTTGCAACTTTTTCTCAAAAATTTGCAATGCTCATCTGGATGCAGGTTATATTTTTATTCTGTCTAATTAAACTGTAATTTGTGACTCTTAATTTTTAAATTGACATCTTTTATCACATTTTTTGCACCTTTGTTCTTCCAACTTTGTACCCAATTTACATTTATACTTTTATACCTCATGCTAAATTGGTGAATACCGCCACCATCCCCCTTGTTAAAAAATAACAACTCGCCTACTGCGTATATGATTGAAAACATTGGTGACGATGACACTCAATGCCCACAGTAAAAATCAAATACAAATGATTTTTTTTTGTAAAGTAAGCATTTATTTACAGTCAGATGGCATTTTATTAGTTGATTATTTGCAGTAAAAAGCAAAAACACCTGTATTTGTCTCAGTTATCTGTATTAAATGTTTTAGCCTTTTTTTCAAAGATTCAGAGATTTTTATTTGTCAATACTTCTATATGTACAGGACATACAGTAGAATTGACACACCATTTCTGCCCTTTTTCATAAGATTTTCCACATATTGCTCTAAGTTTGGTCTCATTTGAGTCAAATTTGATTGTTTTTGTTGGTCTGTTTAAGCAATGTTCTAAATAATGTGTGTGTTTTTTTTAAGGTTTATGTTGTTGACCTTTATGGTATTTTATGACTTTTATGTGATCATTATGTAAAGGTTTAGCACGGTTACCCAGCGTGTGGTTTTACAGGAAGAAGTCTCCCACCGCCCGGCCCAGGGATTTTACTCTGACATCATCATCAAAACACACACACAAGGCTACCAGGTTGGTTCCCACAGTATCTCAGCCAGCCTTCGTCCAACTTGCCGCCCCATTTCACATAATGAAACAATAGAGCACGCGCAGTAAGTGGTTCCAGTGGTTTATGGAGCAGTGCTGCGTCAGTGCTGACCTCCAACTGCCCACAACACACACACGGAAATAGAGGAGGTGGTAGAGGAGGGAAATGTCCAGGTCTAATAACACTCAAGTGGAAAGTACCTACAGTCATTTAGATAATTATAGTATTAACATTTTTTCTTTTTTTGACTGAGTTTTTCAGCATTTTGAGGCTATCAGTCAAAATGTATATTAAGAGCTACATTGTGTATAATTGTAGTTCCATGTAGCTGTTCTGAATATTCTTCCAATTCTTATTTTTCTCCTCTATATTGGTCTTCTGATCTAAAATTTACATTAAAAAATTATCCAAAAGTGTCAATCTGTTTTGGTTTTAAGATAAGATAAGCCTTTATTAGTCCCACAATGGGGAAATTCCAGGATTGCAACAGCACAGGGATAGCAACACTCAGAGCAACAATCAGAAGACAAGGAAAAAAGGCCATTTTATAGGCCATTTAAAGAAAATACATGCAAAAAGTTTCTATCTTCTGATGTAGTGATCCAGACTTGATGAAATTTCACACTCACAACAGTATTCTTCAGCAACGCACCAAATTTCGTGAAACTGTTCATGTTCCAAAAATCACGTTATGTGGCAACCTGGGGAGTGCATAATGGTTTACCACCTTAGACAGGAACAAAGGACGCGAAGTTAACCTTTTGTGTGTGAGAAGTTTCTAGACGCCCTAGTAAGATAACAGGGAGGTGTCAAGGGTGAATGGACTGACTGCAGTCGGACGGGGGATTATCTTTTGTGTGTGAGAAGAGTCTAGAAGGATGTCATGTTATTTAAGGGAAGAGTTCCTACTTGTATGCCATTCTGTCTATGCTCCTTGTGTGAGTCGTGTAATAAACCGCCTGAACCAAATCCGCCTCATTATTTACACGCTCCACAGTTAATGAAATGTCTATCAGCTGTTCTCTTATCAATGGAACATTTGGTAAGTGTGTGAGAAAATTAGTACACAGCCATCAGAAGTCCTGTGGTCCAGTGTTTAAGGTTGGGTCTGCCATGCTGGAAGCCCAGGTTCTAAACCTCTTGGCGAAGTGTAATTCTTCTGATGTACAGCCAAGATCATTTACAGACATTAATTATGGTTGGTATTATTGGTTTTGATTTTATTTGACAACAATCAAGTTGTACTGTTTCTTTTTAGCATGTGTTTTCAGGAGCAGGCCAAGACCTCAGTACAGCAAGGCCCAGGGAAAGGAAAGACGCCAGTTGCTCCGGGGTAAAATTAGAGTGGGGGTGGAGGAAACACGAACCAGCAGGACAATCAGAATGTGCCAGCAGGGGGTGTGGACCAGGTGGAAGGAGGGAATGGAACGTAAAGTCTCGTGGTCAGAGCTCTGGAGAGGGGAGCCACATTGGATCAAATTCTTGATCCAATTAGTATACAATGTCCTCCCAAGCCCAACCAACCTCTTCTCTTGGGACCTGACAGATGCCCCTGCATGCTCTCTCTGCCAGCAGAGAGGTTCCCTAGAACACATTCTAAGTAGCTGCCCGAGAGCCCTCAGTGAGGGGCGCTATCGGTGGAGGCATGACCAAGTACTGAAGGCGGTTGCAGAGTCCATCAGCGCAGGGATCTCTTTCAGCAGGCAGCAACACCCAGCAGAGCATGCCATAGCCTTTATCAAAGCTGGTGGGAAACCACAGCATCGCACAAACCTATTAGGCAGGGCTTCTGGCAACAGCCCGAGACTGGGAACTGAAGGTCGACCTGGGGAGACAGCTGAGATTCCCTGACAACATCGTAACAACCACACTTAGACTAGACATGGTTCTTGTGTCAGAATCTTCTAAGCAGATGGACTTGTTGGAACAGACTGTGCCCTGGGAAGACCAGATGGAAGAGGCCTTTGAAAGGAAGAGAGCCAAATATGGGAAGCTTGTTGGTGATTGTCGTAGCAGGGGATGGAAGACCTGGTTCTACCCCATAGAGGTTGGCTGCCGAGGATTTGCCAGCCAATCACTCTGCAGGGCCCTCAAGCTGCTGGGGGTCAGGGGGAGGCACAACAAAAAAGCCATCAGGAATGTCACTGATGCTGCCGAAAGAGCATCACGATGGCTGTGGATCAGAAGGATTGGTCCGTGGACCTCTCGAGCCACCTAGACACAAGTCGGGGTCTGATCAACGCCAGCTGGATCACCCATGTGAGGATGTATGATGTACAATGACTCGAAACACCCGACGACCACAGGTTACACCACTGATGATGTGTCTAGGAAGCACCGTAAGGTGTGTGCTAAAATCAGAGTACTTCTGATGTTGTTACAAACTCGATGAAACTCCACACTCGCAATCGCAACAGTATTCTTCAGCAAAGCACCAAAATTTCATGCAATTCTGTTCATGTTTATGAAATGTCTATCAGCCTTGTCAGTGGAACATTTGGTTAGTGTGTGAGGTTCTTTAGTGTATGACTCACAACTGTCCTGTGTTGTAGTGGTTAAGATGATCATCTGTCATGTTTGTGACCCAGGTTCAAACCCTCCCCGCAAAGTGTCATTCTTTTTGGAGTCCAATATGCATCTCCTGTCTATTTGAAAACAATATGTAGCACACAAGTTTTAAATCATGTTTTACTGTTGCTTGGAATCCCTTTCAGTGGAACTTTCTATGTTTTGACAACAATAGCATGTGGTGTTGTGGTGAAGGTGATATCTTGGTATGCTGGAGTTCCCAGGGTTGAATCGTGAAGGGAAATCTTGTTCTTCAGAACAACAACTGAAGTACAGCATGCCTCTGCTGTGCATTACAAAGCAACACTATGAAAGAGTTTCACACCAAAATGATATTTACCAAATTATTTTGATGGTACACCAATGTTTGACCACATGAATGTCACTTTCCCATTGCCTGAGTGGGCCCACATTGCCTGGAACAGTTCATTTTTTGAAGGATCACTGAAAAGACTACAAATATGGCGTCTATGACCTCAGTCCCAACAGAGGAGCATATGGTACAACTTTAGCCACCAACAACAAAGCACCCCGTGATTAGCTGTTGGGACTGAGGTCATAGTCGCCATAGTTTTAGCCTTTTCAGTGTTTCTACCAGGAACAAGAAAGTTGCATAGTGCTGCTTTAAGAACTAATGTGTAGCACACCTTAAAATAAATAACGAAAACAGTGAGACAAATCTTGAGAATTTGTGACAACTTTCACTTGGAATCACACTGTCTCACAAATGTTGCAATAATGCTGCACAAAATTCCAGCAAGTTTTGGGCCAAAGTTCTCCAGGTATTTGCATACATGCCATGCAAGTGTTGCAGGACATTCTCGCAACATGCACAAGACAAAATTTAGGGTTGTTATGCACTCACGACATTCCTGCAATGGCTGCCCAACACTCACATGATAGCTGTCTGTTCCAATTGTGCAATTGCTACCTTATAAGCACAGGGTGTCTTTCCATTCCAGTGATTATTTTATCGTCTGATGTCAAACTCATATACAGTGGTACCTCTACTTACGAACGTCTCTACATACGGAATTTTCAGGTTACGAGATGCCTCAACGGGAAAATATTGCCTCTAGTTACGAACGAAATTTCAGGATACGAAAGGCAAAAAAGTACGTGCTCCTCGCAGCTTCCGTAGTTTACCGAACGTAAACATACCTGTGGCTGCTCTGCCATTGGCTATCGCCTAGCATCTTCCTGGTATCCCATTGGCCACGAAGTTTTGTTGTTGTTTTTTTCCCCAAAACTTTATTAAGAACAAGGTGAAAGTTTTACGTGTGTGTACAGTACAGAATTAACATTTATTCGCTATGGGCCCCAAGAAAGTGACGGAGATAAGTGGAAAAGGAGAAAAGAAGAGAGTTTTTTTGTCCATACAAACAAAGAAAGGAGATAATCGAAAGGTATGAAAAGGGGATGCATCTTGCGTTTGGATGCGTTTGGTTGATCTCGCCAAAGAATATGGCCGTAATACATCAACGATCAGCACGGTATTAAAACAAAACGAAGCACTTACAAGCCGACAAAAGCAAACGTCCTTGGATCAGAACATGAACCAAAGAAGGCACGTCGACGACGATAGCAGTTAAAGGGTAAATGAACATAATTTTTATTATTCTTTCTCTTTTATTATTATTATTCTTTCTCTCATTTTAAACTCTCATTTTATGTTTATTGTGCAGTAATCTAATTGTAACATGTATTTGTTACATGTTTTGATGCGTTTTTACGATTTATAAAAAATTTATGCCCGAATTTTGGGGGCTTGGAACGGATTACGGCATTTACATGTAAAACGCGCCTCTACTTACGAATTTTTTCACGTTACGAGAATTCTTCCGGAACGAATTAAATTCGTAAGTAGAGGTACCACTGTATACAATTACACATGCTTAGGAACCACAACAAACAATAGAATGATGACATTTTCACTCCTTGCCCACTGCAGCGTCTCTCCCACTGGAGTATTGCTCAGGACTGCACACATAAAATGACTTTAACACAATACAAACACATGTATACAACAAACACGACTGGCAATCACTAGTAACAATAGTAAAACCATATATAACCACTCCCCCACTTCAGTTCCGATACAGGAAAAAGATCAGAAATTAGCCTGATCCCCCAAACGTATGGCTAGCAAAGAAACTCAATCAGTAAATGACAAACAGATACAGATGTGGACAAAATTGTTGGTACCCCTCTGTTAATGAAAGAAAAACCCACAGTAGTCACAGAAATAACTTGAATCTGACAAAAGTGGTAATAAATAAAAATTCTATGAAAATTATCCAATGAAAATCAGACAGTGCTTTTGAATTGTGGTTCAACAGAATTATTTTAAAAAACAAACTCATGAAACAGGCCTGGACAAAAATGATGGTACCCTTAACTTAATATTTTGTTGCACAACCTTTTGAGGCAATCACTGCAATCAGATCATTTCTGTAACTGTCAATGAGACTTCTGCACCTCTCAGCAGGTATTTTGGCCCACTCCTCATGAGCAAACTGCTCCAGTTGTCTCAGGTTTGAAGGGTGCCTTCTCCAGACGGTATGTTTCAGCTCCTTCCACAGATGTTCAATAGGATTTAGATCAGGGCTCATAGAAGGCCACTTTACAATAGTCCAATGTTTCGCTGTTAGCCATTCTTGGGTGTTTTTAGCTGTGTGTTTTGGGTCAATATCCTGTTGCAAGACCCATGACCTGCGACTGAGACCAAGCTGTCTGACACTGGGCAGCACATTTCTCTCTAGAATACCTTGATAGTCTTGAGATTTCATTGTACCCTGCACAGATTCAAGACACCCTGTGCCAGATGCAGCAAAGCAGCCCCAGAACATAACAGAACCTCCTCCATGTTTCACAGTAGGGACAGTGTTCTTTTCTTGGTATGCTTCATTTTTACGTCTGTGAACATAGAGCTGATGTGCCTTGCTAAAAAGTTCCAGTTTTGTCTCGTCTGTCCATAGGACTTTCTCCCAGAAGCTTTGTGGTTTGTCAACATGCAGTTTGGCAAATTCCAGTCTGGCTTTTTTATAATTTGTTTTCAACAGTGGTATCCTCCTTGGTCATCTCCCATGAAGTCCACTTTGGCTCAAACAACGACGGATGGTGCGATCTGACACTGATGTACCTTGACCTTGGAGTTCACCATGAATGTGTTTAGAGGTTGTTCTGGGCTCTTTTGTTACCATTCGTATTATCCGTCTCCTCCTGCGGCTACATCCAGGGAGGTTGGCTACAGTCCCGTGGATCTTAAATTTCTGAATAATATGTGCAACTGTAGTCACAGGAACATCAAGCTGCTTGGAGATGGTCTTATAGCCTTTACCTTTAACATGCTTGTCTATAATTTTCTTTCTAATCTCCTGAGATAACTCTCTCCTTTGCTTCCTCTGGTCCATGTTTAGTGTGATACACACCATGTGACCAAACAGCACAGTGACTACTTGTCACCCTTTAAATAGGCCGACTGACTGATTAAAAGTTTGTAGACACCTGTGATGTTAATTAGAGGATGCCTGCTGCCTGCCGTTCCACCTCTCCAATCAGTCACAACTGCTGGAGGTGCTTGTCTCCAATCAGTCAGAGTTTAGTTTCATAGGTCCCCAATCCACTGCCAAGTTGTCTAACTTTTCTCACATTTTCAGACTCATGGAAACTAAATTGAGCAGGGCTCAGGACGAGGTTGAGATGGGTTTGAGACACCTGCAATGACTCAGACTATTTTGAGAGAAAAGCTGCCACATTTGTGACCTGTGCTGGCAAAATGAGATGGAATATGCACCGCGTCATTACAAGATATAGGCATGAGAAGTCATAAATCATGACTCTTTGTTTGCTAGCGGTAAGTCCCGGGAAAACCCCCGTGAGTGCCTGGTATCACTGTAGAGCTTAGAAATCGTACTTTCTAAAAATACATGTTTTGATGGAAGACATAATTCCCGACCGATCGACTGCGAGTTTTAAACCTAGCCAAAATATAAACAAATCGGCTTTTTCCGAGTCTGTTTTTGCACACTTCCTACAAATTAAATATAATTTTGAAGGTCTTTCAATACAGAATATGGAAAAAACATTACCTCAGTTTTTCCTCAAAGTGACTCATTTTGTCAGTATGGGTCACATTTTTTGAACATGTTCAAAATTCTTGCGAGATGAGTGTGAGACCCTGTGATTCAGGAAAGAAAAATGAGAACCACAGAGAATGTTTGGAGACATTTTGGAAACTCCATCAAGAATGGCATTCTCCAAAGTCTTAAGCTGTCTCAGCCCAGTGAGACACTACCCTTAGGATAGTGTGTCGGCGGACTTCCTGGAAGATGGCGGAGAGACATAACGCTTAAACAGAGAGCTCTCCCTAGCCGGATTAAAAATCATCGGTAAATGGCCAACTCGACATAAGCGGATCAATAAACTAAGGGATGAAAACACGAAGGAGCCGGGCACAAGGACAAAAGCAGAGTAAAATTAAAGAATTCCTCTTCAACAACGCAGGAGAAACCGCTGAACACGGGGCCCAAAAAAACGAGGTGACTGCAGCAGAGAAAATGGAAGACACACTCGATACCATGAACACTGGCATCGCCAGTTTGGGTAAAGAGTTGAGAGACTTCAAACGGCAGCTACAACAGGATTTAGCGGCTCTTAAGGAGGAGCTGAAAAAAGAGATTAAGGAAGAAATTATGGGCCTCCGAAGAGAAATGGAGCGCAAGCTAGCAGAAAACATGGAGGAGCTGCGCTCCCAGCGGGCGTGTATGACAGAAGCGCAGGCCCGAATATCAGAGCTGGAAGATTGGAATAGCGAGGCAAGCGAACAGCTGCAGACCCTGACGGCACAAATGCAGAGGATGCAGGAGAAAGTAACCGACTTGGAGAGCAGGTCCAGACGGGGCAATATACGCATCTTCGGGATCCCGGAGGGCATTGAAGGCAACTCGATGACGAAATTCATGGATCAGTTCTTAAAAAAAGAGCTGGAACTGCCCAGCGAAGCGGATCTGCAGATTCAACGAGCGCACAGAGCCTCGGCACAGAACCCGAACCCACGCTCTACACCCAGGTCAGTTGTGGTAAACTTTCTGAAATATGATGTAAAGGAAAGAATCCTGACACGAGCGTGGAAAAAAAAAGATACGAATCGGCGACAAGCAGATATTCTTTGATCATGACTACCCGGCGGAAATTGTGCAGCAGCGGAAGAAATATGCCAACATTAAAAAAACGCTGAAAGAAAAAAAAATTAGATTCCAAACGCCGCTAACGAAGATGAGGATTCATTGGGAGAACGGCGTAAGAACCTACAACACAGCCAGAGAGGCAGCGCAGGACATGATGGAGCGGGGCCTTGAGGTGTACGTGCCGGAGGAAACGGTAGGAGCAGCGGAGGCCCTGAACGCATCACGACAGCCGGAGTGGAGGCGAGTGAACGGCAAAAGGCGGGGGGAGACGTGGCGCAGCGGGCCCAGGAAAGACTACAAGGCTTTCAACTGAAAGCCTAGATTATAACAAAGATTAAGAAAGACACAGAAGAAATGAAGGCCAAGAAGACAAGGTAAAAGAGAAACAGACGGCTAGGAGAGGTTTAAGTGATATTTGTTGGACATTTCTAGACTAATGACTATTTCTTGGATAGTAAATACAGGTCTAGGGAGGGCCCTACACTCGGTGAGGACATTCCCTCCACCCACCAACAGGGACCAGTGGGCAGAAGAAAGGCCCAAAGTACGGAGGTCGAGATTTTTTAATGTGTTTTTATATAAATGTGTTATTTTTGTTGTTAAAGGGGCTAGGAGCACAAGTTAAAAAAATGGAAAAACATGAATATGGGTAAAAATCTTAAGATAATGACATTAAACGTGAATGGTCTGAACTCACCTGTTAAAAGGGAAAGAATAATAAGAAAATTCAAGAAAGAAAAAGCCGAAATTATATTTATGCAAGAGACACATTTGAGCAAGACAGAACATGTGAAACTAAAGAGATTTGGCTATAAGAACTCCTACTACAGTTCATTTAAGGGAGGAACTAAAAGGGGGGTTATGATACTAATCTCAAATAAAATACAATTTGAATGTGAACAGGAAATCCAGGATAAAGAAGGCAGGTATGTAATAATAAAGGGTAGCATAGATGGAATGCAGATCACATTAGTGAGCATCTATGCCCCACCAGAAAGTGACAAGGGTTTTTTTCAACATCTGTTTGATCTCATAGCAACACACAGTGAAGGAGTCCTAATTTGTGGAGGAGACTTAAATGTTGTCATGGATCATGAAATTGATACAACAAGTGTTAAGAAGACAAAAAAACATGTAACAAAATTCATAAGAACCTCACTGGCAGAAATGGGTATGGTAGACATTTGGAGGGACCTGCACCCACTCGAAAAAGACTATACACATTATTCAGCAGTCCATAAAGTACACTCTAGAATAGATTACTTCCTTATGAATGAAGGTGACAGACACAGGGTGAGAAATTGTTGGATTGGAGGGGCAGAAATATCAGATCATAATCCTATATACATGGAAATAAATTTAAACAATAGAAAACGACAAACAACATGGAAACTTAATGTAGGACTGTTAAATGATGATAAAATGAAAGAAAGAATAAAAGTAAACATAAATGAATATATCCAAGAGAATGACAATGAAGAAGTGGACCCAACAATACTATGGGACACACTAAAAGCCGTGTTAAGAGGTAAATTAATTGTTGAAACAGGAAAAGCAAATAAGACTAAACTGGAAGCGTATGAACAAAGATGTGAGAGACTGAGGGAATTAGAACATAAACATCAAAGCACAAATGACCCAAAAATATATCAAGGATAGTGTGTCACTGGGCTGAGACAGCTCACAACTAGGTGGAGATTAAAAAAAATGTGAGACGAATTTGCAACAATTTTCATTTGGAATCACAGTGTCTCACAAATGTTGCAATAATGTTGCACAAACTCCCAGCAAGTTTTTGGCCAAAGTTTTCTGGGTGTTTGCATACACATCATGCAAGCCTTGCAGGACATTCTCACAACATGCACAAGACAAAATTTAGGGTTTCTTTGCGCTCACGACAGTCCTGCAATGGCTGCCCAACACTTGAGATGAGGTTGAGATGGAGTCGAGACACCTACGATGACTGAGACTGTTCTGAGAGAAAAGCTGTCATACCAATTTTTTTGAAAATGTTCAAAATTCCTGCAAGATCCTGCAGTTCAGGAGAGGAAGATGAGAACTGCCAAGAATTGTTGGAGACATTTTGGAAACTCCCTCAAGAATGGCATTCTCCAACTAGTCTCAAGCTGTCTCAGCCCAGTGAGACACTACTCTAAACAATACAAGACCTTAAAGTCCACATCTGCTTCTTTTTGTAAAGGAACAACCAGACAGTCATGATGGTGGACCTCATTCCGGTGAGAGTGCTCAGATCTCCTGACCTTTGACCCTCACCTTGGGCACAACCTGGATACAGACTCAGTTGTCAAGAAAATGCTGAAAGACATCTGAATTCCCACTGGAATAATTCAGGTACTTTTTTTCCCTGCACAACTCTTTAACGGAAGAACTACTGTGCAGAGGTGCAACAGGGACACCTGCTGGTTTCACTGCAAATACACAAGCATAATCACGCCTCCAGGACAACCTGCTGTGGTTTTGATTTGGTGACGTGAAAGTTGCAGACACTAATAAGAACACAGCTGCACAACTTTCACTGCTGCAACCCAGGTAATACAATGACACCCTACAGTTGTCATCTCAAGAAAACCACACATGCACAGCTGCAGCACTGATGCTCAATGATGGAACATAAATGGGAAGGAAAAAACTGCTTTTCAAATGTGGAGGTGCACATTTTGTCACAGCAGTAACGGCACCAGATGGCGTCTTCAAGGGAGTTTGCCACGCTTAAGTAGCTTTAGAAAAAGCCAGCTGTGATGTTTCCATAGCATTTACAATACGGGACAATCAGCAAGGGCTTTCAGCGTTTTAAAAGTTAACTATCAAACCAACGATTACTCATTGTGACTCGTGTATGGTCAGATAATCAGCAGGAAAATCAAGGTAGGAGCAGCAATTCCTCACACTTAAAGAGGGTGTAGGCAGTAAGTGATTTGAAGGGGGATGAGGATCATATCTATTCACAGGTGTAAATTTGGGGAGAAATGAAACACAGAACTGTTCCCCCAAAGTCATCATAAACCTTTCTATATCATGTTACAGAACTGAATAAAATGACTTTGAACCACCAATTCTAAGCAGACATGCAAAATAAATAAAATTTTAAAGATTATTAATTTTCAACTTCTTTCCTGTACATATTCAACTTATATCTTGTAAATTTGCAAATTTTTTGTCAGAAATTTGCAACTTTTTTCTCTCAGATGCAATTTTTTGAGAAAAAAAAATGAATTTTTTTAAATAAATTTGCCAGTTTTTTCCCATTAATTTTTAACTGTATTTGCAATTTTTCTCAAAAATTTGCAACTCTTTTTGGTCATAAATTTGTGTATTTTTTTCCAGTAAATTTTGAACTTTTTTTCTTGTAAATTTGAAACATTTTTCCTATATTCAGTTTTTTTCTTGCAAATTCGCAACTTTTTCTCTTAAATTTGTAACTTTTTTCTCAAAAATTTTAAACTTTGATCATAAATTTGCACATTTTTCCAGCAAATTTATAACTTTTTTCTCATAAATTTGCAGCTTTTTTCGTGTAGATTTGCAGTGTTTTTTTAAATCATTTTTCTGTACTTTTGAAAAAAAAAATTCCTGTAAAATTTCAACTATTTTCTTGTAAATTTGCAACTTTTTTCCTTGTAAATTTTTAGCTTTTTTATTGGAAATTTTCAACATCCATCTGGATACTGGTTAAATTTTAATTTTGAATAATTACATTGTAAGTTGCAACTTTTTAAATAATTTTAAATTGACATCTTCTATCATATTTTTGCACTTTTATTCTTGCACATTTGTACATGATTTAATTTATACATTTGTACCTCATGGTAAATTTGTGAATACCCCCCTTGTTAAAATACAGTAAACTGCCTACTAGATGGAGGTATAAGTTTTTAAACCATTGGACACTGATGTGATTTGAACACAACCTTCAGCTCCACAATCAGATACACTACAATTACACCACAAGGTCTCATGCTGGTGAGAGATGCAAAAAATTACATCTTGTAAAAACACGCCAGTATTTGGTACATTCCCTTACCCTGTAGTTTACATACTATAGTTTGTCAATTTGTTTCCTGACTCAAACGTGTGGTGCAATTTGTCACAGTTTGTAAAAGTGCTTTGTCATTTGCTTTTGTAATTTTGTTTTATAAAAAGTAAGTGTTTTGCAAAATGTAAATTTGCCTTTGATTTGTGATTCATACTTTGCAATTTTGTTTTGCAGTTTTCCAAAACAAACTGTTCTGTCCATTGTGAAAGTATTTCAGTCTCTGTAATTTAGCTTTCTACTTTACAGACGTAGTATTAGACAGCTATAATCCTACACTCAGAGGCACTGCATGCCGGAAGGCAAGGCAGGCAAATGCTTGGGGCCCCAGGCCAGAAGAGCCCCCCCCCCCCACCACCACCACCACCAAGGGCTGACCAACTTTGAATCACGACAGCGGTAGCAATGTGGAGAGTTTGCAATGACAGTGGTAAGCTGATGCAGAACTCCCTAAAGAGGCCCCACCCCCACCTCTCACTCTTGGAAGTAAAGGTGCACGTCTTATGTAAACAAACAAGTGAGAGCGGCTGTATCAGAATGAAGTGACGTTATAGCAAAACTGATGAGACTGGGAAAAGACTCAACGGAAATACACTGTTTTAATGTGAAATGAGACAATAAAATATGGCACTGTTGACATCAGAGAGTGTGTGTGTCAGTAACATGTTCAGTATGGTTTTAGGGCCATTCCCCTCGGGCCATTTCTCCCCGGAATGAGAATAAAAGTGCAGTCTGTTATGTAATCAATAAAAGAGCACATTTTGGCCTCTTATTGCAATCTTGATACAAAAAGTTGAAAATATATAAAATAACTATTAAAAAAAATACAGAAAGTTGAGATTGTATAAAATAAAAATAAAATTCTATGCTGAGGCCATCTATATTCTTCCCTGTTGGATCTCTCCTGGAGTTATTGCAGAAAAAGTAGTGCAACATTTTACTTTCTGTATCCAAGCTTTTACAGGTACATCTCAAAAAATTAGAATATCATGAAAAAATTATATATTTTTTGTTACTTATTTCAGAAAGTGAAACCCATATATAGATTCATTACACAGAGAGTGATATATTTCAAGTATTTATTTTAATTTTGATGATTATGACTTACAGCCATGAAAACCCCAAATTCAGTTTCTCAAAAAATTATTAATTTTTTAAAAGTAGTTTTTTAATACAAATGTGGACCAACTGAAAAGTATGTCCATGTACACACTCAATACTTGGTTGGGGCTCCTTTTGGATTAATTACTGTATCAGTGTGGTGTAGCATGGAGGTGATCAGCCTGCGGCACTGCTGAGATGTTACGAAGGTCCAGGTTGCTTTGATAGTGACCTTCAGCTCGTCTGCATTGTTGGGTCTGGTGTCTCATCTTCCTCTTAACAATATTCCATAGATTCTCTATGGGGTTTAGGTCAGGAGAGTTTGCTGGCCAGTCAAGCACAGTGATGCCATGGTCATTAAACCAGATTTTGACACTTTTGGCAGTGTGTGTGTGTGGGGGGGGGGCAGTTTGCTAAGTCCTGCTGGAAAATGAAATCAGCTTCTCCATAAAGCTTGTCAGCAGAGGGAAGCATGAAGTGCTCTAAAAATTCCTGGTAGATGACTGTGCTGACTTTGGTCTTGATAAAACACAGTGGGCAAACACCAGTAGATGACTTCTCTTCAGATAAAAGTAAATTATGCTTTTCATTTGGAAATCAAAAGTCCCAGAGTCTGGAGAAAGAGTGGAGAGGCACAGAATCTAAGTTGCTTGAGGTTTAGTGTGAAGTTTCCACAGTCAGTGATGATTTGAGGAACCACATCATCTGCTGGTGTTGGTCCACTGTGTTTTATCAAGACCAAAGTCAGCGCAGTCGTCTACCAGGAAATTTTAGAGCACTTCATGCTTCCCTCTGCTGACAAGCTTTATGGAGAAGCTGATTACATTTTCCAGCAGGACTTGGCACCCCCCCCCACACACACACACACACTGCCAAAAGTATTAAAACCTGGTTTAATGGCCATGGCATCACTGTGTTTGATTGGCCAGCAAACTCTCCTGACCTAAACCCCATAGAGAATCTATGGAGTATTGTCAAGAGGAAGATGAGAGACACCAGACCCAACAATGCAGACGAGCTGAAGGTCACTATCAAAGCAACCTGGACCTTCATTAACATCTCAGCAGTGCCACAGGCTGATCACCTCCGTGTCATGCCACATTGATACAGTAATTAATCCAAAAGGAGCCCTGACCAAGTATTGAGTGTGTACATGGACATACTTTTCAGTCGGTCCGCATTTGTATTTAAAAAACTATTTTTTAAAATTAACTATGTAATATTCTAATTTTTTGAGAAACTTAATTTGGGGTTTTCATGGGCTGTAAGCCATAATCATCAAAACTAAAATAAATAAACACTTGAAGTATATCACACACTGTGTAATGAATCTATATATGGGTTTCACTTTCTGAAATGAGTGACAAAAAATACTGAACTTTTTCCATGATATTCTAATTTTTTGAGATGTACCTGTATTTTTATTTTATATTTTGTCAATACTGCAAAACTTTGAGAATTACCAAAAAAAAATTATTGTACGTTTTCAACTTCCTCTGTCATTTTTTGTTTGATACATTTTCTACAATTCAAGACTTGTTACACATTTCAATATTTTTTATCAAACGTTTTTTTATTTATATATTTTCTACAATTCAGGACTTGCAAAGACTTATAGAATTTTATTTTTATTTTAAATATTTTCAACTCTCTTGGCCAAAAGTTTTTATTTTCAACTTTCTGACTCAAAAGTTCAATAAAGATAGAATTACTTTTTCTCATCTATTGCAGTCATTTTTTTCCCATCTGTTTCTGGGGAAACATCCCTGGAGGGGACATTTCCAGTTGAATTACCCAGGGGGAATGGACCTGATACCGTCCAGTACACGGTGTCCCACAGTTTTACTTCATAGAGTAAATAGAAACATGGAGACATAATTGAATCAAATAACAAGGCAGAAGTGTTCAGTACATTCAGCACAGCAGCTAACAGCCAGTGTCCATCTGTCTCTGTCTTCTTCGGCCGTGCTCGTTATCAAGGAGTGTCCACTGATCGATTGTCACACCAGACCAATCAGATCCACTTTTGTCTCCCTCTGACCAATCGGAGTGTTTTTTCCCACCATCAGAGCTCATCCTACGACAAGAAGAAAAAGAATGTTAACAGTCAGTTTCAGTTTCAGCAGCTGCTTCAGTTTCAATTTGGAGTGAACAGAAAGGTACCTTCGGCTTGTTCTGTAACCGTGGTGACAGCTGTTGTAGTCTCTGTCTGACGGTGTCTGCGATCACGTTGGCGTCCCGGCTGTTGATGTACTCCCCGCTGTGATCATACTGCGCACACACACACACACACACACACACACAGACTTTATTTTACAATCCTTTTCACCATGAACTGTAATTTAAATGAACTTTGACTTTTTATCCTATTTGTCATTCATTTTTCAATTCAGTCATTTTTGGCTATAAAGCAGAGTACGCAAATGCCAAGAGCACCTTTAAACTTTTAACTTTCCGGCTGTCATAAAACATGTGCGTCATCTGCTGCCTAAGTCACGGGTCCACACTTGTCATGTGAGGTGTCCAGAAAGCACAGAAAAGGCCCAGTTGTACCAAGCATTCCACATCACAAGATGGCAGACACATATAGCTTACTGGTCTTCACTGGAGAAGTGATGTCACCTGACCTAAACGAGCCATCTCAAAACATTACTTCCGGGACCGCGATGAAGAGAATGTAAACAAACGCTCCATTACAACATATATATCCACACGGAGGAAGTATTTGCTCCAAATTTTGCCAACTATGATTCTAAAAAGAGATTATTTAGCTTCTGTAGGGATGTGATTTGGGGTTGGCAAAATTATCTGAAAATTATCTGAAATTTTTATTTCTTATATTTTATTTATGTATGTTATATGTCTTATATTTTCTTTATTTTATGATTTTTAAGTACCAGAACTGTGCTTAAATGACATAAAACAAACAGCTGAATACCACTTATTACTGTATAATATTGACTTATGTTCCAAGAAGATAGCATTCCTAAAATATTCCAACAAGCATTATCCATCACACGCTTTAACACTTGATCAAATCAAAATCAGTTCATTTTATCTATTCCAAAATAATAGGGATGTGAGTTGGGGTTGGGGAAATTATCTGAAAATTTAGCAGGGGGTCTGGGGGACATAGTCCCCCAGTGGGGTCCGGGGCAGAGCCCCAGTGGGGGGGCAAAGCCCCTCGAAGCTCCTGGGTTTTTATGATTTTTTAAGTACCAGAACTGTGCTTAAATGACATAAAACAAACAGCTGAATGTCACTTATTACTGTATAATATTGACTTATGTTCCAAGAAGATAGCATTCCTAAAATATTCCAACAAGCATTATCCATCACGTGTGGCGTTAAAAATATTTTTTTAAATAAAGTCCAAAACATCTTCAGCAGGCAAGATGAAGAAAAGTGAAAAGTGAACTCCTATGGCAGATATAAGGCGTTTGATCGCCTCTAAGGCATTTGATCGTGTTAATCACAGGATATTGTTTAGGAAAATGATTGACAGGGGGGTTCCCAAGTACTTAGTACGTATCCTGATTTACTGGTACGCACATCAGAAGATGCTGGTGAAATGGGGGAAGAGTCATTCATCCCCATTTGGTGTGAGCAGTGGTGTCAGACAGGGCAGTATATTGTCCACTATTCTATTTAATCTTTATATGGATGGTTTGTCAAAACAACTGAATGCCTGTAAAACTGGGTGTTTAATAGGGAATAAGTTAGTGAATCATTTTATGTATGCTGATGATCTAGTTATTCTCAGTCCAAGTAGTGCTGGTCTTCAGGAGTTATTAAGAGTGTGTACTGCTTATGGAGAGGAAAATGACATAAAATATAATACAAATAAGAGTTGTGTGCTGATTTGCCGCACTAAAGAAGATTTGTTAATGAAATTCCCTGTCTTTGAATTGGCAGGCAGGGAATTAATTGTCAGGGATAAAATTAACTATCTGGGACATTTTATTAATGATAGAATGACTGATGATGATGATGATATTTTCAGACAACGCTGCAAAATCTACATGCAAGCAAATATTCTTGCACGCAGGTTTGGTTTTTGTTCAGATGAGGTGAAACTGGTTCTTTTTAAAACCTATTGTACACCTTTATACACTGCTCATTTATGGATAAATTATAGGAAACAAAGTATGCAGAAATTACAGGTTGCTTACAATGATGCTTTAAAGCCTCGATGGTGCAGTGCTTCTGAGTTATTTGTCTCATCATGTGTAAATACACTGCATGCAGTAATAAGGAATCTTATGTATAAATTCATCTGTCGGCTTGATGTATCTAGAAATGAAATCATTCAAGTCATGTCTAGCATTAAGCTCAGTTCTATTCGCTGTCAGTCACAGTTTAGAAGGCACTGGTACAGTTGTCTTTTTAAGTCTTTTTAAAGTCTGGACTGTCTTTGTACTTTTAGTAGTTGTGTCTTATTGTTTTGTAACTTTTTGATTGTTTTTCTTATCTGTTTTCAACTGTTTTGTTTTATTTAATTTTATTTATTTATTTTATTTTTGATGGACCATGAGTCTGGAATAAAGTCTTTGATTGATTGATTGATATAAAGGTCTACATTTAACAATGAGAAACTCCAGGTTAGCTGAGCAGTGTCTCCCAACAGTGACAGAGTTCGTGCACCAAGCCTTGTTAATATAAATGCATACTCCCCCACCTCTAGTCTTACCGGAGTCATCAGCTGCACTGTCTGCCCGCAGAGTGTGCCGTCCGGCCAGCTCGACAGCACCGTCAAGTAATTCAATTCAATTCAGCTTTATTTATAATGCGCCACATCACAACAAAAGCCGTCTCGTGGCGCCACACAAGTACTCCACTATGTAGCCATATTTCCGTGAAAATCATGATATTGCAGTTCATAAGTTTCTTATTGTTGGTGATCCGAAGCCGTAGCTCATTCATTCTGTTTGCTACTGACCGTACATTAGCGAGGAAAATGCTGGGTAGAGAAAGCGGTGTTAGCTTTAGCTTAGCTCTTAGCCCTCCGCGCTTCCCCCGCCTTTGTTTACGGTCTCTACGCCGCCTGCGAGCACTTCCGGTCGGCCGGGTAGCTTACCTAGCGTCGGGTGTTCTCCAGAGCTCAGGGGTGAAACGTAGGTTGCTGGTAAAAAGGTCGTTATTTTGTAATCCAATGTCCAAAAGTTCATTTCGGGTGTAGGATGTTAAAAGCGAAGCTGTTCTGAACGAACAGACCCAAAATGAGCAGAAATATCGCTGCTAATCCACAAAATCTGAAGAGACGCTGAGCCTCGCGTTGTGCAAACGCTGCCATGTGGTCTGAAAATTTTGGGAAGATAAAAAAAGCGGAATTCTGCGAATTAGCGGAAAAATCACATCCCTACTTCTGAAGGGAAATATCTACCTTCTGTGACAACAGAGGATGGCCGAAGCATGTTCACTTTTGTCTGCCTTCAACGGAGCTCCACGTGACGGGACAGAACAATAGCGCCAGTTCGGTGGCGTTATGTAACCAAAACCAAGGTGGAAAAAATCATATTACATATGTGAGAGTTTCTGGATGTGGGAAAGCGAAAATGACTGGTAAAAGATGACATAAGGACCAGGGATGACGAAAATGGACGAATGAAGATGCCTGGTTTGTGGTAGGTCCGATATTATGGTGTACATTCTACTGATTTTCTGCTTCATATACTTTGAAGATAACAAAAAAACAAAAACAAAAATGGTGACAAAAAAAAAACCAAAACCATCCTTTGTGTAAATATGTCAAGTCCACTTTTAACCAAAAGTTATGTAATTCGATATGGCTGCCATCACAGTATGCAAATTAGATGCATAAATTTACTCTTATCTCAAACTTTGGATATATTTTACATCTTTCTAATTGACAGTAAGCCATTATCTCTTACCACTTTCAAGTTACAGCCTTTGGAATTTGTGATATCTAAACTGAATATTTTCTTGAAAAAACCTTCACCACCAGAGGGGGGTGAGCTGATGGGAGTGCCAGTGCACCACAGATAGAAGCAGGGTTAACATTTTTTGAGGGAAAATTAAAATTACCTTGAATTTTTTTCTAGTAAATTTGTAACATTTGGCTCCTAAACTTGCAATTTTTCTCATAAATCTGCAAGTCTTTTTGTTGTAAATTTGCAACTTTTTCTTGCAAATTTTCAGTTTTTCTCTCCTCCAAAATTAGCTAATTTTTAACTCATATTTTTTTTTTTTTTATTTTGTGGACTTTGATTCCCAGAGGGGAAATTTGTGACTTTTCTTGCAAATATGTAACATTTTTTTCCTCATGAACTTGCAACTTTTTTCTTTTAAGTCTGTTACTTTTTCTTATCAGTTTGCAACTTTTTTTCTTATAAAGTCTCAACTGTTTTCTTTGTGACTTTTTTTTTTTATTCTAAATGCAACATTCATATGGATTCTGATGAAATTTGAGTCTTTTATTTAATTTTTCTGTTCATCAAGACAATGACCCAGGTTTATTATTTTAATGATTTTTGTTAGTGGAGAACAGATTTTTTTTCTCATCATTTTAAAAATAGGGGACCCTAAACACAGTCTTGCACAGGGCCCCCAAAAAGCTAGAAACAGCTCTGTTGTACACTAAATCTGAATCAAACACAATGCACAATGTACTGTGTCCACATCCTCACCCTTCTTGATCCCAGATATGGGTAAAACCTGACCGTCGGGTAGGCTGTGATTCCAGCTGATTGACAGGTCTGATAATGAGCCTGACAGTCCACCTTACCGGTCTGGACCTTCCCTTTAAGCATCTGTAAACCCCACAAAGGACAACTGTTAATCAACCTAAACACATTCTCGCATTCCTGATGCAGCGAGACAGATTTTATTTATTCACCCACAGAAAAAAAAAAAGTTTCTCACCCGAGCAAGGACTTCAAACTCTGGGGCAAAGTGTTGGCAGGGTCCACACCAGGGGGCATAAAAATCCAGGACCCAGTGATCCCGACCCAACAGAACCAAAGATCTGAAAGTGTCTGGGGTCAGGTCCACGGACGCTCTGGGTAAAGAACTGGACACAAACCACATTTGAAATGGTTAAGAGGGGGCAACATCACAGTACTGCACATTCATTCAAAGCAAAAACAAAGATGGAAAGAAAACAAAACAAAACACAACCTCCTTGGCTGAGAAAAAACTGGCTAAAAAAGAAATAAAGGAACATAAAAGCAAGCAAGAAAGAAAAAAAGCAAAGATTCGTCTGTGTCCCACCTCAGTGCCCATGCTCTCAGTGAATGGGCATCTCTGTGCCAACCATTATAACTCCTGTAGATGAAAACAGACACTGATCAATACACCATTCAATTAAAGAACCTTAGTGAGCACACTCACATACCCCAGGCAGCTGCACATCAGTGGCCCCTAAAGAGAACTGTGATCAACCGGGGCGGGGGGGGGGGGGGGTCCCCCACCCTAAAAATGGAACCCCTCATTTCAGTCAATTTGCAAAAGTTGCAACATTTTCTTGTAAATGTTCAACTTTTTTCTTGCCAATTTGCAACTTTTTTCTCATAAATTTGCAGCTTTTTTCTCATTGATTTGCAATATTTTTCTCAAAAGGTTTTCAACTTTTTTGTCATAAATTAGCAGCTGTATTCTCATAGATTTGCAATTTTTCTAAAAATTTTCACTATTTTTTTGTACATTTGCAAAAAAAATTTCAAAGTTTCTGTATAAATTTGAAGTCAGTCCAATCAGAAATGTAGAAGCTATAGGTTGAGACAACATAAAAGGGCCCCTCCCCAAAATACATGGAACCCTTCATTAGATGTGTCTGAAAACTGAAAGTGTCCCAGGTATTGGTTAGTTGAAGCTTCTGTATCAATTTGAAGTCAACCCGATCAACAATGTAGAAGCTAGCATGGCAACAACATGTTGTCAAACAAATGAACAAACAGACGAATGAATGCATGGATGGACGAGTCAAAACCATTATACCCTCTGTAACTTCATTTGTGTGGGTTTGAATGGTCAAGTAGATCTAAAATATAAATGTGTGAATACAGTGGGGCAAAAAAGTATTTAGTCAGCCACCAATTGTGCAAGTTCTCCCACTTAAAAGATGAGAGAGGTCTCCAATTTTCATCATAGGTATACCTCAACTATGAGAGACAAAATGAGAAAAAAAAAAATCCAGAAAATCACATTGAAGGATTTTTAATGAATTAATTGGTAAATTCTTCAGTAAAATAAGTATTTGGTCACCTACAAACAAGCAAGATTTCTGGCTCTCACAGACCTGTAACTTCTTCTTTAAGAGGCTCTTCTGTCCTCCACTCGTTACCTGTATTAATGGCACCCATTTGAACTCGTTATCAGTATAAAAGACACCTGTCCACAACCTCAAACAGTCAGACTCCAAACTCCACTATGGACAAGACCAAAGAGCTGTCAAAGGACACCAGAAACAAAATTGTAGACCTGCACCAGGCTGGGAAGACTGAATCTACAATAGGTAAGCAGCTTGGTGTGAAGAAATCAACTGTGGGAGCAATTATTAGAAAATGGAAGACATACAAGACCACTGATTATCTCCCTCAATCTGGGGCTCCACGCAAGATCTCACCCCGTGGGGTCAAAATGATCACGAGAACGGTGAGCAAAAATCCCAGAACCACATGGGGGGACCTAGTGAATGACCTGCAGACAGCTGGGACCAAAGTAACAAAGGCTACATCAGAAACACACTACGCCGCCAGGGACTCAAATCCTGCAGTGCCAGACGTGTCCCCCTGCTTAAGCCAGTACATGTCCAGTCCCGTCTGAAGTTTGCTAGAGAGCATTTGGATGATCCAGAAGAGGATTGGGAGAATGTCATATGGTCAGATGAAACCAAAATAGAACTTTTTGGTAAAAACTCAACTTGTCGTGTTTGGAGGAGAAAGAACACCATACCTACTGTGAAGCATGGGGGTGGAAACATCATACTTTGGGGCTGTTTTTCTGCAAAGGGACCAGGACGACTGATCAGTATAAAGATAGAATGAATGGGGCCATGTATCGTGAGATTTTGAGTGAAAACCTCCTTCCACCAGCAAGGGCATTGAAGATGAAACGTGGCTGGGTCTTTCAGCATGACAATGATCCCAAACACACCGCCTGAGCAACGAAGGAGTGGCTTCGTAAGAAGCATTTCAAGGTCCTGGAGTGGCCTAGCCAGTCTCCAGATCTCAACCCCATAGAAAATCTTTGGCGGGAGTTGAAAGTCTGTGTTGCCCAGCGACAGCCCCAAAACATCCCTGCTCTAGAGGAGATCTGCATGGAGGAATGGGCCAAAATACCAGCAACAGTGTGTGAAAACCTTGTGAAAACTTACAGAAAACGTTTGATCTCTGTCATTGCCAACAAAGGGTATATAACAAAGTACTGAGATGAACTTTTGTTATTGACCAAATACTTATTTTACTGAGGAATTTACCAATTAATTCATTAAAAATCCTTCAATGTGATTTTCTGGATTTTTTTTCTTATTTTGTCTCTCATAGTTGAGGTATACCTATGATGAAAATTGGAGACCTCTCTCATCTTTTAAGTGGGAGAACTTGCACAATTGGTGGCTGACTAAATACTTTTTTACCCCACTGTATGTGTGAAAATAAGAAGAAGAGGACCTCTATTGTAAAAAAAGAGCAAGAGAGAGCAGTCAAGTGCAAATAAAATGGAAATAATGGAGTCAATCCTAATCATCTCACCCTATAATTAACAGCAGATTTGCCAAGCTGGGCTGTGTAATTGTAGCTAATTGTTTAATTCTAAATGGGAGGTGGGCTGACGGTTGGCAGTGTGCCCGAACAGTAGCTTCATCAAAGTGGGAGTTGAGATTAATTTGTTTTGAAGCGGTCTGTCAGCTCAGAGCCAGCATCCATGAACCATCAGCCAGTCAAATCACCTCATATGAACACACATTTGGCTGTGAGCCCACAGACAGCTGTTCTTTCTGCTTGTGGCAACATTGCAAGAACCCTCAGTGGGGTACCTAATACTTCAGTGAGTATTTGAAAGCACAGTACATACGTGTAGCGATCTGGTTGCCGGGGGTTGCCGGGGTACAGGCGGATATCCGGGTACGCCCTCACATTCTGGCTCTGACAGAACGTCTGGAAGTCCTGGCAGTCGACAGAACCAACCAGGATCTGACCCGCCAGCAGCTGGACGGTGGGACACAGAAAGGGAGACATGGATGACAGACAGATTTTACTTCATCTTTACTCCTGTGGTCGGACAGACACACAAAGCTGAGTATGTAAGCAGACGAGAAGAATTCTTTTTGCTTTCAGCAAATCATAAAGTCATTTAGTAAACACCGTTCTCTTGTCAGGTTTTTGGAACCTGATTCTTCCATAAAAGGGAATATATTATGTACACTCTCTTCTAAAAGTATTGAAACAGTGACAAGTTTTGCCATTTTAGCTGTTTACCAAAATATAATAATCAATACGGGCTTAAAGTTCAGACTCTCAGCTTTAATTTGAGGGTATTCATATCCAAATTGGAGTTACAGTTTAGGAATCACAACCATTCATTCATTCATCTTCTTCCGCTTAATCCTTTTTGGGTCGCGGGGGGGCTGGAGCCCTTATTTCAGGGACTCAAAAGTAATTGGATAAATCAACATTACCATAAATAAAATGTTCACTTTTAAAAGTTTGTTGAGAATCCTTTGTAGGTAATGACTGCCTGAAGTCTGGAACCCATGGACGTCACCAGACACTCTGTTTCCTCCTTTGTGATGCTTTGCCAGGCTTTTACTGCAGCTATCTTCAGTTGTTGCTTGTTTGTCGGTTTTTCTGCCTTAAGTTTTGTCTTAAGCAAGTCAAATGCATGTTTGATCAGGTTGAGATCTGGTGATTGACTCAGCCATTGCAGAATATTCCCCTTCTTTGCCTTAAAGGTGGATTCACACTACAACGTTTGGGCCAACTTTTACCAATGTTTTGGCAAATGTCTAGCTCTGCTGGCAAAAGTTAATGATAGTTGGTGTTTGTTGGCAAATGCTCGTGAAAGTTGTTCTCTGAAAATCGTTTGGAAATACATGTTAGTGAAAGTTGTGCTCCGTTTGTAAAAGTTCCTGAGCACTGGGCTAAGTTACGCAGTTTACCTAAGTTGGCCAAAGTTAAAGCTGGGTTTACACTGTAGTATTTGGACCAACTTTTACAGACATTTTGAAAAATCTGAGAAATTAGTCCAAACGTCAGTGAAATTATGTTCATGAGCAGGTTTTTTTTAATCCAGTGCACACCAACTTTTATGAACTTTTGCTAGCATTTGCCAGCGTTGCATTCAGCATTGGTAAACTTTTGCCAACTTAGGCTAGCGTACGTGTAGCTGTTGCCAACTTAGGTTAACTTAAGCAAACAAATACTCTGCGCAGATGAGCTGACATCAGCATCAGGCGATGCTCATATAAAGATCAGCGTTTGTGGAGGCTTCCTGCCATTCTGGACCTGCTTTTGGAGTGAACACATCTCCCTTGGGCATACGTTTCAGTATTTATTTTCATTTTATATTCCTATGTAGTTACTTCTACATGCCCTTTTCCCCTGTTCATTCATTCATTCCTCTAAAAAAAAAAAAAAAAAAATACAATAATACCGATCTATAGACTCCAACACTACGTCAATTAAAATGTGAATGTGGATGTAATAAAAATATTTAGTCTATCATCATATAAATAAAATGACGGGTGATTATATTTTGACTGTTACATCTTTCTCCATTAAAATAACATAAAATTCCATTAAATGTCAGTTACTTTTTGACACCACATCAGCACTGTTTGATTCCCCACAATGGAAGTGAACCAATAAATCCTGGAGAATGATTACCACGGAGCAGAAAACTAAGAACAGTAAATTTCTCAATGAGATTTTTTTTTCTTTGGGCTGTCACATTTTTGGGAGATAGTACTCTCTTTGTTTTAATTCCCCCTTCTCTCCATTTCTCTTTTGTCCATGCATGGCTGAAGTTGAGTTTCAGTCTAAAAACATCTGCTTCCACCAGCATTTCAGTCAACGTTTGCCAATGGAGTTTAACTTAGGCTGACTTAGTCAAACTCTGCATAACTTAGCCCAGCACTCAGGAACTTTTACAAACTAAGCACAACTTTCAACGTTTATTTCCAAACATCAGCAAATTATCAGCATGCTGAAAATTTTTAAGGAATACACCTTTCGCCAGCGTTTGTCAACAAACACCAACTATCATTAACTTTGATCAACTTCTGCCAGCAGAGCCAGACGTTTGCCAAAATGTCAATAAAAGTTGGTCCAAACGTTGTAGTGTGAATCCACCCAAAAAAAGCAGGTCCAGGATGGCAGGAAGCCTCCACAAACGCTGATCTTTATATCAGCATCGCCTGATACGGATGTCAGCTGACCTGCACTGAGTATTCATTTGCTTAAGTTAACCTAAGTTGACAACAGCTACACATACGCTAGCCTTTGTTGGCAAGTTTGCCGACACTGAATGCAACGCTGGCAAATGCTAGCAAAAATTAGCAAAAGTCTGTAAAAGTTTGCAAAAGTTGGTGTGCGCTGGATTAAAAAAAACCTGCTCATGAATGCAATTTCACCAACGTTTGGACTAATTTCTCTGAATTTTTGAAAACGTCTGTAAAAGTCGGTCCAAACACTATAGTGTGAACCCAGCTTAAAAGACTCCTGGGTTGCTTTCACAGTGTTTTGGGTCATTGTCCATCCATACTGTGAAGCACCATCCAATCAACTTTGCTGCATTTGGCTGAATCTCAGCAGACAGTATATCCCTATACACTTCAGAATTCATCCAGCTGTTTCTGTCTTCAGTCACATCATCAAACACTAGTAACCTAGTGACATTGGAAGATACACATGTCCATGCATCACACTGCCTCCACCATGTTTTACAGAAGATGTGGTGTGCTTTGGATGATGAACTGTTCCAAGCCTTCTCCATACTTTCTTCTTCCCAGCATTCTGGTACAGGTTGATCTTGGTTCCATCTGTCCAAAGAATGCTGTTCCACAACAGGGCTGGCTTCTTTAGATGTTTCTTGACAAATTCTAATCTGGCCTTAGTGGTTTGCACCTTGTGGTGAACCCTCTGTATTCACTCTCAAAGTATTTTCTTTATGGTAGACTATGTGCATTTGGTCTTTACATGATGTGTGCAATATTTACTGTACCCTTGCCATCCGCCTCCATTCGGGCATCAGAACCTGACAGGGGCCACACCATGGAGCGTAGAAATCCACGGCCCAGATCTGCCCCTCAGCTCGACCTGCAACAGAAAACTGATCTGAGTCTTGCAGTAACTCAAAACACTTTTATTATATCTGACACTTCAGTAAAACAGCCATAGTCGTAGGTTCTATTTATTATCCCTCTGGCTTTGGGCTTGTTTTTCTGGAAAGTTGTTTACAAATAGGAGCAGTTGTAGAATGTGGTTTGAGGGCTTGTTGTGCTACAGACAGAGACAACAAAAAGTTTTCTTTACATATTATATGTGATTTGGAAGCCACTTGTTTTGTGCTTGTTTTCACAGATTGAGTTGCTATTTTATTTCTTTTTTTAACTTCTTGCACTGTGTATATGCTGTTTTTGCCCTATTTTATTATTTATTATTACTCTGACTGCCACTACCCCTTTACTGCTGTAATACTGTAAATTTCCCCACTGTGGGACTAATAAAGGATTATCTTATCTGGGAGACTGCCCAGCACTGAACCAGGGCAAGCTGGTGTCGGCTCCAGGGAGTGCATGGAAAAAAATACCCTTAAAAGAAACTGCTCACTCTCAGCTTTGTCTGAGCCCACAACACCATCAGGAAAGGCACAACAGCTGGAAAAATGTCACCTCCTCCTCCAGAAACCGCATCCTGATGTTGGCTGCTCTCAGCACCAAACAAGCAGTGGACAAAACTGTCAAGGAGCTCCACCGGCCCATCTGTCCATCTGCCCCTGGGAAGTCTCATTTTTAAACTAATTTATTCTCCTGGTAAGGGCAAAATATCAACTCTGATTTGTATGTAATCATACCACATTTCACACTGAGTATAAACAAATTACAACATGAGTGCAGCAGAACCACTTGTGGCTGAGTTTTCTGACAGCTGCACAATTCCAGAAATTTGGAAGAATAAATAGAAAACTGAATTCCAAAGCTCCGGTGTAGGACCATTTTGGATTGAAGCCAAACGAGCCAGGAGAGTCCAGTAATGTCAACGAGCCAGTAAGTGGCTTGTATTTGAAGGCAATTGTAATGAAAGCTGAAAAATTAATTACAAACATAACCATCACACTAAATTTTTCCAAGATGGAACAAAACTGTGCTCAGACAAGCAGAGCCCTCCATTTCCCCACAGTCTGGTATAAAAGGGCCTTTGATCAACAATGCAGACATAAACATGACAATGATAAATGAAAAATTTACTATTAAAATGTATTGTCTGGGAAAAAAAGTTATCTTTACAAGCTTAATTACAAGACTAAATTGTCATTAGATATGGCGTAGTAGGCTACAATGTGTCATTTTATAACATTTTGGGTTGGTGGGGTGCCACAGGACTTTTTTCAATGTAAGAAGGGTGCCGTGGCTCAAAAAAGGCTGTAAACACTGCTCTATAATATTTAAAGTGTGCTGATATGGTGACACAGCTGTCTGATCAGTGTCTGTGCTTTAGAATCTATCGCCTACAAGCTGTAACAATATATTGCACATAATTTAGGTACCTATTTATTAACTCCATTTTATATTTACTTATTTTTGTAGGATGTTACTTGGGTTCTAAATATTTTATTGGGTTTTAGACCTTTGAGTTTTTAACCTCTTTGACTAGTTTTTAATTTTTAATATGACTCTTCTCTCTTACCTCTGGTTTTTCTCTCATCTCTTTGTCTTTTTATACCCTGATTGATGGAGCCTTGAGTATTTTTATCATGTTTATAGTCAATTTCATGTGTGCCTGTGTTTGTGTCTATGTTGAATGTAATTTGTGGCTTATAAATATGGATGTCACCAGACTGCAAAACAAATCTACCTACGGGTACAAATAAAGTAACCTGAACCTGAACCTTGTTAAAGAAGCAATTTCTAGTCTACATCAGTTTTACCTTTAACTCTCTCTGTGAAGCTGGAAGGATCCAGGACCACCACAGACGGATTGACCAAATCCTGCAGGGACAGACAGAATATTTTTCTGAAACTCTACTTCTTTAGGTCTACTTCAAGAAAACAGAGAAGCTGAAATATGATAGTGTGGAAGAATGATGTGACAAGACATGAGAGCTGCCAGTTCAGAAATTTATTCCAAACTCCAACAACAAGACTAATTTCTGGCACCAAGGCACATGCATTTATATCTCCTCCTCCTCCCCCTTGGTGCATACATTTACATCTCCTGCCCCAGGTGCCAAGGCGCATACATTTACATCCCCTCACCTTGGCGCCAAGGCGCATACATTTACATCTCCTGCCCCAGGTACCAAGGCACATACATTTACACCTCCTGCCCCAGGCACATACAGTACCTTTACACCTCCTGCCCCCTCTCCTTACTCCCCAAGTCACTGAGTGAGAGTGGAACCTCCTGGTGGTCCACCACACAGCCCCCCCCCAAAAAAAACACCCTGAAGGGGCCTTAACAGTCCAGTACCTTGGGCTTGAGCAATCGCCCGTAATGGCTGTAATGTGGAGCAGCGGGGCCGACCGAGGGGCCTTCTGGTCAAGGTGGGGAGGGAAAAGACTCGGTCTCCGGCGAACAGTCCTCTGAAGGGGGAAAAGGTGGGGAGGGAAAAGGCTCGGTCTCCGGCCAACAGTCCTCTGAAGGGGAAAAAGGTGGGGAGGGAAAAGACTCGGTCTCCAGCGAACAGTCCTCTGAAGGGGGAAAAGGTGGGGAGGGAAAAGACTCGGTCTCCAGCGAACAGTCCTCTGAAGGGGGAAAAGGTGGGGAGGGAAAAGACTCTGTCTCCAGCGAACAGTCCTCTGAAGGGGGAAAAGGTGGGGAGGGAAAAGACTCGTCTCTGGCGAACAGTTCTCTGAAGAGGGAAAACAAACCTGTGAACCCACCACAGGCGGACATACATGCCAGGGAGCCTGGTCAGACACCACCTGCTCATCTGTCAACATATAAGCGGGCTTAAGTCTGTCTATACCAGTGGTTTCCCTGCGTCCCCCAAAATCCAACACAAAATGTTTCGCTCCTGTTTCCAAAACTCTGAAAGGGCCGTTGTCGGCATTGTGTCTGACGAACACAAACTCGGTGTTCGTCAGACACAGTGGCACAGTGGCATTCCGCAAGTGGCATTCCGGGGGCTAGTGTACAATGGTACACCAGCCCCCGGAATGCCACTTGCCTCTGCCCTAGGAAAAAGGCACGCGAACGAGTTGGTACCAGGCACGGGACCTTCCGGCAAAAATTCCCCCAGGATCCGCAACGGTTGACCAAAAACGAGCTCAGCCGGGGAAGCTGCCAGATCCTCTTTGGGCACGGAGCGCAATCCCAGTAGGACCCAAAGCAGGCGGTCGACCCAATTTGCGTTGGTCAATGAGGCTCTGAATGCAGCTTTAAGCAACCTGTGGAACCTCTTGCACAAACCATTAGCCTGCGGGTTGTATGCGGTGGTGTGGTGAACTTTGACCCCCAGGCTCTCGGCCATAGAGGACCAGAGTTCCGAAACGAACTGGGGGCCCCTGTCGGAGGTGATGTCCGATGGGGAACCGAAACGTGCAACCCAGGATGACAAAAAAGCACGGGCAACATCGGCAGATGTGGTGGAAACCAGCGGAACTGCATCTGGCCAACGCGTGGTGTCGTCCACTACCATCAAAAGGTGTGTGAAACCCTGCAATGGCGGAAGGGAGCCCACTAAGTCCACGTGGATGTGGTCGAACCTTCTGCTTGGAATCCGGAAAGGTTTGAGGGAGGTCTTGGTGTGCCTCTGAACCTTAGCCTGTTGGCACGCAACGCACGCAGCAGCCCACTCCTTCACATCCTTGTGTAAGCAGGGCCAAATGAATTTAGACCCCACCAGCTTAACCGAAGCCCACACGCCAGGGTGTGAGAGAGAGTGAACGGACTCAAAAACACGGCAGTGCCAAGAGCCCAGAACAAGCGGGTGGGGACGGCTGGTAGAGACGTTGCAAAGCAAGGGGGGCAACCCTCTTGTGCCACCCTGCTCTCCAGTTTAAGGCCTGTATCCGTGTCCCCCGGTTGGTCGTGACCATGGCGGAAAAATCAATACCCAAGTAGACTGGAGAGACCAGCACGTGACAAACAGTCGGCCACAATGTTGAGCTTACTGGCCACATGTTGAATGTTGGTAGTGAACTCCAATACTGCAGCTAGGTGACGTTGGTGCCGCGCCGACCATGGTTCCGAGATCTTGGACATCACGTAGGTTGGACATCACCACGTAGGCTTGTGGTCAACAAACGCGGTAAATGCGCAACCCTTGAGCCAAAACTGGAAGTGACGCGTGGTCAGGTAGAGGGCCAACAACTCTCTGTCGAAGGTACTATACTTATGCTCGTTATCGCACAGAGTACAGCTGAAAAAGGTGAGAGGTTTCCACGAACTGGAGATGTACTGTTCCACCACTGCTCCTACAGTGACATCAGACGCATCTGTAGTAAGCGCAATCCATGCCGACGGGGATGGGTGGGCCAGCAAAGCCGCATTGGTGAGCGCAGTTTTGGCGCCTGCAAAAGCCTGGGCCCGATCGGGGGCCCGTCGATGCTATCCATGGGTTTCTTCTTCTTGAGCGTGCCATACAGTTGTTGCAGCAGCTGGGCTGCCCGGGGAAGGAAACAGTTGTAAAAATTGACCAGTCCCAAAAATTCCTGCAGCGCACTCACAGTCTGCGGACGTGGGAAATCTGACACCGCCTGCACTTTATCCAGCAGCGGGATTGTGCCCTCAAATGAGATGCAGTCGCCCAGGAAATCGATCACCGGCAATTCGAACTGACACTTTGCTGGATTAACTATCAGTCCGTGTGCTTCCAGCCAACAGAAAACTTGTTTCAGATGGGAAAGGTGCTCCTCCTCAGATGCGCTAGCCACCACAATGTCATCTAGGTAGATGAACACGAACAGCAAGTTGTGGAGCACCACGTCCATCATCCTCTGACAAGTCTGAGCTGCGCCCTTCAGCCTGAATGGCATGCGAAGAAACTCAAAAAGGCCAAAAGGTGTTATCACTGCCGTTTTTGGAACATCTTCAGCGCGAACCGGGCCCTGGTGGTAACCGCGGACCAGATAGATCCACCTTCGAAAAGATGTACATTCCGGCCAGGTGCACCGAAAAATCTTGAATGTGCGAGATGGGGTAATGGTCATGCTCAGTGATGTTGTTCAAGTCACAGAAATCACCGCATGGCTGCTATGAACCATCGGACTTGGGCACCATGTGCAGCAGGAACGCCTAAGGGCTACTGGAGCGCCTAACAATCCCCAAGCATTTCAAGTTAGCAAACTCTTCCCACATGATGGCTAGCTTAGCTGTGTCCAGGCGGTACGGGCACGCGAAAACCGGCAGTTCCTTTGTAGTGATAAAATCTATAAATTTATGGAAAAGAGGAGTTGGAATTAATAAGTGTTCACTTCTTCCTTCTCCCTTTCGAACACTGTATACTGTTACTTTATTGCATTTGTCATTTGTGTTGTTTTTGTTTTACTTTTTTGTTCGAAATAAAGTATGTATCTATCTATCTATCTAAATGCTCAACCCCATGCTTCGTCAAAGTAGTAGAAAAGGTAGGCACCGTGAGCAGGGGAAAATCAGAAAGCAAACGTTGATACACATCCCCTGAGGCTAAAAAATTAGGATGTGTTAGTGGCCCAGCTCCCCAAGTCATACAAGGCAGTGAGGAAAAAAGACATAGCATCCACCAAACGTCTATTAGCAACATCTACAAGGAGACCATAAGCACACAGAAAATCAGCACCTAAGACAGGAACCGAGCAGGCAGCTACCACAAAGTCCCACTTGTAGTTGCATTCATGAAAACACACAGTCACTGACCTTTCTCCAAAAGTCTTTTGATAGGGGAGCCATTAGCGGCAGTTAATGATGGACCACAGCCTTCAGCCAGCCTATCAGCGCCGACTGGCAAAATAAGACTCTTCTGGGAATGAGTTGACCAAAAACCGTCTCCCGGAATGCGTGTCCTTGAGGAAAAGCAGCTTCTCCCTGTTGCCAGCAGTCGCAGCTGCTCCTGACCGCTGGCTGGCCCGTTTCCCAGACTCTTGAAATGGCATGGTGGGAGACAACGCTGCGCGTCAGTGCCAAAACACTGATGGTAGAAACACACCATCCCGTTCTGGCATCTCCGAGTGGCTGTTCCGGCCACAACCTTTAGCTCCGCAACCTCACTGGACTCCGCCGAAGATCCCGGTGTCACCGCCTGGAAGCAGAAACTCCTATTCGCCAGGATAATGCGGTCTGCTTCTTCCGCCAGCATGCTGTAGTCCCTGGCAGTCAGCAGCGGTGAGCTGGCCAAAATTGTCTGTGCCGAAACCGACAGTTTCCTCAAGAAGAGATGGGCGAAGAGAAAAGATCTGTCATCTGTGCCCAGCAAAGCCAGCATACTTTCCATTAACTCCACAGCCAAGCTGTCTCCTAACCCAGAGTGGGAGAGGAGCTTCTCTGCTCTCTCCCCATCGGAGAGGGTGTAACGCTGCAACAGCAGCTGTTTGAGAGCGGTGTATTTCCCCCGGGGTGGGGGATCTTGGAGCAGGCTCATGGCGTGCTGAGTGGAGCATGGGTCTAGCGAAGCCACCACGTAATGGTATCTCGTGTCGTCTGCAGAAATTCCACAGAGAGCAAACTGAGCTTCCACGTGGATGAACCAGGCAGCCAGGTCAGGAAACCAGAAGTCCGGGAGCTTGATCACCACGGCAAATGAGGCTGGGGTCTCGGGGGGGAAAACCCTAGTGTGGGTGTTCCCATAAGAGGAGCTTGCTTCACCTTCCAGCCTGAGCATTTTCACGTCGTAGGTCACCAGTGTGGAGGAATGATGTGATGAGACAAGAGAGCTGCCAGTTCAGAACTTTACTCAACTCCAACAACAAGACTAACTTCTGGCGCCAAGGCGCATACATTTATATCTCCTCCTCCTCCCCCTTGGTGCATACATTTACATCGCCTGCCCCAGGTGCCAAGGCACATACATTTACATCCCCTCATCTTGACACCAAGGCGCATACATTTACATCTCCTGCCCCAGGTGCCAAGGCGCATGCATTTACATCTCCTGCCCCAGGTGCCGAGGCGCATACCTTTACACCTCCTGCCCCCTCCCCCCACTCCCTAAGTCAATGGGTGAGAGTGGAACCTCCTGGTAGTCCACCACAATATATACAATAATATGCCATCACAATACGAATATGGTTTCAAAAACAATCATCTTACAATTTCTAAAAGGGACATACTCTATGATGAAAATTTTTGTTTTTCAGTGCTTTTGGACAGCGATTTTGGTATCTGGAGTGGCTACTAATGGAAAACCCTAGGAAAAAAAAAACCAATCTGTTTACCTTGTTAGGGTCTGCATTGGTTTTCCTCAGAGCTGTCTAATGAGCAGTTCAAAGGTTTCTCTGGTTGTGATGTGAGAGCTTGGAATGATACCATCCTCCAAGGTTAATTTCCACCCGATTTAATCATGGTGGGATTATCTTAGCGCAACGACCGTGGTTTTTATGGCTATCCCCTATATCCCCTATATATGTAGTCACCCCAGAGATTTCTGCGGTGACTACAGCTCCTGACCAGTTAGAGTGATGATATAGAGTAAAGTACGTGGCAGTAATGCACCTGTAAGCTGGTTGCCAACTGTCCATCAAATCTAAAAGAAAAAGAAGAAGAAGATATCCACGCTCCTAGCTAGTTTGCCATTAATCTACAGTCATTAATAAATTTCATGTTATTCTGGCTTATTTTGTTATATTTTGACGAGATTGTTAAGAGCTGGCCAAGCGGTGCAACCTCAGTTTTTAAGACTTCTATATATACATAATATAGTCACCCAAGCAGACATACATGTTCCTAGCTGATTCATTACCACATTCGATTATCTCCCCTCCTAGTGTTACTGTTTCTTTTCTCTTTTCTCTATATATTTTGGCTAGAATGATGCAGAAATCACATCAGAAGCTAGTCTAGCTAGCACTTGTAATTCCCCTTGACTTAACTCACCCACTCCATCCAATATCCATGATCCCACCCATATAATCCACTAACATTTGACTATATATCTTACTCCTAGATGTTATTTTAGCTCATTTTAATATAGTTTCTGGCCAGGATGGCTATTTCACTAGCGGTGGTTAGCCACAGTTAGCCATTCAGTCATTCTGTGCTGATTACACCCCAAGAACTAGTCATCAAAAACTGGAACCACACTCCCTTGTTACACATAATATTTATTTGGGCTTTAACACTCCCACATTCAGCCAATTTTATGTTTGTTCGCTCACATATCATTCCTGTGAGCTCCAGTTCTCCCACATAAGGAGCTAGCCAGGTAACAGTAGCAAAGTTATCTTGTCTCAACCAGACATCTCAGAAGTGAGGTGAACTGGGGTTCATTAGCATTTAAATAAGCATGCACTGAAACAGGTCATTATTTTAGAAGGGTGTTTCATCTGGGTGGTGCTAGTGCCAGCATTTAAACCCTGAAGTGTTCTGACCAAAGCATGTAATAGTCATTCACTTAAAACACCTGCAGAAAAACTGTTTAAAAATGTAGGAAAAGGAGTATATTAGGTCAGATTTAAAAGGCATCAATCATGACAGGGAGTAATGACTTCTTAAATAGTACCTGTATGAATTCCAGGATGCCGTCAGCTGAATGATGTCCCTCATACTCATGAACAGAAGAGCCGTTAAAGATCACCGTGGTGGGATAAGTCTGAATATTATACTGAGACAAAGACAAGAGATAATAACTATCCTCTTTGTGACACAGGCTATTGTATAATGCTCAGTTACTGTTACAGTCCACAGTGTATGTTTACCTGAGAGCAGAGGCTGTGGTGGATGGTACAGTCCAGAGTGCCGAACTTCATCCGTCCAGCCAACTGGATCGAAGCTTTCCTCAACTCCGGCAGCAGAGCTCGACATGGAGGACACCACTGCACACAGAAATCAAGGTTTTACTCAGCTAATGCAGGGGTCGGCAACCTGTATTACACAAAGAGCTACTGAGAGTGATTTTTGTATTAAAAAATCTACATGGAGCCACAGAAATATCTCAGCATAAAAACCGAGATAAAACAGCAGAATTATAACTACAATCTGGCCTGACAAGATCAGGATTAAGAAGTTTTTTCCTATCAATTTGCAGCTTTTTTTTAATTGTAAATTTGTTACCTTTTTCTCACAAAATTGCAACTTTTTCTGGTAATTTTTTGATTATTTGCAAAGAGCAAGTGGTATTTTTCTTGCTAAATTGTGTGGGTTTTGTTCCTAATTAAACTGTAATGATTTTCCCTAAAATGTGTTACATTTTTGGCATGTGTATTGAGTTTTTCCTACATGTAGCATATTTTTCTTATCAAATTTAAAAGCTTTATCAAGTAAAATGGAAGACTTTCCATTTAAATTTGTGAGATTTTTCCCAATAAAGTCATAAGCTCTTTTTGTAAATTTTTATTTTTATTTTTTTTTTTGCATAACCTTCTGCTTTTCTAATAAGACTGTCTTATCCGGTTGTTACCTTTTTCAGGTAAAAATGCTGCCTTTTTCAGACAAATTTGCAAACATTTTCGAAAAATAAAAAATTAGGTTTTTCTGGTAAATTTTAGATTATTTTTATTGCCAATTTGTGTTTTTTTTCCCTCAAACCATTTTCCCTAAATTTTGAGTATTTTTGGCACAAATTTTAAGCTATTCTCATAAATTTATATTTTTCTTTGTAAATTTATTACCTTTCACGGGGAAAACTGCAAGATTTCTTATATAAATTTATTACATTACTCTCATAAAACTCCAATTTTTTCCAGCAAATTTGTGATATTTTCCAAAATTTTGTATGTATGCTTTCCTCAGAAAACTCCAATTTTCCCCCTAAATTTGTGAGATTTTTTTTGCATAATTTTTCAGGATTTCTCATTTTCTGCTCTTTTAGAATATTTTTCTGAAACCCTTTTTCTTGTAAATTTATTGCTTCTTGTAAATTTATGAGTTTTTTTCCTCAAGGCTTCAGAGAGCCACTATCTATGGGCAGAAGAGCCACAGGTTGCAGATTGCTTAGCCAATGTCTCAAATAAGATGAAGAACAGGAAACCAATGTCTTTAGGTACTGTAAGCATAGAGACTAGTGCTGTAGTCAAGACCACACTTAGTGGTGACAAAATTAAACCTGGAAATGACTTTATTGGTCAATTAAGGAGGAAGATTCCTTTGCAATCATACTAATTATGTGGACAAATAAGTCCTGGTCTCAAATGATCTTGATTTACAATTCCAAAACTGCTTTGCCCAAGACCAAGATGAGACTGAGACCTTGTAAATGTGGTTTCAAGACCAAGACCAATCTTGAGTGCTACAACACTAATGGAGTCACTGAGCTATAGAAAGTTACACTGTTACAACGGTGTTCTTTTGAAAACTTTTTCCCCCAGCCTCGTAAATTTGTAACATTTCCCCCCAGTTTCATAAATTTAACACTCTTTTCTTCTAGCTTTGTAAAGTTGACATTTTTTTTCTTCATCTCATGCTTTTGCTACTTTTGTCAACCCTCTTATAAACTTGCAACATTTTTCTTTCTGCTAATTTTTAATTAATGTACAATACTTAAAACAAAAAAGCAGATTGAATTTGGTATCACACTCCAGATGTAGTGAACGAATATTCACATTTTTAAAATATCCAGAAAACACATTCTTTTTATGCCACATAATACAGTGCTGTGAAAAAGTATTTGCCCCTTTCCTGATTTCTTATATTTTTGCATATTTGTCACACTTAAACATTTCAGATCAGCAAACAAATTTTAATATTAGACAAAGATAACACGAGTAAATACAAAATGCAGATTTTAAAATTCAGGCTCAGGTTACTTTATTTGTACCCATAGGTAGATTTGTTTTGCAGTCACGTGTCATCCATATTTACAAAACACAATTACATTCAACATGAACACAAACACAGGCACACATGAGGCTGACTATAAACACGATAAAAGTACTCGAGGCTCCACCAATCAGGATATAATACAAAAAAAAGAGATAACATAAAAGGATCATAGTAAAAAAGTTAAAAGCTAAATCAAAGAGATTAAAAACTCAACAAAAGTCTAAAACCCAATAAAAGATTTAAAACCCAAATAAAAAACCTACAGAAATAAATAAATATAAAATAAAATTCATGAATAGGTAACTAAATTATGTGCAATATATTGCTGCATCTTGTTCAACTCTTTGACAGCAGCAGGAACAAAGCTGTTTTTGTAGCGCTGGGTTTTGCTTTTTGGGACAACAAACCTCCGTCTGGAGGGAAGAAGCTGAAAGTGGCAGTGCAAAGGGTGGGAGTCATCATTTAAAATGGAGGTAGCAATCCTCTGTACCTGTCTGGTGTACAGGGATGTCAGGCTCAGCTGTGACTCACCAAGCAAACGACTGGACCATCTAACTACCTGGTCTAAGGATTTCCTCTGTTTCAGTTTTATCTGACCAAACCATGACACTAAAGAAAAGGATAAAACAGATTCAATAAAAGCCCGATAAAACATTGTCATTATGGTTCAGTCAATATGAAAGTGTGCAAGTTTCCTTAAACAATGCAAATGTTGCTGATCCTTTTTGCACAGCCTTTCACAGTTCTCTTCAAAGTTTAAATTACTATCAATAATCGTCCCAAGATATTTGTAAGATTGCACATATTCAGTGGTCTGGCCTTTTAGTACAGCAACTTTGTGCCTGGGAGAGAGGGAGGGAGGGAGAGAGAAATTGTCTGTCCCAGTCGGTGACAGAAATTCTTCTTCGACACAGCTACAATATAACACATTCAGCACTCTCAAACACATGTTCAAACTTACAGGATAAAAACAGTTTTAAAAAGGAAATATGGTTAAAAAGGAAACAGCAAATAAAATCATGTGGCAGAAAATATTAATAACTATTAAAAATTAATAGTGATTAAAAGATAAATACAGATAACTAATATTGATAGTAAACTGAAGTATGATAACTACTTGATTTTGTTCAGGATTGTTACTGCAGAAGGAATAAATGATTTCTTGTAAATGTTTTTATGGGCCAGTGGAACTTTATATCGTCTGCCCGATGGCAGTAATTGAAAAGAGTGATGAAGGGGGTCAGATGAGTCCTCTGTGATCAGGGTGGCTTTCCTGATCACAGAGCGCTGATACAGTTCAGACAATGGTGTCTGTGGTGAGCCAATGATTTTACTAGCCTAGGAATCCTCACACCAGTGAACAAAATCATCAACTACTGGGCCGTGGCCACTCTCACCATCCTGGAGGAGACTGACAATAACTGAGTCATCAGCATACTTTATAATGCGTCTATTGCCATGCCTGCTCTGACACATGTTTGTGTACAGGATGAAGAGGAGAGATGATAACACACACCCCTGAGGAGAGCCAGTAGAAGAACACTATTGATGATGATTTCATTTATTAAGGGAAAAAAGCTATCCAAAACTACCTGGCCTTTTTGTGAAAAAGTAATGCCCCCCCCTCAGTTGTATCAAGAATTAATTGATTAATCACATTTTTTGGAAAGCTGCGTTCAATTTCAGTAGACACACCCAGGCCTGATTACTGCCAGACCTGTTGAATCAAGAAATCACTTAAATAGAACCTGTCTGACAAAGTGAAGTAGGCTAAAAGATCTCAAAAAGCAACACATTATGCCAGCCATCCATCCATCCATCCATCCATCTTCTATCGCTTTTCCGGAGGTCCAGGTCACGGAGGCAGCAGTTCAAGCAGAGAAGCCCAGACTTCCCTCTCCCCAGCCACCTGCTCCAGCACTTCAGAGAGGATACCAAGGTGTTCCCAGACCAGCTGGGAGACATAGTCTCTCCACCGAGTCCTGGGTCTACCCCAGGGTCTCCTCCCAGTGGGATGTGCCCGAAACACTTCAAGTGGGAGGCATCCAGGAAGCATCCTAATCAGATGCCCATACCACCTCAACTGACTCCTTTCAACACATTATGCCACAATTGAAATTCAAGAACAGATGAGACACAAAAACCCAGAAGAACATCTAAATAACTGCAGGTCTCACTTTGGACATTGGTCCATGATTCAACAATAAGAAAGAGACTGGGCAAAAATAGCATCCATGGGAGAGTTCTAAGGTGAAAATCACTGCTGACCAAAAAGAACACAAAAACACACAGACTCGTCTCACATTTGCCTGATGATCCCCAAGACTTTTGGGAAAATATTCTGTGGACCGCCGAGACAAAAGCTGAACTTTTTGGAAAGCGTGCGTCCCATTACATCTGGCGTAAAACTAACAGCATTTCATAAAAAGAACATCATACCAACGGTCAAACATGGTGGTGGTAGTGTGCTGGTCTGGGGCTGCTTTGCTGCTTCAGGATTTAGACGACTTCCTGTAATTGATGAAACCATGAATTCTGCTCTCTACCAGAAAATCCTGAGAATGTCCAACCATCAGTTCGTGACCTCAAGCTCAAGTTCTCCAATGTGGCTGAATTAAAACAGTTCTGCAAAAGACTCATTGCCAGTTATCGCAAACACTTGATTGCAGTTGTTTCTGCTGAGGGTGGAACAGCCAGTTATTAGGTTTAGGGGGCAATTACTTTTTCACATAGGGCCAGGTAAGTTTGGATAGCTTTTTTCCCCTTAATATATGAAATCATCATTTAAAAACTGCATTTTATATTTACTCAAGTTATCTTTGTCTAATATCAAAATTTGTTTGATGATCTGTAACATTTAAGTGTGACAAATATGCAAAAATATAAGAAATCAGGAAGGGGCAAATACTTTTTCACAGCACTGTCCATAAACTGAAATGTTTATTTCTTCCTTTGCGTCTCACATGCCTGACAGTTATCTATATCAGGAGAATGTGCTCAGCTCAAAACGAGCCGTCACGTTATCTACAGCTGCCACTGCGGTCTGGTAACGTGTCACATTACTGTCTGCGTCACTCGTATTATTTGTGTTGTAGGTGCAGCAGCATCACCAACCCTCTATATAAACACTGTATGAAATATAAAACCATCAAACCTGTAAAGACGTGGTCATTCTGCCTCTACCATAACATGATACCGTCCCCAAGGACACATAAGATAAGATAAGCCTTTATTAGTCCCACAACGGGGAAATTCCAGGATTGCAACAGCACAGGGATAGCAACACTCAGAGCAACAATCAGAAGGCAAAAAAAAAAAACAAAAAAAAAACAAGCAAGCAAGAGCAGCTAATATACATATGTACATATTACTATAAAATATATATATATACACACACACACACACACACAGACACACAGTGCAGAGCATTGTAGCTGGATGGAATAAATATATGAATATATGAACACACAGTGCAGAGCATTGTAGCTAGATGGAATAAATATGTAAATATATAAACACCCACAGTACGGAGCATTGCAGCTAGGTGGAATAAATATGCAAGTATATAAACACACACAGTGCGGAGCAATGTAGCTAGATGGAATAATATGTAGATATATAAAAACACAGTGCGGAGCATTGTAGCTAGATGGAATAAATATATAGATATATAAATATAAACACACCCAGTGCTGAGCATTGTAGCTAGATGGAATAAATATATAGATATATAAATATAAACACACCCAGTGCAGAGCATTGTAGCTAGATGGAATAAATATGTAAATATATAAACACACACAGTGCAGAGCATTGTTGCTAGGTGGGATGAAACAGCATAACCGTCTATTTAGTTATCCTACATGGTATGATTATGTGCCCATACATATTCTCACCCTCCATAGCGACCGGTATGTTCCTAGTTGTATGCCGGAGAGGACCATTGTGTAAGTCTATTGCATCTTTTGCATTCAAAAAAACTATTAGTTTGTTACGTCTTTTTGCTATCTCTGCGAGCAGCCCTGCTTAGGTTGTACAGTCTGACAGCCGTTGGTAGGAAGGACCTACGAAACCTCTCGGTTGTGCACCTGGGATGATGTAGTCTGCTGCTAAATGAGCTCCTCAGTGCATCCAGTATGTCCTGCATAGGGTGGAACTCAGACTCCAGCAGAGATGACAGTTTAGCCACCGTCCTTCTCTCTCCTATCTCCTCCATCGGATCAAGGCGTTGCCCCAGGACAGAGCTAGCTTTCTTAATCAGTTTGTTCAGTCTCTTCCTATCGGCTACAGTAATGCCACTGCCCCAGCAGACCACTCCAAAAGTGATGGCTGATGCCACCACCGTGTCATAGAATGACTTCAGCAGCGCCCCTTGTACACCAAAAGACCTGAGTCTCCTCAGCAGGAACAGCCTGCGCTGTCCCTTCTTGTAGAGTGCGTCAGTATTGTGTGACCAGTCTAGTTTATTGTTCAGATGAATACCCAGGTACTTGTAGGATGTCACCATCTCGATGTCTGTTCCCTGTATATTTACTGGTGCTGTGAGGGGCTGCCCATGCCTGCGGCAGTCCACCACCAGCTCCTTAGTTTTCCTCGCGTTGATCTGGAGGCAGTTCCGATGGCACCAGTCCACAAAGTCCTGGATAAGCCCTCTGTACTCAGCTTCATCTCCGCTGGAGATGAGACCAACGATCGCAGAGTCATCAGAGAACTTCTGTAGATGGCAATGTGTTGTGTTGTGTGAGAAGTCCGCAGTATAAAGAGTGAACAGGAAGGGAGCCAGCACTGTTCCCTGGGGGGCCCCCGTGCTACTGATGATCGTGTCGGAAACACAGTCCCGGGTTCTCACAAACTGAGGCCGGTTCGTGAGGTAGTCCAGGATCCATGATGTCAGGTGCTGGTCCACCCCTGCGCGCAGCAGCTTGTCCTTCAGGATCATCGGTTGGATGGTGTTGAAAGCACTGGAGAAGTCAAAGAACATGATCCTCACCATATTCCCGGGCTTCTCCAGGTGGGACAGAGAACGGTGAAGGAGGAAGATCACCGCATCCTCCACCCCAATGCCATGCTGGTAGGCGAACTGGAGTGGATCCATCGCTGGTTCCACCAGGGGGCGGAGATGAGCAAGGAGCAGTCTCTCCAGGGTCTTCATCAAGTGGGACGTCAAGGCCACCGGTCTGAAGCTGTTCAGGTCTTTGGGGTGGGAAGTTTTTGGTACAGGTACCACACAAGATGTTTTCCACAGCTGTGGTACCCTCCCCAGTTTCAGGCTCATGTTGAAGATATACGTCACAATCCCACACAGCTGGTCTGCACAGGACTTGAGGAGCTTTGCGCTGATGCCGTCCGGTCCCGACGCCTTCCTCGCCTTGATCTTCCTCAGCTCCGTCCTCACCTGGGTCTTGGTCAGGGTCAGGATGGGGGGCTGTGTGTTGGGAGTGGGGGGGGGTGTCGGTGGAGTGGGGAGTGGGCAGCAGGACTTGATTTCTTAGTGGCAGCAGTGGTTGTTGTGCAGACAGGGGGGGGGGGGGGGGGGGGCGGTTGGTCAAATCTATTGAAAAACAGATTCAGGTTGTTCGCCCACTCCCTGCCCCCCGTGGCCTGGGGGGAGGTATTCTGGAGCCCCGAGATGGTTTTGAGGTTTCTCCAGACCCCGCTGATGTCGCTCTGTTGCAGCTTGTCCTCCATCTTCTTCCTGAAGCTGTCCTTGCCTTCTCTGATCTTTCTCCTCAGCTCCCTCTGTACGGACTTCAGCATCTCCCTGTTCCCCGACCTGAAGATCCTCTTCTTCTCTCTCAGAAGTGTTTTTATCTCAGGGTTGATCCAGGGTTTGTTGTTTGAGTGACGCCGTATGGTCTTGGTGGGAACGGATTTGTCCACACAGAAGCTGAGGTAGCCCGTAAAGGTGTGAATGAGGCCATCGATGTCCTCACCATGTGGATCGCAGAGCTGCTTCCAGGCAGTGGCTTCAAAACAGTCCTTTAGAGTGTCCATTGTCTCCTCAGACCATAACTCCACAGTGTGCATGGCCGGAGGTTGTCTGTGCACTAGGGGTTTGTACACCGGCCGGAGATGAACCAAGTTGTGATCCGATCTCCCAAGTGGGGGGAGTTGTGATGAGGTGTACGCCTCCTTAGTGTTTGCGTAGAACAAATCCAGTGTTTTATTGTCTCTAGTGTGGCATGTGACATACTGGGTGAAAGTGGGCAGAATGGGAGACAGTGAAACGTGGTTGAAATCGCCTGAGATGAGGAGAAGAGCATCTGGGTGTTCTGTCTGCAGCCTGCTGGTTACTGAATGGATGACGTCACGCGCTGTCCCAGCGTTCGCCGTCGGATTTGCATAAACAACAATGCAGATCACGTGTGAGTGTTCTCTCGGGAGATATGTAGGCCTCATGCTAACAGCTAGCAACTCAATGTCTTTGCTGCAGTGTCGTTGTTTAACAGTGATATGTCCCGGTCTACACCAGTTGTTGTTAACATACATTATCACTCCACCGCCCCTAGTTTTGCCACTCTCTGGTGTTCGGTCAGCTCGTATCATGTGAAAACCCTCCAGCTCAATGTTAGCATCTGCTGCTAGTTCAGTTAGCCACGTCTCAGTAAACAAAAGGAGAGAGCACTCCCGGTAAGTGCTATCATAACGGGAGATAGCCGCTAGCTCATCTAACTTTCCCAGTATCGACCGTACATTTCCCATGACAACAGATGGAAGGGAGGGTCTGTACCTTATATTTTTTGTCCTCCGCCTTACTCCAGCCCGGCAGCCGCGGCGTTTTTGCCTCAGTTCTCTCGGTATGTCGAGTTTTTCCAGTGGGACCGGGTGGCGGTTAAATGCTAGCAGCTCTTCCCTGTTGTATCGAATCCTGCTATAAACAGTGGCTCCGTCCACCGGCTCAGGAGACATTTGGGACGATCTGTGTGTCCGTGATATAAGTGGGGTTTAAAAAAAAAAAAAAAAAAAAAAAAAAAGTGATCAAAAGAGAGAGGAAGGGAAAAAAAAAAAACTCGGAATCGAGCCGCTGTTGCAAAAGGCAGCCGACTGGTGTGGCGCCGATACATCAGCACAGAAATCAACAAATATGGTTTTAATCTGCATTTTAACCGACTATTAGTAGCTATGTGGACACTGTATTGATATTATAGGCTGTCACGAATACTAGTTTGGGGGCTCCAAATATTAGAGGAGCGATTCCAGAGTGGTTTCTCTTCTTCTCAGTGGACTACATCAGTATCAATGTTTTGCAGGAATGTGACTTTTCTTAAAAATGTGGAACTTTTTTGTGCAAGTCTGCAGCAATTTTCTTATGATGTTTCTCCTCACAAATGTCCAGCTTTTTTTGCATGTTTTTACATTTAAATATGCATTTTTCCCTTGTAATGTTATTCATTTTTTTCTTAAATGCATTGCTTTTCCTTGTAATTTATAACTTTTTCTTATAAATTTGCAATATTTATCATGGAAATTGATTTTTTTTTCTTTTATACTTGTGGCTACTCTTACTTGTACTCAAGTATCTAAAATCATGATGTATCACCACTATTACAGAAGGTGTCTACTACTACAGAAGGTGTCAGTGAAGAAATGTTGTCATAAAAACTCACTAAAATACACACACACACACACACACACATACACACACTTCAAGTCATTTATTTATTACAAACCGGGGCAAAGAAATCCACCAGCCAGGGCTCCTTCCTGTCTGAGGGAAAGTTATCAGGCCTCAGAGTGGTCACATGGGCACGAACGCTGTCACGGGCAAAACCCACGATGTTGTACAACACGTCTTTACCTGGACAGAGACACACAAATGTTAGAATAAACTCAGTCTTGAAACACAAAACCTCAGGAAAGAACCATGCAAGCTAGCAAATTTGTAAGCAAACATGACATGATGACTTTAAATCAGAGGTGTCAAATTCAACTTTACTGAGGGCTGACAAGAAGGTGGTAGTGAATAAAGTCAGAAGCCGGGTATTCATTTTTATTATTGCTCTCGTTTTTTTAAGCTGAAACATATTGCAATTTAAATTTTAATGTGTGAAATGCATGTTTGCAGAAAACAGTTTCAAATTTACGAAAGGGAGGAAAAAGTAATTTACAAAGTTAGGAAAAAGTTGCAAATTTATGAGAGTGGGGTTAAAAAAGTCACAATGAATTTACAATGGGTCAAAATACTGCAAATTTACCAACAAAAAAGGTTTAAAAAAAAAGTTGCGTATTTTGGAAATGGGTGAAAGTTGCAAATTCACAAGAACATTTTGAAATAACCGACAAATTGCACACCAATACTTAACGTCAGATCAAAATACAGGTGATCAGGTTTGCTGAAAAAGAAATCACAGCAGAAAAAGTCCAGTTGTGACACTGACCGTGGTGGATCTCAAAGTCGTTGACTCCCAGGCCTTTAAAGACGGCCACACAGGGTTTGTGGATGTACAGAGAATGACACAACTCTGCATCTGCTATACAGTCAACTCTGCCAACCTGAAAACACACACAGTCAGTACATTTAAAACTAGAAAAGCACTCGGAGAGCGCAGACCTCCGCCAAGCGCCACAGTTCTCCCCATACAGTGTTTGTGTGTATGTTTTCAGATTCCTTGACCATGACAACATATGACTAGCAAGTGGATTCATAATGATAGGATTAGTGGTTCAGTAGTAAAAGCATTACCTCCTTGGCGGAGGTAATAAACTGAAGTGTTGGTGTTGTGTCCATCTCCTTTATGTGCAAAGTCCCAGGCTGCGAGCGTTTTCATAGATCACTGAAAGCAGCACTCAGGGCTTCACTGACAGATGCAAATTGGGTAGACAGGTTGGCATGGGTTTTATTGGGTTTGCGCTCCGCGGAAAAAAAGAGGATTTGGAAGCTTCCCCAGCAGAGAGCTGGTTTTTGCGCAGCCCCTATGGCTGGCCGGGGAATTTCTGCCAAATAATCCGGCGGCGGACAGCTGCCCGTCTGAGCTTTTGCAGCGTCACGCAAACACAGGCACGCTAGCGGGCCCTGGCTACCACAGTTTTCCGCGTGCTTTTGTGCCTAAAACTTTGAAGAAGGCGGAGTTTGTGTTCGTCAGACACGACAACCAGCGCCCTCTATTGCCCCTGCACACATGTTGAAAATGGCCGTATCTCACAATGTTAAATAATCCTTTAAAAAATTCCTGTATCCAGACGGTGATCCGGATCATCCCCAAAATTTAATCAGTTCTTCCTTGTACCATTTCCAACAACGCCTGAAAGTTTCATCAAAATCCGTCCAAAACTTTTTGAGTTATCTTGCTAACCAACAGACAAACAAACAGACAAACAGACAAATGCTGGCAAAAACATAACCTCCTCCTGGCCTTCGGCCTGGCGGAGGTAACTACACAGTTATGCTGAGCTACAGTTACAGTGTGACAAGGAGATCATTGAATTAAACTACTGTCTTTGTCCCAGTAAACAAACACAGAAGGGAATCAATTATTTCTTCTTCTTCTTCTTTAGGGGCCGCCACAGCAGATCATCTGCCTTCATCTCACCCTATGCCTTGCATCTTCCTCTGTAACACCAACCCTCTCCATGTCCTCCTTCTCTACATCCATGAATTTTCTCTGTGGTCTTCCTCTTTTCCTCCTATCTGGCAGCTCCATCTTCAACATCCTTTGTCCAATATATCCACTGTCCCTCCTCTGCACATGTCCAAACCATCTCAGCCTTGCTTCTCTTACTTTGTCTCCAAACCGCTCAACCTAAGCTGTCCCTCTGATATACTCATATCTAATCCTGCCCCTCCTAGTCACTCCCAATGAGAATCTTAGCATCTTTAACTCTGCCACCTCCAACTCCACCTCCCATCTGGGCAGCACGGTGGTGCAGTGGTTAGCACTGTTGCCTAACAGCTAGAAGGTTCCAGGTTCGAATCCCCAGGCTGGCAGGGGTAGGAACCTTTCTGTGTGGAGTTTCCATGTTCTCTCTGTGCTGCGTCGGTTTACTCCGGGGTCTCCGGTTTCCTCCCACAATCCAAAGACACGCACGTTAGGTTAATTGGTTGTTCTAAATTGCCCCTAGATAGCCATCTCCTATAGGCCCTTAGAATAGAGGGTTAGTACTAGTGAAGTGCTTTGAGTGGTCTTTAAGACTAGAAAAGCGCTATATAAGTTCAGGTTCTTATCCCTTATCCTTATCTTTCTGCCAGTACCACCACCTCCAAACCATACATCATAGCAGGCCTCAGTATCGTTCGTCTTCAACTGCTTAATCCCTTTTGGGTTGTGGGGGACTGATCCCAGCATCTCTGGGCAAGAGGCAGGATACACCCTGGACAGATTGCCAGTCCATCGCACAAGTCTCACTACCATCTTGTAAATATTCCCTTTCCCTCTAGCTGCTAGCCTTCTATCACATATCACCCCTGAAACTCATCGCCACCTACTCCATCCTGCCTGCACTCTCTTCTTTCACCTCTCTTGTGCATTTTCCATTGCTTTAGATGGTTGACCCCAGGTACTTAAACTCATCTGCCTTCACTAGCTCTACTCTTTGCATCTTCAACGTTACACCTGCCTCCCTCTCATTATCACTCATGTATTCTGTTTTGCTTCTACTGACTTTCATTCCTCTCCAGAGCATACCTCCACCTCTCCAGGTTCTCTTAAAGGTCTGATGACACGTTTTTGACTTCATCTAATTTTTCAACACATAATACAATATGACAAAATAGGTTGGTCTGTGCAGTTCTAAGTCAAACAGGCTTTTTTTCACGCAAATATCCAACGTTTTCATGAGCGCCACGTCACCAATTGCGTCAGTGGCTGGAAAACCCCATGGCCATGTTGTAACGTCATCAACAGAACACAGCGCTTGGCTGCCCATTGTACACATAGGATGGAAGCAGTAGAAAACATCGATGATGGTTCCAGCACATGTAGTCTGGAATTGGTTTGTGTTGTCCAATCTTCAGACAATTATAGTTCCGAAGAATGGGATGACAATGAAGAATCTGGGGGCATCAGACTGTATAGGTTTGAGCTGTGCAAAGCGGGCATTGTGCCAAGTGAGTCAGACTCAGAGAGTGACAGTGGTGAGGCACACATGGCCGGCGCAGCAGCAGCGACAAACACATGGCAGGGGAACACCGAGTGGTATGCTTTGGTTACAGATATTGCAACAAATTATTTGTTCATAAATATAATTTATTTAAACCCGATTTTTCAATATAGCATAGCAGTGTATTCTCTGTGGCTCAGGCATCGGGTTTATTACGGATTATCTTTATGTATTTATGTACTACGTATTATCTGGTGAATCCTGCGAGTAAATCCATTCATCATGACCCTCTGTGCGCTCTTACACAGAGCACAGAGAGGGAGGATGAGATAACGAGGATTTACGTGCAGGGTTCACCACAGCATATTCAGAAAGACAGACAATTCCCAAAAAGGTGAAGACGTACAAAAAACACAAACACACTTACTGATGGCGTTCGGGGGCCGGCATCACCAAGCAAACGAATGAGAGGAGACGTGTTAGCCACAGGTGCGCCCCAGAGCCGACATCGCTTCAAGGACGCACAAGAACCACGGCAAACATGGAGTGACTAACATGTCGTCAGAGTACTGAAAATAATGGTAGACTAACAGCACAGATGGCAATACTATGGACCAGCAGTGCGTGACTGGCAAACGGCCGCTAAGTACACGTACTGGTGGTGATGGTGTGATGAGAAGCACCTGGGCGAGGACCGGGAAACCTGATCAGCGGGATTTTTAATCAGCTGGTGATAATGATAGAGGGGGCGTGGCCGGACCGGCGAGCGTCAGCATGCGATCACAGAAAGTAGGTCAAAGCTGCACGTAAATCCATTAATCCTTCCCTTCCTCGTGCGCTCCTCCTGCGTAAAAGAGCACGAGGAGGCTTATGACAGCTGTAGCTGAAGCGTGTGATGTGGTCTCTCACGGCCTGCTGTTTATCTAAGCCTGCAACACAACGCGAAGGCATAGCCGTAAAATTAAAACAAGAAACCAGAGAAACCGTGAGCTACAAAGCTGCTGTCTTTCCAGTCAACAACACCAGTGTCCGTTCTGTTGCTTACGTCATGGTCATGGTGGTGCTGCCCTTCATTCGGTGGGCGGCACCACAGTCCAGTCAGCGGCTGCGGTTTTTTGATGATAACTAGTTTATGCAGGCACGGTTGTAAATATTATATTGATCATCGACAATGACCTTTGGGTTTACACAACATCCTAAAAAATGTCAAAATGATGTCATCAGACCTTTAAACCTGCTCCCTACTTTATACTGCAGATCACAATGTCATCTGCCAACATCATGATCCACAGAAACTCCTGCCTAACTTCATCTGTCCATCACCACGGTAAACAAGAAGAGGCTTAGAGCTGATCCCTGATGTAATCCCACCCCTACCTTGAAACCATCTGCCACTCCTACAACACACCTCACCATAGGGCTGTGTGATATGACAATATACAGTATATCGGATGACAATATAAAAACATCTGTTTCATAGAATACTCTATCGTTTATACGGTGATTTCAAATGCACATACTCCCGTTTCTTGAACAAAGTTCCTCACCCACTACTTATCAGCTCCCCGCCTCTCCCCTGCAGTGCGCGCAGCGGAACAGGTGTGTGGTAGGTGGCTAGGATGTCTGATGGTTGCTAACTCGAAACTATCGGTTTGGTCAAATAGCTGCTACTCCTGTTTGTCAGGGATGTGGGACTGTTTTTTATCATCCTGCATCAGAGAGGATCGTCCACTAACCTCGTTTTAATAGGAGGTAAATAACAGTAACACCATTTTTTTTTTTTTTTTTTTGTTACTTATTTGTACCCGTAGGTAGATTTGGTTTGCAGTCTGGTGACAAGCCACCGACTGCCGGTCGCTGCGTGCGCGAGCGCCCTAAACCTACATGTTTTTGGTATGCGGGAGGAAACCGGAGAAATCCCGGAGTAAACCCACGCAACACGGGGAGAACATGCAAACTCCACACAGCTCACTGTTGGTCGGGGGCTGGGATCGAACCCACGATCTCATGATCCCCGCGATCCCCCGGCCGAGGGTAAACTGTGCTGCCACAGTGCTAAACCACTGCGCCACCGTGCAGCCCTGAATTCAGGATACCTGAGGAGTGAAGAAGTGTTTTGGTGCCAATTTTCAAGAACACCTGAATGAATTAGACATGCAGCACCATGTCTAATTATAAAACAGAAAATGCTAAATGATGCTAAGTTGTGTTAAATGGAAACATTATAGTGTATCAGACCATCATTTCTTTGGTTTAAATTACTGCCGAGTTTCTTAGTTTTGTCTAAAAAAAAAAAAAAAAAAATATTAAAGCTGCAAAAGTGCATGCTGGTGGCACGTACATGCAAAATAAATAATAAATAAATTAAAACAGGGTGGAGGAGCAAGTTGGCTCTTAATGTAATTTATTTGATTTTTAATCATTTTAATTAGTCAAGTAGCAATAATGAATAAAGTTAAAGTCATCACGTGTATTTTATTACACTACCTTTTGTATCTTTGATTTTCAGATCATGACCTATCTGAAATATTTTTACTGGAAGCAAATGGGTTAAATCAGGCCAGAATGGCAGGCTGCAGGCTCTAGCTCCACACTTAAATTTTCACTGATTTAAACTAACAGCTGATTTATATCTGTAGATGACAGCAATGGGTAATTTTCTCATTTTCAGATATTTTTTATGTCATGTTTTTTTGTTTGTTTGTTTTGCTATTCTCCTCTGGCTTAGGAAATATTTAACTTATTGATGTTTACTTTTTATTCATATGATATGATTTAGAAGAAAAACCTGAAATCTATGAGAATCAAGTCTAAAAAACTATAACAACACTGCAAAATTATGAAAGAAAAAGGTGCATGTAAAAAAAGTAAATATGCTGGCCTGACCCACCAGGAGCAACTGGTGGGTTTTTATGTAATTATCTAAACTGTAACATTTACAGAAAATGTATATCGTGATATACTATATTGTTATCGTGATATAAGATGACTTATATCGTGATTTGAAATTTGTCATATCGCACAGCCCTACCTCACCACTATCTCACTATCCTCATACACGTCCTGCACCACCCTCACATACTTCTCTACCATTCCTGACTTCCTCACACAGTATCACACTTCCTCTCTTGGCATCCTATCATCTACTTTCTCCAGACCCACAAAGACACAGTGCAGCTCCTTCTGACCTTCTCTATACTTCTCCATAAACACTCTTAAAGCAAACACTGCATCTGTAGTACTCTTTCTTGGCAGGAAACCATACTGCTGCTCACTGATTGTCACCTCTCCTCTTAACCTGGCTTCAACAACTCTTTGCCATACAGTATCTTCATAGTGTGACTGATCAGCTTTATGCCTCTGTAGTTACTACAGCTCTGAGCATCACCTTTGTTCTTGAAAATTGGCACCAAAACACTTCTTCACTCCTCAGGTATCCTCTCACTCTCCAAGATTGTGTTAAACAATCTGGATAAAAAGTCCACTGCCGTCTCTCCTAAACATCTCCATACCTCCACAGGTATGCCATCTGAACCAACAGCCTTTCCACTCTTCATCATCTTCAGCTGCCCTCATTTCCACCTTGCTAATCCTTAGAACATCCTTGTTTACTATCTTTCCTTTATCCATCCTCCTCTCTCGCTCACATCTTTTTTATTCATCAATTTATTGACAAAATTATATCCGGCCCTTTGAGATTTTTAGTACTGTACTTTTTCTACATGATGCCCTGACTTTACAGTGAACTAATAGCACTTTGTGCATTCATACAAATTAATGATGCACCAGTTTATGCGTTTAAGAGTATCAGCCGATATTCGTCACCTTGACTGATACCAGCCTATTGTAAAATAATAATAATTGAATGTAATTTGTGGCTTGTAAATATGGATGTCACCAGACTGCAAAACAAATCTACCTATGGGTACAAATAAAGTAACCTGAACCTGAATAAGACAGCAGTGGCCAATGTTTATCTGGTGTGTGCCACTGATTTTGCCTTGTGAAGGGTTATAATAAAGGGGCAGCTCAGTGGAGCAGTGGTTAGCACTGTGGCAGCACAGTAAGAAGGTCACAGGATCGATTCCACCCCTGACCATCATGGGTTTGATCCCACCCCCTGACCATCAGTGACCCCTCGGTGTGGAGTTTGCATGTTCTCCCAATGTCCATGTGGGTTTTCTCCGGGTACTCCGGTTTCCTCCCACAGGCTAGAAACATGCATTTTAGGTTAACTGGCATGAACTGGGGATTCTAAATTGTCCTTAGGTATGACTGTGAGAGTGAATGGTTGTCTGTCTCTTTGTGTTGGCCCTGCAATGGACTGGCGATCTGTCCAGGGTGTACACTGCCTCTCGCCTAAAGATGCTGGGATAGGCTCCAGTGCCCCGCGACCCAAAAAGGATTAAGCAGTAGAAGATGGATGGATGGATGGATTATAATAAAGGTTGTTTCATACAATTTTATGATTGAGTTTGTGCTATTCAAATATGATGTGATAAATGGCAGAAATACGAAGAAGATGGTAGGGGTGAGTATTATAAGTAGCGGGCAATATCGGGTGGGCTTAAAATATTGATTATTTGATATCGGCTCAATTTTATTTGGATGATTTGATATCAATTCATAGTTTTTGCTTTTATGCCTTTTCACGTGTGAAACTTCCAAGATGTTTACAAGAGGTCTACTGGTGTGGCTAAACTCTCACCTTCATATTTTCTTATATTTCATTCACCAGTTAGAGAGTTCCTGGTACAATTTATAGGTCTCTGAGAAATCCTTTCATACAGTATGCAAGGAAAATAATTATTATAATGGGAATATCCCTAACTAAAATGATAGTGATTCCAGTCGATTTGAACTGAATCACTCAATCGGAAATGAATTAATTCTGGAAATCACAAAGCCCTATTTGAGAATTTAGTTTAGTACAGTTTCAGCTCTACTGAGAAGTTTATATGCATTTTAAAATGTCAGTTTTATTTGGACTAAAACAATAAGTTGATTTTATCTAACATCATTTAAATGTACAGAGTCAGACACAGAAGTGGACAAACGGACAGACAGGTACCTGTATGTGGTCATTTCGGAGAAATGCTTGTAGCTTCTTGTACTCGGACGCTGAGCTGCTCTGTCCAAATGCAAAGCTGACCAACCAACGATGACGGGCCAGTTTATGCTGGAGATAAGAAGTTAAACATCATTAGAATTATTTATTTTAGCCTTAACGTGTGTTCAGAACAAACGCAAACTCTGGAATTTTTCACACAGCGTGATTTCATGTAAAGTTAATGCAAAGATGTGAATTTGTGTCTGAGGAAGTTGTAGAGGGGCGAGGTTGCTTTCATAACTTCTGCAGATGCTTTCTACCTGCTGTGGAAATCCTCAAAACGCCATCATATTTAGGTTTATAACGTTATCCGATGGGGGTCCCAGCTGGGAAAATGTCACAGCCCCCTCCAGAAACTGCAACTGAATGACAGTTGTTTACACTGCTAGCCCTCGTTAGCCCATCCATAGCATGAGTACGTGGGTGGATAAACTCCCAACTCTCCATTTCAGCTGCAAAGCTCTCAGTCCATCCATCCGTCTGCAGGGGAGTGTCAGTCTCATTTACGAACTCGTTTACTCTCCAGTGTTGACACTTTTACTGTGGTGACGTGGGAATCTCAAGACTGATTAGCTATCGTGACCAACTCTGCATGTCTACACTGAGTTAATATGTAACTGCACCGTGTAAAAAATGTGGTTTGTATTTGGTCTGAAAGCACCTTTTATCCATGTACATATGGATGCTCTGAATTATAAAGCGGAGTTGCTATTGTGTATAGAGAATGTCTACAGACATAAGAAATGCATATTCATCTCCTTTTTACCACCCTAAAATAAGTGAAAACATAAAAGGATGAACAGAGGGTTAAATATGAGGATGTGACTGAGTTAAAATCAATGTTGAAATATGTTTAAAGTGAAAAAAATATGCCCATTGTTCTAAATGTCTTAAAATTGAAATTGTTGTTCCTTGTTTTTGAAAGTGCATCTCTGTTTGTTCTTTTAGGCACTGAAAGATATCAGACAATATTTTATAACATGAAGGTGTATAGAGTTTGTTCATATAACAGTGAGTTGCGACCGAATAATCTGATTGGACAATAGGGATTCCAGGAGTTACTTTATTCCCTGATAATCACACTTGGATATTTCAGCAAATATGTATCAGTCCGCTTCAGCTGTGTTTTAATAATATTTAAATTATAGTTAATATCAACGGCTTCTTATAATATGTGAGAATTGTAATACTGTGTTGGATACTTTAGTTTCCACAGTGAGGGGCTGTTTGAAAAGACAGTCCTAACCTCTGTGACCTGGAAGTCCCACATCTGGTCATACACATTCCACATCCGTTTACAACAAAATAAACAAACAAGTTGGATTTATTGCCTCTTGATTTCATCTGAAAATGCCAAGAAAAAGCGAGCAAAGTATGAGGACCTGAGCAACAGTTAACTGGTTAAGGGACTCTTTCTCAGCAGTGCAAAATAACTAGCTAAATAAAGAAAAATCACAATATTTTGTACTGCCATCATTTAATAAACTGTGGTCATGGAACTGTTGTATAAAAGCAATATTACACTCGAAGTCATACAGTCAGTAAATATATAACTGGGGTGATGTCTATGACCTCTTGTGTAATATTGCTTAAAGGTCTGATGACACGATTTTGACTTCATCTAATTTTGCAACACATAATTTCAATATGACGAAATAGGTGGGTCTGTGCAGTTCTAAGTCAAACAGGCTTTTTTTCACACGAATAGCCGACGTTTTCATGAGCGCCACGTCACCAATTGTGTCAGTGGCTGGAAACCCCCCCGGCCATGTTGTGACGTCATCAGGAGAACACAGTGCTTGGCTGCCCATTCTATACGCAGGATGGAAGCGGAAGAAATCATCGACGATGGTTCCAGCACATGTAGTCTGGAATTGGTTTGTGTTGTCCAATCTTCAGACGATTATAGTTCCGAAGAATGGGATGAAAATGAAGAATCTGGGGGCATCAGACTGTATAGGTTTGAGCCGTGCCAAGCAGGCGCTGTGCCAAGCGAGTCACACTCAGAGAGTGATGGTGGTGAGGCACACATGGCCGGCGCAACAGCAGCGACAAACACATGGCAGGGGAACACTGAGTGGTATGCTTTTGTTACAGATATTGCAACAAATTATTTGTTCATAAATATAATTTATTTAAACCCGATTTTTCAATAAAATCATAGCAGTGTATTGATGATAAAACTGAAACATCTACCTGATACTTTCAATGCCCCCCCCCCGGAAATAAACAAATCAAAAGATACTATTTTTTATTTTTGCAGGTGCCAGTGTGGTCTGTGTGTGAGCATGACAACAGAGGAGGAGAGTATTTGCTGTCAGGAGCAGGACATGTCATGACCCTCTGTGTGCTCTTACGCAGCGCACGGAGAGGGAGGATGAAATAACAAGGATTTACGTGCAGGGTTCACCACAGCACATTTAATACAGAAAGACAGACAATTCCCAAAAAGGTGAAGACGTACAAAAAACACAAACATACTTACTGATGGCGTTCGGGGGCTGGCATCACCCAGAGAACAAATGAGAGGAGACGTGTTAGCCACAGGTGCGCCCCGGAGCCGACATCGCTTCAAGGACGCACGAGAACCACGGCGAACGTGGAGTGGCTAACACGTTGTGAGAGTGCTGAAAATACTGGCAGACTAACAGCACGGATGACAATACTATGGACCAGCAGTGCGTGACTGGCAAACGGCTGCTAAGTACACGCACTGCTGGTGATGGTGTGATGAGAAGCACCTGGGCGAGGAAAGTCTGCGTGCCAATACCTGCCTGTGTCGTTCACAAGATCAGACAGACCTTTCCACTACAAGAGGGACAATACGTTGGTTTTAGTTATGCTGACTAACTACCTTTATGTTTTCATGGTATTCTTTTTCATTCAATAAATCTTTATCTGACCACAACTGTTGTCAATTTTTACAAGAAAATAAAATTACTAAATATTTATAGTGTGATACTTGAAAATCTCATAACTGTTGTCATCATTTGGACGTTGCATGCAATCCTGTATCAATCCTGGGTATTTGAACAAGAGATTTTTTTTAATTTTTTTTTGCAAATATAAATGTTTTTTAGTAAATTAGAGCATACTCATGGCCATAACTTACCATTTTGTAAAGTTCTATTATCTGTAAAACCCCTTTAGAAATTAAAATTAATCTCTGTGTTACTGATGGCAATATCCTTAAAAATAATGTACTCCCTATTATTTATGTCTCATAAAAAATGCAATTTTGTTTGTTATCATTGTTTATTAACTGCTTTTGTCATTTATCAACTGGAATGTGATTTTCAACAATAATAAGAAAAGCAATAGAAGCAACTGACAGTCCTCATTTTTTCAAGGGTTTGGTCACAAGAAAAACAATACTCATAACTGGTATAGCACACATGTACTATAACTATCAAAAATATTAAATTAATTATTATAACAGAAAAAAGTCCAAATTAGTGGCAATGAATACAATATAGTCAGTTGGTGTCACGAACCGAGCTCGTATTATCCTGTAGGCTCGGTTCTGACTGTTCTCTGTGGCTCAGGCATCGGGTTTATTATGTATTATCTTTTGAGTTCTTGTTGTTTTTATGTCTGTGTTCCTTTTCTTTTCCATGCCTGTAGCCGCTGCTCTGGCCGGCGGTTGTTGGGCAGCCGTTTTGACCCACTTTCAGGTGGGCGCTGTCCAAGATTCGCCGGTCCGGCCACGCCCCCTCTCTCTTTGACAGTCAGCTGTTCATGTTTTGTGTGCATTATCTGCCGTGTTGTCAGCCAGCCAATATTGCCAACACTATCACAACGTGTTAGCCACTCCACACAGCCGTGGTTCTGTTGCGCCCCTTGAAGCGATGTCAGCCCTGGGGTGCAACCGTGGTTAACACATCTCCTCTCCATGCGTCGATGTCGGCCCCAAACGCCAACTGTAAGCGTTTCTGTTTATTTTTGTAAGTCTTCACCTTTTTGGGAACTGTTGTCATCAGTCTTATGTTCAATACATAATAATAATAATAATAATGATGCATCGGTTTTATATAGCGCTTTATCATATATACTCAAAGACGCTTTACAAATAGGTACATTATTCATTCACTCCAGACATGCAATGGTAGTGGCAAGCTACTTCTGCAGCCACAGCTGCCCTGGGGCAGGCTGACGGATGCGCTGTGGTGAATCCTACATGCGCTGTGGTGAATCCTACATGTAAATCCATTCATCCTTCCCCTCCTCATGCGCTCCTCCTGCGTAAAAGCACATGAGGAGGGTTATGACAGTTGGAGCTGAAGTGTGTGATGGGGTCTTTCACAGCCTGTTGTTTATCTAAACCTGCGACACAATGCAAAGGCACAGCCGTAAAACTAAAACAAGAAACCAGAGAAACTGTGTGCTACAAAGCTGCTGGCATTCCAGTCAACAACACTGGCGTCCGTTCTCTCGCTTGCGTCATTTCCGACTCCTTCTTCATTCGGTGGGCAGCACCACAGTCCAGTCAGCGGCTGCGGTTTTTTGATGATAACTATGTTATGTAGGCGTGGTTGTAAATGTTATATTTGATCATCGACAATGACTTTTGGGTTTACACGACATGTTAAAAAATGTCAAAATCGTGTCATCAGACCTTTAAATATATCTAATAGCTTACATGTTGTCATATTGGATTTCCTTCCTGTGGGTATGCACACTATTTAAATGGTTTAATTATGTTTTGTTTTAAAGTGATTATTAAAGTGTCATCTCCGGTGAGATTTCAGAGCCCCAGTGACTATAAAGCAATTCATCCCTATACACACTATTATACAGTATATGTACATGTATATTTCTACATGTGTTTTTGGTGCAAGTGTTGATTTGTGTTTTTGCCTTTTGTTTTCAGTTGAAAAACTAATGGACCCAGTATCCAGCTGTGTTGCGTACATGCCTTGAAATTCTCACTGGTCAGAAGTTCCAGATTGGGCAGATGGTTGATGACTTGACTGTAAATTTCTTTACTGTCCAGAGTATTCAGCCACTGAAACACAGTGAAGCTAAATCAATACTGCAGTACTACATATGTACACCATTACTACAAAAACAAATCATTAAAATGTAATCCATCTTACCAGTATGCTGTCTTTTTTATCCAGAGCACTTTCAGGTGGGAAAAGAGCCGTCACCCCACTAGTCACCTGAAACCCAGAAGGATTCTAGATGGAAACCAGCAAAGACGTTTCTGCCTATAAAGCAGAGTATGCAAGTGCTACGGGCCTCCTTGTAAATTTCCATCTTTTGTTTTTTTAGCAAAATTTAAACTTTTTTTTCATTATTTGTAACTTTTATATGCAACCTTTTCTCATAAATTTGATTTTTTTTTCCATTTATTTGTGACTTTTTTTCTTGTAAATTTGCTACTTTTTTCTCGTAAAGTTTCAACGTTGTTCTCCCCTGTATTTGCAGTTTTTTATTGCAAATGTTCAACTTTTTTAATCACAGCTGTGACTTTTTCTTCTTGTAAATCTGCAGCATTTGGGGAAAATGTGCAACATTCAAAAGGATGCTGGTTTAAATTTTTATTCTAACAGTTTAATCTTTTCCTGTTCATCTAGACAATGACCCATGTTTATTTTCTTACTCAGACGGTGGAAACTGTTAGTCACTCAGGACATCCACTTATGGGAAGAGGAATCCTGAAAACAAACCAACGACTTGATAGAAGTCATAAACATTGACCAGAAAACTATGTAGAGCCTATTAAGGTAATCTTGACGACATATCCCTAGCACTCCTGGTCAATCACTCCGTCTTATAAAAACCAACTGATTACAGAGGTCACAAGCAGAGCAAAGCTAAATTTTGCGTTCTGTTGAGGCCTAGTGTGCCACTAGGCTCCAAGTGGACAGGCAGATGATTATCTTACAGAAGAGCAGCAGTCTTACCTGGAAACTTTCACAGACATGTTCCTCTGCGGTACAGTCCATCCATCCCACCTTCACAAGGCCATCCTATATGCACACACACAGCAGACAAAGGAACATTATTATAGAACTAGGGGACTTTGGATCTTTCTTTTAAAGTGAACGTAAAAAAAAAAAAAAACCTGAACATCTCAAAGAGTAAAAATCAATCGTGGCTACAGTGCAAAAATGCAGTTTTTACATAAGACCACTTCACTTGCATCAAGATAATTTTTTAATATTAGATAAATTAGATATTTTTAATATTAGATAAATTCTATTGGCAGATACCTAAAATAATCAAAACTGATGTCAATGCTTAGAGGGTAAAATACTTTTCTGAGTCGTCACAAGTTAAAAATGTTGTGAACCGTTCTCTTCTAGACGAGCATCTAGCCTTTTCTGTGATAACGGTCATATTGTTTTCTCACCAACATTCCTGCCAGCTTCTGTCTTGTTCTCGGCTCCAGACAATCTGAGAGGAGATAAACAGAGACACAGCAGAAACACACAATGACTCAAAAAAGGACAAGTGTAGTCTGTGGCAGGACATGCTGTTTTTAGTAGGGCTGGGGACTGATTAAAAATTTTTAACAAATTAATTGCACACTTCCTATAATTAATTGTGATTAATCACTAAAATTATAATGAAGAAACTGTAGGGAAAAAAGCATTTTTAAGCAAACTGTAATTGTGTGTTTTTTTTGTTTTTTTTTTTCATAAAACATACCTGTGACCCTCATATTTAACAAAAATACTGCTAGAGCAACGTGAAACACTTGGCAATCATGAATGTACATGCAATTAAAAAAAATGTTATGATAGCAATTTGTAATTTTTTCAGTTCATTATAAAAGTTAATTTCTTTGCAAAACTATTTTTTAAAAAAAATATTGTCACATTTCCTGTTTTATTTTGAAACAGTCAAAGAGGAAGTCCGTGCTTCTGCTTAAGATAACTTTCCTAATTAGATCAACCCTTAAAACAACAAATCAAGCAATTCTTAACTGATTTCCAGAGCTCCTGACCTTAATGGTGAGTTAAAAGCTTTTATTCAGTTTATATCGGAGTGTGTGTTTTTCTCCACCCACTGACAGAAACTCTCTGTCTTTTCATAATTTTGAGAGAGCAGCCCTAATCACCAACACTACACCAGCTGTGTGTAAGTGTGCATGCTTTAACTAAGGTTTGTGCACACAGAATGAGGTTGCCCTGAGTACCAGGGGATCATTTTAGTGTGGTGTAAATTTAAATGCTGAAAAAGAAGATCTGCCCTTGTTTTAAGCTGAGCCAGCTACTGAGATAAGCCAGTCACCACTGCCAATACCACCTCAGGGAGTGACCTTTTTTTTTATACATTAATTGGCCCAGATTAATTGAAAAAGTTAAAAATTCCTAGCCCTAGTTTTCAGTTTTGAGATTTGCAAGATTTCATAGGTGAAACGTAAATGTGTGCCTCATGATAAAAAAAAAAAATAAAAAAGGGCAGCACAGTGGCACAGTGGTTAGCACTGTGGCAGCACAATAAGAAGGTCACGGGATCGATTCCACCCCTGACCATCGTGGGTTCGATCCCACCCCGACCATCTGTGACCCTTCTGTGTGGAGTTTGCATGTTCTCCCCGTGTCTGCGTGGGTTTACCCCAGGTACTCCGGTTTCCTCCCACAAGCCAAAAACAAGCAGGTTAGGTTAACTGTAGACTCTAAAGTGGCCCTAGGTGTGAATGTATGTGTGAATGGTGAAGGGATGGTGCCGTACCGTGGCTGCTTCATCCATCTAGGTGGATGCCCTGAAATTCCCCTCTGGGGATCAATAAAGTACACAAAATAATTTTTAAAATGATGTATATGTGCACAGAGACAGGGCCGTTTCTAGCTTTTTTGGGGACCTATGCAAGATAGTATTTCAGGGCCCCTATTTTTGTAATGGGGAAAGTTCAAACCCTTGGTGAGAGGCAACCCTCCCATCCCAACAAAAACATTACAAAGACAAACTTGGGGAATTATTTACATGAACAGAAAAATGTTAAATTAAATGACAAAGAATAAAAATGTAACCAACAGCCATATGGGCGATGCAAATTTTCAAGAAAAAAAGATGCAAATTTATGATGAAAAGGAGCATATTTTTTAAGAAAAAAGAAAAATTTACAGGCAAAAAAGGAAAATCACAAATTTATTAGAAAAAAAAGTTGTAATATTACGAGAGAGAGAGAGAGAAAAAAAAGGTTGACATAATTTTAATTCTCCCCCAAAATATATTGAGGGTGAACTTGCAGCTTGGCTGCCCATAGTGGCTGAAGACGCCTGTAGCATTTGTGTACTCTGCTATTTAGTTAACATTTGTGTGTGTATTTGTGTTACCTCCAGTGCTGGAGCAGAAGGTGATCAGCCAGCTGAGTCCTGACGAGAACGCGCGCTCGATCTCGTTGAACACGTTACCTACGAGGAGCACAGCCACATCCAAGGGTCAGTTCACAAAGAATGATACGCAGTTATTTTAAGATACAATCAAATTTACCTACACAACCAAGAACATGCAGAAATCCTAATTAACGACATGTTCTACAGCTGAAAGAAGTGGAGTAAATAAGAAATGAAAATGTCAGTTGTTGAGTAAACAGGAAATAAACACCTGCATGTCCACTATGGTGTATGCTACTAATTGCTTTTAAAAAGGCTTCAAGTGCTATGAAAACTTCACAGCAACACTTCAAACTGCTGCTGCATCACTGAAAAATTCAAATGAAGACAGTAAAAAATAAATAAATAAAAATAGGCTACAAATGAAAGAAGGCATCAGTTTTTCCAGAAAGAGGACAGAGCTGATGCCGTGAGCCAGTGAGGAGAGGCAGATCATTTATTCACCTTGCCAGAGCTGTGTGACTGTAGTGGTGATGAACCGCATGGCGAACAGAACCAGGTTGTCTTTGGTGCGATCCCCATTAAACTTCTCTGGCCCCTGGAAATCATCGCACACAAATCAGCTGTTTATAAACGAGTTAGCATACATTAGCACATTAGCTTTCATCTCACTTGGATGAAAAGTGATGAAAAACAGCTGCTATACGTATAATTACAATAAAGGTAGAATGGGGGGAAAATAAGTAGTGAATTACTGAATATCATAATCACTTCTGTACTTCATTACTCTCTACATGAAAATGAAGGCTGGACTTGCTTACAGAAAATAAGAAGGCGCCACATCATGTTATTTATCAGTTGATATTTCTGAATTATCTCATATTTAAAAACTACAACTCAAGGTCCAGTAATGCCTAACTTGTTCTCACTTTTCTCTTAGAACACACATTTTTAATCACTGTGGAACTTCACCAGGAACAGGCGCAACAAATTCGGCTTTAACAAGAGCCGACAAGGGGCGAGGATAAAACCAAAGGCTGGACATTCATTTTTTTAATCCTTTATTTAATGAAAAAAATATTGTAACTTGATTTTTTTTTTTCTTCTCCTTGTCCTGTCCAGCAGCCTGGCAAGCAGAACAGACATCTGCTTGCCTTATTGTACCACACAGATTTACTTTGCCAAAAGGAACTCTGTTCAGATTTGATATATGCTGTATATAAATAGCATTTATAGACTCCTCTTGCTGTATAATAACTTTAATACTTTAATTAAATTGTCTTACTTACTTACAAAATACTTTTTAAAAAGTGTTTTCCTAGTAACAAGCAAATCTGTAAGGGGGGTAGACTGTGCTGAAAACACACCTCTGTAACAATATTACTGATCACCAGTATTTGGCTGACAGTCATTAGAAAACTATCAGCTAGCATGATTAGACAGTGAAACGACAAACAGACCTGTCCTGATCGGTATATATACAGACTGGGATAACTGTTGATGCCTTTCCTCCTGCAAAGATGGTTATTGTCTCCGCAGTTCACCGCTCCAATCCTGATCACACCGTCCATCTCCTTGGCAAACTCCCTCCACTGAAACACACACAGTTATTTAATCAGCAATTGCTTTGCCCCCCACTGAGAACAATGTTAATTTTGTCACCACAGCCATTTCTGGCTATAAAGCTGAATACACAAATGCTACTGCCACCTTCAGCCAATAGGAGGCTCCGAGCTACAAGTTCACCCTCAACATTTTTTGTGGGGAACTTTCAACTTGTTTTTCTCATAAATTTACAACTTTCTTCTTATAAATTTGCTAATTTTTCTTGTAAATTTACAGATTTTTTTTCTTGTAAATTTGTTGACATTTCTCTTGCATGCAAACATACAACTTTTTTCTGATAAATTTGCAACTTTTTCATATAAAATTGTGACCTTTCTCTTGTAAACTTAAAAACTCTTTCTCTGATAAACTTTTTTCTCATAAATTAGCAATTTGTCCCCTAATGAAATTCCAACTTTTCTCTGGTAAATTTCCAACTTTTTGTATAAATTTGCTACTTTTTCTCGTAAATTTACAGATTTTTTTTCTTGTAAATTTGTGACATTTATCTTGCATGCAAACTTACAACTTTTTTCCGATAAACTTGCAACTTTTTCATATAAAATTGTGACTTTTCTCTTGTAAACTTAAAACTCTTTTTTTGATAAACTTTTTTCTCATAAATTAGCAATTTGTTTCCTAATGAATTTCCAACTTTTTTCTTGTAAATTTCCAACTTTTTGTATAAATTTGCTACTTTTTCTCATAAATTTAGAGATTTTTTTTTTCTTGTAAATTTGTGGCTTTTCTCTTATAAATTTGCAACTTTTTTCTGATAAACTTGGAATTTTCTCATAATTCATAAATCCAACTTTTTCCATTGTAAGCTTTTATCTTTTTCTCATAAATTTGTAACCTTTTTCTTGTAAATTCACTACTTTTTTCATTGTAAATTTGCAATATTTTTCTCATAAAGTTAGAACTTATTCTTGTAAATTTTCAACTTTTTTCTTGTAAATATGCAGTGCTGATATGGATGCTGGTTAAACTGTCATTCTATGATTGTTTTTTTTTTCTGTTTGTTTTTTTGCTGTTCCAACTTCACAATAACCCAAGTTTATATTTTAATGTTTTTCTGGGTGATGAAAGATTTTTTTTGCCCAATTTTAATAGATCCATTCTCCATTACAAAAACAGAGCCCCTAAAATCCTAGAAGCGATTCTGTTGCTATACACTGTAAATGGAGCAAGAAAATGTTACTGAAACATTTTTTTTTTTAAATTATAAACATTTAATTTTTATTGCTTTTGTATTTTAGTGTTTTGTTACCGTTGGAGCCAGCTGGTGACAGTGCGAACATCGTGGGAAATAGAAGTTGACAAACCAGATTTCACCAGAGCTCACTGCTGCTTCTGAAACACACACACACACACACACACACACACACACACACACATTAGTGTACTGATTTCACTCATCTGTAAATAGGGTCTAATTTAATAAAGGTTTGTGGGTACCAAAATACGGGCAAAAATTGCAGCAAATTGATTTATTACAGCCATGCAATGAGCTGGTCATATGAACAAAAACAGCACGCTGTGTGGACTTTGTAGTAATGAATTTGTAAAGTGTGTGTGTGTGGGGGGGGGGGGGGTTCTGGCGGACTGATGAAAATATTGGGTGGAGCAAATGCAAATACAATCTCTGAGGGCATGCAAGTTGATTTACTAAAGATGAAATTAATTTCTACTTCTGTGATTGTGTTGATCTTTGATAACTTGAAAACCAGGAGCAAAGTGCACTTTACGTAGAGCTGGCTATTGTTACTCTCGTTACTCTGGAGAGGAGGAGGTGCTGGAGACATGAATGATCACTTTGAGAACAACAGAAAAAAGTACATAAACATATTTGGTGGGGTCTCAAAGGATAGTGACTCCTGGTTGAAGCCACCTTCTCCTTAATTCTCTACCTTATATCTTACGATCCTTTCCTAATTGTATTTATTGTCCTTCTTGCCTTACAAATGGCACTGACTCTTTAGTTAATATCTTTCCACATAGTGTTTCATCTTGTAATGCTGAGACTTTGTTGTTGTAGTAGCCTGTTCCACTTCCTCTTGATCAAATTCCCTTTCGTTTGCAGGTCAGTCTCTAAACTCCATGGTAAAAAAAAAAAAAAAGGCAAAACAACAAAACAACAGAGTGACACACATCAAATCCTCATAAATACAGGTTAGGCCGCACCTGTCATCACTTGGGAAAACTTTCTTAGTAAATTACGTGCAAAACACCCAGTGAGAACAAATGCCATTTTTAAGACTGTGGGTGCAATTCACTACCGGTTATCTGAGATTTTAGTAAATCAGGCCGATATAATGCAGGTTTTCCTCCCTTTGTTTCTCTGAATTTTTAACTGCTGGGAAATACGAGGACTATGAGTAAGGGTTTCCAGCAATATACTGAGAGCCCAGATAGTACAGTCTGCTCTCTTTTCCTGCTTGAAATTATCCAGTTTTTTCTTCCTTTACACACTTCCCCCTTGCCAAATCTGGCAACAAAAACCATCGACAACTACTAGATGCTATCGTGAAGCTACTAGCAATGATGACCACATTGAGATTATTGCTCTTTAAGCCTGCTTGCCATGTCAGACTGAGCAAATATTATGATTAAGGAATAGCAACAATAAGCAAAAGAGAATAAAACCAGAACAACAATTCTTATTAGTCATCTATGACTGCCTTTAAACACACATTGTGGAAATATGATACCCTCTGCTAAATTGTTAAATAGATTTTGGAGCTTTTTAAAGACGTTAAACATTATTAAAAGGAGTACACTTACCAAAGTCACCACTGTCAAGTGTAATTATTTCTAAATCATCATCATAGATACCTGGACAAAAAAAAAGACGCATTTAATCACACTTAAATAACATTTTAAAAGTGCTAATTTCAAACAAGCTAGAAAACAAATGTTACCAAAGTCATATCGGTAGTAGCTCCAGCTCTCATAGCGTCCTCCTTGCTGCTCGTCTAATCCCTTCTCTCCATATTTATCGTATTTCTTTCTTAAGTCTTCATCTTTCAGGACTTCATAAGCCCGATTGACCTGCAAGAACTTTTCATGGGCCGAGGGGTCCCCCTGCAAGATAGTTTGTCAGGATTCAGAGTGGCGCATCGTTTAGATATTTACTGAGTCATTTTAAAGGTTTTAATGGTTTGAGAAGTGAAGTGACTTACAGGGTTTTTATCAGGGTGCATGGTCAATGCCAGCTTTTTAAAGGCCTGCCGTATCTCTCTGGTTGACGCCTCCCGGCTGACTCCCAGCAGCTCATAGTAGTCTCGGCCCGCTGCCCAAGCTCCGACCAATGAGATGACGAGAAACAGAATAAACCGCACTAAAAAAGGTCGCTGAACCCCGAGGACAACCCTGTCACCCATCGCCAGTCCTCCCAGTACGACTGCAATGAGCAGGTCAGAGCCACAGGAGCTGGAACAGAAAGGCACACAGATTATTCCTTAATGATTAGCTGATGGGAAGGTCAGTGCTGCCAGAAAAGAAAAAAAAAAAAAGATACTCCACCCAACCATGCAGCTATTTCCTTCCAGCTAGGTAAACAAAATTGCCTGCATATGTGGCTTGTGTGGATTGGCTTAGATCACGGGAACATCTCCTCTAACTTTGCACCCCCTCAGGCCGTGAATGCCAGCAGACGGCAGACAAGGACAGTAGATTTCTCACACCTCTGTGGGCTTGATCCTTTGGAGTTTTGTCCTTCACATCTTCAGATATTAGGCTAAAACTTTGTCATCAACATGTTGTGTATTAGTTACATTGTTCTTTTTGATGAGAATTAGTTCTATAGTTAAAGCTACAAACATCAAATGCCTGTAATTAAAACAGCAAGACGTAAGACTTCAAGACATCCACACTACTTTAAATGACATTAAAGCAAAAATATTGCACTGTTTACACATCATATGTGCAGTGTGAGTTCAAAAAATGTTGAGTCAAACAAAAAAATGGTTGTAAATCTGTTCTCAAACCTGTTTCTTCTTATTTATTTAGACCAATTAAAAAATCCCTCCTCATCCTTCCAGGTCTGTGTGTGGCGGCTAGCTGGATATGAGCTCCACCTGCTTAACAAGCTAATGTATCTAATCAACCTGCAGCATTTCTACATTTCAGCTGCACTGCCTGATGCAAATCAGATGAGTGAAACCAAGAACACCGTTTGAACTGAATTTAAGCCTTGAAGGTCTTCTGTTGGTGTAAAAGATGTGACAATTTATATAGCAGCATTTCTATTCGATTTAAGGACTAGATAAGGAGCAATCTCCTACCATATATTAGAACATTTTTTCCTCAACACTAAATTATGTAAAATATACAGCATCCCCGTACATCTGTGATTTATTTATAATAACGAATATTCCAGAATATTGAAATGTGGAATACTAGTAAACAGCAATAAATTACATACAAGTATTTGCAACTCACACTGTACTCTGCTATATAAACAGAGAATGTTTTGATAATCAGCGTTCCTATCACAAGCTAAACAGAGCTAAGCTAACAGCTAGTCACCAACTGATAAAACATCAGCTAAACATTCCGCAAGCTATGCCTCAAAACGGAGCAGTTGTGAACTTATGAAGTCCAAAACCAGACAAATATCTACAAATATTCCATCATAAACACGGTGATTTAAGTACCTTTACAGTGCTCTAACTACCTAGAGTGAAGCAGATCCGTTTCAGGGTCCGGTTGAAACCGGCATCAAGCTAACGGATAATAACAAAGCTCGCTTTCGCTTGATATGTTTCAAAACAAAAGCCGATTGCACAACGCAGACACTGAGGGTACGGAAAAAAGATTCTAACGAGAGTTGTACCGTTAGATAACAATCACATTCATTGACTATGTAAATATACACCCTATATCATACACGATCTGAGACAATATGCCAACTGGCAATTTATTACAGTGGCTCTGCACTTTTATTTTGAATTTAAAAGAATATAGTACTTTTTCTGGTCTCCAGTAACTTTACAATTGGAAAAAGCCTCCACCGGCACGCTGATGACGTGAAGTTTGGTGCTTTAAATGCTCCATGGGAAATTGCAGAGGTGTATACAGGTGCTTCCAATAAAAATATCTTGAAAATATTAAATTATTTTTCCTCATTTAATTCCAAAAAGGTATACTTTTATGTATTTTCAATGCACACAAAATATTTAAAATTTCAAATTTGTTCATAATTGACTGTTGTTCATCTGAAATCCAGTATCTCGGTATATTAGAATACATCATTTAAAGTTTAAGAAAACCCCTATTCTCACAGTATACTGCGTACTCCCTGACCAGTTCAGTGCACACGACCTCAGTCGCGACTGCTGACTTGACAGTTGTCCAGAAGGCAAACATCAGCACTCTCACAGAAGGCCACTGTTGAAAAGGCTGGCAGTTCACAGAGTGCTGCATTAAAACATACTAGTGCATGCCCGTGCATGCCCGTGCATACCCATGCATGCCCATAGAAAGCAAGCATAAGCAAGCATTTCTGCATGCCCATAGAAAGTTACAGTAACCATGGTGAAACCTGCCTTTGCCCTTTGATGTCACCACTCGTTCAGTGATGCCTGCCTTTGTTCTGTGATGCCTGCCTTTGATCTTTGATAATGTATGATTGTGAGTGAAGCCTGCCTTTTATCTTTGATGATGTCATAGTGAGTCCTATGATCTTTTTGCAAGTCCTATGACCATGAGTGATGCCTGCCTTTGATCTCATAGTGAATCCTATGATCTTTTTGCGAGTCTTATGATCATGACATCATGACAGAGACCTACCTGCCTTTGATCTCTGATGTCACCACTCGTTCAGTGATGCCTGCCTTTGATCTGTGATGCCTGCCTTTGATCTTTGATGATGTCATAGCAGGTCCTATAATCGTGAGTGAAGCCTGCCTTTGATGTCATAGTGAGTCCTATTGTGTGGAGCAGATATTGAGTTCATATCTCCCCACAAATGCATGACTGTGTGTGTATTGGTGACTCCACGTCTGGTGGGACAAAGGAGGTCTGGACCTACAGGGATCTACAGGAGATGACGAGTAGGTGTGAGTCTTGACCTTTGTCTCCGAGAGGATGTCCCAGGGAGATTCCCGGAACACTATAGAACAAGAGACAATAGTGAAACATGAAGGAGTGCATTGTGACTGAGACTATGTGCCATGTAATTATATGTTTACTTATGTAACATGTGACTGTGGGTTGTGGCCCCAGCAGAGTATAAGAACGTGGTATTCGATTGCTCAGTCTCTTTTCCTGCATAGAGATTGATAGAGCATGTATGTGTTTACTCAATAAAGTTGACTCTGAGAAATAAACTCAGCCTCATCCTTGAACGCATTCTCTACAGTGTAGAGAATGCGTGTAGAGTCTACACTATGATCTTTACAATGTACACTACAATGTAGTGTAGAGTCTACACTATGATCTTTTAGCGAGTCCTATGATAGTGAGTGATGCCTGCCTTTGATCTCATAGCGAGTCCTATGATCTTTTAGCAAGTCCTATGATCGTGACATCGTGTCAGAGATTTCTTGAATTATATATCCACCTTATTCCTAGGCACCATGATGCCTTGCATGAATTATGGTAGCAACTTCCGGTACTAGTTTAAAACGTATGGTTGTCACTGAAACGGGACACTTTTTCTTTTTAAAAAACAGTGACTTTGGCATCAGAAATGCGGGAACAAGCCCTTTTGCGCCTCAAAAACAGTAATATAATCATACCACTTCCCAAGACTATCTAGGGATAGGAAGATGACCTTAAAAAGTGGCCTGGCAGAGAGTCATAGAAGGCCTATGTGGTGGTGGGACACAGTCCAGGGACGGATGATTTTTTTTGCACGTGGGGAGTTGTTCAGCACTACTTGTGGAAACTCCTTGTACAAAGATATAGAGTGATGATAATCAAGTCAGTGGCGGTAATGCACCTGTAAGCTGGTTGCCAACCACCAATCAAATCTAAAAGAAAAAGAAGAAGTAGTTCCGTTTTTTAGCGCCGCTGCTAATATGCTAATGCTGTAAACAAATAAAAGCTCTGAGATAATATCAATGTCTCTGCCGCAATGAAGTCGGCTGCATTTTGTTAAAATATGTTGGACATAATCAAATTTACCTCAGAGCAGACACAGAGTCTAGTCAGAGCCACAAAGAACCACAACACCATGCTTGGGCATTTTAAATTTGGGGTAAAACGTCAGCGAGTCATATGGTCGGCGATGCGGCGATCCTTGAACTATACTGTATAGAGTGATGTGACGATATAGAGTGAAGTACGTGGCCTTAATGCACCTGTAAGCTGGTTGCCAACCGCCAATCAAATCTAAAGCAAGATCTGTGACATTCATACAAGTGAAAACATACCTGGTGCTGCTGTGCCTGTACCACCGATCACACGAACCTGTTGGACATGAATATTGTGTATATAGTTAGGGTGTACCAATATGGCGGTGCCCTGGGTGTAGTGGGAGGTGACACCCTGTCTTTCTGATGGTGGCGTCACGAGGAGTATAAGAGAGCACAGCAGAAGGGACTCTGTCTCTTCGTTGTAGACTCTCAGCCTTGACGGAGTGACTCCTGTGAGCTCCTGTTCATGTGTTAATAAAACTACAAAACTGTCACCTCGACTTCTCCTCATTTCCAGACACAACATTTGGCGACGAGGACAAAGGAGTAGGGAGCGAGCTCCTACTGCTTTCCGGCCATTCTTGGAGGCTCCGGGAGAACCACTCGTTCCCTGGGCCAGGTGATATGCAGGGTTTGAAAACTACCTCATTGCTCTGGACCTCGGCGACCTCGAAAAATTGTGTGCGAAGGCAATTCTGGTCCACAACTTAGGGATGGAGGGCCAGAGGATCCTGAGTACGTGATTCATTCGACGACGTGGTGAGGCTAATGGTGGGCTATTTTTGCACCCCTGAAAACACCATTATGAGGCGTATACAGTTCAAACAGCGATGCCAGCGGCCTGGTGAGTCAGTACAACGTTTGTTGCAGACCTGCGGCAGCTGGCAGGAGAGTGCAGATTCGGCACCTTGGAGGAAGAGATGGTCCGCGACCAACTGGTGGAACACGTGCTGTACTCTTCCGCGAAGGTTCGCCTCCTCACTCATGCTGGTGAGCTAACACTCCTAGCCGCCATGAACTTAGCACAGCAACATGAGGCAGCAGAAATGCTAACGAAAAATCTTGGTGAAACAGAAAACCTGCCAAGGAACGAAAAACAGTGGAAGGCACTGGCTGTGGATCCAGACGATGAGAGTGACGATGAATACGCTTCCGTTGTGAAAATTGGGTCTGCCCCTGGGACGCCAAGATGCTATGGCTGTGGATCCACCAGGCACTGCTACAAAGCGAGGGAGTGCCCAGCGAAGGGGAAGCGTTGTGGGAAGTGCAGTCTGTTCCATCACTTTGCTAGAGCCTGCAGAAATTTTGAGCAGGAGGACCGGAGGCCAGAAGGGGACTCTTCTACGAAGAAGCCCACGGTGGTCCACGCAGTCTCACCCAGCACAGATGGATGCATAATCTGCAACATCGAATTGGACGGGGTGGTGGTTCTGCTGATGCTGGACACAGGGTCGGCAACTTCCATCCTGAATTGGGCGACAGCAAAGACCTTTTTCCCCACATTACAGAGTGAGTAGAATGGACATAGCATGTTATGGTTACGGTAACAACCCTTTGGACATTGTGAGCTCGTTGTGGCTCTCAGCGAGGTATAAATCTGTGTTGGTGAGCGCAATTGAGTTTATGGTGTCCACTGAAGGAAATAACCTGATGGGCTGTGACTTGTTCTACGGACTCGGGTTCTCCATTGCCTGCAGCATCGGAGAGGAGTGGTCTGGCAGTGGGCTATGGGACCAACCCTTTTATGTGGGAAATGAATCAGAATCAGAATCAGAATCAGAATCAGATTTATTGCCATTGTTCATGTGATACACAAACTAGGAATTTGTCTCGGTGCCATGCTGCAACATTAAAAACATAATGAGAAAAAGGGATAAACTACAAAACTAAAGGACTAGAAACGTGCAATAAGTGTAGAAAAATAAGTAATAATAAGTAATAATAATAATAATACTAGTAATAATGAGTAGTACTAGTCAAGGCAGTGAAAATGAAGCAAATGAAGATGAAGTGTGGGATTTGAACCTGCCCGGACCGAGTGATGACAGGCACGACCAGCACCATGGAGCGCTGTCACAGGGAGTTTCCAGTGCCAGTGTTCGCGATACCCTGGACGAGGGACCCGAACGGCACAGTCGGACACCCGTGGGGGTGAATAGAGCCAGCGAGCAGGCACAGCATAGTTCCAGTGGCCGATCGAGTACCACCGTCAAACCTGGCGCTTCCGTGGCTGATTCAACGCACAAAATGAAAGCGAACGGGGTGAGACTGAGCGGCACAATCCCTAGGCGTGCCCATAAGAGGGACCAGAGGCAGATCTCAGACCGGATCAGTGGGACCGTGCGACACCGTACAGGAATCCGGTCACGATGCCATGGGCCACGGACCACGGAGGCCAGTGAGTACTCCACTGGGTGTTGGCGATAATGTTCGCCCTAGGGTTGAGTCTCGGCTTGGAGGGGTCTGCAAATCGAGAGAACAGCGAGATGACCAGGGTCAACTGTGGGTGGTGAGGACTCGTGAAGACAGCTACCTAGAGCTGACAGATGGATCCAGAAGGCACCCAAACGAGCTGCGGCGTTTGGGTGCCTCAAACGCCTCCAGGGGAGCCTCCAGGGGATCCTGGAGCCTCCAGGGGATCCTTAGTGGGACTTTTAAAAGGGGCTAGCAGTATGTTCTATTGAGTTGTGTTTTGCTATTCTTCTTATTATTATTCTTTAAGCTTTGAAAAAAAAAAACGCTAACTTTTGTGCAGGTTGCCCCTATATGAGTGTGTGGTGAATTAGGTTACATTGATGTGTGAGTAGCTAAAGAAAATAGTAGCGTATGAAATGTAAATGTTCCCTGTTGTGTCTGGAAATGAGTGAGCAGGAGGCGAGTCTTCATGCAGCCAACTAACACTTTATTACAGGGAACTTGGGACTATATACAGAGTGGGCCGTGCCCGCCTGACGTCACCCTGTGGGTGGGCATGGCATCACATACACACACATTCCCATACACAACATCCTCCCCCTGTTTAGAAAAATGCAAGGCCACACACACCATTGAACCTCCCAAATTTGGAACCCAAATCACGTACTAAGAACATGGGGAATAATATATTGTACTAGAACAACTTATCACATTTACACAAAGAACAACTAAAATGGACCATGTCTCTTTAAAATGCATAAAATAATCCCATATTATCCACATTCTCACCCACATGCACACCAGTAATCAATATATACAAAATACACATATTCACATATGTCATGAACTGTGAGCCTGTGTTCTCCTGCGGGCTCAGTTCTGATCATTCTTGGAGCGTTGTGTTTTGATTTCTGTCCTGTGTGTCGTTATTTCTATGCTTGTGGCCACTGCTCTGGCCGGCGATCGTTAGGCAGCTGTTTGACCCACTTTCTGGTGGGCACTGTCTAACATTCGCCGGTCCGACCACGCCCCCCTCTCTCTGACAGTCAGCTGTGTGCCCCGGTAATTATCTTTCCCGCGCCTCACCCAGGTGTTCCCTATTTGTTAGGCCAGCAGTGTTTGTACTTAAGCAGCTCTTTGCTAGTCAAACACCGCTGGACCACTGCACGAGTCACACGGTCGTTCTCTGTCGTGTGACCATCTTGCCACCGAAGGTTTGTGCTCGCTGTGAGACTGGGAGGATTTGGACTGCTCTGGTACTGTGAGTAACTTTAGCGTTTCTGTTTGCGGTTGTGCCGCTATGCTGATAGCCTTTCCTTTTGTGGCACTACTGCTATGCTTTCTCCCCGTTCTGCCAAGCGTCTTGGAGGACTCTCAGTTAACCCGAGCTGCCTAGCCATATTGTACAGTTAGTCAATCTGTGTTCAATAAATGTGTGTTTGGGAAACCCTGCATTTAAATCCTCCTTCTTCCTTCTCTTCCTCTGTGCGCTGTGAGAAGCGTACGAGGAAGTTTATGACATTGGCATTTATGACATTACATACATAGATATTTACACAAAATATACATTTTAAGTGACACCAACGTCCCTAGGCAGCCACCACCTTCCAGTCTGCCACGGAGGACCTGGGCAGCCCCACGGCATCTGTGCACCAGGACGCTGTCTACCCCCTGGGTCAAAGCCCCCCTCCCTGGCGAAAATGTCTTTTCCTGCCATTCGGCGCTTCTTCCCCCCAGGCCCGCCGTGCCATTGTCCGGTGCGCCATCTCTCTGTGCCCACCAGGCCATTTCCGACTGCCTTACACACCGCTGTTATGGCTCCAGATGTTCTGGCCCCCAGTGGCCACACTTCAGGGAGAGCCAAAGCCCACTCTCCAGCGTCGTCCGCTGCTTCGGGCACCTCGTCACAATGCCCAGCACCCTCCTCCAGGGCGCTCCGCTGCTCTGCCTCCTCAACCAGTTGCTGCTGCTCACCTCCGGGGCCCACCACGTCATCCACCCCGGGCTCAACCGCCGACCCAGGCACCTCACCGCTGCATCCAGCGCTTCCGGTCCCGGTGTCTCACTGTGCTGTCACCGTGTCCAGCTGCGGCTGTCCCTCCCCAGGGCCCTCAGTCTGCATGGTCCTGCTCTCCCGCTGTTCAGCCTCCAGCAGCGGGGATGACTCCTGCCGCGCCTCCTCTCCACCGGCGTTGGTCCTGCCTGACTCGGGCTCTCTCTCTCTCTGCTCCAGTTCTGGCTGCTCAAGGGGTGGGGGCAATTCCGGTTCTTGTTCATCCTCCATTTCATCTTCACCATCTGAGCTATAGTCACTCTCTGTGTCCCACTCGCTGTCTGTTTCACTCTCACTGTCCACACTGTGGTCCTCGGCCGCACCCACGTCCACAAAGCCTGTGCGAACTGGTTCAGGGCCGCTGACCATTTGTCCACCAATTTTGAGAGTGAAACCCAGCTCATTGAACAAGTCCCATCCCATGACATTTTCACCTCAGCATGCCACTGGAATCAGAATCAGAATCAGAATCAGAATCAGGTTTATTGCCATTGTTCATGTAGTACACAAACTAGGAATTTGTCTCGGTACAATGCTGCAACATTAAACATGATAAGATAAGAGAAATAAACTATACATGTAATAAAGTGTAGGATAAGATTAAGTGATACTGGTCAAAGATACTGGAGCCGGAACGCCGGGATTACTTTTGTGCCATACTGCACTGCCAATGTGATGCTCCCACCAATACCGGAGCTCCCGCCGTCCGGTAGTTTCACTGCATCCAGGTGCCAGGGTGTGAGCCTCCAAACCATGGCCTCACTCACGATGGACCGCACAGCGGTGGTGGCTATCAACATGGGCATTCTCACACCATCCAGCTTCACCACATGTTGCAGGCCTGTCCGACCTTCGGGTCTTGCAATATTTATGCCGTCTCCGCTGTCATCAGTGGCCAGTGGCTCCTCCACAGGTGGTCCCGGTTCTGCCTCGAGGTCCAGCTGGGCACCCGTAGCCTCGTTTTGGCACAAAGTTTGCCTGTCAGCTAGCCTGTCCATTGACATAGACTGAGCTGTTAGCTTTCCAAAGCTAACTAGCGCCATTGTCCCTAGCGCCAAAAGCTCTTTCACTCGCAGCTCCCCGGCCCTCCTCTGCTCCGCGAAGTGCGCTGTCATTCGCACAACGGCATCCTCATAGCACTCAGTCAGTTCCAGCTTGTCGAGGATCCTTTGTCCCTCCGTGCCAAGGTTGTAGGCCAGGAGTGCCTGGTGCTGTTTCCCGTCAAGCCAAAGGAAACCCAGCTCTCTGATGTACTCCTCGAACTCCTGTCCCCACTCCGGCCACAAGATCACCGTCTCACCAGGGCGCTCCAGGAACGGAAGCACTGGTGGAGGTAGCCAGCACGCTTCCGTTTTTCTCCTTGTCGCCATATGTTAGGTCTAGAAATGAGTGAGCAGGAGGCGAGTCTTCACGTAGCCTACTAACACTTTATTACAGGGAACTTGGAACTATATACAGAGTGGGCTGTGCCCACCTGATGTCACCCTGTGGGTGGGCACGGCATCACATACACACATATTCCCATACACAACATTCCCCAGTACTGTTTACCTTTGATGTGCCTGTGTTGTGGGGTGGGAGTGCTGGGGTGGAGGGATCTGGGACTGCCATTAGGTTAGTGTACATATTGTTTATAAGTGTTTATAGTTCTAAGTGTTTAAAATGTATGTGATTTATCGGGATTAGCTTTTTTTGTGTGTGTGGCCCTTTTATGTCCACAGACTGTAATAGTTAAAATGGCGGAGTCGTCCACTGGGCCGGTGTGGTGTGCATGGACAGCTCTGTGTATTTGTATCGTTTGCAGTGTGTTTAGAGTGTGTATCGGGTTACCAAATTGGGGAGGGCCTGATTAGTGCGGTTGCAATTTTCTTTGGGGGGGAAAAATGTTGGATGTGAATATTGTGTAAAAGACACTGTAAAAAGAAACCTGAAGAAGTTGGACATAGACAGGAGTTCCTGGCAGCGAAAGGCTAAGGACAGAGCTGCGTGGAGGAATCTGATCAGACCTAAATGAAACAGTCATTGTCGCCCACGACAGACTGCTATGATGATGATGATGATATAGTTAGGGTGTACCAATATGGCAGTGCCCTGGGAGTAGTGGGAGGTGACGCCCCATCTTTCTGGTGGTGGCATCACAGGGAGTATAAGAGAGCACAGCAGAAGGGACTCTGTCTCTTCGTTGTGGACTCTCGGGCTTGACGGAGTGACTCCTGTGAGTTCCTGTTCAGAGTTCCTGTTCACGTGTTAATAAAACTACAAAACTGTCACCTTGACTCCTACTCATTTCCAGACGTAACACAATCCTTTAGTTTTCAGTGCATGATCTACTCATTGCTGTTGAAGCCACAGATTTAGCTGTGCTTATCTGTGAGGAGCCTCACACCATAAACAGCAGCAAGTACCAGAACTACACAAAAACATTCAAAAATACAAAAACTACAAGTTGTGGCGGTTTGGGAAAACCCCCACAAACAGACTAAGGACAGACAACTCGCTACTCCTGGTTTTTTCCGCTACACTACTGTGATAATGTCACCTTTCATGTATTGTGTTCATGCGTCCTGTCCTTACTGTGACCTAGAGACTCAGATCAATATGTAGATGTGCCTGTTAACCCCTTTGTTCTGCACCTAGAGCACAGTCTAGCAAATCTGCCTATTGTGATGTATGCCTCTCAAATGCAAATGTCATACTCCCTGCTGTGAATGCCTTTCATGCATTGTTTGTAACTGGTATTTAAGCTGACTGAAATCCATGCTCTCTCTCTCACTCACACTTCAGCCTCTGCTGCAGGACACAGACTTTGTGTCCGCCTCTCCTCTCCTTCTCTGAGAGCCAGAGGATCCCCATCCAGCCTGCACACACTTGGGCTGGAGAGGGGATCCCGTGACGGCGGTATGATAATAAAACTCTACTTAAAACCTCCAACAACGCCGCTTTATTTCATGCCGCCGCACAAGTGCTGAAATTAGCTGCCACTTAAGGGCAAGACACGTATGTGGACAATACATTAAAATGAATTTGAAAAACTTTTAAAAATGCTATTTTAAATGCCTCTGCTACTCCACTCTTACTGACTGATTTAACACTACCAACCGAAACTGGAAGCTCTGCCCATAATCGTTCCTACAGCGGCACCCCCCAGGATTAAGGTGGACAGAGTGATTAATGGGGGCGGCGCGGTGGTGGAGTGGTTAGCACTGCGGCAGCACAGCAACTTACCCTTGGCCGGGGGATGCTGGGTTCGATCCCAGCCCCCGACCAACAGTGATCTATGTGGAGTTTGCATGTTCTCCCCGTGTCTGCGTGGGTTTACTCCTGGATTTCTCCGGTTTCCTCCCACATGCCAAAAAACATGCAAGTTAGGTTAATTGGCATCAAAACTGGGGATTCAAAAATTGTCCTTAGGTATGACTGTGAGAGTGAATGGTTGTCTGTCTCTCTGTGTTGGCCCAGTGATGGACTGGCGATCTGTCCAGGGTGTACCCTGTCTCTCGCCCAAAGATGCTGGGATAGGCTCCAGCCCCCCCACGACCCAAAAAGGATTAAGCGGAAGAAGATGAATGAATGAATGAATGAATGAGTGATTAATGGAAAGCTGACTGGAAGAAAAGAAGTGTGGTAGAGAAAAGTGCATGAACAACAGGGATGACTCTTATCTTGAGGAGAATGTCAAGAAAAGAATTTTTGAACTTAGAAGTCCACGCACAGACGTCTTGAAAGGAGCTACAACTGTCATGTTCATAAGACTAAAGCACTCCTGAACCAAAGACAACATAACTGGGTTAAAGAGAAAAAGAACTGGACTTTTAATCAGTGGCCCAAAGACCTCTTTTCTGAAAAATGCAAATTTTGTATTTCATTTGGAATTCAAGGTCCTAGAGTTTGGAAGAAGAGTGGTGAACCATAAAATCCAAGGTGTTTAGAGTCTGGTGTGAAGTATCCACAGTGATGATTTCTGGTGCCATGTCATCTGCTGGCATTCGTTCACGGTATTTTATCCTGTCCAAAGTCAACACTACTGTCTACCAGGAAATTTTAGAGCACTTCATGCTTCCATCACTATAGATTTCTGATTTTCAAAAGCTATACAGTAATAATCATCAAAGTTTAAAAAAAGGCTTGAAATGTTTCTCTTTACTTGTAAGGAATATATAACTAGAAAAGCACTCATAGAGCGCATACCTCCGCCAAGGCTCCTTCCGTTTCTCATGGATCACTTCCAAAATGTAATGGGTTTGTGTGTAGGCCTATAGCCAGTTGTGGTGAAAATTGCATCAAAGTCTGTCCATCAGTTTTGGAGTGTTGTTGCTAACACACTATGAGAAGATAAGAGCCTTGGCTGAAGTATGCATTCTCAGATCATCAGCAAAATATAATGGGTTCTGTAGAAGAGCTTAAAATAACGAGGCGATGTGATTTATAAACCAAAGTTTAATATCAGCTTCGCTCCTCTAACAAGTCTCATCTCAGTGCAGAAGCAGAATAAGAGGTCGAACACAGTCAGACCTTCATACTTATACCTACACACAACAAAAGACATTGCATATCAAAGCTGACATCCCGCATTAACTTAATCCCCCCTCCTTTGTCCTCTGTCTCCTCCACCTGACCCTGGGTGGTCAGGGAGATCAATCTCCTCCATTGTCCTCCGTCTCCTCCACCTGACCCTGGGTGGTCAGGGAGATCGATCTGGTCTCCACCGCTGTCCTGTTCTGAGGCGTGAGGTCATTCCACATATGTAATCACTAAACATCTTAATATGTCTATACATATGTAGGTATGGAATATATGATTAATATAAACCACAGCCCCCCCCCCAAACGACTAAGAAAAGGACAATCAAAGTAAGTTTACAGTTTAAGATAATCTCTATGACATACTATACTGTTAAACCTCTTGACAGGGAAATCAAGGAAGAATCTTTCCAGCAGTCATGCTCCTGTAGAGAATTCAGTGGTAACCATAACAGTATAGTAATATCACAAATCAGCCTTAAAACTGTCACGGCACAATCTGATAACATAGTTAGCAACTCTTGGTTAATTTGCATCAGTCCCTGTGCCGTCTGGGTTTTAATCTTCTCCCGAATCTGCTGTAGGTCCGCTTTGGCGTCCTGGTGGGACCCTCCTGTTAGGAATCTGCAGCTTGGGGAGGAGAGTGGTTATTTGCTCCCTGCAGGGGGTTGAGTCTTTTTTCTTAGGGGGTCTACCCCGCCGAGGTGCCCTCACCACCCATGCAGGTTCGTCTCTCAACAAGAAAGCAGGTTTAAGTCTGTCAATGCTGACTGTTTCTTTTCTGTCCCCTAAATCAAGCACAAAATGCTTATCACCAGGTTCCAGCACTCTGAATGGTCCGTCGTATGGTGGACGGAGGGTTGATTTTAAAGCTTCATGCCTAACAAAAACAAACTCGGCGTTTTTTAAAGCTTGGGGGACAAAAACCCATGGAAAAGAGTGATGTGCCGGTCCGGGGAGAGTGTCCGGTCCGGTGCTGCCTAAAGGCCTCAGGGTTGGATGATGCCCAGGCTCTGGGTTCTCTGGTAAAAACTCACCTGGGAGTCTGAGAGGTTGTGCAAAAACTAATTCTGCTGGGGAGGCGTCTAGATCCTCTTTAGGCGCAGCACACAACCCCAATAAAACCCAGGGAAGTTTATTTACCCAATTTGTATCCGTTAGCGAGGCCCTGAGGGCGGCCTTTAAAGATCTGTGAAAACGCTCACATAACCCATTAGCCTGAGGGTGATAAGCGGTGGTGCGGTGAATTGTCGCCCCTAAGCTGCAGGCCATGGCTGACCAAAGCTCTGAGACAAATTGAGGCCCCCTATCGGACGTGATGTCCGATGGGACGCCGAAACGTGCCACCCAGTTTGTCAAAAAAACGCGAGCGACTTCCGCCGCTGTGGTTGACGCCAGAGAGACCGCCTCAGGCCAGCGCGTAGTATGGTCTATCATTGTTAACAGGTGTGTGAAGCCTTGAGACGAAGGTAGTGGTCCCACGAGGTCGACATGAACGTGGTCAAACCTTCTAGCTGGGATTCGAAAAGGCTCTAGAGGGGCTTTTGTGTGTTTGTGTATTTTGGCGCACTGACAAGACATGCAAGTTTTTGCCCATTCCTTTACATTTTTGCGTAGGCCCGGCCAAACAAACTTTTCGGCGACCATTTTAACTGAGGTGCGCACCCCTGGGTGCGCGAGGGAGTGAACCGAGTCGAAAATGCGGCGGCGCCATGCAGCTGGGACTACCGGGCGAGGTCGGCCGGTTGAAACGTCGCAGATTGGGGGGTACACGTCACGTAAACCCCTTTCCTCCAGTCTTAACCCTGTTGGTCCAGACAGGAGCGCGCGCACGTCCGCGTCGCTGCTTTGTTCCTCTGCCATGGCTGCGTAATCTATCCCTATGCAGCGGATGATAAAAATAATAAGCAGTGCTGCTGTAGGTTTTAAGGAGAGTTTAATTATATCATCCAGCCGTCACGAGCTCCGCTCCCGGCGCCGTGCATGCACGCCGGGAGCGAGCCCACGGCTCTCAGAGAAGGAGGGCACAAGAGTCTGTGTGTCCAGCAGCAGCAGTTGCAGAAGTGGAATTGAGAGGATGTGTTACAGAACCTGTGCAGTATTTATACCAAACTCAAACAATACATCAAAGCAGATTCACAGCAGTTGGTCTGATCAAAGGGACTGCAGAACAGGCATGAGACATTTGCATTTGTAAGACCTGCATAACAATAGACAGATGCAGCCTCTGCTCCGGCTTGCAGGACAAAGAGGTTACAAGGCACATCTACATATTGATCTCAGCCTCTAGGTCACAGTAAGGACAGGACGCATGAACACTATAAATGAATGGCACATTACATCACAATACATGAATGGCACATTGCATCACGATACATGAATGGCACATTACATCACAATACATGCATGGCACATTACATCTCAGTAGTGCAGCGGGAAGAACCAAGGAGTGCGAGCTGACTGTCTCTGTGTTCTGTCTCTGTGTTGTGGGGGGTTGAATCAACCCGCTACACCTACGTGAATTGGGGCCGCGTACGCGTCCGCGTTGGCGAAGAGTTCTGCGGCTGAGGTAGTATAATCTGTCTCCTCGTGCTCTGGCAATGTCACAGCGCGAGAGAGGCAGTCTGCTACCACGTTAAGTTTGCCTGCCACATGTCGAATGTCTGTGGTGAACTCTGAAATTGCAGCTAGCTGTCTTTGTTGCCTGCCTGACCATGGTTCTGAAATTTTAGCCATCGCAAAAGTGAGCGGTTTGTGGTCTACAAAAGCCGTGAAACGCCGCCCTTCTAACCAGAACTGGAAGTGGCGGATGGATAAATGAAGCGCTAGCAGCTCCCTGTCAAAAGTGCTGTATTTACGCTCGGTTTGGTTTAAAGATTTGCTAAAAAATGCTAAAGGTTGCCAGGTTCCGCCAACATGTTGTTCCATGACTGCCCCTATGGCCAGGTCTGAAGCGTCTGTGGTTAACGCTATGCGGGCCGAGGGATCGGGGTGAACCAACAATGTGGCATTCGCTAGAGCACTTTTTACTTCCGCGAAGGCGCGTTCGTGCTCCGGGGTCCATTCGACCGCGTTGGAAGGCTTTTGTTTTCTGAGCGCGGCATACAGGGGCTGCATGAGTTGAGCTGCGCGGGGGAGGAAACGGTTGTAAAAATTCACCATTCCCAAAAATTCTTGCAGCGATTTGATCGTTTCTGGTCGTGGAAAATTTTTTACCGCGTGGACTTTGTCTGGCAAAGGGACTGCCCCCTTCGGTGAAACTCTGTGCCCCAAAAAATCAATCTGTGACACGCCGAATTTGCATTTGGTTGGGTTGATTATTAACCCGTGCTCTTCTAGTCTCTGAAAAACTGTAGTGAGGTGTTGTTCGTGTTCTTCCTCTGACGGGCTGGCTACCAGCATATCGTCGAGGTAGAAGAACACGAAGGGGAGGTCGCGTAATACCGCGTCCATCATGCGCTGAAAGGTTTGAGCAGCGCCTTTGAGGCCAAACGGCATCCGCAAAAATTCAAAAAGACCGAAAGGGGTTATTACAGCCGTTTTAGGAATGTCTTCCGCTCGAACGGGGACTTGGTGATAGCCGCGGACCAGGTCTAGTTTAGAAAAAATGCGCGCACCCGCCAGATGTAGTGAGAAATCTTGGCTGTGAGGAATTGGGTAGCGGTCATGCGCTGTCGCATTGTTTAATCTGCGGTAATCGCCGCACGGTCTCCAAGAACCGTCGGTTTTCAGGACCATGTGGAGTGGCGATGCCCAGGGGCTTTTCGAGCGTCTAATAATGCCTAATTTTTCCAGGGTGGTAAACTCGTCCCGTGCTATGGCGAGCTTGGTCGCGTCTAAGCGCCGAGCTTTGGCGAACACGGGTGGGCCCATTGTGGGAATGAAGTGTTCAACCCCATGTTTCGCTACTGTTGCTGAAAATTTGGGAACTGTGAGTGCTGGAAATTGGGTGAGGAGTTGGTCAAACTTACCTCCTGCTGTTGTGACGTTGGCCTGCACGGGTGGTGGAGAAACTCGAGTTGAGCAGGGGATAGAAGAAAATGACATTATGACCAAGCATCTATTTGCTAGATCGACTAACAACCCATGTGCACACAAAAAATCAGCGCCCAACAAGTTAAAACTCACCGCCGCTACAATAAATGTCCATCTATAGTTGCAGCCGTGAATGCAAAGAGGTAGGCTCCTTTCACCGTAAGTGTCGATGATCGAGCTGTTGGCTGCCATCGTCCCATTACCCCGGGGACCCATGGCCCGATCTGCGTGGGAAGGGGTGATAAAACTCAGTTGAGCTCCGGTGTCGATCAGGAACTGTCTCTCGGTGTGTCTGTCAGTCACATAAAGAAGCTTATTTTTTTCGCTGAGAACTGCAGCCGTTAACGGTTCTCGGCTTTGGCGTTTTCCCGAACTTTTGAACTTGCAGGGGGGAACGCATTTGTACGCCCCCTCGGCGAAACGGTGGTGGTAATAGCAGATGTCGTTCCGTCTGCTGCGTCTTGGTCGTGTTGCCGCCATGGTGGGCGGGCTCTGCTCGGTTGTCTGTGGTTCTCCGCTGCTCTGGGCATCCGCGCTGAGATCTGCAGATGCTGCTGTGGCCATCTGTTCGCCGCAGGCGTTGATGAGTCGCTGCGCTTCATGGGCCAGTGCGCGTAAGTCTTGCTGGGTGCTGCACCGCATGTTGACCAGCGTCCCTCTCATGTGTGGCGGCAGAGTGCTGAGGAAGATATGTTGGAAGAGGAAGTTGTCGTTGTCCTCTTCCTTGAGCTGCAGCATGTCCTCCATGAGGGCCTTGGGTCTGCATCCTCTGTGGCTGTAGATCGCCAGGATCTTCTCTGCTCTCTCTTCGGCTGAGGGGACGAAGTTCTCGACGATGGTCGCCTTAAGTTCTCTATATTTGTCATGGGTAGGCGGCCGTTGGATTATGCTCCGCGCACATCTCGACGTGGCAGCGTCGAGTTTGGCGACGATGTGATAAAATTTTGTGTCATCTGCCGTTATGCCCGCCAGTGCAAACTGAGCCTCAGCTTGCTGGAACCACGAGCTCGGGTCTTCTTGCCAGAAGTCTGGCAGCTTGACGGTGACGGCACTTGTGTGGGCTGTCCCTGATGTGTCCGCCAGGTGAGAGCGCCTTTCTTCAGCTCTCACGGCGGGGCTGGTGCTCGGTTGAGCCCTCTCTGTAGCTTCTGCCGTGGGGGAACGTCGTCCATCTGTTCCCCTGTCTGCATGGGCGCCGGTGCTTGCCTGGGTCGCCTCTGATGAGTCAATCGCGGGAGAACGTCTCTGTTCCATCCTCGCGTCAGGGTCACCAGTGTAGAAGAGCTTGAAATAATGAGGCGATGTGATTTATAAACCAAAGTTTAATATCAGCTTCGCTCCTCTAACAAGTCTCATCTCAGTGCAGAAGCAGAATAAGAGGTCGAACACAGTCAGACCTTCATACTTATACCTACACACAGCAAAAGACATTGCATATCAAAGCTGACATCCCGCATTAACTTAATCCCCCCTCCTTTGTCCTCCGTCTCCTCCACCTGACCCTGGGTGGTCAGGGAGATCGATCTCCTCCATTGTCCTCCATCTCCTCCACCTGACCCTGGGTGGTCAGGGAGATCGATCTGGTCTCCACCGCTGTCCTGTTCTGAGGCGTAAGGTCATTCCACATATGTAATCACTAAACATCTTAATATGTCTATACATTTGTAGGTATGGAATATATGATTAATATAAACCACAGGTTCCTCTCTATCCCAAGAACCATCTCTGGTGAAAATTTCATCCAAATCCATCCAGTAGTTTTTGTGTAATCCTGCTGCACAAATACAAAAAAGCCCTTGGTGGAGGTATGCACTCTCAGATCATCACCAAAATCTAATCATCTGTTCCCCGTGCCATTACACACCTTTCCTGAAAATTTCATCAAAATCCATTCATAACTTTTGGAGTATTTTTGCTAACATGTTGCTAACATGCCGAGGAACTGTGGCGAAAACGACACGGGTGCCGGGCTGGAGTTTAGGCGGCGTGCAAGAAATATAAGACAGTAATAAAGAGCGATGGCAAGAACCAAGCAGACTGCCCGAAAATCTACTGGAGGAAAAATCCCCCAGGAAGCAGCTGGCCACCAAGGTTGCTCGAAGAAAGCGCTCCGGCCACCGATGGAGTGAAGAAGCCTCACCGTTACAGGCCCGGTACCGTGGCTCTGAGAGAGATCCGTCGCTACCAGAAATCCACGGAGCTGCTCATCCGTAAGCTGCCCTTCCAGCGCCTGGTGAGGGAGATCGCTCAGGACTTCAAGACCGACCTGCACTTCCAGAGCTCCGCCGTCATGGCTCTGCAGGAGGCCAGCGAGGCCTACCTGGTGGGTCTCTTCGTGACACCAACCTGTGCGCCATCCACGCCAAGAGGGTCACCACCATCATGCCCAAAGACATCCAGCTGGCCCGCCGCACCCGCGGAGGGAGAGAGAGCTTAGACTTTCTGCTGCACACTCACCAACCACAATGCTCCGCACTGTGTGTCATATATATACAGTGGGGCAAAAAAGTATTTAGTCAGCCACCAATTGTGCAAGTTCTCCCACTTAAAAGATGAGAGAGGTCTCCAATTTTCATCATAGGTATACCTCAACTATGAGAGACAAAATGAGAAAAAAAAATCCAGAAAATCACGATGAAGGATTTTTAATGAATTAATTGGTAAATTCCTCAGTAAAATAAGTATTTGGTCACCTACAAACAAGCAAGATTTCTGGCTCTCACAGACCTGTAACTTCTTCTTTAAGAGGCTTCTCTGTCCTCCACTCGTTACTTGTATTAATGGCACCTGTTTGAACTCGTTATCAATATAAAAGACACCTGTCCACAACCTCAAACAGTCAGACTCCAAACTCCACTATGGCCAAGACCAAAGAGCTGTCAAAGGACACCAGAAACAAAATTGTAGACCTGCACCAGGCTGGGAAGACTGAATCTGCAATAGGTAAGCAGTTTGGTGTGAAGAAATCAACTGTGGGAGCAATTATTAGAAAATGGAAGACATACAAGACCACTGATAATCTCCCTTGATCTGGGGCTCCACGCAAGATCTCACCCCGTGGGGTCAAAATGATCACGAGAACGGTGAGCAAAAATCCCAAAACCACATGGGGGGACCTAGTGAATGACCTGCAGAGAGCTGGGACCAAAGTAACAAAGGCTACATCAGAAACACACTACGCCGCCAGGGACTCAAATCCTGCAGTGCCAGACGTGTCCCCCTGCTTAAGCCAGTACATGTCCAGGCCCGTCTGAAGTTTGCTAGAGAGCATTTGGATGATCCAGAAGAGGATTGGGAGAATGTCATATGGTCAGATGAAACCAAAATAGAACTTTTTGGTAAAAACTCAACTTGTCGTGTTTGGAGGAGAAAGAACACCATACCTACTGTGAAGCATGGGGGTGGAAACATCATACTTTGGGGCTGTTTTTCTGCAAAGGGACCAGGACGACTGATCCGTGTAAAGGAAAGAATGAATGGGGCCATGTATCGTGAGATTTTGAGTGAAAACCTCCTTCCACCAGCAAGGACATTGAAGATGAAACGTGGCTGGGTCTTTCAGCATGACAATGATCCCAAACACACCGCCCGGGCAGCGAAGGAGTGGCTTCGTAAGAAGCATTTCAAGGTCATGGAGTGGCCTAGCCAGTTTCCAGATCTCAACCCCATAGAAATTCTTTGGAGGGAGTTGAAAGTCTGTGTTGCCCAGCGACAGCCCCAAAACATCATTGCGCTAGAGGAGATCTGCATGGAGGAATAGGCCAAAATACCAGCAACAGTGTGTGAAAACCTTGTGAAGACTTACAGAAAACATTTGACCTCTGTTATTGCCAACAAAGGGTATATAACAAAGTATTGAGATAAACTTTTGTTACTGACCAAATACTTATTTTACCGAGGAATTTACCAATTAATTCATTAAAAATCCTTCAATGTGATTTTCTGGATTTTTTTTTCTTATTTTGTCTCTCATAGTTGAGGTATACCTATGATGAAAATTGGAGACCTCTCTCATTTTTTAAGTGGGAGAACTTGCACAATTGGTGGCTGACTAAATACTTTTTTGCCCCACTGTATATATATATATATATATATATATATATATATTTATAGTAATATGTACATATGTATACTAGCTGTTCTTGTTTTTTTTCTTGCCTTCTGATTGTTGCTCTGAGTGTTGCTATCCCTGTGCTGTTGCAATCCTGGAATTTCCCCATTGTCGGACTAATAAAGGCTTATCTTATCTTATCTTAACACACTGTGAGAAGATAAGAGCCTTGGCTGAGGTATGCATTCTCAGATCATCACCAAAATATAATGGGTTGCTGTCTAGCCCAAGAACACCTCAGGCGAAAATTTCATCCAAACCCATCCAGTAGTTTTTGTGTAATCCTGCTGCACAAATACAAACAAAGCCCTTGGTGGAGGTATGCACTCTCAGATCATCACCAAAATCTAATCATCTGTTCCCCATGCCATTACACACCTTTCCTGAAAATTTCGTCAAAATCCGTTGGTAACAGACAGACAGACAGACAAACCCCGGTAAAAACATTACCTCCTTGGCGGAGGTAATAAATAGCTTACTTTTTGGATTAAAAGATGATAAATACATGAAAATGTTCACAATATGCTAATTTTTAAGGTTGTATTTCTGTCTCTCTCTCTCTCTCTCTCAATCTATCTATCTATCTATCTATTGCCTCTAGAAAGAACTGACTGCACTACAGAAAGAACAATTAAATACTGGGCATTATTATCCATTCATCCATCCATCCATCCTTTTTCTATCGCTTTTCTGGGGGTCCAGGTCGCGGAGGCAGCATCTCAAGCAGAGAAGCCTTCCCTCGCCCCAGCCACCTGCTCCAGCTCTTCAGAGAAGATACAAAGACGTTCCCAGGCCAGCTGGGAGACATATTCTCTTCAGCATGTCCTGGGTCTGCCCGAGGGTCTCTTCCAAGTGGGATGTGCCCAGAATACCTCAAGTGGGAGGCGTCTAGGAGGCATCCTGATCAGGTGCCCAAACCACCTCAACTGGCTCCTTTCGATGAGGAGGAGCAGTGGTTCTACTCTGAGCCTCTCCCGGATGACTGAGCTCCTCACCCTATCTCTAAGGGTGATTCCAGCAATCCTATGGAGAAAGCTGATTTCAGCTGCTTGTATGCACGATCTCATTCTTTCGGTCATTACCCAAAGCTCATGACCATAGATGAGGGTAGGAATGTAGACTGACAATGTGGTGCAATGTGGATTAGGTGACGGTCGAAGGCAGAGACCTTGGTGGTCTGATCCCCAGCTTTCGAAACTGGCTATTATTATTATTATTATTATCATTATTATTGTTATTATTACGAGTGCATACCTGTGCATGCCCATAGAAACCAAGTATAAGCAAGTATTTTGGCATGCCCGTAGAAAGCAAGCGTAAGCAAGCATTTCTGCATTCCTGCATTTGAACTTTGACACGTTACCATGGCAACAGTAACCATGGTGATGCCTGCCTTTTATCTTTGACATGGTTACCATGGCAACAGTAACCCTGGTGAAACCTGCCTTTGATCTTTGACGTCACCACTCGTTCAGTGATGCCTGACTTTGATCTTTGATGATGTCATAGCGAGTCCTATGATCTTTGATGATGTCATAGTGAGTCCTATGTTCGTGAATGATGCCTGCATTTGATCTTTGATGATTTCATAGTGAGGCCTATGATCTTTGATGATGTCATAGCAAGTCCTATGATCGTGAGTGATGCCTGCCTTTGATCTTTTGAGGTGTCTATAATTCTTCTTCTTCATCACTCTATCTGGTCAGGAGCTGTAGTCCAAAGGCTGTCCAGGTGTCTATAATTCTTCTTCTTTTAGATTTGATTGGCGGTTGGCAACCAGCTTGCAGGTGCATTATCGCCACGTACTTCACTCTATATCATCACTCTATATACTCGTGTTTATAATTCTACTTCTTTTTCTTTTAGATTTGATTGGTGGTTGGCAACCAGCTTACAGGTGTATTACCGCCACTGACTTGATTATCATCACTCTATATCTTTGTATAAGGAGTTCTGAACCACTCCTTATGTGTGAAAAAGTTATCCGTCCCTGGAACAATCAATTGCGCAAGTCTTCTTTTAGATTTGATTGGCAGTTGGCAACCAGATTACAGATGCATTCTTCTTCTTCTTCTTCTTCTTCTTTTAGATTTGATTGGTGGTTGGCAACCAGCATGCAGGTGCATTACCGCCACTGACTTGATTATCCCATTTGCTGGTTGCTGATAACTCTATTCTTCTTCTTTTAGATTTGATTGGCAGTTGGCAACCAGCTTACTGGTGCATTATATCTTCTTCTTTCAGATTTGATTGGTGGTTGGCAACCATCTTACAGGTGCATTACCACCACCTACTCTATCTTCAGACATCACTCTATTCAGACATCACTTTTTCTTCTCCTAAACCAGATTGGCGGCTGGCAACCAGCCCACAGGTGCACTACCGCCACGTACTTCACTCTATATCATCACTCTATCTGGTCAGGAGCTGTAGTCCTTCCCGCCACATACTTCACTCAGTAAACATCAATCTATGTATCAAAAGTCAGAATTCTTCTCGGTTGGCAACCTCTGCTTTGTCTTTTTCACTCTATATCTTTGTATAAAGAGTTCTTATAAGGACTTCTGAACAATCCTCTTCTTCTTCAGTGAGATTTCCATGTCTACATGATGTCTTTAACACTCTATCTGGTCATCTTCTTCTTCTTTTAGATTTGATTGGCGGTTGGCAATCAGCTCACAGGTGCATTACCGCCACGTAATTCACTCTATATCATCACTCTATCTGGTCAGGAGCTGTAGTCCTTCTATTATCATTGCTGTGTCCAATCAAACCTCAACTCTACTTCTTCAGATAGAGTCTGAAGAAGTCACTCTTCTTCATCTCCTCATACTTTATATCATCGCGTCACTCTATATCATCACTCTACACATGGCCAAGATGTGTAGAAAGTTCTTATAAGGAGTTCTGAACAATCTTCTTCTTCTTCTTCTTCTTCTTCTTCTAACAGTGAGATTTCCATGTCTCATCATCATCATCATAGCAGTCTGTCGTCATGGGCGACAATGACTGTTTCATTTAGGTCTGATCAGATTCCTCCACGCAGCTCTGTCCTTAGCCTTCCGCTGCCAGGAACTCCTGTCTATATCCAACTTCTTCAAGTTTCTTTTTACAGTATCTTTAAATCTGAGCTTTGGTCTACCCTGATTGCATTTGCCCTCGCATAACTGTGAGTAGAGTAACTGCTAAGGGAGATGCTGGTGGTCCATCCCCTCAACATGTCTGAGCCATCTCAGGTTCATCTGTATTAGCATGTCCTCCATTGATGGTAGACCAGCTTGTTTCAACACTTCTATGTTGGTTATCTTGGCTTTCCATGAGATGTTTATTATGGCTCGAAGATGTCTCATCATGTACATGTGGAGTTTCTTTACCTGAACTCTGTAGACAGTCCAAGATTCAGCACCGTACAAGAGAGTAGCCAGTACTGTCGCTCTGTACACTTTGCATTTCACACGGATAGACACATGTCAATTGTTCCACAGTCTCTCCCTCAAGTTTCCAAACACAGTGCTCGCTCTTCCCATTCTGAGAGACAGTTCATCCTCCAGCCTAGCATTCTCTGAAACAGTACTCCCTAGATACTTGAAAGTCTTGCACTTGACTAGTGGCTCTGTACCAATGTTGATTTCTTCTGGTAGTGACGTTGATAACTGGAACTTTAGTGGTTGATAAAGGCACTCTGTCTTCTTGATGTTGATTTGGAGGCTGAATTGGCTAGCTGCTCTTGTAAATTTCTCCACTAAAGATTGCATATCTTCTGCACTGTGTGCAACTAGAGCACTGTCATCGACAAAGAGCATTTCTCTTACTACCTTTATCGATGTCTTACTCTTGGCTTTAAACTGTGCCACACTGAACAAGTCTGCTTCTTTCCTTGTTTGAATGTATACTCCTTCTGACGTGTCTTTGAAGGCCACCTCAAGCATGGCTGCCAAATAGAGCGAGAAGAGTGTAGGCGCCAGCACACACCCTTGTTCCACCCCGTTGCCTACTGAAAAGTCTTTAGATACTGAACCACTCATTGCCACGTTTGCTTGCATACCTGTATGGAGTACCTCAATCAGGCTGACAAACTTCTCTGTAAAGCCATATTTCTATTTTCTATTTTCCCGTAGTACATTCTGTGAGATGTGTTCATTGAGTCTGTTCAGTAGTACATGTGAGAGAATCTTACCAACAGTGGCTAGTAGTGATATACCTCAGTAATTTCCACAATCTTTCCTGTCACCTTTCTTGAACAAAGGCACAATACTTGCATCCTTCATGTCTTGGGGTACTTTCTGGGCATCCCATGTCTCTTGGATGAGCTTGTGCAGGCAGTTGGTCAGCTGAACACCACCAAATTTCCACACTTCTGCTGGAATTCCATCCCTTCCTGGAGCTTTACCATCCTGTGTCCTGAGTCTTATAGTCATTATCCTGTCGTTGATTGGCACCGGTTCTTCATCAAGCATTGCTACTATCTCCTTTCTAACTACAAAGCCCACTCCTGCTTCTGTCCTTTCTTGAGTTGATTTCCCACTCCTAAAGAAGATGTACCCATGGTCTTCCAAGCTGTCATATCCAGGCAATCTTGTTTCACTAAGTGCAGCTATGTCTACATTGTACCTGTTCATTTCCAGGGCCACAAGTGCAGTCTGTCTTTTTGGGCGCTGTGATGTTGTTCTGTCCAACAGAGTGCATACATTCCATTCTGCTACACACAAGGCTGCTGTTTTCCTCTTCTTTTGTCTTCCTGCTCCTAGTGTAACGGATGCCAACTAGTACTGTTCGGCGTAGAACGTTAGTAAACCTCCCTCCCGAAAAGCCTCATACAGTATCGGTAGCGCTGAGCTATCGGTCGGACCTTTAGCTCAGTGCGATCGTGCTGTGTCTCCCATGCTCGAACTGTGTAGTTGACTGGTAGGTCGCGGGTTCGTGTCCCGAGTGGGGCGAACTGCGCAGGATGACCTCAGTTACACTGGTGCCGTGAACCCGGGATGGGAGTGAGGTTTAAGGGGGAGAGTGTAACGGATGCCAACTAGTACTGTTCGGCGTAGAACGTTAGTAAACCTCCCTCCCGAAAAGCCTCATACAGTATCGGTAGCGCTGAGCTATCGGTCGGACCTTTAGCTCACCGCGATCGTGCTGTGTCTCCCATGCTCGAACTGTGTAGTTGACTGGTAGGTCGCGGGTTCGTGTCCCGAGTGGGGCGAACTGCGCAGGATGACCTCAGTTACACTAGCTTACTTTTCGCTGCCTGTCGGAGTGTGAACAGATTTCCATGTCTACATGATGTCTATAACACTCTATCTGGAACACGTGGCGGTAAGGAGAGATAGAGTGATATGGTGGTAGGACGCGAAAGAGGACAGCTCCTGAAAATCTGGAAGAAGTGGATATAATTCAACTGGGGGAATGGAGGTGGGAAGCGGAGAAGAGGAAGTTTGGAGCACGGTGGAGTCTAAAAGAAGCAAACGTAGACATCAAGAAACTCAATCACGACCGTTACCAAGTGCTGAGGAATCAGAGGATGAACAATCCCGATATGAACAGAAGGAGTGGAAAGTAATCATTAATCTTACTCAGGAAGGGGCATCGTTTTGAGAGTGGAACCCAATTAAGCTCACAAATGCAATTAATGGGTTACTTGGAGAAGTTTTAAATGCAAGGGTTCTTCGTAGTGGTTCGTTGCTGGTTGCATGTAAAGATAGTGTTCAACAAGGAAAAGCAATCAGAGTCACTCATATGGAGGGAAAAAATGTGCAGTGTTCAGGAACTAAGAGGACAGAACAGAAGGAAATAAGGCAATAAGAGGAGTGACATCGGGAATTTCAATGGCTGTCTCAACTGATGAAATAATGAGGAACTTAACTGGAGCACTGCGATGGACTAGACTGGCGGTCTGTTCAGGGTGTACCTGCCTCTTGCCCAAAGATGCTGGGATAGGCTCCAGCCACCCCACCCCCCACCCCCGCGACCCGAAAAGGATTAAGCGGAAGAAGATGAATGAATGAATGAATGAATGAATGAATGAATGAATGAATAACTGGAGCAAAAGTGACGGAGGTACGGAGATTGAAAGCATTATAGAAATGGCAAAAAATGTGGTCATATAGCAGCGATATGCAAAGGTAGACAACGATGTGCCAGATGCTCCAGTGAACATGAATATGACAAGTGTGAAAGAGGAGCCAAATTAAAGTGCTGTAATTTCAGTGGTGAACATAGCTTTGTATGTCAAGGTTGTGAAGCCAGCAAAAGAGCAGCAGAAATTCAGCAGATATAAGTCTTCCAGGGACTAACATATGCAGAAGCTCCAAAAAAGGTGCCAGCTAAAAAAGTGGGAGTGAACTTGAATAGGGAAAGTGTGCAGACTTGCAGTGCATGTAGCAGAATTAAGAAAGATACTCTGGTTTTGAAGGAAAATAATTTTGTCTTATTTGTGATAGATGTGATAAACTGCTCTGTGCAGACTTCCAAGAATACAGGAAAATCAAAATCATTGTGAAAGCAGCAGAAAAATATCTTGGCATTAAGGGGCTACATTGGGAAGCAGTTGAGGACTTAAGTGGGGGATCTTTAAGTTCAAAGACATCATGGGCTGCTGAATCAACCACTAATCAAGTCTAAAGCAAGAAGAACAATGAGATGAGCCGCAGATACGGACTACAGAGACACAAATACGAGACTAAAGAAGAAGAACGTCACAAAGCTAGGAGGAAAACGTCACAAAGCTATGAGGAAAACATCACAAAGCGATGAGGAAATGTCACAAAGCAATGAGGAAAACATCACAAAGCTATGAGGAAAACATCACAAAGCTATGAGGAAAACATCACAAAGCTATGAGGAAAACATCACAAAGCTATGAGGAAAACATCACAAAGTTATGAGGAAAGACACAGAAAGACAGACATGCAGAAAGTGTGTGGCGGTAATGCACCTGTAGGCTGGTTGCCAACCACCAATCAAAACTAAAAGAAGAAGAACACTGTCACAAGTATGGAAATGAAAGAGAGAGAATGAAAAATGAAGTTTGAGAGGCTGGTAGGGAATGGGATTTAACTGGCATTCTGGGAACAGATGGAGATCGAGAGGGATTAAGAATCACAAGAAGGGCTCTTTTCTCTTTGGGTGGCCGACATCTGGCATGGCCAAGTGGTGTAGAGATGATATAGAGTGAAGTGATGATATAAAGTACGAGGAGATGAAGAAGAGTGATGTCTGAAGATAGAGTTGAGGTTCGATTGGACACAGCAATGATGATAGACGGACTACAGCTCCTGACCAATTAGAGTGATGATATAGAGTGAAGTACAAGGAGACAAAGAAGAGTGATGTCTGAAGATAGAGTTGAGGTTTAACTGGACACAGCAATGATGACACAAAATAACAAAAAAAATTTTTTGTAAGTTGTCTGTGTTTTTTCAACTGATTTAAGACAATGTTGCACCGCTGAATCCGAAAATGACATCCGTTTCTCTCAGTCAGGTCAGGTTTTTATATTAAGTAATGTCAGGAATCTGAAACTCAAGACTCATAGGAAATGATAGTACTCTGTTAGGTTCGTACCTTAATCAGACTCGAGACATAAATATAATCAAAGGTTTTTACTTGCAAGGAGCAAAACACAACACACCTCTGGTTACAGACGGGAGTGAGTGCTGCTGCACAGAGACAGCACTTCCCTTTTATACAAGAATAGGTCAGTGGAAAAGTTTCACAACATCAGCTACACCCACACAGGGGCAAAACAAAGGACATAAAGTTCATATGTGTGGTATATATCACTCAGATATTCCATACCTACATTGGTTAGAGCATGTGGAAATGTTTGGGACAACATATACAAAGGAACTTCACACCTCTGAAAGAACAAAGGAATCTCACCACCGTGTGAAGACCCATGACGTCACAGGACGCTATGGCAACAGACTCGACACCTTCACCCCTGAGGGAGGAGAAGGTTTTCCCATCACCTCCCAAGGCGAAGGGAGGAGTTAACAGGGCTAATAGGGGATTTAGATAACGGGGAGATGTTACCTTTTTCAATGAGTGGACTCTGACGTCAGCTGTTTCAATGAGTGGTGCCATGTGTGCTTGTATTTAACCAGCAAGCAAAGCAGAGATCTCTCTCTTGCCTTCTGCTAAGCTCTGCACCTGTTGAGATTTGATAGAGGAGCTATTCAATAAAAACCCTGTTTTTAATTCAAAGCCGCCTCGTTATTTCAGCTCCACTACACTGGTGACCCTGACGCGAGAATATGGACCGGAGGCGCTCTTCAAGCTGCTCATCCATGGTGGCTCTGGCACACGCCAGCGACGACGCAGACGAGGGAACAAGCAGACAGCTGTTCCCCGCGGCAGAGGGCACTGAGAGAGCTCAACCGAGCTCCAACACCGCCGCGAGAGCCGTAGAAACGCACTCTCACCCGGCGAACACGACAATGAGGGTGTGCACGAACGCCGTCGCTGTCAAGCTGCCAGACTTCTGGAGAGAAGACCCTGCATCTTGGTTCCAGCAAGCTGAAGCCCAGTTTATACTGGCGGGTATCACAGCAGATGATACCAAATTTTATCACATCATCTCCAAGCTCGACTCCGCAACTTCGAAGTGTGTGCGGAGCTTGGTCCAGCAACCACCAACCCGGGACAAATATGAGACACTCAAGGCGACCATCGTGGCGAATTATGTCCCGTCAGCGGAGGAAAGAGCCGAGAGGATCCTGGCGGTCTACGGCCACAGAGGGAGCAATCCGAGGACCCTCATGGAGGATTTGCTACAACTCAAGGAGGAGGATAATGATAATTTCCTTCTCCAATTCATTTTCCTCACCACGCTACCACCGCATTTGAGAGGGACACTCGCCAGGATGAAGTGCAATAACCATCAGGATTTCCGCACACTGGCCAACGAGGCTTACCGGCTCGTCAACGCCTGCAGAGAACGGACACCCACAGCGGCATCCGCAGATCTGAGAACTGACACCCCAAGCCTTGGAGAGACTCAACCCACGGTGACAGCGGCGCGGCCCAAGCGCAACGAGCAGAACGACGTCTGCTATTATCACCACCGCTTCGCAGAGAAAGCCCGCAAATGCGTTCCCCCCTGCAAGTTTACGATGTCGGGGAAACGCCAAAGCCGAGGGCCATTAACAGCAGCAGTTCTCAGCGAGAAGAATAAGCTGTTATACGTGACGGATGGATACACAGGCAAGCAGTTCCTCATCGACACGGGAGCTCAGCTGAGTTTCGTCATGCCCTCCCACGCAGAGCGAACCATGGGCACCCGGAGCAACGGAGCAGTGGCAGCCAACGGCTCTGACATCGACACGTTCGGGGAAAAGAGCCTGCACCTCCTCATCCACGGCTGCAGCTACAGATGGACATTTGTTGTAGCAGCGGTGAGCTTTAACTTGTTAGGCGCAGATTTTCTGTGTGCACATGGGTTATTAGTGGATCTTGCAAATAGGCGCCTGGTTAATGCACTCTCTTTTGCTTCTATTCCATGCTCAGCTCGAGTTTCTCCACCACCTGTGCAGGCCAACGTCACTACGGCAGGAGGTAAGTTTGAGCAACTCCTCACCCAATTTCCAGCACTCACAACCCCCAAATTCTCAGCCACTGTAGCCAAACACGGGGTTAAACACTTCATTCCAACAAACGGACCTCCCGTTTTTGCCAAAGCTCACCGCTTAGACGCGGCCAAGCTCAACATAGCAAGGGACGAATTTGCAGCTCTTGAAAAATTAGGCATTTGCCGACGTTCAAAGAGCCCTTGGGCCTCACCACTTCATATGGTCCCGAAATCCGACGGTTCTTGGAGACCGTGCGGAGATTACCGCAGGCTAAACAACGCTACAGCGCATAACCGCTACCCCATTCCTCACATTCAGGATTTTTCATTGCATTTAGCAGGTGCGCGCATTTTTTCAAAAATAGACTTAGTCCGCGGTTATCACCAGGTCCCAGTCCGAGCTGAAGATATTCCTAAAACAGCGGTTATAACCCCTTTCGGCCTTTTTGAATTTCTAAGAATGCCATTCGGCCTCAAAGGCGCGGCTCAAACTTTTCAACGGATGATGGACGCAGTCCTACGCGACCTACCCTTTGTTTTTGTCTACCTCGATGACATGCTGGTAGCCAGTTCATCCGAGGAAGAACACGAACAGCACCTCACTACCGTTTTTCAGAGGCTGGAAGAGCACGGACTTATAATCAATCCAGCCAAATGCAAATTCGACGTATCACAAATTGATTTTTTGGGACATAGGGTCTCCCCGGCAGGGGCAATTCCACTTCCAGACAAAGTTCGTGCGATAGAAAGTTTTCCACGGCCTCAAACGGTTAAGTCGCTACAGGAATTTTTGGGGATGGTTAATTTTTACAACCGTTTCCTCCCCCACGCAGCTCAGCTCATGCAACCCCTATATGACGCGTTCAGAAAAAAGAAAGCTTCCAACGCGGTCGAATGGACCCCGGAGTGCGAACGCGCTTTCGCGGAAGTAAAAAGCACCCTAGCTAACGCCACAATGTTAGTTCACCCAGATCCCTCGGCCCGCATTGCTCTAACCACAGATGCTTCAGACCTGGCTATAGGGGCAGTTGTAGAACAACTTGTCAGTGGGGTCTGGCAACCTTTAGCATTCTTTAGCAAATCGCTAAACCCTACTGAACGCAAATACAGCACTTTTGACAGAGAGCTGCTGGCGCTTCATTTGTCCATCCGCCACTTCCAGTTTTGGTTAGAAGGGTGGAGTTTCACGGCTTTTGTGGACCATAAGCCGCTCACTTTTGCTATGGCTAAAATTTCAGAACCATGGTCAGGCAGACAGCAAAGACAGCTAGCTGCGATTTCAGAGTTCACCACAGACATTCGACACGTAGCAGGCAAACTTAACGCAGTAGCTGACTGTCTCTCTCGTGCTGTGGCACCACCAGAGCACGAGGAGACAGATTACACTGCTTCAGCAGCTGAGCTTTTCTCTAACGCAAACACATATGCAGCACCTGTCCATGCAGGGATAGATTATGCAGCCATGGCGGAGGAACAAAACAGTGACGCGGACGTGCGCGCACTCCTGTCTGGACCAACAGGGTTAAGGCTGGAGGAAAAAGAGTTGCGCGACGGCATGCCCCCCCCTAATATGCGATGTTTCAACCGGCCGACCTCGCCCGTTAGTACCAGCTGCTTGGCGCCGCCGCATTTTCGACGCAATTCACTCCCTCGCGCACCCAGGTGTGCGCGCCTCGGTCAAAATGGTTGCCGAAAAGTTTGTGTGGCCAGGCCTACGCAAAAACGTAAAAGAATGGGCAAAAACTTGCATTCCTTGTCAGCGCGCCAAAGTACACAAACACACTAAAGCCCCTCTGGAGCCTTTTCCAATCCCTGCTAGAAGGTTCGACCACATTCATGTCGACCTCGTGGGGCCGCTGCCTTCCTCCCAAGGTTTCACACACCTGCTAACAATGATAGACCGCACCACGCGCTGGCCAGAGGCAGTCCCGCTAGCGGCAACCACAGCGGAGGAAGTCGCTCGCGTTTTTCTAACAAATTGGGTGGCACGTTTCGGCGTCCCATCAGACATCACGTCAGATAGGGGGCCTCAATTTGTCTCAGAGCTCTGGTCAGCCATGTCCAACAGTTTAGGGGCAACAATTCACCGTACCACCGCTTATCACCCTCAGGCTAATGGGTTATGCGAGCGTTTTCACAGGTCCTTAAAGGCCGCCCTCAGGGCCTCATTAACGGACACAAATTGGGTAAATAAACTTCCCTGGGTTTTATTGGGGTTGCGTGCGGCACCTAAAGAGGATTTAGACGCTTCCCCTGCAGAATTAGTCTTTGCTCAGCCTATCAGACTACCAGGTGAATTTTTACCAGAAAACCCGGAACCAGGGCACTTCCCAGTCCCAAGGTTTTTAGGCAGCAACAGTCCGGACTTTCTCCACGGTCCAGCTCATCACGCCTTTCCACGAGTTTTTGTTCCTCAAACTTTAATAAACACTGAGTTTGTTTTTGTTAAGCATGAAGCTCTAAAACCAACGTTACGCCCAGTATACGATGGCCCGTATAGAGTGCTGGAAAATGGTGACAAACACTTTGTGCTTGCTTATGGGGATAGAAATGAAACGGTCAGCATTGACAGACTCAAACCTGCCTTCTTGTTGAGAGACGGACCTGCACAGCTGGCCCGAGCACCTCGGCGAGGTAGACCCCCCAAGGAGAAAGTCTCAGCCCCCAGGCAGGGAACAGATAATCTCTCTCCTTCCCACACTGCAGATTCCTCACAACAAGGTCCCAGCAGGACGCTTAAACCAACCTACAGCAGCTTTGGGAGAAGATTGAAACCCAGACTACACAGGGACTGATTACACCACTATGCAAATTTTCGCTAATTGTGCCGCAACAGTTTAGGACTGATTTATGATTATACTATGGCGTTATGTTTTCACTGAACTCTCTTAGGAGCATGGCTGCTTGAAAGTTTCTTCTGTGGCAACAGCTGTAACACGTAGTATGTCTTAGTAATTACCCTAGACTGTGAATCTTTCTGTGTCCTTTCATAGTTGTTTGGGGGGCCTGTGGTATATATCACTCAGATATTCCATACCTACATTGGTTAGAGCATGTGGAAATGTTTGGGACAACATATACAAAGGAACTTCACACCTCTGAAAGAACAAAGGAATCTCACCGCCGTGTGAAGACCCATGACGTCACAGGACGCCATGGCAACAGACTCGACACCTTCACCCCTGAGGGAGGAGAAGGTTTTCCCATCACCTCCCAAGGCGAAGGGAGGAGTTAACAGGGCTAATAGGGGATTTAGATAACGGGGAGATGTTACCTTTTTCAATGAGTGGACTCTGACGTCAGTTGTTTCAATGAGTGGTGCCATGTGTGCTTGTATTTAACCAGCGAGCAAAGCAGAGATCTCTCTCTTGCCTTCTGCTAAGCTCTGCACCTGTTGAGATTTGATAGAGGAGCTATTCAATAAAAACCCTGTTTTTAATTCAAAGCCGCCTCGTTATTTCAGCTCCACTACAATATGTATAATTACTTTCTGCTACGCGAAGCTTTTGCTACGCGAAGCAGAAAGAGCAGTTTCATAAAAGGTGCAAACAACAGTTTCATGAAAGGTGCAAACATAAGCATACAGATATTTCCTGTTCATCTGGCAGCTGTTGCAGGGCAGAGTATGTCTTTGCATCCGTTGTACAAATGTTCTTACAAGTGTCCTTTTGTCACGTATCACACGGAGCAAAGGTTACATAGACATAATGCATTATGAAATGGTAACATGTATATACATATGTACAATTTCCTAACAATTCCCTCCTGTTTATCATTTCATAATTTCATCACAAGCAAGTATCAGTATAATGTAACTTCAAAAGATTTTCTACATTGACCTCATAAAGCATCATTTCCAAATTTAAACAGTGGTTTTGTCATCACAATCACCATCACTTTGCTGTCTTAAGGCAGTATATTGTACAGGGACTTCTCTTTGGAGCATAACAGATTGTAACATGAAAGTGTGTTGAGCAAAAGTTCTACTTATCATGGACCTTATACAGGGAATGACACACAAGAAAAGCACATAGAATAAGATTAATATCACAATCAATGGGGTTAACTATTTCAAAAGAATCTGCCACCAAGTTCTACTTTGGAACCAATCCCAGGAGCCCCAACCTTTATCTTCATCTAACCCATGCTGTAAGTGTAAAATATCATTCAAATGGCTAATTTTTGTTCTTCATTTAAAGTTGTGAATCCTTGCTCCATTAATACAGTCAGATTTTCCATTGTCCATGCTAATGCATTTATGTGGTGTATAGCTAGAGCACTGCCATACATTGGAAAAAGAGTACCCATTCTCTGTTTTCCAGATAGTTTACCCACCAACTGTTGCATCTCTATTTTTCTTCTTTTTACCCTGGTGTGTATTTTAGTTTGTTCAGAATGATAATAATGGGAGTAGGATGTTTTCATTTCATGTGTAAGATTTGACCTTATGCTGATGTGTGGGAACAATATAGCCATGTAACACTTGCCACACCATCCTGGAGGAAGCAATGAGTAAACATTAGATCCACAAACCCAAACATGGTTTTCCAAGAATCCATACCCATCATCATTTGGCCAAAAAACAGTAGGATTATTGCTACAGTTAAAAGTACAATTTTTGCTCTTTAAGGTGAATTTTCCAGCAGCAATATAGGGAAAGTGAAATACATTTCTACAAACAGAATCATGATATCACACTTCACAGGTCACTTCCTTAGTATCATTGCATCTTTGTGAAAAACCCAGGTTGGAACTGTTTTTACTACAATTTTTGTGAAAGCAGATTGGTGAAGTAAACAGTGTAGGATTTACTTTCATTAAAGGCTTCTTAACTGCAAGCAAAGAAGTTCCAATCCTAATTGTATTAAATATTCTAATCTTAGACCCAGTATAATCAGTAATAGTGACATTCAATCTATAAAGATACCTTCCTGACAAATTCCCCACCAACCAATGTCCAACATTATTGTTTGTATTAAACAGACTGAGACGAGAGTTCATCGCTATTGTCGCTCCGGGCATTTCCTCTTCACTCAGTGGAACAGGGATCATGGGTATTGCAGTCTTGTGTGAATGGGGTAGCAATGAGCACACATAGCAAGAAGTATTGATTCCCAGTCCTCTCACCGAAACCACCATTGTCTGGTACCGCAGGTTATGCGTATTGTTCATTGTCCGTGCTTTGTGGGTTCCTTGTCCTTGAATCAGAAAGAGATTACCACCCCACTGTCAGGAGAAGTGCTGAACACAGAGTCATCAATAATTTTGGTGCCATGCTTCCACCTGAGAGAGTACCCCTCTGGGCCTCTTTCTTCACCAGGGTTGAGACGGCCTTGTCCTTAAAAGGACACGCCCCCTTTGTAACTGGACTTACTCAGGGAAACAAGTTAGTTAGTTCACTTACAGGCACCCGTAGTCTTTTAACGTGTGAAAGGTGAATCCGAGATGGTCATTCAGCAATACGTACTGCAGTGGGAGTGGGAGTGTCTAGTGTTGTCGGTGGTGGTTCTTTATGAAGACATAGTCTCCAGGTTGCAACGGGTTATCCGCTTCTTTCTGTGGAGCAGAGAGCTTCTGACAGAATCAAAACATTCCCTGAGATGTTCACCAAGATCTGTGTATTTGTTAGGCATGGTTAGTGGTGAGAGGTCAGGTAATACATAAGGACGGTGAAAAGCACATTCAAAGGGTGATGTCACGACGGCCCTCACGGACCGTCACAAGACGCCTCAGTCACCAGTGAGTTTGCAGTGGTAATTTATTGTGGATAAGGATGAACACACACAGAACACATACAGTGGCTGGGTGAAGTCTGAGCCGGGGAGCACCCGATGCGCCAGACGACAACGTTAGTGATGAGCAAGGCTAACAGGAACATACCTGAGCATATAGGAGCACCATCAGAACGTAACAGAGCATAACAGGAGATCATAACAGAACATAACAGAGACTGCCGCGCTGGAGGACATTTAGCACCCGCTTATATCTCTGGCGGCTAATGACCCCAACGCGGCACAGCTGCTGCTAATGACAGCAGAGCAGCAGCTGACTTTGACAGCAGGGAGCTCCCCCGGGCGCCTTCACAATAAGAGCCCGAGGAGCTGGAAGGAACCCTCAGCTGCCAAAGCCAGGGAACAAAAAGATATGAGACCCGAGTGTGGCCAGAACTGACACTCGGGTTATGACAGTACCTCCCCCTCAAGGCCGAGCTCTGAGCGGCCAGAGTAACACCCAAGCCCCCCCCCCCCCAGGGTGGGTGGATGGGGTGCTGGCAGGAGGGAGAGAGACAAACAACCAACAAGGTTACAAAGGTAGGGAGAAAAAAAAAACATAATCCCCAAAAATGTGGGCAACCATAATAAGTTCAAAATATGCAACACACCCTTCGGCAAATAGAGTGACACAAGGTGGAAGAAAAAACCCCCCCACCAAACTCAGAAACAACCTGGTGAGCCACAAAAACACAAAACAATCCCCCTCCACCCCCCACACACCCCAACAGTCCCACAGACGAGATCAGGAACCCGGAAAGGGCGCAGTCCAGGCCCGGAGGGATGGGGGCAAAAGGTTCGGGGGGGTCGTCCGGCAACAAGAGGCCACAGAACAGGGAGGGGAAAAGAGGACAGTTCGGGCGGCCTACCCCAGTCCCATGCTCGGGGGAAGAGAGTTTCAGGCGGCCAGAGCAGGTCGCCGCACAGGAAGATAAACAGGTTGGGGGGCCGACCCAGAGAACCAAACCAACGAGACAGCCCTTCAGGCGGCCGCCCCACAACACCAGCCCACCAGAACCGTTGGGAAGAAGCAGCCGGTGGTCCCGCAGAAAAGGGGGGAGATGAGGGGAAACCGGGCGGAGCGTTCGGGATCCCAACGGCCCCAGGTGGAGATGGGTAGTGCTCCTCAGGGAGACGAGGAGGATGACGGTGGAGATGAGGGTGATGAAGAAAACGAGCCTGTCCAGCATCCGGTGGCTGGGGATCTGCAGCTCCCTCACCAAACCTAGGACCTGCTGGTGCAGCACCCACGGTGGACCCCGATTGGGCCTCCGGGACCAAACCCACAGTGGACCCCGACTGGGCCTCCGGGACCAAACCCATGGTGGACCCCGACTGGGCCTCCGGAACCGAACTCCCGGTGGACCCCAACTGGACCGGAACAGCACTCCCGGTGGACCCGGTCGGCGTGGCACCAGACTCGACCTCCAACCCCGAAACCGGAACCTCTGGCGCAGCGGGCGAGAGCAGCCCCTCGCCGGCGACCCTGGGAGAAGACTCACACAAGAGAGAAAACCCGGGATCAGGATCACCGGCAGCGCCAGAACCCGGCGAGATAAGCTCGGACGCAGCGGGCGGCTGCACCCGGCTCATCTCCCCTTGAGACAGGCAAAAGTGCTCTAAAAGGTGAAGAAGAAAGATAAAACAGAGCACTTGCCTGAGCTCGGGTTCTGACGCCATCCAGGACTGCGATGAGCCGGGCTCAGAAGTCAGGAGGTCGTCCTCAGGCTCCCACTCAGCTGCGTCGGGCTCCGCAGCTGGCATGATGATGCGTGCAGCTAGAGAGTCCTCCGGCACCGATGTCCACGCCGGTGGCCCGCACGGCGTGGTGGCAGGAGAATCTCGCCCTGCTGGACCGGACCGCTCCTCCGTGGAACCCCGGGGACGCTTCTTCATCGGTGATGGCTCCACGCTGCAGTCCGCTCTCCTCCTCCGCCCATGGCGTGGCTGCGGAACCGGAACCAGGCTCTCCAGAACCGCAGGCCCCCTCCTCATCCCGCGACATTGGCCTGACGTCGAGGACCGCTCAGCGGAGGGAGACACAGAGGAAGCAGGGTTAATATTTTCATCCACAGCGGGTGGAGGGAGCTCGGGGGGCTGCATACCCCGAACTCCACCCCTAGGAGTCAGACAAGGCAAAACAATGTCAAAAGAAGAGAAATTATCATGCACTTGCCTTTCCCCTAAGGGTAAGATGGTCTCCGCTGTGGGGGACGTCATTCCTTAATTTCCCCGCTGGATGGCGACAGAGGGCCCTCTGGGAAGACGAGATGAGGCCACTCAAGGCGGATCCGGGATGAAGCTCGCCGAAACAGAGCTCTCGTGACACACAGCAGCCAGGATAGGCGACGAGGAGGAGGGGGCGACAGCCGGGGTCAGTCGGGCATGGAGCGCTGACGGGACAGCAGGCGAGGGCCCGGGAGAAGACGAGGCTGCGGGGATTCCCCTCTGACGAGGCGCAGGAGTGACAGCTGTGTGGGGGGTTGAGCCCTTGCGGCGACCCGGAACAGCATCCAGACGGGGCTCTAGCCGAGGTTGGAAGCCGGAGTGACGACGGTTCCTTGTAGGGGGAGAGGCGAAGGTGAGGTCCGGAAATCGCTGTTCCTGTACAGAAACAGTGGCAAGCAAGTCGGCGAACTCAGGAAACTCACGCAGCGCTGGATTCCTCTCCACGAGTCTAACCGCTGCCACCACATGCTTCATACACGCTGGAGGATTTTTAGCGGAGCAAGCAGCAGCCACCCGGACCCAGATCTTGTCTGCTGTCATCTGCAGCTTCTCTGGGGGAATCCCGAGTGACGACATGCCCGATGGGAAAAGACCTCCGGATGGTGCGAACTCCCAGGCCGGAACGGAGGCAGGAGCGGGATCCCGAAGCGAGGGGCGACGTCTCCTCCGCTTCGGCTTCCTGCCAGGATTTCCCTCCAGCCCTCGGAGTCTCTCACACTGGGTGGCGATGTCATCTCTCCTCACGCTTACCTCTGGATGATTAGTGAAGCGGGGAAGAGAATCCAGAATCTCCTCGGCTAGGTCCAGGTATCTACAAATGTCGCTGGGAGCATCCAACAGCGTAGCGGTGAAGATGGTGTAGTCTACCTCCTTCAGAACCTCTGCTTGCTGCCTGCCAAGGCGCCGACAACGGCCCCTGGATGACGACATACTCCCCGCTGCAGACACTCAGACAGGTAGGAATAAACAGTCCACTACTGCAAACTACACGGTGAATGGCGTCTCGAAACAATGCCTCCTCTCCGGGCGTTAGGCGGCAGTCTACTGTCACGACGGCCCTCACGGACCGTCACAAGACGCCTCAGTCACCAGTGAGTTTGCAGTGGTAATTTATTGTGGATAAGGATGAACACACACAGAACACATACAGTGGCTGGGTGAAGTCTGAGCCGGGGAGCACCCGATGCGCCAGACGACAACGTTAGTGATGAGCAAGGCTAACAGGAACATACCTGAGCGTATAGGAGCACCATCAGAACGTAACAGAGCATAACAGGAGATCATAACAGAACATAACAGAGACTGCCGCGCTGGAGGACATTTAGCACCCGCTTATATCTCTGGCGGCTAATGACCCCAACGCGGCACAGCTGCTGCTAATGACAGCAGAGCAGCAGCTGACTTTGACAGCAGGGAGCTCCCCCGGGCGCCTTCACAATAAGAGCCCGAGGAGCTGGAAGGAACCCTCAGCTGCCAAAGCCAGGGAACAAAAAGATATGAGACCCGAGTGTGGCCAGAACCGACACTCGGGTTATGACAGGTGATAATCCTGTCTTTGGGTCTAGTATAGAGTTAATGGTTAGTCTGACTAATTTCAGGGCTTCTGGCCAAGTAATACCCTTTCCATGTGTGGCTTTTGCCAGCATTTGTTTGATTGTACCGATACTATGAAATTTGATCTTACTTATTACAGCTTGGATTAAGTCTTGAACTGTTTGTGCTGTAAAATGAGTTCCATTATCTGCATAAATCAGTTCTGGAACCCCAATTTCAATGGAGTTTTACACACAAATGCGGCATTTGCTGAGGATGTGGGACAAATTTCTGTCCACTTTGTGAAGGTGTTAATCAACACCAAGCAATATAAACAAATGATGCACTTTTAGCATGTTTTTGTTACTTCTTTCAAAATATTAGGACAGTTTTTCCAACATCCTCATCATTGATTTCCCTCCTGTTGGCACATGATTGGCCATGTGCCACCAGGACAGCTCATCTGTATAATGTGGGTGGCAGAGCAAATTTTCGTCAGGCAAGCCAAATGTATATCTAATTATTTATACATGAAACAGGAGGAAGGTCCATATTATCTTGACAGTCTTTTAAAACATCAACATTATTAATAAGACAGACGGTTCCTAAAAGACCAATAGCATCACAGTGAGTAGCGTTATCAGCCAAGTGATTATCGCAGCTAGACAAGTCAGTGCCATTAGTGTGGGCAGGGCAGTGAATAACTGCCACAGAACATGGTAGCATCAGAACATTACATAGTTGCAACAATTGCTGTCGATGTTTTGCTGGTTTTTCTGTGGAGATGACAAACCCCCGCAGATTCAAGGTAACAGTATGCAGGTGGCATGTGTCATAAGCATATTTACTGTCTGTACAGATAGTTACATTCAGGTTAGTAGCTTATGTAAGTGAAATAGTTTACAAATTCCATTTAAGAAAAACAAAATAACTATCTGTGCATTTTTGATATGCTTCAGCATTGATAAATAAGATCAGTTTGTCCAGTTGAACACAGATGGGTTGAATTTGAAATATTGTGTCACATTCTTTCAGTCAAAGGAAAGGCGGACGTTTTGCCCAATTAGAATTTGATTTAATGTTTTACAAGGAATGCCCCTATTTCATACATTCCTTGGTAAATTATGGAGTGCAATGTAGTTCACCCTGACCCAGCTTGGCCACCGCTGAATCAGGAGAAGCACATCCCTCATTGCTGTCACATTTCTGAAATATATTGTTACCGCACCATTATGTGGTGAGTAACATCAGTATAAAATCATATAAACATTACATTTGTAAAGTCAAAGTCATTTGAATCAGTACACCTTATGTTATCTACAATGTCATACAAAGTCATACTTGGCTTCAAAAAATGCCCATCAATTTAAGGATTCTTTCTCCAAGACCTTTGTCTGATAATCCATAGCCTCTGGCAGTTCATATGCACAGACACATTAATTATCAATCTGTTTTGAACCTCTGTGCTTTAAATCATGTGATATAGGGTAAACATAAAACCTTCAGTGTGTCACGCCGCGCCATTCATCAGCGGCGCCACCTGCTCACGCACCTGATCATCATCAGCGGCGAGGGATAAAGGCCGCCTCGCCCGGAGCCTCGGCCTGAAGCCGTCAGACTTCGTTCCTCACCGTTGTGAGTCATCTACAATCTTCAGCACAATTATTTGGGTAAGAAGCCTTACCTTCTCTCTCCAGTCTGCTCCCCTGTGCACAGGTGGATTTCCCGGCGGCGGACGTCTTCCCTCCAACGCCTACTCCTCGCTGCTGCACCGAGCTCTCCAGGTGGCTGTCTCCCGGGTTTCGCCCCTTGCTGTGCCAGCTGTCCTGTCATCCAAGTAAGTCCTTCTCTTGCCATAATCCCTCCTGTGTTGGTGTATGCCCGTCACCCTCTCCCTGTGCTTTCTCCCTAGTGTTGCTCGGCTGTACGGTCACCTGCCTCTGTGCCTGAAGCAGACGCCGCCACCAACACATTTACATCCCGCAGACACGCACTCATTCACGCCTGTTGTTAATAAACTATTTGAACTACTCTAAGCCTGTGTGTGTGCGTCTCCTGAGCCGTGCGTTATGTCACAGTGATTAGGCATTATTAAATGACATCATAATATGATCATAGTATGGCCTGTAGTCACATTGTCACACGTCAGTCCTTTTTTCTATAAAGTGCGCCGTCATGTTTCAGTCAAGGACAAAGGTCAGTAATGCGTCAAAATTGCTTTTAAAAATATGTAAACAGTTTATCACGTACGCAACATTAATCAAGACCCCACAGAGTTAAATTGAAAAAATAAAAACCCAAAACCTTGTAGAAGTACCCATATTTAGACCACTTTCTTCACAGATCAACCACACACACACAAACAGAGAACAGAGGAGTTTTGTTCTCTCTACACTGCCTCTATCTAAGGCTCACACACAAAGAATAGATAATAGATAAAATAACTTTCTCATTGTCCATTTTAACGTTATCCGGTTCTGCTGCCATTTAATCCATCCGTCTTTAAATATTATGGTCTCATTATTATGATTTTATTTGCTTCCTCCTTTTCCCAACCTCTTGAGCTTCTTTAAATAATTTGCCGTATGGACCCTCCTTAGGATCGTGGCATTGATAAGTTGGGGGAGGATTATCTTTTTCATTTAATAATGGTTCGATGCTCGGTTGGTTTTGATATTTATCTCTTTTTGTTGTAAGTTTTTCCGTCGACGCTAAGACTGTGCATTCATCATCTGCTACACCTGATTCCACACTGCCAGTATTAGAGCATAAACTATACTGAAAATCCTGTGTTTGTCTTTGCAAATTAGTTACACCAGCTTCAACATTCTGCAGCCGCTCTCCCAGCATTTGAGTCACTGTCCTTTATATAACTCAGCATCTCCCAAGCCTTGCGAGGCACATGGCCCCGCGTTTTGCATTCTTCAACTTAACTGAGCAAAAATTCACATTTCTGTTTTTTCTACAGGCCAAATCTGCCTCTCCCCCGCCCCTGAGGCAAAAGGAGAGAGAGAGAGAGAGAGAGAGAGAGAGAGAGAGAGAGAGAGAGAGAGAGAGAGAGATTTTTGATTTTTCAACACACCTTTATTGTCACAAATTCAACAGAAAAACACAACTAAAACAACTAAAAGAAGCAATGGAAAAGAAAAATGTCTCACTGACAAGAAATCAAAGACACAAGTAACCAAACAAGGAAAACTAAAACAAAAAACTTGCTTCTTACATCAGGATTATACCATAGGTAATTTTCCCCTCCTTAACACAACACAGGATGTGCTTAAAGCACCACATAGCCTCAAAGGTTTCAACATTCTGCATCAGATGATAGTAATTGTAATCAATCACTATTCGAGCCTTAATCATGCCAACCAGTATGTCTTTTACATTACAATCCAGCAGTTGTTCAATTTTTCTTTTCCTACTAACATAAATAGCCATTTTAGCCTGAGCCAGGATGAAATTTAAGAGTTCACTCTTTTTCTTAGTCCTCAGTCTATATGGAAAGCCCAAGATAAAAATCTGCTGGGAAAAGACTTCTCCAAACAGATAAAACAGTTTCCCCAAAAAAACAAACAACGATTGCAGTCTGTTACAGTCCAGAAAACAATGGAACACAGTTTCTTTCTGAGGACAAAATGGACAAACCTCAACAACATTTGGGTTTAAAAGAGAGATAAAAGCATTTACAGCCACAGCACCATGTAAAACTCGCCATTGTAGGTCTCCAACCTTCTTAGTTAATGGTGGTTTATAGAGTGCTCTCCAGGCAGGCCTCACCTCTGGACCCAGACCCAAGTGTTTCCTCCATGGTGTATCAGCTCGACCTTTTACCTTATTCACATTTAGAATTTTCACCAAAAGTCCATACATTTTTTTACCAGGAGAGTCACAAATGTTAATGTGCTCAGAGTTTAAAAACACACCAGTGCCATCTTTAAAATCAGGAGATAAAATACTAAAAGGAAAAGGTTCATCAGCAGTTTGTACAGAGTTTTCGCAGTGTAAAACAATAGCAGAGTGTTCTTCTGCAGACAGGCAGTCTCTCCAATCTTTCAACAAGTTCATTATAACTCTGACTGAAGAGACGCCAAGAGCCGAGCACAGGGCAACAGCATCGTCCAAGTTAGGACCACATAAATTTACCAAGTGTCCCAGCGTTGTGACCTTTGCAAAAATAAACTTTTTTAAAACAGAAGGTCCTAAAACATTGCCCACATCAAAACGGGTCCCGAACACAAGTGGTTCCTTTAAAAGCCAGAAAGGCGGCAAGGAAGCCTGGGGAGAGTTCTTTTTAAAAAGTCCCCAGATTTTAAAAGCACTTTGGTAAAACTGGGGAAGTTCTGGGAGTTTTTGGCCCCTTAAATCCATTAAAAGCAGCGACTCCTCTAGTCCAAGCCCTCCACAGCGAGCCAGGACAGCCCTGGCAATAGGTCTCCACACAAGGTCAAGGGGGCCACTCAGCAGTCGCTGAATGAACTGCAGGCGAAAGACAGCCCCCCTGCTGGCCAGATGGATGAGCCCTTGACCACCTTCTTCCCTCGGTAAAAACAGGATACTCTGTGGAACCCAGTGAAGACGGTCCCAGAAAAAGTCCACAACTATAGATTGCACTCTGGCCAGCAAATTGGGTGGAGGGTCCAGACAAGACAGTCGATGCCACAGCATTGAAGCAATCAAGTTGTTGATAATTAAAACACGACCTCTGAAGGACAAGTTTGGCAGAATCCATTTCCATTTTTTTAGTCTTCCTTCAGTTTTTTCTAAAAAACACTCCCAATTTTTCTCAGTAAAAGTCTGATTTCCTAAAAACACACCAAGATATTTAAAACCACCTTGTGTCCACGAGAGGCCACCAGGTAGGGCAATTTTTTGTGGTCTCCCCCCCACCACAACAGCTTCACTCTTACCCCAATTCACTCTCGCTGAGGAGCACTCACCAAAAAGATTGACAGTTCTTAAAAGGTAGTCTACATCATTTTGATTTCTTGTAAAAACAACAACGTCATCAGCATATGCAGACACTTTAAAAACAGAGTCAGAGTTGGGGACTTTAAAACCAGTGAGGCCTTGCCTTAGTTTACAAAGGAGGGGCTCAATGGCAAGAGAGTACAGCATACCTGAGAGGGGGCAGCCCTGTCGGACACCCCTCTCAACTTTGAAAGGAGCACTCAAACCACCATTAATCTTAAGAATACTCTCAATGTCTCTATACAAAGCCTGGATCATGGCGATGAACCCTGAGCTGAAACCAAAGGCCTCTAATGTCTGCCAAAGGTATGGATGTTCAACTCGGTCAAACGCCTTTTCTTGGTAGTAGTAGTAGATTAGTTTATTTGACAGGGACAGTGCAATAAACATAGACAATTATTGAAATAAGACCAAGTTCTTTGACCAATGAGCTGGAGAGGTCCAAAACATCACGAATTAAAAAAATGTTGTCTGTAACCAACCTACCAGGTACACAGTAGGTCTGGTCTACATGTATGACCTGCTCCATCGCCTTCCTCAGTCTGGTAGCCAACACTTTGGAGAGAATTTTGTAGTCAGTACAGAGGAGGGCCACCGGACGCCAGTTCTTAATGTCTTTCAAGTCGCCTTTTTTTGGAAGGAGGGTGAGGACTGCTCTCCTACAACTTAGGGGCAGGTGACCCTTCCGCAGACTGTCAGACAGTACTTCCAGCAAGTCCTCACAGATCTCAGACCAGAACGCCTTGTAGAACTCCGCTGGTAGGCCATCTATCCCTGGGGCTTTTCCACACTGAAGAGACTGGACAGCCACTGCCAGTTCTTGCAGAGTGATCCCGCTCTCCAGCTCCGCATTCACGCTAGCCATCACCTTTGGCAAGTCCGTCAAAAAATGACTCAGTGCATGTGGATTCTCAACAAATTCTTTCTTAAAGAGATCCTTGTAGAAAGCAACTGCAAAGCGACGGATCTCCGCAGACTCATGGATCGGCCGCCCGTCCTCGGAGCTGAGAGAGTGGATCATCCTCCTCTGACCATTCTTCCTCTCCAGACCAAAGAAAAAATGAGATGGAGCGTCCATTAGTGCGATGTTCTGGAACCTACTGCGTACCACAGCGCCCCTGGCAGCCACTCCCAGTAGGTCAGTTAAAACAGACTTTTTGCCATTGAGGGCCTCAAAATGTCCTCTTTCTCCTGTGGAGCCTGCCAAAGACTGCAGCTCCACTACTTCTCTCTCCAGGTCCCTGACAGACCTGGCCAAGTCTCCAGAGACATTGCGAGTATACTGTAGGCACAGATTCTTTATTTGGCTCTTCCCTACATCCCACCACTGCTGCACAGAACTAAAATTTGATTTTGTTAATTTAAAATTACTCCAAAAAAACATAAAAGCAGTTTTAAAACTGTTATCCGATAAAAGTGACGTGTTAAAATGCCAGTATGCACTACTGCACTTTATATTCTTGATAAAAACACAACACTGAACCAGGGAATGATCTGTGAAGCCAACAGGGACTATAAAAGCACTTTTAAAAATGCTAAAATGGTGCTTAAAACTGTAAACCCTATCCAGTCTAGCTAAGGACAAAATATTGTCCTTTCTATGGCTCCACGTGTACTGTCTAGCCTTGCCATGAAAATTCCTCCACACATCACACAGATCATGAGCTTCTATGAGACCTTTTAAAACTCTGTTGGATGCAGCATGTGGCTCTGGGTGATTCCTATCCATAAGAGGATTTTCTGTACAATTAAAATCACCTCCCACAAATAAAAAGTCATCATTACTGCAATTTTTGATCGTGTCATCTAAAATATTTAAAAAGGCCAATCTTTCTGTGCCTACGGTTGGAGCATACACATTTATAAAAACAACTTTCCCATTCTCAAAAACAGCTCGAACTTTTAAAATGTGGCCTGCAATTATCTCATCAATGTCATAAGAAAGTGGAATAAAATCTCGAGAAAATAAAATACCCACTCCACCACATTTGCTGCTTCTATGACTAAGAATAATTTCACCCCGAAATTCCCTCCTCCAGTCAGCAGCATTGTCCTCAGAACTATGAGTCTCCTGAACAAACAGAACATTAATTTTCTTGCATTCTGCAAGAGTAAAAACACTCGCTCGCTTGGACATTTCTCTTGCCCCATTGATGTTGAGTGTGCCAAAATTAAAACTGCACATGTATATAAGAGGGCAAAGCCAATATAAAAACAGAAAAGAAAGAATGAGCGATAAAAGACTAATCATCCTGGGCAATTTGGTTCTTAACTTTTAGCACAAGCTTTTTTAGTCTGTAGATCTCCTGATCAGTAAAACTTTCCTGCTCAAGCTCTCCCCTATTTTTCATGTAGACCCGAGCAGAGTCAACAAAACGTTTTAGATCAGGGAAGAAGCTTTCAACTTTAACCATTCTGACCCCCTTAGTGTCCTGCAAAAACTTCTGTATTTTTGTGAAGGGGTAACCGCCTCCACTGGCCACATCATCACTGCTTTCACCATCACTCTCTATCTCAGACCCAGCATAAGAATCTGGCTGAGATAGAGAAACCTCAGAACTGTCTTTAACAACCCTTTTTACTTTGCTCCTCTGCTGTTTGGTTTCCAAATTCTTCCGCTTGATGGAGGTTTTACATAACTCTTCATCTAATTCGATGTCATCCTCATCCTCCAACACTGACTCAGCCACCCTGGTAGCTGTCTCTTCCTGTCTTTCACTCACCCTGTGCTGTGCTTTTATATTCATCTTTCTGGTCCCACCATCTACCTGGGCCTCATTCGGCTCCTCTGTCTGACCCTCAGCGTGATCCCTCTCGGTAATCTCACCCTTGTCTGCAATGTTGGTCTGTGCAGCAGCCCCGCGATGTGCTTTAACTGTTGTTGCTGTTTCAGTTATGATCGACAGGCTGGCTGCGGAGGGCGGCGAAGCCGCCCCGCCGCCAGACAGCCTCGCGGCCTCAGCCGAAGTGCCGCCGCCAGACGGCCCTGCGGCTCCGGCCGAAACGCCCGACGGCGCAGTAGCGCCGTCAGCCTCGGAGGGCGGCAAAGCCGCTCCGCCGCCAGACGGCCCCGAGGCCGCACTAGCGGCCCCCCCCGAGTGATCACCCCCCACTCCCTGAGGGCATGATCGAATCAAGTGTCCCTCCATTCCGCAGCCGAAACACTTCATATTATCGGAGGTGACGTGGATGGTATAATCAAAGCCGTCAATCCGGTATTTAAACACGAGGTTGAGGCTTTCCTCGCTATTCTTTAAAATCATGAGCACCTGTCGCCTAAAAGACATGACATGCTTTAAACGCGGGGACTTACAACCGAGAGGGATGTGCTTAATCGGGGACAAAAGCTGCCCGTGTCTCGACAGCTCCTTCTCCAACAGCTCGTTCTTTAAAAATGGTGGGACATTTGAGATGGTAATTCTCTTCGCGGGATTTACCAGAGACAGAACAGGAACCAGTGTGTCTTTAATCACAACCCCGCTCTCCACTACCCGGTTAACTTTTTCCACACTATCGAGGAAAATCACCACGGCACTATTCATTCTCGAAGCTGATCTAACACTTTCATAACCGACCAGCTCCCCCACAGCCAGACTACATTCCTCCACCGAGCAGCTGACAGCCGGTGTCAGTTTGACAGCATGGCGGCGTGTCAGCTGCTCAAAACCGGAGCCTCGCTCCAAAACCATGCTGACCAGCAGAGCTGGCAGCAGAAACCCCCCTCCCAAAACGCCTACCCCACCCCAGCTACAGAAGACAACAAAAATTAAGATTATTTAACAAAAAAAACACCTTAAACACCAAAAGATAGAGAAAAGTTGGAAATAATTCACTCACGCTGTCACACGCTCTCAGCTCGCACTCACGACCACACCCACTCAGAGAGAGAGAGAGAGAGAGAGAGAGAGAGCGAGAGAGAGAGAGAGAGAGAGAGAGAGAGAGAGAGAGAGAGAGAGAGAGAGAGAGAGAGAGAGAGAGTGTACTATCCCTCGCCCGCCCCCTTTGGGAGAGCGAGGAACAGAGAGAGAGAGAGAGAGAGAGAGAGCTGCCGCTCACCCCTCCCCTTGCTGATGGGAGAGAGAACAGCCGCTCGCCCCTCTGTTACCTTTTTTTTTTTTTTTTAAACTTTTCCTTTCTCACTCACAGCGTTCCCAATATAAAACAAATAACAACAGGTTACCAATATAAAACAAATAGCACTTGCAGCAGTGATTAAATAGTATTCTGGGTGCACTAAGTCCAGGGAATTTCACCCCATTTATGATTAATGTCTTAATCAAAGGCCTTCAACCTGTGCAAGCAAACTGTTCGAGGGCGCCACTTCCCCATTTGTTTAAATATTTTTCAGGATCCTTTATCTGATCTTTTTCTTTTAACCGGTTATTGTAATTTTTTTTAAAAATATTTTTCTGTTTATATAGTCAGGAACGTTGTCAGTACACCCACTGCAACACTATTACTGCCCAATTTTTTGAAGTGCGCTCACTTGTTGATGGGGCTAGATCTTACGCAACCTATATTAGGGCTCCTGTAATTTCTTACAGGATCATTACCTGGTATGATCAGATAGGAAAAATATATAGGACGTCGCCTTATATTACCATTACTTAGCTAAAGCTTGACCTATCAGTCAATACGCAGCACCTTTTACTTTTGAAACCTGACTCTTCGGCCGGAAAACAACACAATCTTTTTCTGTTTACTCTTCTGTCTATCCGGTTTTCCAACACAATTGCCCATTTCATCTGTAGTCGTGAACCGCCGTCACACTACCATGGAATTATTGCATTCACCTTTCGAATGGAACTAGATGCTCACACAATAATTCTATACCTCATGAAATTATTGCATTCACCTTTTGAATGGAACTAGATGCTCACACAATAATTTTAACAACCAGGAAAAGTACAGGGCGTCACCTTATACTACCATTACTTGCATTCAGCTGACCTGTGGTTTTCAACAATGGCAATTACTTTTTCCGCGATAGGATAATAAACTTCACTTACTTTAAGACTCTGTTAATGCGGATGACCGTCACCAGACAGAGTCAGGACGCCGAGGCTCGCAGAGTTCCCTCAAGGCGGGTTTCCAAAACTGACGATGACGTCAGACCATGCATGGATTTTCAACCTGGAGCCCGGTCCATTCCTCACTCAGCCTGGGTATTGGTCATCCGGGTCACGGCACCACGAATGTCAGGAATCTGAAACTCAAGACTCATAGAAATGATAGTACTCTGTTAGGTTCGTACCTTAATCAGACTCGAGACATAAATATAATCAAAGGTTTTTACTTGCAAGGAGCAAAACACAACACACCTCTGGTTACAGACGGGAGTGAGTGCTGCTGCACAGAGACAGCACTTCCCTTTTATACAAGAATAGGTCAGTGGAAAAGTTTCACAACATCAGCTACACCCACACAGGGGCAAAACAAAGGACATAAAGTTCATATGTATAATTACTTTCTGCTATGCGAAACTTTTGCTACGCGAAGCAGAAAGAGCAGTTTCATAAAAGGTGCAAACAAGTTTCATGAAAGGTGCAAACATAAGCATACAGATATTTCCTGTTCATCTGGCAGCTGTTGCAGGGCAGAGTATGTCTTTGCATCCGTTGTACAAATGTTCTTACAAGTGTCCTTTTGTCACGTATCACACAGAGCAAAGGTTACATAGACATAATGCATTATGAAATGGTAACATGTATATACATATGTACAATTTCCTAACAAGTAATAAGCAGTTGTTCAGCAGTTGTACAGTTTTACTGTAAATTGAATAGTAGACATTGATAAAGGTAAGTACATGTAAATTGAATGTTACATCATCATTGTTCAAAATTCAGAGAATTTCAAGAAATAAAGAATTTTGCATCATATAAAGCGAAAATACCTGGACATGTGAACAAAAACGTAAGAAAACATGTGGCCATAGTTCAAAAAGCTGACCTGATTGAGCAAAACCAATGTGATTTTTGGATTCAGCACATCAAAATTGTCCTAAATCAGCTAAAAAAACTTAGGCAATAAATTTGGTGTTGACCAGTGTGATAGAAGGACTACAGCTCCTGACCAGATAGAGTGATGATATAGAGTGAAATGATGAGACGAAGAAGAGTAATGTCTGAAGATAGAGTTGAGGTTCGATTGGACACAGCAATGATGATAGGACTACAGCTCCTGACCAGACAGAGTGATGATATAGAGTGAAGTCTTCTTCTTCTTCTTTTCTTCTTTTTGATTTGATTGGTAGTTGGTAACCAGCTTACAGGTCCATTACCACCACTGACTTGATTATCATCACTCTATATCTTTGTATAAGGAGTTCTTATAAGGAGTTCTGAACAACTCCTTATGTGTGAAAAAATTATCTGTCCTTGGACTGTGTCCTCGGCGACATCAATAGCTATGCCAGCCATCCAGCTGGCATGTGGCGGTAATGCACTTGTAAGCTGGATGCCAACCGCCAATCAAATCCAAAAGAAGAACTTCGGGGTCGGGCTCAGATGACATGATGTTATACTCTCTTGTACAGTAGGTGGTGGTATGCACCTTTCAGTTGTTTGCTAGCCGCCAGTAACCGAGAGGAGAAGAAAAAGAAGAACACTACTATCTGGTCACACTCTATATTCTTCAGCGTGCATTCTTCTTCTTTTACATTTTGATTGGCGGTTGACAACCAGCTTACAGGTGCATTACCGCCATATACTTCACTCTATATCATCACTCTATCTAGTGAGGAGCTGTAGTCTTTACCGCCACGTTCTTCTTCTCTCAGTTACTGGCGGATAGCAAACAACTGAAAGGTGCGTACCGCCACCTACTGTACAAGAGAGTGTAACATTATGTCATCTGAGCCCGTGCTCGACATTTTCTTTCTCTCCACATTCTCTACATTTGTCACTTTCGCGTTTCCCCGTGGTGAATAAAGTGCCATTTAAACCTGTATGATCCAGTCTGAGTCTTGCCATAATGATGTCTTCCCTCCTGTTTGTTGTTTTATAATTCTTTATTGCAACAGATTTTTGTATTTTGTAATACAATCTACCTTTAAGATCTTCATCCCATCTTTTTTGCCATGGCTCAATTCCTTTTTTCTTAATTACTGCTTTCCCTTCACCTTTTCCAAGAGGCAATGGTATAGTTCTTTCCCAATTGCACTTTTTGCTAATTTGTCTGCACAGTCAATCCCTTCCAACCCTTCATGTGCAGGAACCAACCAAAACTGAACTTCTCCACCACCCCTGTGTACCCTAAATAAACTGTGATATAGCTCAATCACCAAGTCTTCCCTTGTAGATTTTAGTGTCTGTATGGTTTTTAAGGCTGCAAGTGAATCTGCACACCACCACCCGGTCCGGTCTGACCTCCTCCATCCACTGCAAACCAATAATTACTGCCACCATCTCTGCTGTAAACACGGATGTATTGTTGGAGAGTCTTTTTGAGATGGTCACTTTAAACTCTGGAATGTATACTCCAACTCCAACAGAGCCCTCTTTGTTCTTTGAACCATCAGTATAGAGCTGTAAGTAGTTATAGTAATTGTTCCTGTGTGGAGCGTGTAAAAAATGAGGCTGATTTGGTTTAAGCGGTTTATTACACGACTCACACAAGGAGCATAGACAGAATGGCATACAAGTAGGAACTCTTCCCTTAACTAACATGACATCCTTCTAGACTCTTCTCACACAGAAAAGATAATCTCCCCCGACTGCAGTCAGTCCATTCATCACACACAAAAGATAATCTCCCCCGGCTGCAGTCAGTCCATTCATCCTTGGCACCTCCCTGTTATCTTACTAGGGCATCTAGAAACTTCTCAAACACAAAAGGTTAACTTCACGTCCTTTGTTCCTGTCGAAGGTGGTAAACCATTATGCACTCCCCAGGTTGCCACACCTGAGGTAAATGCTTCTTTTAACATCAACTTCACTCATATGCCAATCTTTTTTCCTCATTAGCAGACTAATGCCTACTTCTTCTCCTGGTATCAGCCAAGGGGGAACATTACTCACTGGAGTAGTGTTAGCAATATCAGTAAGTGTAGTCCATACATTCTGGCTTTACTTCCAATTGTCCACCCAAACCCGTGTCCCTGGAAGTTAGAATATTCCCAGCAGTCTTGTAGTGTTGTTTTTGAAATGTTCACTTCCTCACTTCCTTTCAGCTTGACCCAGTATGATAATGCAAGTTTATCTCTTCTCTCCTGTGTCAGGTCAGGCATTGGTTTGCTTGCTACCAGATAACCATGAAAACCGGTACTACCTGTCTCATGGGTCAGACCGTCGGTGACTCAACCGGCAACCCCGCCCTTCCGAGGGCGTGGAGGGTGAAACTGAGCATCCTGGCAGAACTAAAAACAATATCTGTCACAGGTCTGTGATGGACTACTCCCAGTTACATGGGGTGAGACTGGACATCCTGGCAGATAAGCACATCTGTCACAACGTCTGTGGTGGACTTTTGCCAGTCGGTGCATTGTGACATGCACTACACAAAGAGCAGAGATAAACAAACCCATCATCTGGTCAGTCACTGCAACAGATACTGGAGTCAGTTTGTTTTGGCCTGTCCTTGCTACTGATAATACCTCTATCTGCCAAGAATGTGCTGCTAGTCCAGCAAAAGCTAGCGGTACTCAAATACTTTGCAAGCAGTTTCATGAAATGGTCAGTCAGAAAGCAACTCATACCAGCTCGGACGTCGCCCAGGTTTGCAGGGTCGGGAGTTCCTGATGGCGGAGGGCGGGGGATGGAGCTGCTTGGAGGAATCTGATCAGACCGTAAGTGAGACAGTCATTGTCACCTGCGACAGACTGCTATGATGATGATGTGGCGTAACATTATGTAGCTCACATATTCCTTGGCAGAGAACCAAACATAAAAGAACTTTGAACTCGCAGTGTGTATTGACATCACGCCTCAAATGGACATTGAGTCTGGACCACCTGCGAACTGGGGAAGAAGTGAGAAGATCTGGAGAGGGAACCTGAAAGGACTGTCTGACCTCCTGGGGTCAGACAGAGGAGCCGAGAGGACAATGGGGGGATTAAATGTGAATGTGATTCTTTGTTTGATGTGGAGGTATAAAGGTATGTGGTTTACCGCAGCTCGGGCCTCTTTATTCCCTGACTGAGAGAGGAGCTGTAGGACGTGAGATGGAATAAACCAATACTGAGAAATCATTCAGTCTCTTCATTTCATGACTCCTACATTGGTGACCCACACGTGAGAGATATGGAAAGGCTTGGAGATCGTCTCTCCGAGACCGCCCGCACGGGCGTAAACTCAATTAAACTCCCCGAGTTCTGGCAAGATGACCTGCACTCATGGTTCCAACACGTGGAGTCGTGGTTCGTGCTCAACGGGGTATCAGCAGATGACATTAAGTTCCATAATGTCATCGCAAGACTCGACAGCCGCACAGCCCGGTGTGTGCGGAGCCTGGTGCAGCAGCCGCCCGCTGCTGGCAAATACGACGCCCTGAAAGCCGCCCTCATTCGGAATTTTGTGCCATCAGCCGAGGTGAGGGCCAGAACACTTCTGGACCTGCGCAACAGAGGAGGACGCAGGCAGACCGTCCTCATGGAGGACATGCTGCAGATGATCGGGGCAGACAACGATGCATTTCTATTTAAACACATCTTCTTAAGGACCCTTCCAGCACACATGAGGGGTTCCCTGTCCAGCATGAGGTGTGTGAACCAGCAGGATTTCCGCACGCTGGCCGTGGAAGCGGAGCGGCTCCTCGACGCCTGCGGCGAGCAGGAGACTTCAGTGGCAGCAGCAGACCTCAGCGCGGCAGCCGAGGGCGATGGTGAACCAGTGGCAGCAGAAGCGACCCCAGCGACAACAGCAGCGGCGCGGTCCCGAAGCAGAGGAGGGGACGATCTCTGTTTCTACCATTGACGCTTCGTGCACAATGCACACAGATGCATCCCACCATGCAATTTCAAGAAGCAGGGAAACGCACGAGCCGGGGGTCGTTAGCAGCTTCGACCCTCGGTGAACAGAACAAGCTGCTGTACCTGACAGACGCGAGCTCCGGACGGCAATTCCTCGTTGACACCGGAGCACAGAGGAGTTTCATCACCGCAACCTACACGGACCGGGTGGCCGGCCCCCGCGGAGACGGGGCAACGGCCGCAAACAGCTCGTCGATCAAGACTTATGGCAAAAGGACTCTGCGCCTGTCCTTGCACGGCCGCATCTATGAATGGACCTTCATAGTAGCGGCGGTGAGTTTCAACATGTTAGGCGCTGACTTTTTGTGCTCACATGGCTTGTTGGTAGATCTGGTTAATAGACGCTTGGTTAATGCACTCTCTTTTTGTTCCATCCCTTGTGCAGCTCGAGTGTCCCCGCCGCCAGTACAGACCAACATCGCCACAGCAGGAGGTAAGTTTCACACTCTCCTAAACCAGTTTCCAGCACTCAAAGTTCCCACGTTTTCAGCTAAGGTGGCGAAGCACGGGGTGGAGCACTTTATAACCACAAGTGGCCCACCTGTTTTTGCTAAGGCTCAGCGCTTGGATGCAACTAAGCTCTCCATTGCGCGGGAGGAGTTCGCCAACCTGGAAAGGTTGGGCATAATTCGCCGCTCGAAGAGCGCCTGGGCTTCCCCCCTCCATATGGTGCCTAAGGCTGACGGCTCGTGGAGACCTTGCGGTGATTATCGCAGGTTAAACAATGCCACAGCGCAGGACCGCTACCTAATCCCGCATATCCAAGATTTTTCGGTGCATTTGACCAAGGCGCGCATTTTTTCTAAAATAGACCTGGTCCGCGGTTACCATCAGGTCCTGGTCTGACCAGAGGACATTCCCAAGACAGCGGTAATAACCCCTTTCGGGCTTTTTGAGTTTTTACGCATGCCTTTTGGCCTTAAAGGCGCCGCGCAAACCTTCCAACGCATGATGGATGCCGTGTTGCGCGACCTCCCTTTTGTTTTTGTCTACTTAGACGATATTTTGGTCGCCAGCGCCTCTGAGGAGGAACACGAAAGTCACCTCATGACAGTTTTTCAGAGGTTGGGAGCCCATGGGTTGATAATCAACCCGGCCAAGTGCCATTTTGGCGCAGCGCAGATCGATTTTTTAAGGCACCGCATCTCCCCAGAGGGTGCAGTCCCGCTGCCGTCCAAAGTACGCGCAGTGGCTGAGTTTCCCCAGCCACAAACGGTAAAAGCGTTGCAAGAATTTTTAGGTATGGTAAATTTTTACAACCGTTTCATACCCCACGCGGCGCAGCTCATGCAACCGTTGTACGCCGCGCTAAAAAAACAGAAGCCCTCCAATGTGATTGAGTGGTCCCCAGAGCGGGAGCGCGCATTCACTGAGGTTAAAAAAGCACTGGCAGACGCAGCACTGCTGGCTCACCCAGACCCAGCAGCCTGAATAGCGCTAACCACAGACGCGTCAGATGTGGCCATAGGAGCTGTTGTAGAGCAACAAGTCGCCGGGGTTTGGCAGCCACTCGTTTTTTCAGCAGAACCCTACGCGATGCGGAGCGAAAATATAGCGCGTTTGACAGGGAACTGCTAGCGCTCCACCTGGCCATTCGCCATTTTCAGTTCTGGTTGGAAGGGCGGCGTATCACCGCGTTTGTCGACCACAAACCGCTCACTTTTGCAATGTCCAAAATCTCAGAACCGTGGTCAGGCCGACAGCAGAGGCAGCTGGCCGCAATTTAAGAATTCACCACCGAGATACAGCACGTAGCCGGTAAATTTAATGTGGTAGCAGACTGCCTCTCGCGAGCGGTAACAGCGCCTGTCCGCGCGGATGGGGACTGTAATGCCGCAGACGCGGAGTGAGGTAACAGCGCGGACGCGCACGCGGCTCCGGTGCACGTGGGGATAGATTACGCGGCCATGGCAGTGGAGCAGAGCGAAGACACAGACGTGCGCGCGCTCCTGTCTGGACCAACAGGGTTAAGGCTGGAGAGCTTAAGTTTACAAACCGGTTCACCCCTGCTAATCTGCGATGTATCCACCGGGCGACCGCGCCCAGTGGTACCGGCCATGTGGCGCCGTCGCTTTTTTGACGCGGTGCACTCCCTAGCACACCCGGGAGTACGCGCTTCGGTGAAAATGGTAGCGGAGAAGTTTGTTTGGCCAAGCCTGCGCAAGCACGTGAAGGAGTGGGCGAAAGCCTGCATGTCTTGCCAGCGGGCCAAAGTTCACAGGCACACGAAAGTTCCTTTAGAACCTTTCCACATTCCGGCTAAGAGGTTTGATCATGTGCACGTAGATCTAGTGGGACCCCTGCCGCCGTCGCAAGGGTTCACACACCTCCTGACAATGGTGGACCGGACCACGCGTTGGCCGGAAGTAGTCCCATTGCAATCGACCACAGCAGCAGAGGTGGCTCGCGCTTTTTTAACAGCCTGGGTAGCGCGGTTCGGAGTCCCGTCAGACATTACGTCCGATAGGGGTCCGCAGTTCGTGTCAGAGCTGTGGTCAGCAATGGCCAGCGGCTTAGGAGCGACAGCCCATCGCACCACCGCTTATCACCCACAGGCCAACGGTTTATGCGAGCGTTTTCACAGGTCGTTGAAGGCAGCCCTCAGAGCGTCGCTCACGGATACAGATTGGGTAAACAAACTACCATGGATTTTATTGGGGTTGCGTTTGGCACCCAAAGAGGATTTAGATGCCTCACCTGCTGAATTAGTTTTTACTCAACCTCTCAGGCTGCCAGGAGAATTCCTGCCAGCCCATGCGGCACCAGAGCGCCCCTCGGTGTGGGGACCTCTAAGTGGCACGGGAGCATTTCTGCTCCCGGGCCCCGCTCATCACACTTTTCCGCGGGTTTTTGTCCCCAAGGCTTTGCAAAACGCAGAGTTTGTTTTTGTCAGGCACGACGCCCAGCGTCACAGCCTCCGCCCACCTTACAACGGTCCATTTCGAGTGCTGGAAACCGGGGAGAAATATTTTGTGCTAGATTTGGGGGGCAGGAAAGAAACAATCAGTGTTGACAGAGTAAAGCCTGCTTTTGTGTTACGTGACGAACCTGTACGGCCGGCGGGGGCACCTCAACGCGGCAGACCTCCCAGGGAACGGCCCCTTTTTCCCCCGCAGGGGACAAATAACCCTTCTCCCCCTCATTCCACAGGTGCGCCGCAGGACGGCACAACACGGGCTGCGAAGCCTGCGTACAGCAGATTCGGGAGGAGATTGAAGCCTAGGCAACGGGCAGAGTGATGTGTATTTTGATCAACCCGTGTAGACTGTGCTGTAGATCCTGCAAAGGGGGGGGGGTGATATAATGGTACAGCTCTTAGAGTGAGGTCTTAGAGTGAGGTTGGTGTGTGTGTCCATTCTTGACATAAGGTGTATGACTGTCCATTATTGACATAATGTGTATAACTGTTAGAGTAATGTTGGTGTATGTCCATTCTTGGGCGTTTCGGGGGGAGTGATGTGGCGTAACATTATGTAGCTCACATATTCCTTGGCAGAGAACCAAACATAAAAGAACTTTGAACTCGCAGTGTGTATTGACATCACGCCTCAAATGGACATTGAGTCTGGACCACCTGCGAACTGGGGAAGAAGTGAGAAGATCTGGAGAGGGAACCTGAAAGGACTGTCTGACCTCCTGGGGTCAGACAGAGGAGCCGAGAGGACAATGGGGGGATTAAATGTGAATGTGATTCTTTGTTTGATGTGGAGGTATAAAGGTATGTGGTTTACCGCAGCTCGGGCCTCTTTATTCCCTGACTGAGAGAGGAGCTGTAGGACGTGAGATGGAATAAACCAATACTGAGAAATCATTCAGTCTCTTCATTTCATGACTCCTACAATGATGATGATCTCTTCTCAAATCCAGTGGCATTTCTCCTGCTTCTATTAAAACTGCATTGTTTAGTGTTGTTTTGATGGCTCCAATACACAGGCGAAGCGCTCTATACTGCATTCTATTTTTTCCAGTCGTCTTTGCTGCTGCTCCATAAATCATGCATCCATAGTCTATTGTTGATCTCATTAGTGCTCTTTAAATGTCAATTAATGCCTGTTAATCTGCACCCCATTCGTGTCCAGCTACAGCTTTTATGAGATTAATGACTTTTTTGCACTTTATCTCCAGATTTTCAACATGAACTCTCCATGTGTATCCACTATCAAACCACAGTCCTAGATATTTGAACTCGCTCACTTTCTCTATTGGTTGATTATATAATGTTAATGGTTCTGTACCAGTTCTGTGGTTTTTTTTTTTTGTGAAAATCATATAGCAGGTTTTACTGTTTGAAAATTTAAATCCCCACTCATATGACCACTTTTCCACTTTTTCCATTGCTTTCCTCATGTTTTTGAACACAAATTTCTCATTTCTTCTCCTCGTCCATATGGCTCCATCATCTGCATATAGTGCAGTTTTGATGGATCCCTCTTGATCCTCAAACATGTCATTGATCATTATGTTGAATAAAATTGGGCTTATCACACTCCCCTGAGGAACGCCATTTTCTATTTCAAAGTCATTAGAAACTTCTGATCCTACTTTAACCCTAATTGTCCTGTGTGTTAAAAAATCCATGATACAATTATACATCCTACCACCAATGCCCATTTTATTCACTTTGATAAGAAGTCCATCCCTTCACAGTGAGTCATAAGCCTTTTCAATATCCAGATAAACTATAACCATTACTTCTTTCATTTTAAGAGTCTTTTCAATATCATTACTTACCCTAACTAGAGCATCCACTGTGGATCTTCCTCTTCTAAAACCATTCTGATAGTTGTTTATTAATCGTCTTTGCTCTAGTACATGTGCGAGTCTGTAAACTAGCTCCTTATGTGTGAAAAAATTATCCATCCTTGGACTGTGTCCTGTGACGTTTTCCTCATAGCTTTGTGACGTTTTCCTCATAGCTCTATGACGTTTTCCTCATAGCTTTGTAACGTTTTCTTCTTGTTTTAGATTCCTCATAGCTTTGTGAAGTTTTCCTCATAGCCTTGTCCTCATAGCTTTGTGACGTTCTCCTCATTGCTTTGTGATATTTTCCTCATAGCTTTGTGACATTTTCCTCAGCTTTGTGACATTTTCCTCATACTGTAGTTTTGTGACATTTTCCTCATAGCTTTGTGACGTTCTTCTTTTTTAATCTCGTATCTGTGTCTCATCTCTTTATTCTTCTTCTAGCTGTGAGAGCAACTCATACCAGCTCGAACGTCACCCGGGTTAACAAGGTCAGGAGTTCCTGGCAGCAGAAGGTGAAGGACATAGCTGCATGGAGGAATCTGATCAGACCTAAATGAAACAGTCATTGTTGCCCCCGACAAACTGCTATGAGGGATGAGGATGAGGAGCTGTAGTCTGCATCTGCGTCTCATCTCATTCTTCTTCTTCTTTTAGACTTGATTGGCGGTTGATCCAGCAGCCCGTGATGTCTTTGAACTTAAAGGTCCCCCACTTAACAAGTCCTCAACTGCTTCCTACTGTAGTCCCTTAATGCCAAGATATTTTTCTGCTGCTTTCACAATGATTTTGATTTTTCCTGTTTTCTTGGAAGGCTGTGCAGTGCAGTTTATCACATCTACCACAAATAAGACATAATTATTTTCCTTCAAAACCAGAGTATCTTCCTTAATTCTATTGCATGCACTGCAAGTCTGCACACTTTCCCTGTTCGAGTTCACTCCCACTTTTTTAGCTGGCACCTTTTTCGCAGCTTCTGTATATGTTAGTTCCTGGGAGACTTTTATCTGCTGAATTTCTGCTGCTCTTTTGCTGGCTTCACAACCTTGATATGCAGAGCTATGTTCACCACTGCAGTTACAGCACTTTAATTTGGCTCCTCTTTCACACTTTCCATATTCATGTTTACCAGAGCATCTGGCACATCGTTGTCTACCTTTGCATATCGCTGCTACATGACCAAACTTTTGACATTTGAAACATCTGAGTGGAGGGGGAACGTAAAGTCTGACTTCATAGCTCATGTAGCTAATATACACCTTACTTGGCAGTCTTGTTTCATCAAATTTTAACATTACCGATAGACTATCACATTTTTCGCCATTTCTATTAGCTTTCAATCTCCGTAACTCCGTCACTTTTGCTCCAGTTAAGTTCCTCATTATTTCATCAGTTGAGACAGCTGTTGAAATTCCCGATATCACTTCTCACATTGCCTTATTTCCTTCCAATACTGAACACTGCACATTTTTTCCCTCCATATGAGTGACTCTGATTGCTTTTCCTTGTTGAACACTATCTTTACATGCAACCAGCAACGAACCACTACGAAGAGCCCTTGCATTTAAAACTTCTCCAAGTAACCCATTAATTGCATTTGTGAGCTTAATTGGGTTCCACTCACGAAACGATGCCCCTTCCTGAGTAAGATTAATGATTACTTTCCACTCCTTCTGTTCATTCCGGGATTGTTCATCCTCTGATTCCTCAGCACTTGATAACGGTCTTGATTGAGTTTCTTGACGTCTACTTTTCTTTCTTTTAGACTCCATTGTGCTCCAAACTTCCTCTTTCTCACTTCTGACCTCCATTCCTCCAAGTTGAGTTTGTGTTCTGGTCGAATCGCCTTCTTCTTCTTCAGCAGAGAGTTGCCGCCTCTTCATACCATGGCTGTCTCTCCGATGTCTGTGTGTCTGAGGTGGAGATATTGATATATCTCAGAGCTTCTCTTTGTTTACAGTGTTAGCATCTCAGCAGTAGACTGCAGCAGTAGTTGGCTGCACGGTGGCGCAGTGGTTAGCACTGCGGCAGCACAGTTTACCCTTGGCCAGGGGATTGTGGGGATCGTGGGATCGTGGGTTCGATCCCAGCCCCCGACCAACAGTGATCTGTGTGGAGTTTGCATGTTCTCCCCGTGTTGCGTGGGTTTACTCCGGGATTTCTCCGGTTTCCTCCCACATGCCAAAGACATGCATGTTAGGTTAATTGGCTGTTCTAAATTGTCCCTAGATATCTGTTTCCTATAGGCCCTTAGAATAGAGGGTTAGTATTAATGAAAGCGCTTTGAGTGGTCTTTGTGACTAGAAAAGCGCTATATAAGTGCAGGTTAGTTTGTTAGTTAGTTAGTTAGTAGCGCTGACAAACAGAGCTTCTGTCTGCCAGGCCACTTTTTAAGGTCATCTTCCCATACCTCCATAGTCGTGGGAAATGGTATGATTATATTACTGTTTTTGAGGTGCAAAAGGACGTGTTCCTGCATTTTTGATGCTGAAGTCATTGTTTTTTAACAAGGAAAAGTGTCCCATTTCAGTGACAACCACATGTTCTAAACTAGTACCGGAAGTTGCGCCCATAATTCACGCAAGGCATCATGGGGGCTAGGAATAAGGTGGATATAGAGTGATTATCCATCCATCCACCCATCCATCTTCTTCTGCTTAATCCTTTTCTGGTTGCGGGGGGCTGGAGCCTATTATTATTTTAAGAGTATTGATGCGGTGACTACAGCTTCTGACCAGATAGAGTGATGATATAGAGCAGGGGGTGGGCAGTGAGGGCCATTCCACTGCAGATTTTCTGTTCCACCCAGTGTCTTCAGCAGGTGTTTTCAGTTATTAGCAATCCTTGAAGCTGATCAAAGCAAACACCTGTTGAAGACACTGAGTGGAACAGAAAATCTGCAGTGGAATGGCCCTCCATTGCACATGATTGCCCACATGATTGCCCAGAGTGAAGTACGTGGCGGTAATGCACCTGTAAGCTGGTTGCCAACCGCCAATCAAATCTAAAAGAAGAACAAGATGAAGAATTACTATTTTTAACCACATTCACTAAACAGCGCTTCATGATGACGTCATCTAAATGCGCCGGAAGACAGGCTGCTCCGTCCGGTCACCAGCCCTGGCTGAGCTGCTTCTCAGAGTATTTAAAGCAGTATAGCGAATCCAACTTGAAATTGCTCATTGTTAACTCCAGGGACCGGTTAAGACAACTTTTAGCCCCATTTAGATTTACTGCACGGTAACGGTGACTAAAGGTAGCTGAAAGTGAGTCTTTCTTGCCGTGTTAGCCAAACTTTCCATAGCGTCATTTCCTGCGTTTGAAAGTCGCGGCGAGGAAAAAGACGAGCGGAGATGGAGTTACAAGGTAGAGACACGATTACACGACCTAGTGACTGTTTTTTAAATTTATTTTTTAAATCACCGGTCTGCCTGTATTACCATGTTTCTGTTGTCTTTTAGACCCTATTCCTACCAGGTTATTTAAAGAAGTCTTCCCACTTATTGGTAGCTTTATTCTTCATATAATCAATTCTTCATTAACTTTAGGCCATGTACCGCAGGCTTTTAAAACGGCTGTAATTAAACCCTTACTCAAAAAGCCAACGCTAGATCCAGGAGCTTTAGCTAACTATAGACCAATCTCTAATCTCCCTTTCATTTCAAAAATCTTAGAAAGAGTTGTTGCTATGCAATTATTTGACCACCTGCAGGGAAATGGTTTATTTGAGGAGTTTCAATCTGGGTTTAGAATCCATCATAGCACTGAAACAGCCTTAGCGAAGGTCACTAACGACCTCCTCATTGCATCTGATAATGGACTAGTTTCTGTACTTGTCCTTTTAGATCTTAGTGCAGCTTTTGATACTATTGATCATAATATTCTACTTGATAGATTAGAACACTATGTTGGACTTAATGGAACTTCATTGCAGTGGTTTAGATCTTATTTATCTGATAGGTTCCAGTTTGTTCATGTAAATGATGAGTTTTCTCTCAGCTCAAAGCTTAGTCATGGAGTTCCACAGGGATCTGTGCTTGGCCCTACTCTTTTTAGTTTATATATGCTTCCGTTAGGCAACATTATTAGAAAGCACTGTATACATTTTCACTGTTATGCAGATGACACACAATTATACCTGTCAATGAAGCCAGATGATACTAATCAATTAGCCAAGTTAGAAGCCTGTCTTAAGGAAATCAAAGTTTGGATGACTTGTAATTTCCTGCTATTAAATTCAGATAAGACTGAAGTCATTCTTGTTGGTCCAAAAAACCTTAGAAATTCCTTTCCAAATCAAACTTTCAGTTTGGATGCAGTTACTCTTTCTCTTAATAGCTCTGTGAGGAACCTTGGAGTTATTTTTGATCAGGATTTGTCCTTCAATTCACATATTAAATTTGTTTCTAAGACTGCCTTCTATCATTTGCGTAATATTGCCAAGATTAGGAGCATCTTGTCTCAGAGTGATGCTGAGAAGCTGATCCACGCTTTTGTTAGCTCGAGATTAGATTATTGTAATTCTTTATTATCAGGTTGTCCTAAAACATCTTTAAAAAGTCTTCAGCTGATCCAAAATGCTGCAGCAAGAGTTTTAACAGGTACTAGAAAGAGAGATCATATCTCTCCGGTTCTGGCCTCCCTTCATTGGCTTCCCATAGAGTTTAGAATTAAGTTTAAAATCCTTCTTCTTACTTACAAAGCTCTAAACAATCAGGCTCCTTTTTATTTAAAAGATCTGATACTACCGTATCATCCTAACAGAGCACTACGCTCCCAAAATGCAGGTTTACTTGTAATACCTAGAATCTCCAAAAGTACAATGGGAGGCAGAGCCTTCAGTTATCAAGCTCCTCTCCTGTGGAATCAGCTGCCAATCTGGATTCGGGAGTCAGACTCGATCTCTGTTTTTAAGAATAGGGCTAAAACCTACCTTTTTGATATAGCCTACAATTAGGGAGGGATCATGTGTTTTCTGAACCCTCCCTTAGTTATGCTGCTAATAGGTTTAGTCAGCCGGGGGACCTCCAGTAATGCACTGGGCCTCACTCCTTTCCTCACTCTCTATGAAATATTTTTTTTTTTGCTGGTCATTAACATTTGTTTGTTCTCTCCCATAGATTGAGTCCCCATCGTGCTGTTTGCTCTCTACATGTCTGTTCTTTTCTTCTTCTCTATCCCCTCACCCCCCAGCCAGTCGCAGCAGATGACTGCCCCTCCCTGAGCCTGGTTCTGCTGGAGGTTTCTTCCTGTTAAAAGGGAGTTTTTCCTCTCCACCGTCGCCAAGTGCTTGCTCACAGGGGATCGCCTGATTGCTGGGGTCTTTCTGCAACTGTGGGGGTCCTCCCTACAGTTGATAGTGCTATGAGATGACTGTTGTTGTGAAATGGCGCTATATAAATAAAGTTGAATTGAATTGAATTATTAGCCGTTAGCTCCCTGTTAGCTGTTAGAACAAGTCTTAAATAGAAAGTAAAACTTGTGATCTTAATGTGGGTTTTCGGGGATTATAACTAGAGCATTGCAAGTATTCCTGTCTGAATCAGGTTTCCCAATCAGGCTTTACAGGCCCAAATGTAGGCTGTGTTTGAAAGTGGAATACAAAGAGGTGTAGCCTATATGTCGGCAATCACATGTTAGACCAGGGGTGTCCAAACTTTTTGCACAGAGGGCCAGATTTGGTGAGGTGAAAATGTGTGGGGGCCGACCATTCAGCCTGACATTCTTTGAACCATTAACATTAAATGCAAATGAACTATTTCATAAAATTTGTATTGCAGATGCAATACGTACTTTTCATTTCTTCACACAGAACACAAATAAATCTAAACAAGTTTTTACCAAAATCACTCTGCCTTTCATATTTGAAGACCACATAAAATGAAGAAAATGTCTGTCGGGGGGGGGAAAAAAGCCTTTCAGGTTACATTTGTACCCGTAGGTAGATTTGTTTGGGAAGATTAAACATATTTATATTAATTTGAAACATTACGTAATATTCACTATTAAATGCTCACTGTAAACTTCTAAATTCAAAACATGTGAACAGGAAAGTAACACCAACAGTTATCTTATTCAGAAGTACAAAACGTTCAGGGCTATATGAATCCTTGTATCACTCGTTCTTTGGTTTTTCAATTGACCATCAAAAATAAAAAAACAAAAATATGCTATTTGATTTCTAATCAGCTATAAAAAACGAAAAAGGTCGATGTTTTTCACTATTTCAATTTTAGACTCTGATCAAAAATACAAAATGGAAAAATGGGCTGCTGGACAGAATTTGATTTTAATATTTAATTTGTTGGGTTTACGAGACCCAGTTTGATTGTCAGTTCAAAAACAAAAGAACAAGTGATTCACGGATTAAAAAGACTCATTCAAAACTGTGGTTTTGATCATCACAAAAAAAAAAAAAAATCAATACATTGAGATTTTAGAATTTATTCACCTCAGAAGACTAAACAAATAACTTTGCTGCACTAATGTGAAGGGTGATACTGAGATCTGGACTGCAGTAAATAGGACAGGTCTGGCTCAGAAACTGTGGTTCTGATGTGCAACATGTCACGCAGGTGAGAGTCACTTAGTCTCATCCTCACGCACTTCTTGTTAATGTTCATAACCGACTATCTTCTCGCACAAGTATGTTTTTTTTTTTTGTTACTTATTTGTACCCGTAGGTAGACTTGGTTTGCAGTCTGGTGACAAGCCACCGGCTGCTGGTCGCTGCGTGCGCGAGCGCCCTAAACCTACATGTTTTTGGTGTGCGGGAGGAAACCGGAGAAATCCCGGAGTAAACCCGCGCAACACGGGGAGAACATGCAAACTCCACACAGCTCACTGTTGGTCGGGGGCTGGGATCGAACCCACGATCTCATGATCCCCGCGGTCCCCCGACCGAGGGTAAAACTGTGCTGCCACAGTGCTAAACCACTGCGCCACCGTGCAGCCTAGCCTGTTGAGCCAGACAAGCTCAGTATTTTCTTAGCAAATGTTCGAATCTCTTGGAACCTGCCTTTATCCAGCTGGTGGTAAAAGTTGACAAGAGGGAGCGTTGGTGCCGACTGTGACACTCGGCGTCACACTGCAGCTCTGGTCTGGAGCGTCATCAGGGTCCACAGAGAAAGGAGAGGAAAAAAGCGGGATCTCCTTTTCAATAGCTTCAAAATCCCAAAAGCGCCATTGAAACTCTTCAGCCAGAGGTGAGATGTCTGCTGCATACCTCCTCATTTGCGCACTGATATTGTTCTGTGGAAAACCGGTCATTATTTCCTGCAGCGATGGAAATGTGTGGTATTGGGCTGTGTTTGTGACAGGTGCCTTTTGGAAAAGTAGCGGCTTGGTCCCAAAGGCTTTGATGTGTGAATACAGTTGGCTTACCACTGCATTTTGCCCCTGAAGGCTCGTGTTCAGCGCATTCAGATGTCGTGTTATGTCAACTAAAAATCCAGAATCAGCCAGCCAAATAGGATCAGATAGTGCTAGCATCGGCTGTCCCTTTTTTGCCAAGAATTGTCCGATTTCCTCCCTAGAAACGCTGCAGTGCAGACCCCGACTGAGCCATCTCATGTCGTTGTGACACACAACCTCTCCATATTCAGCCTGGATACCGAGTAGAAACTGTTGAAGCTGGCGGTGGCACAGGGCTTTGGAGCGAATAGAATTAACACCCTTTATCACTGGTTTCATAACATGATCATATTTCAGATGTTTGGCACAGAGAACTTGGTGAATAATACAGTGAAGTTTTATAGCTTTGCCTCCTTCTCCACTGACTTTTAGACTAGAGTTGATAATCACGCAGCAGGAGTGCAGCCAAAGGACTACTGCCATCTTCTGGTGAAATATAAAATCTTTTTTTTTTTTTTTTTTTTTTTTTTTTTTTTTTTTTTTTTGTACGTGTGTTTTATACTGTGGTCAACAGTGCTGGTGGCCGCAAATTATTGATTTTATGACAGAGGCTGCGGGCCGGTGGAAATTTGAACAAGGGCCGCATTTGGCCCCCGGGCCGGACTTCGGACATGCCTGTGTTAGACGTTGACAAATATAAAAGGAAATAAATGGCACTAAGATTTTTTTGGTTGTGTGAATATTAATTACAGAATACCTAATACTGAAAATGAATGGGACATCCAGTATTAGCGACTGTTTCAGATCCCTTGTTTGTTTGTCAGATCACTTATTTGTGTGATCTTTTTTTTACTTATTTATATTCAAGATAATATTCAGTTTCTTCCGTGTATCATCAAACTCATACAGTATTATAACAGGACACGGTTATAAATATTTGAGGCCCACTGGGTGCTGCTTTACTCGTGTGCCTGCAAAGGACTGCGATCCACCCCCCACCGTACCTTGTGTTCTTCATGCCAAATTATCCATTAGACCTACGCAATCACAGCAACTTTGTTATAATTTTTTAAGCATTAAACCTTAAGTCTGTCTTTTGTCGCTCTTTGCACTACGGGTAGCATTACTGTACAGTGTACATGCACTGCTGTTGTTGTTTTTCCAACTTTATTCCTTTTGTTTTTTATATTGCGCACACCACTGAAGAGAGAAACACCATTTCAATTCTCCTGTATGGACAGTACGGACAGGTATATCAGCAGTTCTGATAGATATGCCAAAGTGTCAGAACACCGGAGGAGGCAGATTCAGTCAGCTGATCGCTCGAACCACAGAGCTCAGCTGTTTTCCATGATAAAGCTGTTTTCCATGATAAATCAGACTCGGGGCAAAAGCACACTCCATGCATTCTTTTTTTTTTTTCACTTTATTGAAAATAACTTTTTTTTTTTTTTTTTTAATCACCATCAGTTAGCATGCCTTCGAGCCAGGTTGTGTCTGGCCGCTGCTTCTCCCGACATGTTCTGTTGATCTGTCAGAACCGGTCCTACTGACGCGCCGCCCAGTCTGCTCGCACACCTCATGTTCTGCACATATGCCAAATTATCCTTTAGACCTATACAATCATGGCAACTTTATGGTATAATTTTTTTAAGCATTAAATCTTCAGTATTATGTTTTTCTAGTCGGATTTGTTATTTTTCACTTCCTTGTTCTGTCCAAGGAACACTGTGGTGACTGACAGGCTGTGGTGTTGTGAATTATCCAATCAGCGTGGTGGTGGTGCTCTGTATTATCCAGTCAGCACAGTCAGTCCGAAACCCCGCCCACATTTCTTGAAGCCAGGGCATGAAGAGACACAGAGCGGTGGCTAAACTTTTATTGATTAAAAATTACATATTTTGACTGAGTGACTCCATACTTGGGGATGCACACCCTCGTAACCTCAGTAAAACACGTATAAAACCTTAGGCCAGTCTGATGAACGGTTCAAGAGATATGAGTGGAACAGATACACAGACAGAGAAATGCTGCATTTATAGATACACTCACCGGCCACTTTATTAGGTACACCATGCTAGTAACGGGTTGGACCCCCTTTTGCCTTCAGAACTGCCTCAATTCTTCGTGGCATAGATTCAACAAGGTGCTGGAAGCATTCCTCAGAGAGTTTGGTCCATATTGACATGATGGCATCACACAGTTGGCGCAGATTTGTCGGCTGCACATCCATGATGCGAATCTCCCGTTCCACCACATCCCAAAGATGCTCTATTGGATTGAGATCTGGTGACTGTGGAGGCCATTTGAGTACAGTGAACTCATTGTCATGTTCAAGAAACCAGTCTGAGATGATTCCAGCTTTATGACATGGCGCATTATCCTGCTGAAAGTAGCCATCAGAAGTTGGGTACATTGTGGTCATAAAGGGATGGACATGGTCAGCAACAATACTCAGGTAGGCTGTAGCGTTGCAACGATGCTCAATTGGTACCAAGGGGCCCAAAGAGTGCCAAGAAAATATTCCCCACACCATTACACCACCACCACCAGCCTGAACCATTGATACAAGGCAGGATGGATCCATGCTTTCATGTTGTTGACGCCAAATTCTGACCCTACCATCCGAATGTCGCAGCAGAAATCGAGACTCATCAGACCAGGCAACGTTTTTCCAATCTTCTATTGTCCAATTTCGATGAGCTTGTGCAAATTGTAGCCTCAGTTTCCTGTTCTTAGCTGAAAGGAGTGGCACCCGGCGTGGTCTTCTGCTGCTGTAGCCCATCTGCCTCAAAGTTCGACGTACTGTGCGTTCAGAGATGCTCTTCTGCCTACCTTGGTTGTAACGGGTGGTTATTTGAGTCACTGTTGCCTTTCTATCAGCTCGAACCAGTCTGGCCATACTCCTCTGACCTCTGGCATCAACAAGGCATTGCCGCCCACAGAACTGCCGCTCACTGGATATTTTTTCTTTTTCGGACCATTCTCTGTAAACCCTAGAGATGGTTGTGCGTGAAAATCCCAGTAGATCAGCAGTTTCTGAAATACTCAGACCAGCCCTTCTGGCACCAACAACCATGCCACGTTCAAAGTCACTCAAATCACCTTTCTTCCCCATACTGATGCTCGGTTTGAACTGCAGGAGATTGTCTTGACCATGTCTACATGCCTAAATGCACTGAGTTGCCGCCATGTGATTGGCTGATTAGAAATTAAGTGTTAACGAGCAGTTGGACAGGTGTACCTAATAAAGTGGCCAGTGAGTGTAGATGGTAACCAACTCGCCTCAGCCAGTTACAGCCGCCCCACAACCAACTTGCCTTATCAAGTGATGGCCTGTGGTGTGGCACAGCGAACGAGCCTAGCTGAGCAGCCTCATTTTCTTTTGTTGTTGAAATCTCTGAATATCTGACCGTAATTTTTTTTTTTTCCTGCAAGGGAGGAGAGGTTTTTTTTTCTCCAGTGTCAGTTTTATTTTAACCAAACGTTTAATTTCTTTGAAATTAAAACATGACCGGCAAACACTGGAGGAGGAGGATCCAATCAGCTGATCGCTGAAGCACAAAGCTCAGCTGTTTTCCAAGATAAATCACACTTTGCTGTTGGCTGTGCCTCCTGGCAAAAGCACACTCCATGCATTATCTTGTTTTTTTCACTTTATTGAAAAAAAAAAAAACCTTTCTGTCGCCATCAGTTGGCATGCCTTTGAGCCAGGTCATGTCAGGCCACTGTTTCTCCCAGCATGTTCTGTGTTGGATACACCGGTGTTGTTTGTCAGACCCTGGTCCCCACTGATGCTCTGCCCATCCGGGGCAAGTTTGTTGTGTGGCGAGTTGGTCATGGAGCGAGCTGGTTATGGGGCGGCTGTAACTGGCTGGGGCGAGTTGGTTATGGGGGGACTTGAGCAGGTACCTCTATGATCAGATCACAGTTTATCTCTACAAGTTTAGACCACTGAGGGCAAGTTGTTAGTATTTAAATGGTAAATGGCATTCACTTATATAGCGCTTTTATTCTCATCTCTTGATGACCAAAGCGCTTTACAGATCCTGCTATCCACCCATTCACACACTGATGGCGGCATGCTACCTAACATGGCGCTTCCAGACCCACCAGGAGCAATTGGGGTGAAGTATCTTGCCCAGGGACACAACGACAGGATACCCGGGGAGAGCGGGATTTGAACTGCCAACCATGTGGTTATTGAAGGACCTGCTCTACCTCCTGAGCCACTGCCGCTCCACCAGTGTGGAGGAACAAAATAAGTTCAGGCGAGACACGGCGAGCTGAAGGTTTAAGAGTTTTATTCCTCCATCATCATGAGACACACTGCAGTGCTGTGTGTGCACTGTTGTGAGTGTGCTAGTGAGGCATGTAAAGTCAGCTCTTTTATACAGTGATACAGAGAATGCATTGTACATTAGCATATCAATTGTCATCCAATACACATCGGTCAATACACATGATTAGCATGACATTGGTTGGCACAGAAGATGCATGCATTCAGTCCCATCTGACTGTCTCCTGTAGTTCTTTTGGTCATAAGCAAAGCCCTGCTGAGCGTGAATATTATCAGTCTGCATTGTGCTGGGTGCCCACACCGCTCCCCCTAGAACGGTCAGAAGGGGTTGTGGACCCCCCCCCCCCCCCCCCGTTGTTTGGCTCCAGCTCCGGTAGAACTGTCAGAGGGCATGTCAGTCCATGAGAGGGACGGGGGAGGGGTGGAAAGGGCAGTGTGCTCCGTTCCGAGTTCCAGAGGTGCGGGAAAAGCTCTGTGCAGGAGGAGGTTGACGGGGTGGGAATAAGCGAGTGCCGGCCCGGGACGTGGTGTCAGGGCCGCGCAAAAATTGTGTGTGGATCCGCGATGGTGAGGAGCTTTTCCCGTTAAACGTGGCGGAGATCCACAGCGGCTGTGAAAAAATTATATCTCTGACCTCTGTGTTTTGGTCCAGCGAGGATGTGGGGAAGGCGAGCGGCCGAATTCTCCGATGGCTGTGATAAACTGAAGCTGTGTCAGGGACTCGGCAGTTTGGCTTTAGGTGCGGGAAACAGTCCTAAAGTCATCGGGGAAAGCAATCGGCTAAATTCCCCTTGTGCGCCGTGGCTGGAAAACTCATACAAAGTCCTGTGTGCTGGCTGCACGTCTGCTCCAGGTGCGCGAGCAGCCCTGAATGTTCCAAGGGTGGCGATTGGCTGTTTAACTTGGGCATGTGCAGTGGCGGAGAACAAATTAAGTTTGAATCAATATCTCCCTGATGGTGAGGTATAAGATAACTGAAAAATCACATATCTCCAGAAAAGATGCCATGAAGATGAAACACCTGAGGTTCCAGCAGTACATCATACCTGTCTGAGACAGGAGGACACCCTTCACCAGCATAGGGTATGACACACAAGGGATGCACAAACAGACAGGAAACATGTGGCAGTGCGCCATGCATGTGCTGAGTCACTTCAAGCCTGAAATGCCCGCAAAGCGAGCAACGCTGCACGACAGGCAAGGCACAGACAATCTGAGACCGAGGAGATGCGGAATAGTCGGCTGGCCAGGGACAGTGAATTCCACGCAAGGCACAGAGAAGCTGAGACCGAGGAGATGCGAGAAATCTGTGTGTGTGTGTCACGTTTATAGAACATCAGGCATCATAGGACTCGCGATGCTGTCATAGATATGTCTATATGACGGCACATAGACAGAGCACATGCAGAAGTTTGGGAGGGGAAATCTTTAATGAATGTCCATAGGGGAACTGTGGACGTTCATAGCTATGACATCACAGGCACACACTGTGTTCCTATGATGTCACATGACCATATAAAGAGTTCTGAACAACTCCTTCTGTGATGTCATGCAGACATCATAGGCACCCTGTGAGGTCAGAACACTCTTTTTAAAGGCATGCAGGAATGCTTGCTTACACTAGCTTTCTACAGGCATGCAGAAATACTTGCTTAACCATGTCAAAGATCAAAGGCAGGGATCACCATGGCACTGTTGCCGTGGTAACAGTAACTTTCTACAGGCATGCAGAAATGCTTGCTTACACTTGCTTTCTGTGGGCATGCAGAAATACTTGCTTATACTTGGTTTCTACGGGCATGCATGGGTATGAACGGGCACGCACTGGTATGCACTAGTACCTCAAAAAAAAAACCTTGCAAAATGATCATCAGCACTATAAATTCAAGAAATCTGTGTGTGTCTGTGTTTCACGATCATAGGACATCACAGGACAGTCTATGATGTCTGCATGATGTCCTATGATGATCCTGTGATCTCAGGCTGCATAGGACTCTCAATGCCGTCATGTAGGCAATAGGACTGGCTACCTATGATGTAGTGTCCTATGATGCCTGCCTTGATGTCTTTATGATGTCATAGATCATCATTCACAATGCCTGCTTTGATGTATTTTAAGATAAGATAAGCCTTTATTAGTCCCACAACGGGGAAATTCCAGGATTGCAACAGCACAGGGATAGCAACACTCAGAGCAACAATCAGAAGGCAAGAAAAAAAAAAAAAAAAAAAAACAAGCAAGCAAGAGCAGCTAATATACATATGTACATATTACTATAAAATATATATATACACACACACACACACACACAGACACACAGTGCAGAGCATTGTAGCTGGATGGAATAAATATATGAATATATGAACACACAGTGCAGAGCATTGTAGCTAGATGGAATAAATATGTAAATATATAAACACCCACAGTACGGAGCATTGCAGCTAGGTGGAATAAATATGCAAGTATATAAACACACACAGTGCGGAGCAATGTAGCTAGATGGAATAATATGTAGATATATAAAAACACAGTGCGGAGCATTGTAGCTAGATGGAATAAATATATAGATAAATATAAACACACCCAGTGCGGAGCATTGTAGCTAGATGGAATAAATATGTAAATATATAAACACACACAGTGCAGAGCATTGTTGCTAGGTGGGATGAAACAGCATAACCGTCTATTTAGTTATCCTACATGGTATGATTATGTGCCCATACATATTCTCACCCTCCATAGCGACCGGTATGTTCCTAGTTGTATGCCGGAGAGGACCATTGTGTAAGTCTATTGCATCTTTTGCATTCAAAAAAAAAAAAAAAAAAAACTATTAGTTTGTTACGTCTTTTTGCTATCTCTGCGAGCAGCCCTGCTTAGGTTGTACAGTCTGACAGCCGTTGGTAGGAAGGACCTACGAAACCTCTCGGTTGTGCACCTGGGATGATGTAGTCTGCTGCTAAATGAGCTCCTCAGTGCATCCAGTATGTCCTGCATAGGGTGGAACTCGGACTCCAGCAGAGATGACAGTTTAGCCACCGTCCTTCTCTCTCGTATCTCCTCCATCGGATCAAGGCGTTGCCCCAGGACAGAGCTAGCTTTCTTAATCAGTTTGTTCAGTCTCTTCCTATCGGCTACAGTAATGCCACTGCCCCAGCAGACCACTCCAAAAGTGATGGCTGATGCCACCACCGTGTCATAGAATGACTTCAGCAAGCGCCCTTGTACACCAAAAGACCTGAGTCTCCTCAGCAGGAACAGCCTGCGCTGTCCCTTCTTGTAGAGTGCGTCAGTATTGTGTGACCAGTCTAGTTTATTGTTCAGATGAATACCCAGGTACTTGTAGGATGTCACCATCTCGATGTCTGTTCCCTGTATATTTACTGGTGCTGTGAGGGGCTGCCCATGCCTGCGGCAGTCCACCACCAGCTCCTTAGTTTTCCTCGCGTTGATCTGGAGGCAGTTCCGATGGCACCAGTCCACAAAGTCCTGGATAAGCCCTCTGTACTCAGCTTCATCTCCGCTGGAGATGAGACCAACGATCGCAGAGTCATCAGAGAACTTCTGTAGATGGCAATGTGTTGTGTTGTGTGAGAAGTCCGCAGTATAAAGAGTGAACAAGAAGGGAGCCAGCACCGTTCCCTGGGGGGCCCCCGTGCTACTGATGATCGTGTCGGAAACACAGTCCCGGGTTCTCACAAACTGAGGCCGGTTCGTGAGGTAGTCCAGGATCCATGATGACAGGTGCTGGTCCACCCCTGCGCGCAGCAGCTTGTCCTTCAGGATCATCGGTTGGATGGTGTTGAAAGCACTGGAGAAGTCAAAGAACATGATCCTCACCATATTCCCGGGCTTCTCCAGGTGGGACAGAGAACGGTGAAGGAGGAAGATCACCGCATCCTCCACCCCAATGCCATGCTGGTAGGCGAACTGGAGTGGATCCATCGCTGGTTCCACCAGGGGGCGGAGATGAGCAAGGAGCAGTCTCTCCAGGGTCTTCATCAAGTGGGACGTCAAGGCCACCGGTCTGAAGCTGTTCAGGTCTTTGGGGTGGGAAGTTTTTGGTACAGGTACCACACAAGATGTTTTCCACAGCTGTGGTACCCTCCCCAGTTTCAGGCTCATGTTGAAGATATACGTCACAATCCCACACAGCTGGTCTGCACAGGACTTGAGGAGCTTTGCGCTGATGCCGTCCGGTCCCGACGCCTTCCTCGCCTTGATCTTCCTCAGCTCCGTCCTCACCTGGGTCTTGGTCAGGGTCAGGATGGGGGGCTGTGTGTTGGGAGTGGGGGGGGTGTCGGTGGAGTGGGGAGTGGGTAGCAGGACTTGATTTCTTAGAGGCAGCAGTGGTTGTTGTGCAGACAGGGGGGAGGGCGGTTGGTCAAATCTATTGGAAAAACAGATTCAGGTTGTTCGCCCACTCCCTGCCCCCCGTGGCCTGGGGGGAGGTATTCTGGAGCCCCGAGATGGTTTTGAGGTTTCTCCAGACCCCGCTGATGTCGCTCTGTTGCAGCTTGTCCTCCATCTTCTTCCTGAAGCTGTCCTTGCCTTCTCTGATCTTTCTCCTCAGCTCCCTCTGTACGGACTTCAGCATCTCCCTGTTCCCCGACCTGAAGATCCTCTTCTTCTCTCTCAGAAGTGTTTTTATCTCAGGGTTGATCCAGGGTTTGTTGTTTGAGTGACGCCGTATGGTCTTGGTGGGAACGGATTTGTCCACACAGAAGCTGAGGTAGCCCGTGAAGGTGTGAATGAGGCCATCGATGTCCTCACCATGTGGATCGCAGAGCTGCTTCCAGGCAGTGGCTTCAAAACAGTCCTTTAGAGTGTCCATTGTCTCCTCAGACCATAACTCCACAGTGTGCATGGCCGGAGGTTGTCTGTGCACTAGGGGTTTGTACACCGGTCGGAGATGAACCAAGTTGTGATCCGATCTCCCAAGTGGGGGGAGTTGTGATGAGGTGTACGCCTCCTTAGTGTTTGCGTAGAACAAATCCAGTGTTTTATTGTCTCTAGTGTGGCATGTGACATACTGGGTGAAAGTGGGCAGAATGGGAGACAGTGAAACGTGGTTGAAATCGCCTGAGATGAGGAGAAGAGCATCTGGGTGTTCTGTCTGCAGCCTGCTGGTTACTGAATGGATGACGTCACGCGCTGTCCCAGCGTTCGCCGTCGGATTTGCATAAACAACAATGCAGATCACGTGTGAGTGTTCTCTCGGGAGATATGTAGGCCTCATGCTAACAGCTAGCAACTCAATGTCTTTGCTGCAGTGTCGTTGTTTAACAGTGATATGTCCCGGTCTGCACCAGTTGTTGTTAACATACATGATCACTCCACCGCCCCTAGTTTTGCCACTCTCTGGTGTTCGGTCAGCTCGTATCGTGTGAAAACCCTCCAGCTCAATGTTAGCATCTGCTGCTAGTTCAGTTAGCCACGTCTCAGTAAACAAAAGGAGAGAGCACTCCCGGTAAGTGCTATCATAACGGGAGATAGCCGCTAGCTCATCTAACTTTCCCAGTATCGACCGTACATTTCCCATGACAACAGATGGAAGGGAGGGTCTGTACCTTATATTTTTTGTCCTCCGCCTTACTCCAGCCCGGCAGCCGCGGCGTTTTCGCCTCAGTTCTTTTACGACTGGCTACCTCTGATGTAGTGCCCTATGATGCCTGCCTTGATGTTTTTATGATGTCATATAGACCAACCAGACACTACATAAATGGAGAGCAACAGAGGAGACCTGCCAACTGCCATCCATCCATCTTCTTCCGCTTAATCCTTAAGGACAACTGCTTCACGTCAGGAAAAATACCATGAAGATGACACAGTTGAGGATCGAGCAGTACCTCCCAGGCATGACTGTGTTGCACATCAGAAACGATGCCATAAAGATGAAACACCTGAGGTTCGAAGATGTCAGGAAAGAACCCTTGAAGATGACACAGCTGAGGTTCGAGCAGTATGCTGCAGGCATGACTTTGCACATCAGAAAAGATGCCGTGAAGATGAAACACCTGAGGTTCGAGCAGTACATCGCAGGCATGACTGTGAACAACACACCCGGCTGAGACAGGAGTAGACCCTTCACCAACATAGGGTACGGCAGACAAGGGATGCACAGACAGGAAACGTGTGGCAGTGCGCCATGTATGTGCTGAGTCACTTGAAGCCCGAAATGCCCTCAAAGCGAGCAATGCTGCACGCCACACAAGGCACAGACGAGCTGAGACCCAGGAAATGCGGAATAGATGGCTGGCCGCCAACGCTGCACGTCAGGCAAGGCACAGAGAAGCTGAGACCGAATATGACACACTACTTTAAACCACACCCATTCAAAGCAGTAAATCTGGAAATCTCACTCAGTAAGGCTGAAGGCACTCTATAAATTCAAGAAATATGTCAGTGTGTCAGTCTGTCACCCGATTAAGAATAGGACACTAAACCACACCCATTTGAAGCAGTACCCATGAAGAATGACAGTCTACACTACAAATGTGTCAGATGCCAAGCAAAGCGCTGATTTTCTCCGGGTGCTCCGTTGTCTGGGTTTTGACGGGCATGCACGGGTCTTCCTGAACAGGGTCGAAAGCCACTTTTTGCTCAGATCTATTTTCATGATCCTGTCCATGAACTGGAATTACAACGCACCTATCCCTCAACCAGTGGTCTGAACGAAGAAGACCCACCAGATGGAGAGCAATAGAGTGAGGAGAACTGCTGCACGTCAGAAAAGATGCCATGAAGATGAAACACCTCAGGTTTGAGCAGTACGCCGCAGGCATGACTGTGAACAACACAGCCATTTCAGACAGGAGGAGACCCTTCAGCAACGGGCATGTAGAAATACTTTCTTATACTTGGTTTCTATGGGCATGCACGGGTATGTACTAGTAATAATAACAATAATAACGGCCACAGTTCACCCCATACAGTGTTTGTGTGTACGTTTTCAGATTCCTTGACCATGAAAACATATGACTAGCAATTGGATTGACAATGATAGGATTAGTGGTTCAGTAGTTATTCACGAAAATGGCATTTTCCGTAATGGCGGCCACAGTTCCCCCCCATACAGGGTTTGTGTGTACATTTTCAGATTACTTGACCATGAAAACATGTGACTAGCAATTGGATTGACAATGATAGGATTAGTGGTTCAGTAGTTATTCACGAAAATGGCATTTTCCGTAATGGCGGCCACAGTTCCCCCCCCCCCGCCCCCCCATACAGTGTTTGTGTGTACGTTTTCAGATTCCTTGACCATGAAAACATATGACTAGCAATTGGATTCACAAATTGGATTCACAATGATAGGATTAGTGGTTCAGTAGTTATTGACGAAAATGTCATTTTCCGTAATGGCGGTTTTCTTGTGGATGGTGATCCGGATCACCACCAAAATGTAATCATCTGTAGGATACCCCATTTCTGACGATCTGTGAAAATTTCATGAAAATCCGTCCATAACTTGTTGAGTTATCTTGCTAACAAACAGACAAACCAACTCCGATGATCACATAACCTCCTTGGCGGAGGTAATGTTTGTGTGTACGTTTTCAGATTCCTTGACCATGAAAACATATGACTAGCAATTGGATTCACAATGATAGGATTAGTGGTTCAGTAGTTATTGACGAAAATGGCATTTTCCGTAATGGCGGCCACAGTTCCCCCCCATACCTACTTGGGGTACTGGTGCCCCCCAAGGATGTGTCCTTTCCCCACTGCTCTTCTCCCTCTACTCCAACGACTGCACCTCAGAGGACCCTTCGGTGAAGCTCCTGAAGTTTGCGGACGACACCACAGTCATTGGTTTGATCCGGGATGGTGATGAGTCTGCATACAGGCGGGAGGTGGAGCAGCTGATCCTCTGGTGCGGCCAGAACCATCTTGAACTTAACCCAGCCAAAACGGTGGAGATGACTGTGGATTTCAGGTGACACCCTCCTTCATTCCCCCCACTCACCATCCTCAACAGCACAGTGTCCACTGTGGACTCCTTCAAGTTTCTAGGTACCACAATCTCCCGGAACCTGAAGTGGTCCTCCCATATAGACACTGTCCGGAAAAAGGCCCAGCAGAGGTTGTTTTTTCTGCGTCAGCTCAAGAAGTTTGATTTGCCTCAGGAGCTGCTGGTTGTCTTCTACACCGCCATCATCCAATCAGTCCTCTGCTTTTCCATCACTGTCTGGTTTGGATCTGCCACTAAACAGGACAAGACCAGACTGCAGCGGATCATTAAGTCTGCGGAGAGGATCATTGGTACCGACCTACCCTCCATTGAGAACTTATATCGGTCCATAACCAGGAAACAGGCGGGAAACATCTGTGCTGACCCGTCACACCCCGGCCACGAACTTCTATCTTCTGGTCGTCGTTACAGATCACTGAAGGTCAAAACCACCCGTCACAGGAACAGTTTCTTTCCTCAAGCCATCACTCTGATGAACTCCTAACATTCACCTAGTCCTACCTGTTTGCTGTACTCATGACTTTTCATCCATTCTTACATTGCACATAACTCTCACACTGCTTTTTACTTCTTTCACACTATATCACTGAATCTGAGTTCACATTGAAATACTGTGACTGTATATTTTTTCATATATTTCTGCAAAGTGTGGATAGTCTGAGTAAATAACTGCATATATTCCTGTATATATTTGCATCCTTTTATAGAAACGTGGACAGACTGTAATTTACTGTACATACTCTGTTGTCATTGAATCCTTATTTAAATCTTATTTAAATCTTCCACCTGAACAACAAGAGCAAGTTTTTAGCCAAAGTCAAATTCCTTGTATGTGTTGTGCATACTTGGCCAATAAAGCTAATTCTGATTCTGATACAGTGTTTGTGTGTACGTTTTCAGATTCCTTGACCATGAAAACATATGACTAGCAATTGGATTCACAATGATAGTATTAGTGGTTCAGTAGTTATTGACAAAAATGGCATTTTCCGTAATGGCGGTTTAGCGCCACAGTTCCCCCCCATACAGTGTTCTAGCAATTGGATTCACAAATTGGATTCACAATGATAGGATTAGTGGTTCAGTAGTTATTGATGAAAATGTTATTTTCCGTAACGGCGGTTTTCTTCTGGACGGTGATCCAGATCACCACCAAAATGGAATCATCTGTAGGATACCCCATTTCTGACAATCTGTGAAAATTTCATGAAAATCCGTCCATAACTTTTTGAGTTATCTTGCTAACAAACAAACAGACAAACCAACGCCGATGATCACATAACCTCCTTGGCGGAGGTAATAACAAACAGACAAACCAACGCCGATGATCACATAACCTCCTTGGCGGAGGTAATAATAATAGCAACACAGGATGATAAGGTGAAATACAGAAAATCCCAACTTAAAGCGAGGATGTGGGCTGGGACCCATGCCCTGGAGACAAGAAATATCACTCTATATATAATTCAAGAAATCTCCGTCTGTCACGATGTCGTGATGTCACAATCATAGGACTTGCTATGAGATCAAAGGCAGGCTGCACTCATGATCATAGGACTGGCTATGACATCAACAAAAATCAAAGGCAGGCATTACTCATGATCATAGCACTCGCTATGACATCAGCAAAGATCAAAGGTGAGCATCACAGATCAAAGGCAGGCATCAACGAATGAGTGGTGACGTCAAAGATCCAAGGCAGGTTTCACCAGGGTTGCTGTTGCCATGGTAACAGTAACTTTCTACGGCCATGCAGAAATGTTTGCTTACACTTGCTTTCTATGGGCATGTACGGGTATGCACTAGTAAGGCTGCTGTTCCGATGATCTCTACATGATGTCTATATAACGTCATATAGACCGTAGGACTTGCTAAAAGATAGGACCCCCATGATGTAAGAAATCTCTCACGATCATAGGACTCACGAAAAGATCATAGGACTCGCAATGACATCATCAAAGATCAAAGGCAGGCATCACTCACGATCATAGGCCTTGCTGTGACATCATCAAAGATCAAAGGCAGGCATCACGATCAGAGGACTTGCTGTGACATCATCAAAGATCATCAGACTTGCTATGACACCATCAAAGATCAAAGGCAGGCATCACTGAATGAGTGCTGACGTGCTTGCTTACACCCTTGCTGACACCTGCTTTCTATGGGCATGCAGAAACACATGCTTATACTTGGTTTCTACAGGCAGGCACAGGTATGTACTAGTAAATGTAAGTTAAGATTCCCAAATATGATCAAGTGCATTTTATAAAGGTCTTTAAAAGCCTTAAATCTGACTTCCTGAAACCTGCAGCTACCCCGTTTTATGTTCTATTCACCGTTGCCTTATAAGTATCTTCAGATGATGATTTTAAAAGTAAAGAGCTGACCAGGCTAAATCTTCACATGAACCCTGAGTAGTAACTAGGGATACAAGTAATCAATTCATTCATTGATAATTGATTCACCTTATCGATCGATTAACGATTAATTGATAAGCGGCATTTTTCCTGAGAATCTGAATTTCCCTCGGTACAATACGGTCTATCTTTAACATAAGAGTTGCTGTTTTTTTTTTTCATATACTGAATAAAACATAAACATTATATTCCTCAATGATTTATTGTACCATTTACATTTTTTTTTCTACAGACAGTGGCTTTTTTTTTTTTTAATTTAACAAATTTTGTACTGTAGTGTGTAGTATGTGCTAGTACATCTCAGTAAATTAGAAATGTCCTGATTTTTTTTTTTTTTTTTTTTTTTTTTTTTAAATTTCAAAACTACTACCAAGATCATAAATTTATCTTTTTTAGTTATATTAAAAACAAATTTATGTTCTGATTTACTGAGATGCACTGGTACACTGTTTTAACAGGAAAATAAATTGTGAGCTGCTTCATCTGTTGCATGTCAAACATTATCACAGTACCCCCTGCAATCCAGGCAAACCCAGTACAATCTGGGCTCCGTCTGTTACTTCAGTGGGAACTTGAGTCTGGTCTGCTTTTCTGTCTAGCGGCAGGTTGAAGGGAGACAGCGGGGATAGGTTTTTGCACTTGTGTAGTCTGCTACAGTCCATTTCTCTACCCTGTTGATTTGACGGGTGGACAATGGAACGTGCAGGGTTTCCTCTGGTAACATTTCTCTGTGGCGGGCCGCTGTGCCAGAAATTTTACCGCCACCCCAAGGAGATAAGAATTTATTAAGAAAAATATATGAAGCAGTGATTTTCTGCAAGCGCGCATACGAACAGCATGCATGGCCGTCATCCGCTCTGAGTTTAGAAGCACCCTGCCTACGCGAGTTTTCCAGTCAGTCTGCAGGCAGTGTCTCTTTAAGCGCGACTGTGTGACAGAAACATGAGTTTGTCCACTCGGTCGGAGTCATTCCCAGTGAGAGTTGGACTCCGCCAGGGCTGCCCTTTGTCACCGGTCCTGTTCATAATTTTTATGGACAGGATTTCTAGGCGCAGCCAGGGAATGGAGGGTGTCATGCTTGGTGACCACAGGATCTCTTCTCTGTTGTTTGCAGATGATGTTGTCCTGTTGGCTTCATCCAGCAATGACCTACAGCTCTTGCTGGGACGGTTTGCCGCTGAGTGTGAAGCGGCTGGGATGAGAATCAGCACCTCCAAGTTCGAGTCCATGGTCCTCAGCCGGAAAAAGGTGGATTGTCCTCTCCGGGTTGGGGACAGGCTCCTGCCCCAAGTGGAGGAGTTTAAGTATCTTGGGGTCTTGTTCACGAGTGAGGGGAAAATGGAGCGAGAGATCGACAGACGGATTGGAGCAGCATCTGCAGTGATGCGGACGTTGTACCGGTCTGTTGTGGTGAAGAGGGAGCTTGGTTCTAAGGCAAAGCTGTCGATTTACCAGTCAATCTACGTTCCTACTCTCACCTATGGTCACGAGCTTTGGGTAATGACCGAAAGAACGAGATCGCGGATACAAGCGGCTGAAATGAGCTTTCTCCGCAGGATTGCTGGACTCACCCTCAGAGATAGGGTGAGGAGCTCAGTCATCCGGGAGAGGCTCAGAGTAGAACCGCTGCTCCTCCACATTGAAAGGAGTCAGTTGAGGTGGTATGGGCATCTGATTAGGATGCCTCCTGGACGCCTCCCACTTGAGGTGTTTCAGGCACGTCCCACTGGGAGGAGACCCCGGGGCAGACCCAGGACTCGGTGGAGAGACTATGTCTCCCAGCTAGTCTGGGAACGCCTTGGTATCCCCTCTGAAGAGCTGGAGCAGGTGGCTGGGGAGAGGGAAGTCTGGGCTTCTCTGCTTGAACTGCTGCCTCCGCGACCCGGACCTCCGGAAAAGCGGTAGAAGATGGATGGATGGATGGATGGTATGTAAGCACTGGAGGAGTTTATCATGGTTTTAACTCGCTGGAAACGGGAACAATAATGGAAGAGTCACTTAGCTAAGAGATGTGGTTAGAATTCATATGCAGCCGGCTTCATATATGAAGGGAAAGGCAAGGGGGACTGATGAATTGCTGAGGATATATTTCACCAGCCACTACAATATTAAGCAAAAAAGTATTTAGTCAGCCACGAATTGTGCAAGTTCTCCCACTTAAAAGATGAGAGAGGTCTCCAATTTTCATCATAGGTATACCTCAACTATGAGAGACAAAATGAGGGGGAAAAAAAATCCAGAAAATCACATTGTCTGATGTTTAAAGATTTATTTGCAAATTATGGTAGAAAATAAGTATTTGGTCACCTACAAACAAGCAAGATTTCTGGTTCTTACAGACCTGTAACTTCTTCTTTAAGAGGCTCCTCTGTCCTCCACTCGTTACCTGTATTAATGGCACCTGTTTGAACTCATTATCAGTATAAAAGACACCTGTCCACAACCTCAAACAGTCAGACTCCAAACTCCACTATGGCCAAGACCAAAGAGCTGTCAAAGGACACCAAAAACAAAACTGTAGACCTGCACCAGGCTGGGAAGACTGAATCTGCAATAGGTAAGCAGCTTGGTGTGAAGAAATCAACTGTGGGAGTAATTATTAGAAAATGGAAGACATGCAAGACCACTGATAATCTCCTTCAATGTGGGGCTCCACGCAAGATCTTACCCCGTGGGGTCAAAATGTTCACGAGAACAAATCTACCTACGGGTACAAATAAAGTAACCTGAACCTGAGAACTGTGAGCAAAAATCCCAGAACCACACGGGGGGGGGGGGGGGGGGGGGGGGACCTAGTGAATGACCTGCAGAGAGCTGGGACCAAAGTAACAAAGGCTACCATCAGTAATACACTACGCTGCCAGGGACTCAAATCCTGCAGTTCCAGACGTGTCCCCCTGCTTAAGCCAGTACATGTCCAGGCCCGTCTGAAGTTTGCTAGAGAGCATTTGGATGATCCAGAAGAGGATTGGGAGAATGTCATATGGTCAGATGAAACCAAAATAGAACTTTTTGGTAAAAACTCAACTTGTCGTGTTTGGAGGAGAAAGAATGCTGAGTTGCTTTCAAAGAACACCATACCTACTGTGAAGCATGGGGGTGGAAACATCATGCTTTGGGGCCGTTTTTCTGCAAAGGGACCAGGACGACTGATCCGTGTAAAGGAAAGAATGAATGGGGCCATGTATCGTGAGATTTTTTTTTTTTTTGTAACTTTGATTTTTATTCATTTTTCATCATACATATTACATTCAGATCACAGACTCTATATTTAAAAAAAGGAGCTAGAGGAAGAAAAAAAAAAAAGAAAAAGGGGAGGGACAAATGTTGGAGCATCAAGTTTTTAGTTTCCATTTCTTAATTCTTCTGGTTTTTCCAGTGTCTTTGGTTATTCTTTCAATTTCTGTCTCGTTGCACTTTGTAGTGTGTCCATTTCCACCATTTTTTTTTCATATTGTCCTTCTTGCATTCTTTGTCAATACGTTAGTTTTTCCATTAAACGTATATCCTCAACAATGTCAGTCCATTGCTCTTGGTCAGGAAGAACTTCTAATCGCCATTTTCTTGTGATTGTTTTTTTTACATGCAATCAGCAAGATTTTAACTAGATATCTGTCCTCAGCCTGTATTACATTGTCTCTTTTAAGATCACATAAATACATCAAGTTACAGTTCATTGGTATATTATATCCTAATATCCTCTGTATTGTCACATGTATAGATTTCCAGAATGATGAGATTTTGCAGCATTTCCAAAACATATGTGAATGGTCTGCATTTTGAGCCCCACTGCCCCTCCAGCATATAGATTGGGTATTTGTATATTTTCTTTGAATCTGTGGTGTAATGAAATGGCGAATCAGGTTTTTCCATCCAAATTCCCTCCATGTCCTTGAACTTGTGTGTTGTTTTTCATATTTCTTGCCAGTTTTCTTCTGTTATGTTTAAATTTAGCTCTTTCTCCCATTTCTCCTTTATATGGTTACTTGAATGTTTGTTTGCTGTAAGTTTCTGATATAGCTTTGAAATAATTATTTTATTTCCTGCGTATGAGCTTAAAATGAATTGTATAATCTCGCTCACATCTGTGTGGAGGTTATGCCTAATCTTCCTCATATAATAATCTCTCATCTGCAGATATCTGAAGAATTCAGATTTTTCTAGTTTAAATTTTCTTCTCATGTTTACAAAACTCCCGAAATCTTTTTTTCCCATATTGCCCCATGCTGTGATTCCCTTGTTCACCAGATTTTTGTATCCCCTATCTTGCTTTGCCGGTTCAAACTGACTGTCAAATGCTACCCATTTCAATAGTTTTATGTCCTCCTTTATATTATACTTTTGTACTATTTTATACCACACTTCCAAAGTAAATTTAGTGATTGGGTCTATTTGTTTGATTTGCTTATATGCATCCTTATCTCCTATTATGCTTTGTACTGGGAGTCCCTCAGTTTCCTTTTCCATTTCTTTCCATTTTGCCTCATATCCTCCGTCGCACCAACATATGATGTATCTTATTTGTGCTGAGTAGTAATATTCCTTTAGACTCGGTAGACCCATGCCTCCTTTCTCTTTTGGTAATTGGAGAGTTTTATATTTCACTCTTGGCTTTTTACCTCCCCAAACAAATCTCGATATCATTCTGTCCCACTTTGAGAACTGGGCACCAGGAATCTCTGTTGGTACAGCCTGGAAGAGGTAATGCAGTCTAGGTTGTATGCTGATTTTGACTGTCTTAATTTTTGAATTCAGATCCATATTTGAGATTGACCATCTATCAATATCTTTTTTTTATTTCTTCTAACCTATCATAGTTTGTTTTATAGATTTTGCTTAAATCTTTAGGTAGGTTCACTCCAAGGTATTTTATTTCTTTTTGTTTCCAGGTTAGTTTGATCTTATCAGTTATCTGGTTTAAAGGGTTATAGTGGAATGTCAGTATTTGTGTTTTTTGTTATGTTTATCTTGTATCCTGATAATTTTCCAAAATTTTCTGTCAAGTCCATCATTTCCATTATTGATTCATCTGGTTGTTCAAGGTAAACTATAATATCGTCTGCAAATAGCCCAATCTTGTGTTCCGCTTCCTTTATTGTTACACCTTTTAATTTCTTATTTTGTCGCATCGCTTAAGCCAGTGGCTCTATGAACAGAGCAAACAAGGTGGGCGATAGGCAGCATCCCTACCTAGTTGATCTTTGTATATTTACTTTGTCTGTTAAGCTACCGTTTGTCTTGATTCTTGCCACAGGTTTTTGATACAGTGTCTTTATGCATTGTACTGATTTTTCGTTAAATCCAAAGCGTTCCAGCACATTATATAGGAACATCCAATTAACCCTATCAAATGCTTTTTCTGCATCTAAACTCATTATTACTGCGCTTTTCTTTATGCATTTGATTAATTATATGTATTGTTCTCCTGATATTATCATGTGTTTGGCGTCCCTCTATGAAACCAGTTTGATCATCCTCTATCAATTCCGTCAAGAATGTCTTTATTCGTTTACAGATAATTGTTGTATATATTTTATAATCCACATTTAATAAAGAGATTGGCCTATAGTTTCCGCATTGTTCCCCATCTTTCCCTGGCTTTAAAATAACTGAAATAATTACTAACTAACTAACTAACCTGCACTTATATAGCGCTTTTCTAGTCACAAAGACCACTCAAAGCGCAAATAATGGCTTCGTTCCATGATGGAGGTATTTTGTTGTTGTTTAATGTCCAATTAAATGACTTTAGGAGCTGTGGCGTGAGTTCTTCTATAAACAGTTTATAAAACTCAAGAGGGGTATCCATCACTACCTGGTGATTTACCATTTTTAAGTGACTTAATCACATCTTTAATCTCTTGTGTTGTTATTTCTGCTGTTAGCTTTTCATTTTGTTGGTTTCCTATTGATGGTAAGTCCAATGTGCATAGAAATTTTTTAATATCCTTAACATTTGTCTCTTCAGGTTGCGAGTATAGTTCTTGATAGAATTTATGGAATATTTCTTCGATGTTTTCTGGGGTAACTGTGGTTTTATTTGTGATGGGGTCCTTAATCTTATATACATTATTCACTGTTTGTTGTTTTCTTAATTGTTTTGCCAGCAGTTTTGTGGCCTTTGGTCCCGTTTCATAATATTTTTGTTTTAAATATCTATTTTTCCTTTCAATTTCATCTATTTGTATTTCTTTTATCTTTATTTTTTCTTAATTTCTTGATATATTTTTTGGGTCATTTGTGCTTTGATGTTTACGTTCCAATTCCCTCAGTCTCTCACATCTTTGTTCATATGATTCCAGTTTAGACTTTTTTGCTTTTCCTGATTCAACGATTAATTTACCTCTTAACACGGCTTTTGGTGCATCCCATAGTATTGTTGGGTCCACTTTTCCATTATCAATCTCCTCAATATACTCATTTATGTTTACCTTTATTCTTTCTTTCATTTTCTCATCATTTAATAGTCCTACATTAAGTTTCCATGTTGTTTGTCGTTTTCTATTGTTTAAATACAGTATATTTCCATGTATAAGATAAGATAAGATAAGATAAGCCTTTATTAGTCCCACAACGGGGAAATTCCAGGATTGCAACAGCACAGGGATAGCAACACTCAGAGCAACAATCAGAAGGCAAGAAAAAAAAAAAAAAAAACAAGCAAGCAAGAGCAGCTAATAAACATATGTATGTATTACTATAAAATATATATATATATACACACACACACAGACACACAGTGCAGAGCATATAGTATAGTATATAGGATTATGATCCGATATTTCTGCCCCTCCAATCCGACAATTTCTCACCCTGTGTCACCTTCATTCATAAGGAAGTAATCTATTCTAGAGTGTACTTTATGGACTGCTGAATAATGTGTATAGTCTTTTTCAAGTGGGTGCAGGTCCCTCCATATGTCTATCATACCCATTTCTGCCAGTGAGGTTCTTATGAACTTTGTTACATGTTTTTTTTGTCTTCTTAACACTTGTTGTGTCAACTTCGTGATCCATAACGGCATTTAAGTCTCCTCCACAAATTAGGACTCCTTCACTGTGTGTTGCTATGAGATCAAACAGTTGTTGAAAAAAAACCCTTGTCACTTTCTGGTGGGGCATAGATGTTCACTAATGTGATCTGCATACCATCTATTCTTCCCTTTATTATTACATATCTGCCTTCTTTATCCTGGATTTCTTGTTCACATTCAAATTGTATTTTATTTGAAATTAGTATCATAACCCCCCTTTTAGTTCCTCCCTTAACCCCTTGCACTCCGGGCAATTTTCCTAAAAACGCCAAAAAATAACGTGCCCAAAGTAAATCGAAAGCTGTTATTCAACCCTTTGCAGCATCTTCATGGGGTTGGTCTCATTTAAAAGAAAACACTTTGAATTTTTTGGCAAAAAAAACATGATCTCTCTAAGTGCTCCGGCCACTGAGTTACAGTCATCTAAACATAGTGAACTTGAAGAAAATAAATTTGGCCTGGGTGTTTTTTTTTGGATACAAATGCTTGCAAATAACACACAGCTTCAGATCCGGGCTGGAAAATGCAACAGAAATGTAGAACCAAGTGTTATCCAGCTGAGGTCCAAATTTTGTAACAATACCACAAAAAATGAATATATTACACAGCTTTGTTCTCAGGCTGCTCCCAGGCGTTTTGGAACTGTGCCAAATTGTGCCAAATGGCACAGTTTGGAAAAACGTCTAACTTTTGAATGATTCAACATAGAAGCTTCATCTTGGGCTCAAATGAGAGGTTACATTCAGGGCTGTGTCTGTGTGTGTGTGTTTCGGGGGGGGGGGGTGTACTCCCCCCCCCCCCCGCGCTACAGAGGACTGAGATCCGCCCTCGCTACATAACAGATTACACTCGGATGTGGTGATGTTTCCACAGCACTGCTGTCACTGCGGCTCCCCACCCCCCCCGCGACAGAATCGAAGCGGGGGGGTGGGGGGGCGCCGTTCACGGTCCGGAGGCGACGAACGAACCGTGTAACACGGCGCACGCACTTCGGACATCGTGCGCCGCACAGTTGTAATTTACCGATCGGTCAAAAGTCATTTTTGATTACAATTTTCAGGGATAGAAAATAATTTGGCTTATAACACCTTACCTCTTCACAGCCACATTGTCCTGACCAACTTCTCTTCCCCATTGTCAGACGAACGAGACGCTGGTCCGCTCGTGGATCCCGGTCAAAACATAATTCCATTATTGCGGTTTGGGCAAATGATTTACGACCTTTGTCGTCGGCCTCCGTCAGTCTATGATGACGGAAGAGAATCCTAAACGTCTATTCTGCTGGAATGAGTGCAGGTCGCACCTGTGGGTGGTCTCCGTGCTGCTGGATCTGTAGCAGGTTCTTCCAGCGACCTTTTTTTCATCTGTTGCAGCAGTAATGTCTCTCTTCACCCAGCCCGAACTTCTGTGCTTCAATTGGTTCCTGCATTCACAGTAGGCGGGTCCTCCTTCCTAGGTTTTCATTCATTGGTTCTTCAAGGTTTCAGAAACCCAATTCAAGGCTCTTATTAGTCGAATGAGAGGTCAATCAGTTGAACTAATCTGTTCGCGGCTGTGTCTGCAGCTTTTATTTTCAGTGCGCGCTTTGACGCCATACACCACCTTCATCAAAATCTCCATCAGGATCTCCATCATGCGTCCGAGAGCGCACGAGGGCGCCCTCGTGCACCCTAGGACGCAGAGACTTGCCCGCCCGCGGTACAACGGAGCGCAAGAGGTTAAATGAACTGTAGTAGGAGTTCTTATAGCCAAATCTCTTTAGTTTCTCATGTTCTGTCTTGTTCAAATGTGTCTCTTGCATAAATATAATTTCGGCTTTTTCCTTCTTGAATTTTCTTATTATTCTTTCCCTTTTAACAGGTGAGTTCAGACCATTCACGTTTAATGTCATTATCTTAAGATTTTTAACCATATTCATGTTTTTCCATTTTTTTAACTTGTGCTCCTAACCCCTTTAACAACAAAACTAACACATATTTGTACAAAAACACATTAACGAATCTCGACCTCCGTACTTTGGGCCTTTCTTCTGCCCACTGGTCCCTGTTGGTGGGTGGAGGGAATGTCCTCACCGAGTGAAGGGCCCTCCCTAGACCTGTAGTTACTATCCAAGTAATAGTCATTAGTCTAGAAATGTGCAACAAAAATCACTTAAACCTCTCCTAGCCGTTTTTCTCTTTTACCTTGTCTTCTTGGCCTTCATTTCTTCTGTGTCCTTCTTAATCTTTGTTATAATCTAGGCTTTCCGTTGAAAGCCTTGCAGTTTTTCTTGGGCCTGGTGCACCACGTCTGTCTCCCGCCCTCTGCCGCTCACTCACCTCCACTCCGGCTGTTGCGATGCGTTCCGTGCCGCCGCTGCTCCAGCCGCTTCCTCCGGTACGCTCACCACAAAGCCTCGCTCCGTCATGTCCCACGCTGCCTCTCTGGCCGTGTTGTAGGTTTTCACGCCGTCCTCCCAATGAATTCTCATCTTCGTTAGCGGCGTTTGGAATCTAATTTTTTTTCTCTTTCAGCATTTTTTTTAATGTTGGCATATTTCTTTCGCTGCTGCACAATTTCTGTCGGGTAGTCATGGTCAAAGAATATCTGTTTGTCGCTGACTCGTATCTTTTTTTTTTTCCACGCTTGTCAGGATTCTTTCCTTTACGTCGTATTTTAGAAAGTTTACCACAACTGACCTGGGTGTAGAGTTTGGATTCGGGCTCTGTGCGCTCGTTGGATCTGCAGGTCTGTTTCATCGGGCAGCTCAAGCTCTTTTTTTAAGAATTGATCCATGAATTTCGTCATCGAGTTGCCTTCAATGCCCTCCGGAATCCCGAAGATGCGTATATTGCTCCGCCTGGACCTGCTCTCCAGGTCTGTTATTTTTTTCCTGCATCCTCTGTGTTTGTGCCGTCAGGGTCTGCAGCCGCTCGCTTGCCTCGGTCTTCCAGTCTTCCAACTCTGATATTCGAGCCTGTGCTTCTGCCATACACGCCCGTTGAGTGCGCAGTTCCTCCATGGTTTCAGCTAGCTTGCGTTCCATTTCTTTTCGGAGACCTATAATTTCCTCCTTCATCTCTTTTTTTCAGTTCTTCCTTAAGAGCCGTTAAATCCTGTTGGAGTTGTCGCTTGAAGTCTTTTATGTCTTTACTTATATTGGCGAAGCCAGTGTTCATAATATCGAGTTTGGCGTCCTCCATTTTCTCTGCTGTAGTCACCTCGTTTTTTTGGGCCTCGTGTTCAGCGATTTCTCCTGCATTGTTGAAGAGGGATTCTTTAGTTTTACCCTGCTTTTGTCCGTGTGCCCGGCTTCTTTGTGTTTTCATCCCTTGGTTTATTGATCCATTTACACTACCGTTCAAAAGTTTGGGGTCACTTAGAAATTTCCTTATTTTTGAAAAGAAAAGCACTTTTTTCAATGAAGATAACTTTAAACTAATCAGAAATACACTCTCTACATTGCTAATGTGGTAAATGACTATTCTAGCTGCAAATGTCTGGTTTTTGGTGCAATATCTACATAGGTGTATAGAGGCCCATTTCCAGCAACTATCACTCCAGTGTTCTAATGGTACAATGTGTTTGCTCATTGCGTCAGAAGGCTAATGGATGATTGGAAAACCCTTGTGCAATCATGTTAGGTCTGCAATGCTGTAATTGCTGCAAATGGAGGATTCTTTGACGAAAGCAAAGTTTGAAGGAAAAAAATTATTATTTCAAATACAAATCATTATTTCTAACCTTGTCAATGTCTTGACTATATTTTCTATTCATTTTACAACTCATGGTGGTAAATAAGTGTGACTTTTCATGGAAAACACAAAATAATTGTCTGGGTGACCCCAAACTTTTGAACGGTAGTGTATGTCGAGTTGGCCATTTACCAAAGATTTTTAATCCGACTAGGGAGAGCTCTCTGTTTAAGCATTATGTCTCTCCGCCATCTTCCCGGAGGTCATGTATCGTGAGATTTTGAGTGAAAACCTCCTTCCATCAGCAAGGGCATTGAAGATGAAACGTGGCTGGGTCTTTCAGCATGACAATGATCCCAAACACACCACCCGGGCAACGAAGGAGTGGCTTCGTAAGAAGCATTTCAAGGTCCTGGAGTCAGGGATGTGATTTTTCCATTAATTTGCGGAATTCCGCTTTTTTTATCTTCCAAAAATTTTCAGACCAGATGGCGGCGCGTGCACAACGCGAGGCTCAGAGTCTCTTCAGATTTTGTGGATTAGCAGTGATATTTCTGCTCATTTCGGGTCTGTTCGTTCAGAACAGCTTCGCTTTTACATCCTACACCCGAAATGAACTTTTGGACATTGGATTACAAAATAATGACCTTTTTATCAGCAACCTACGTCTCATCCCTGAGCTCTGGAGAACACCCGACGCTAGGCAAGCTACCCGGCCGACCGGAAGTGCTAGCAGGCGGCGTAGAGACCGTAAACAAAGGCGGGTGAAGCGCGGAGGGCTAAGAGCTAAACTAAAGCTAACACCGCCCCGGCTTTCTCTACCCAGCATTTTCCTCGCTAATGTACGGTCACTAGCGAACACAATGGATGAGCTACGGCTTCGGATCACCAACAATAAGAAACTTATGAACTGCAATGTCATGATTTTCACAGAAACATGGCTACATAGTGGAGTACCCGACGGTGCTGTCGAGCTGGCCGGACAGCACACTCTCCAGGCAGACAGAGCAGCTGATGACTCCGGTAAGACCAGAGGTGGGGGAGTGTGCATTTATATTAACAAGGCTTGGTGCACGAACTCTGTCACTGTTGGGAGACACTGCTCAGCTAACCTGGAGTTTCTCATGGTTAAATGTAGACCTTTCTATCTGCCACGGGAGTTCACTTTTCACTTTTCTTCATCTTGCCTGCTGAAGATGTTTTGGACTTTATTTAAAAAATATTTTTAACGCCACACATGTGATGGATAATGCTTGTTGGAATATTTTAGGAATGCTATCTTCTTGGAACATAAGTCAATATTATACAGTATGAGTGACATTCAGCTGTTTGTCATTTAAGCACAGTTCTGGTACTCCCCCCCCCCCCCCCCCCCACCCACCAGGGCTCTGCCCCGGACCCCGCTGGGGGACTGCGTCCCCCAGACCCCCTGCTAAATTTTCAGATAATTTCCCCAACCCCAAATCACATCCCTGTGGAGTAGCCTAGCCAGTCTCCAGATCTCAACCCCATAGAAAATCTTTGGAGGGAGTTGAAAGTCTGTGTTGCCCAGCGACAGCCCCAAAACATCACTGCTCTAGAGGAGATCTGCATGGAGGAATGGGCCAAAATACCAGCAACAGTGTGTGAAAACCTTGTGAAGACTTACAGAAAACGTTTGACCTCTGTCATTGCCAACAAAGGGTAGATAAAGTATTGAGATGAACTTTTGTTATTGACCAAATACTTATTTTACCGAGGAATTTACCAATTAATTCATTAAAAATCCTTCAGTGTGATTTTCTGTTGTTTTTTTTCCCCTCATTTTGTCTCTCATAGTTGAGGTATACCTATGATGAAAATTGGAGACCTCTCATCTTTTAAGTGGGAGAACTTGCACAATTGGTGGCTGACTAAATACTTTTTTGCCCCACTGTATGTTCTGTAGGAATTGCAGGAATGAAGAGACTGGCAATTTCTCTCTTTTCTCGCACGAGCAGGCGTGCCGTTTTTATTTTCCAGCGGCAGTGACAAAAAGCAACAGCTGAAAACGCTAGCTCTCTTCACTCCAAACTGAGGTCCTTCAGCGGCTGCCTAGAGAGGTGCCTGATGAGAAAGCCTGAGAGCACAACTATAACTGCCTAAACAGATCATTCTGTTCATGAACACATATTGTGGTGAATTATGTCTTTAGAGTCCGTTACGGTTCCCCATTATGGACCTGGCAGGTTAAGATGACCGAAATTCACAAAGTCAGTGACTTTAATCCGTCAGCAGCCTTCTGATAAAGTAAACGTGCCAACATTGGATTTCAAAATAAGGGAGGTTTTTCCTGCTGTCTGGGTGGTGAGATTTCTAAAAAAAAAAATTATAAATATAAACAGATATAACAGAAATAACGGCATCCTTGGTCATTTAACCCCTTGCACTCTGGTCAATTTCCCTAAAAATGCCAAAAAATAACATACGCAAAGTAAATCAAAAGCTGTTCTTCAACCCTTTGCAGCATCTTCATGGGGTTGGTCTCATTTAAAAGAAAACACTCTGAGTTTTTTGGCAAAACAGTCATAATCTTTCTAAGTGCTCCGGCCACTGAGTAACAGTCATCTAAACATACTGAACTTGAAGAAAATAAATTTCGCCTGGGTGTTTTTTTTTGGATACAAATGCTTGCAAATAACACACAGCTGTCAGATCCGGGCTGGAAAATGCAACAGAAATGTAGAACCAAGTGTTATCCAGCTGAGGTCAAAATTTTGTAACAATACCACAAAAAATGAATATATTACACAGCTTTCTTCACAGGTTGTTCCCAGGCGTTTTTGAACTGTACCAAATTGTGCCAAATGGCACAGTTTGGAAAAACGTCTGTAACTTTTGAATGATTCAATATAGAAGCTTGATGTTGGGCTCTAATGAAAGGTGACACTCAGGGCTCTGTGTGTGTGTGGGGGGGAGGGTTGTTTATTTATTCATTCATTCATGAATGAATGAATGAACAAACAAGCCCCCACACACAAAGAAGCATGCCACGTAAAAAATGTGTGGCTTTTTTTTTACAAGAAAAAATAACCTACAGTGCACTAAAAAATATACTAAAATATCTCTGTAATGTAGAAGATAACAACTGCCCCCCCCCCGCTACAGAGGACGGACATCGCCCGGTGCACCGCGGTCTACTACGCACAGTTGTACTAAAATATCTGCAATCCGCTACAGAAGAGTAGCGGGGGGGGGGGGGGCGTTCACGGTCTGGACGCGGCGCACGAACCGTGTACCGCGGCACACGGACTAAACACGGTTCGTGCGCCGCGGTCTACTACGCACAGTTATAATTTACTGATCAGTCAAAAGTCATTTTTGATTACAATTTTCAGGGATAAAGAATAATTTAGCTTATAACACTTACCTGTCCACAACAGCAGTGTCGCTGGCGAACTTCTCTTCCTCATTGTCAGATGAACATGACGCTGGTCCACTTGTTACGGACTCGTGGTTCTGGTCACGCGACCCGATCAAACAATAATTCCATTATTGCGGTTTTGCGCTTCCATGATTGCTGTTTTGGGGAATGATTTACGACCTTCGTCATCGGCCTCCGTCGGTCTATGATGACCATGGAAGAGAATCCTAAACGTCTATTCTGCTTGAATTAAAAAAAAAAAAAAAAAAAAAAAAAAAGGCACCGCTTGTGACTGAAGAGGCCGATGCGCAAATGGCAGTCCCTGTCACACAGGTAGCACTTGTGGATGGTCTCCGTGCTGCTGGGTCTGTGACGGTTCTTCCTGCGGGTCCTTTTTTTCATCTGCTGCAGCAGTCTGTCTTCACCCAGCCTTAAAAAAACAGCTCGCAAACTTCTCTGCTTCAATTGGCTCGCTGCATTCACAGCTTTGGTAGGCGGGTCCTTCTTGCATGGTTTTCAGTCATTGGTTCTTCAAGGTTTCAGAAACCCAATTCAAGGCTCTTATTAGTCGAATGAGAGGTCAATCAGATGAACTAATCTGTTCGCGGCTGTGTCTGTAGTGGAAGAACCTTTTTTTTTTTTTTTTTTTTTTTTTTTTTTCAGTGCGCGCTTGGACGCAGCGTGTGCCCTTGTGCGCTCTGGGACGCAGAGACGTGCCCGTCCGCGGTACACCGGAGTGCAAGAGGTTAAAAGCTCAAAAAAGTCGATTTTGCATGATATAGGCCCTTTAAGAGAGAGTAACCACATCCAAACTAAGTTTGATTTGGAAAGGTATTTGTAAGGTTTTTTTTGGACCAACAAGAATTTCTTGTCCATGTTGCCTGTATCTTATTTTGTCTTTTCAGCATCCGTGCTTGCCGTGCTATTTCAGCATTAGCCTTTGTTAAATGTTCATTTAGGTAGACTTCTGTTCCCCGTAGCTTTCTGGCCTGCCTCAGTATGTCATTCTTTACCCTTCTGTTCACAAAACGCATCACAATTGATTTCTTTGTTTTATTATCTTTTCTGGGTAAAGTATGACAGACTGAAATTGAATTGGTGAATTCAAAAAGGGCCCAAGTCCCCTTTGAATTCACCGATTCAATTGCATTTACTTCAACCTTTATATTTCTGCTTTCAAGGAACTGAAACACTTGGTTTTCCAGGGAGACTGATTCACTTAGGGAAGCTTCCTCACCTCTCATTCTTGCTGTAACATTGGCATATGATTGGTATTTAATGTCTAGTCCACTTATAATTAGATCATCCATACGAGAATATTGTTCAAGATCCTCGATACATCGCTCCAAGTCTGCAATTTTTTTGTCTTTTTCCTTAATTGTTAATTTCAATTCTCGGACTTCTTCCATTAGCCCTAATAGTTTAAGCTGTTGATTGGCCACTTTGGTCAGTTCTTCTGACAAGAAGTTCAGAGATTTTTTGATCTCTTCCATTTCCTTCTCCTTTGGTGGCATTTTTACTGACCTGTTGATGATAAAACAACCTCTGCTGGTGTCGCCGGTATCCGATCCAACCGACCTCGAATCCAACTGGGGCCTCAGCCAGCCCCCTCTGCTGCTTGTCCCGCTGCTTACCGCCGCTGCAATTGAGCTCCTGTCCAGCCGGGGTGCTGGCAGCTCCTCCACCGAGCCCTGCCGCCCACCACCGCTGTAGTTGAGCTCCAATCCTGCTCCTGTCCAGCTGGGGTCCCGGTAGTTCCTCCACTGAGCCCCGCCACCTACCGCTGTCTTCCTCAGTAGTTCCTCCGCCGAGCCCTGCCGCTGTAACTGAGCTCCAATCCGGCTCTTATCCAGCTGGGGCCCTGGCTGCTCCTCCACTGGTCCCCGTCTCCTACCGCTGCTGTAGTTGAACTCCGATCTGGCTCCCGTCCAACTGTTACCTCGGTTAGTTCCTCCGGCGAGCTCCAATCACAAGATTCTAAGAATCTGCGCGGGAGACTCAGCCATCATCTACCGGGCCGATGCCCTGTCAGGGATGGCAATTTTCCGCCGATCCGCAGATTTCCGCCGATTTATTTTCAAATTGATCATTTCTGTGAATCGTCTAAATCCGTTGAGAAAATTTTAGGGGGGTAAGGTACCTTATTGTTACCCATTTTAGCGAAAATCAACACGATTACATAAGCGCTCGGCGCTTCCCCGGAAATCGTCTCCCGCGATAACCCGGATGTGTTGTGTTCAAGCTACTGCTGTATTGCAGTAGCTTGACAGCCCTGCGATTGGATAGTTGCAAACGATTGGACCAATCAAATGGCTCGGTGTATGCTTTTTCAAAGATTCATGGTGGCGTGTTCTCAGGGATGTGATTTTCTGCTAATTCGCCGAATTCCGCTTTATTTTATCTTCCAGGAAGATTTAAGTACGTTAGCGGCTTGTGGTCCACGAACGCAGTGAAGCTGCACCCTTTCAGGCAGGACTGGAAGTGGCATATGGCCACTTCCGGTAATCGGTATGGCCAGGTGGAGAGTCATTAACTCTGTTACTGGCGGCATACAACGGCTGTATATGAGCTGGGCTGGTGCGAGGGAGGAAACGGTAATAAAAGTTAACCATCCCCTTTTATGATTCCAAACAGTTTGAAATTGACAATGCACAGTGGACATTGACTCATAATTTTTGAATATTTCTAAGACTTGGCTACATCAGTGATTGTGCAAAATGAACTGCTCAAGTCTCAATGGAGATTGAACCTGGTGATCTGAAATGAATGCTGAAATTATAAAAAGTAATGGTATGTTGGAATTTTATTTCTATTATGGAACAGATAAAATTAACTGATTTTGATTTGATCAAGTGTTAAAGCATGTGATGGATAATGCTTGTTGGAATATTTTAGGAATGCGATCTTCTTGGAACATAAGTCAATATTATACATTAATAAGTGGCATTCAGCTGTTTGTTTTATGTCATTTAAGCACAGTTCTGGTACTTAAAAATCATAAAAACCCAGGAGCTTCGGGGGGCTTCGCCCCCCTTGCCCCCCACCCCGCCCCACCAGGGCTCTGCCCCGGACCCCGCTGGGGGACTATGTCCCCCAGACCCCCTGCTTAATTTTCAGATAATTTCCCCAACCCCAAATCACATCGCTGGTTCATGTTGGAATTCTGAGCTTTCGGTATTGTTTTCAGCGGAATTGAGATTTTTATCGAAGGATCAGGAGTGAGTCATCAGTGCTAGAAATAGACAAAAGTGTCAAAAATAAGTTCCGATGGAATTGGCTTGAGAGAAAAGTGACGGTTAAAGGTGAAAATTCGCTCAAAGTTCAACGAGGTAACAGAAACACTTGGACAATTTCTGAAGAAACCAGAAAAGGAGATGAAGTTCAAAGTTCAGAGACTGACACAGCTTGCTGCCAAAAGGAAGAAAGTTTCACATTAGAAGTGACTTGGTGACCAGTGTAAATATTGTAATAACTCTTATAGAACTGTTAAATATGTTGGACTAAAGACAGTGAGACAACATTGAAGAAAAAGTAAGTTAACTTTTCATTAAATTTAATGATTTATCGAAGTCTAGCATTTCATTTTTTTAATCATTTTTTTCAGTCTAAATTACTTCTGTTTTACTGAAAACCTCCCAGCTTCAGGGGGGCTATGCCCCCCCGGCCCCCCCAAGTCAGTCGACCAAGTTAGATTTCAGCTGAAATCAGAATTTCCTGTTGCCATCCCTGCCTGTAGATGCCCGGTGGGGCGGGGGGGGGGAGCTCCCACGAATTCAGGATTTTTGGGCCGCAACAATCATAAAAACATCCCGCAAAATCGTGGAGGGACTGCCTCAGTACGTTCAGCGTGTCCCACATGGGGTGGGACTCGGACTCCAGCAGAGATGACCGCTTAGCCACCATTCTCCTCTCTCCTGTCTCCTCCACTGGGTCGAGGCGGCGCCCCAGAACAGAGCTGGCTTTTTTGATCAGCCTGTTCAGTCTCTTCCTGTCGGCTGCCGTGATGAGGTTAGGAGGGTTTGCTGGCCAGTCAAGCACAACATGGTCATTAAACCAGGTAGTGGTACTTTGGGCAGTGTGGGCAGGTGCCAAGTCCTGTTGGAAAATGAAATCAGCATCTCCACAAAGCTTGTCAGCAGAGGGAAGCATGAAGTGCTCTGAAGTTCCCTGGTAGATGGGTGCACTGACTTCAGACTAAAGAAAACACAGTGGACCAATACCAGCAGATGACATGGCTCCCCAAATCAGGCGCCAAGCCCTGTCATTTGGAAATCAACGTCCCAAAGTCTGGAGAAAGAATGGATATGCACAGAATCCAAATTGCTTGAGTCCAGTGTGAAATTTCCAGTCAGTGATGATTTGAGCTGTAAGCCATAATCATCAAAATTAAGATGTGTAGAGTGATGATATAGAGTGAAGTACGTGGCAGTAATGCACCTGCAAGCTGGTTGCCAACCGCCAATCAAATCTAAAAGAACAAAATCAATACTTGAAATGTATCACTCTGTGTGTAATAAATCTGAGTTTCACTTTTTGAATCGAGTTCGTGAAATAAATTTATTTTTTGATGATGTTCTAATTTGAGATCCACCTGCAGTAACTGTTGGAATCGCTTGTGTTTAACAAATTTCTTGGTTGGAAGCAACTGTTGTATAATAATTTGCTGTCTTGATCGGTCTGTCTCGGTGTGATCATGTTCATCTCCCCCGTCCTTGTCCGACAGTGGGCTCTGAACCGATGACCCTGGGCTCTCCCACTTCTCCAAAGCCGACCTCCGGAGCTCAGTTTCTGCCCGGTTTCCTGATGGGCGATCTACCGGCTCCAGCAACCCCACAGCCCCGCGTATTCAGCCTGTCCTCACCCACTGTGGAGAGCACGAGTACACATCGAGGTCAGCAGAATCATATTCCAGAATACACATCAGTCAGTGGTTGATTGTCTGCACCACATGTTTATTATTTCTGAACATGTTATATGTTTAGGAGGCGGAGGGGGTTCTGCCCTGCAGCCAGTTGTCCCCACTCCAAAAGATAAGAGTGGAGCCCCACCTGTTCGTAGCATCCATGATGACCTGGTTACCGTGGCAACGCCCCTCCACACCCACAGACATGCTGTAAGAGAGTTTAAGTGTTAAAATTTGGCTGAGGGATTAAAGGTCATGGGCATTCAGTGTTGGTTTTTGGCCTTGTAGATAGATTGATAGATGGATTTACTTTATTAATCCCAAACTGGGAAATTATGGTGTAACAGCAGCATGGCACAGTAGACGACCAAAACCAACAGAAATGCACACAGCATAATAGAAAAGGAGTTACCCAGGGAAGTAAAAATGCTTAGATAACTTTATATACTGCATAGGCTACTACTAGGTTGAAATTCTGTAGATGCTGATCCTTATGAATCTATGGATAGTACTGACTGTTAGCTATAGTTAGGGGTCCCACACATGGTGAAGTGCTTTTCATTTGGGAGTTTGAGCTGACTGGCCAGGCCAAAGTCCGCTATCTTAGTGTTCATGTTGCTGGTCAGCAGCAGATTTGACAAGGTCAGGTCTCGGTACAAGATGTCATGTGTATGCACATACAGCATCCCTATAAGGCACAGGGTGAAATGTGAGGTACCAATTAGACTGTAAGGTGCAGTATGCCAGCATTGTTATGACCAAAATTCAACATCAGAGTATTGTACAGTGAAACGGCATGTGGCAGGAAAGATTCCTGTACCTGACCGTTTGCCAGCGAAGCTTTAGCAGTCTGCTGGAGAAAGTGCTCCACTGTCTGTCCAGTGTGTGGTGGAGGGGGTGATTAGGATTGTCTATGATGGATAACAGTTTGTCCTCCTCTCCACCACAGTCTCAAAGGTCTCCGGCCTGAGACCAATTACAGAGCCAGCCTTCTTGACAATCTTGTCAAGTCTGTTGGTGTCGCTGGCTCTGATACTGCAACCCCAGCAGAAAGGAGCAAAAAAGATGGCGCTGGCAATGACAGTCTGATAGAAAAGCTTCAGCATCTCGCTGCACACAGTGAAGGATCTCAGCTTCCTCAGAAAGTACAGTCTGCTCATCCCCTTCTTGTACACAGCATCAGTGTTAGATTTCCAGTCCAGTCCTTTGCTGATCACGACACCCAGGTATTTGTAGTCCTCCACTACCCCCACATACTCCCCCCCCCCCCCCCCCCCCCCATCCGCAATTGCTGAGAAGGCATCCTCTTCTTCCTGAAGTCAGTCACCATCTCTCTGGTCTTGCTGACGTTCAGCCTCAGGTGATTCTGCTCTGTCCACTCCACAAATGAATCGGTGAATTCAAAAGGGGCCCAAGTCCAAGAAATATGTTTTTGCAGGAAATCAAATAAATTGCATATCTCAAAGGTGGTCTATGCCAGATGGTTCATACTTTACTCAGATATAGCACAAGGCCATAGCTTAGAAATGCTATAATATGAAGCATTTCACTTTTTTAATGTCAGAGGATTGGCAAACTAAAGTCCCTGGACTTTGGCCCTTCTTGAATTAAACAATAAGAACATATGAAAAGAAGCACATAACATCTATTCTCATATGTTAAACGTTTTTTTTTTTTAATTATGCCATGTTTTGAACACCTTTTATGATCACTTTATATTCAAACTATTGTTTTGATAACTGCCAGCAAATGAGATTTTCATCTAAAAGTGGGCAGATTAACATAGAGGTCCATCTACTGGTGACTAATCGTCAAAGTCAGACTCATCTTCACGCCTAGCATCACAAACTGTTAAATTACTGAGGAACTGCTGAGCCTCTGGTGAAAGATATTTCGCCAATTTCTGAACATCCTTTACTTTAGCTGCCTTTACACCAAGTTGCTCGCTGTAGAGTGGCTCCTCTGGGTATGTAACAACCCAGCATGATGGCTTTAGAAGGCGGAATCTGGATGTGACCTGAGCAGACATATTTTCGGAAACTTCTATATCATTTCTGAAATTTGTGCTGCCACCTATGACTTTAAGTTTAATCCATGCAGGAAGGGCCCAAGTCCTGGACTTGGGTCTCTCTTGCACTCAATGCATAAACAATGCTGTGAATAGTCAATGCATTAAAGTTGACTTGGAACGTTTTTGCACATAATCAGATAGCTTGTCTCTTAAAGTTCATTAAACATGTAATATCTGGGTTTTGAAAAAGTGTGGACTTGGGCCCTTTTGGAATTCACCGATTCAAATGTCTACCAGTGCCCTGTACTCCCCTTCCTGTCCCCCTCTTATACACCCAACAACAGCTGAGTTATCAAAGAATTTCTGCAGGTGGCATGACTCGGTGTTGTACTGAAAGTCATTGGTGTATAAGGTGAAGAGAAAAGCACAAAACACAGTTCCCCGTGGAGCTCCTGTATCACTAACCACCACATCAGACAAAACACTGCCCAGCCGGACAAACTGTGGCCTGCCTGTGAGGTAGTCAGTAATCCAGGAGATCACAGAGCTGTCGACCCCCATCCCCCACAGCTTCTCACCCAGCAGCAGTGGCTGAATGGTGTTGTATGCACTGGAGAAATCAAAGAACGTGATTCTCACAGTGTCTCCTCCTCCAACCAGGTGCAAATGAGCTTGTTGCAGCAGGTAGATGACAGTGTCTTCAACTCCTAAATGGGGCTGATGGGCAAACTGCAGAGGGTCCAGCCACGTTTTCACCTGCAGCCTCAGGTGGGCTAAGACCAGTCTCTCCATGACCTTCATCACATGAGATGTGAGGGCAACTGGTCGATAGTCATTCAGGTCTGATGGAGTTAACGCTTCATCGCTTATGTGCAGAAATTTCTCCAGATTCTCTGAATCTTTTGATGATATTATAGACTGGAGATGATGAAATCCCTAAATTCCTTACAGTTGTATACCTGTGGAATGTTCCAAAAAGGTGTTGTATGAGCATTCCTCAACTTCCTCAGTCTTTTCTTGCCCCGTCCCAGCTTTTTTTGGAAAGGGTTGCAGGCATCAAATTCAAAATTGGTGAATATTTGCAAAAAAAGTATCAGTTTGAACATGAAATGTGTTGTATTTGTAATGTATTCAGTTGAACACAGGTTAAAAAAAAAATAAATTGAATATCATTCTGTTTTTATTTACATTTTACAGTCCCTCCAGGATTTTGCGATGTTGTGATCGTATCAATTCATGCAAAATCAGCCTATCAGCGCAACTATTGCGCGACCTTGCAACTTTATCCAATCACCACAATTTTGGCCAATCCTTGTCAACTTCCGCCAATTTCACCAATCAAATTTCAGCCGAGTGGTACTGAAACGCTCAGTCTAACCAATCAAATGCATCGCTACATCGCGTTCACTTTCTTGTTTACAGTAAGTATTAACAGAACGCTTCAACAAAAAACAGTGTGATTTAAAAAAAAAAAAAAAAAAAACACTCACCCGCGAGGTTTCCAACACCGCCCCTTCCTCCGTGTCCCCCAGCCTGCCAGTGGACGTCTCCGTCCTGACTGCGTGTACAAAGTGCTGGGTTTGTGTGGAAAAACGTCCGCCTGCCCCAAAAGCACCCTGTTGCAGGAGCACACGTGACAAGAGACTCCATAAAATCACAAACAAGCAAGCAAGTCTAACGCTACAGCCAGTGTTTTGATTATTTCATACATCTTTAGAGGTAAAATCATTACTATATCTTGTCAATGAGCTTTAAAGCTGTGAATCTCTGATCTGAACGTGGACAAACCCCCCGCTCCCCCCGTAAATGAAAGATGTATGTCTGAGACGGGTGTGTGTTTGTGTGTCAAGACGTGCAGCAGATAGACAGAAAGGTAGGAGTTGGGCATAGGAATATAGTCTGCATTTTTTTCCCGGGAAAAACATGGACTCCAAGAGACAATACAGACTAACAGAATAAATTATTTATTTTTTCCTTTCCACTCGGTACCGAGTGGTTGGGGACCGTAGGGAATTTTCACATGAAGGCGCTGTAAATAATTTCCACATCTCTACTCTTTAACATGCATTCAATGCATTTTAGCTGTTGTAATGGATATTGTGTTAAAGTCTGTATTGGCTGTTGCACAAGAGTTTTTCTGTATAGCAGAAGTTTCTGCTTAATGTGCAAATCACTGTAATAGGAAATGTTTGACAAACCTGTGCTTTTCTTGTGTTGTTATATAGAATATCACTGTAGTAAGCTGGAAAAACCATCTGCTTTAACATTTGTAATTCTTACCACAACTTTTAGTGCAACAAAACCTCTCCAAACGTCGCAACTTTTATCGCAACTTTTAAAAAAGCTCCCATGAATTCAGGCTTTTTGGGCCACAACAATCATAAAAACATCCCGCGAAATCCTGGAGGGACTGATTTTACACAACGTCCCAACTTCATTGTGATAATTATAATGTAAATCTGTGTTCATCTGTTCACAGATGTGACATCATGAACAGATTCAGTTCAATTCAACTTTATTTATATAGCGCCATTTCACAACAACAGTCGTCTCATAGCACTTTCAACTGTTTCAACAGATGCAGACAGGTTCCCAAGCAAGGGGTAATAATTTCAATTCATTTCAATTCAAACAACTTTATTTATCCCTCAAGGGGCAATTGATTAAAAAAGATTTTAATTAATTGATTTAAAATTTATTTATTTAAAAAAGCAACTTGTACATTGATGCACTGAGTTGTGCAAATGCAATAGACAATAAAGTTATTTAAATCTATTGTAGACAATAATCCAACCCCAAAACAAAGGTGAGCAAATCAGATGAGGCTGAGATGATGCAGGCCAGAGTTAGAATGTCATTACATGTACAAGGCAAAAACTTTCACTTTTTTCTCCATTTGTGTTTGTCTCTGCAGTCCTTTCCAGTTATGCAGTCTCCTCTGTCGGCACGTCAGGCCTCTACTCCAGGAACAGGTACACACTCATACTAAATTGTGCTGTTTATATAACTGGTTTAGTAGTGTGAGCCAGTGAGACCGCGGCAGTTTTATACTCAAATAGGCGTCACAATTCTCAGCAGTTTTTAGCTTAGCTGACCAATGATGGTCAGCCTTTTAGACATCTGATCCCAATTCTTCTTCTTCTTTTAGATTTGATTGGTGGTTGCTAACCAGCTTACAGGTGCATTACTGCCACTGACTTGATTATCATCACTCTATATCTTTGTATATAAGGAGTTCTTATAAGGAGTTCTGAATAACTCCTTATGTGCAAAAAAATTATCCGTCCTTGGACTGTGTCCTACTGCCACGTGGAGCCTCCTTCTTTGTATAAGGAGATCTGAACAACTCCTTATGTGTGAAAGTTGAATAATCTACCAGCACTTAACCATATACCTCATTCCTAGAGGTTGTTTTAGCTTTTTGTTTTTACCTATAACTTATTATACACTGGCCTGGACTGCTGTCAGTGGCAGAGCTAGCCTTCTTCGTCTTTTAGATTTGATTGGCAGTTGGCAATCAGCTTACAGATGCATTACGGGCACATACTTCTTCTTCTTTTAGATTTGATTGGCGGTTGGCAGCCAGTTTCCTCTTCTTCTTTTAGATTTGATTGGCGGTTGGCAACCAGCTTACAGGTGCATTACTGCCACGTACTTCACTCTATATCATCACTCTGTCTGGTCAGGAGCTGTAGTCCTTCTCTCATCATTGCTGTGTCCAGTCGAACCTCAACTCCATCTTCAGATATCACTCCTCTTCGTCTCCTCATACTTCACTCTATATCATCACTCTACACATCTTGGCCATGGCAACTGACATGACCCTTGGCAACCAGCTCACTCTTATCACAGTTTCTGTGCTTATTATAACCGACTGGTCACATACCATTGACCAGTCAAACCATGCACCTCTGTCTCCAGTAATGCTTTATTTGGGCATTTACAGTCAGACAGTAGGTTAGTTAGCTCATGTTGTGTTCGCTACTGGCGCTATGAGCTAACACTACACATAATGGCATTATCAGCCACAGAGATCAGCACTGATGAAAATGGGAGGGCGGGGTTAGAGCTTGCTCTCAGTGTGGTGTGGTGAACTGGGGCTCATCACGCTATAATTCAAGAAATCTCTTCTTTTAGATTTGATTGGCGGCTGGCAACCAGTTTACAGGTGCATTACCGCCACAGACTTGATTATCATCACTCTATATCAGGGGTGTCCAATCATGTACCATGGAGGGCCAAGACCCTGCAGGCTTTACTTCCAACCAGTGTCTCCAACAGCAGATTCCACTGAATCTCTTCCGACTGATTGCTGCTAAGTGAAACCACCTGCTGAAGAGACTGGGTAAAAGAGAAAACCTGCAGGGTCTTGGCCCTCCATGGCACATGATTGATCACCCCTGCTCTATATCTTTGTATAAGGAGTTCTTATAAGGAGTTCTGAACAACTCCTTATCTATCCATCCATCCATCCATCTTCTTCTGCTTAATCCTTTTCGGGTCGCAGGGGGGCTGGAGCCTATCCCAGCATCTTTGGGCGAGCGGCAGGGTCCACCCTGGACAGATCGCCAGTCCATCGCAGGGCAAACACAGAGATAGACAACCATTCAATCTCTCACAGTCATACCGAAGGACAATTTAGAATCCCCAATTTGATGCCAATTAACCTAACGTGCATGTTTTTGGCTTGTGGGAGGAAACCGGAGAAATCCCAGAGTAAACCCACGCAGACACAGGGAGAACATGCAAACTCCACACAGATCACTGTTGGTCGGGGGCTGGGATCGAACCCAGGATCCCCCGGCCAAGGGTGAGTTGCTGTGCTGCTGCAGTGCTAACCACTCCGTGTGAAAAAATTATCCGTCTTTGGACTGTGGCAGCATCGACCAGCTGTCAGTCTACTGCCACCAACTGCTCTAAAACTGTCTGTGTGTCTGTCTGTGTGTCACGACCATAGGACTTGCTAAAAGATCATAGGATTGCCTATGATGTTCCTATGATCTCGACACGATGTCCTACGATGTTCCTATAGGACTTACTAAAAGATCATAAGATGGTGTCTACATGATGTCTATATGATGTCATATAGACCATCACTCACGTTCATAGGACTCGCTATGACATCATCAAAGATCAAATGCCGGCATCATAGGACTCGCTATGTCATCATCAAAGATCATAGGACTCAGTATGACTACTTTTAGATTTGATTGGTGGTTGCAACCAGCTTACAAGTGCATTATACGTGCTTGCTTACACCGTTGCTTACACCTGCTTTCTACGGGCATGCACAGGTAGGCACTAGTTAGTATTTAAAGCAAAAACAGGCTGTTGTGAGGAGGGCTCCTTCACCTGGGGGTTAAATGTTACTGCAGTGATGAAACCATGGGAGCTGTGTTAACCTGTGGGAAAAGGGCATGTCATCAGCACTTTAAATACTGTGTGTAACATGTCATTTCCTGTACTACACAATCCATGATACTTCTTCAGATTTGATTAGCAGTTGGCAACCAGCCTACAGGTGCATTACCGCCACGTACTGCCTACCTGTGCATGCCCATAGAAACCAAGTATAAGCAAGTATTTCTGCATGCCTGTAGAAAGCAGGTGTAAGCAAGCATGTCACCACTCGTTCAGTAATTCAATTCAACTTTTATATAGCACCATTTCACAACAACAGTCATCTCATACCACTTTCAACAGTAGGGGAAACTCCCACAGTTGCAGAAAAACCCCAGCAATCAGGCGATCCCCTGTGAGCAAGCGCTTGGCGACGGTGAAGAGGAAAAACTCCCTTTTTACAGGAAGAAACCTCCAGCAGAACTAGGCTCAGGGAGGGGCAGTCATCTGCTGCGACTGGCTGGGGGGTGAGGGGGTAGAGAAGATGAAAAGAACAGACATGTAGAGAGCAAACGGCACAATGGGGACTCAATCTATGGGAGAGAACAAACATGTTAATGAACAGCAAAAAAAAAAAATATATATATATATATACTGTATATATTTCATTGAGGGTGAAGAAAGGAGTGAAGCCCAGTACATTGTTGGAGGTCCCCCAGCTGTCTAAGCTGGTTTTAACCCTGTTCTTAAAAACAGAGATCGAGTCTGACTCCTGAATCCAGATTGACAGCTGGTTCCACAGGAGAGGAGCTTGATGCCTGAAGGCTCTGCCTCCCATTGTACTTTTGGAGATTCTAGGGATTTCTCCAGTTTTCTCCCACATGGCAAAAACATGCACGTTAGGTTAATTGGCATCAAACTGTTGTTGTTGTTGTTACTTATTTGTACCCGTAGGTAGATTTGGTTTGCAGTCTGACAAGCCACCGGCTGCTGGTCGCTGCGTGCGCGAGTGCCCTAAACCTACATGTTTTTGGTATGCGGGAGGAAACCGGAGAAATCCCGGAGTAAACCCACGCAACACGGGGAGAACATGCAAACTCCACACAGCTCACTGTTGGTCGGGGGCTGGGATCGAACCCACGATCTCGTGATCCCCGCGATCCCCCGGCCAAGGGTAAACTGTGCTGCCACAGTGCTAAACCACTGCGCCACCGTGCAGCCCAAACTGGGGATTCTAAATTGTCCTTAGGTATGACTGTGAGAGTGAATGGTTGTCTGTCTCTCTGTGTTGGCCCTGCGATGGACTGGCGATCTGTCCAGGGTGTACCCTGCCTCTCGCCCAAAGATGCTGGGATAGGCTCCAGCCCCCCCACGACCCAAAAAGGATTAAGCTGTAGAAGATGAATGAACAAGTAATCCAGCATTTTGGGAGCGTAGCGCTCTTGTTAGGGTAATACGCTAGTATCAGATCTTTTAAATAAAAAGGGGCCTGATTGTTTAGAGCTTTATAAGTAAGAAGAAGGATTTTAAACTTAATTTTAAACTCTATGGGAAGCCAATGAAGGGAGGCCAGAACCGGAGAGATGCAGACGTGGACAAAATTGTTGGTACCCCTCTGTAAATGAAAGAAAAACCCACAATGGTCACAGAAATAACTTGAATCTGACAAAAGTGGTAATAAATAAAAATTCTATGAAAATTAACCAATGAAAATCAGACATTCATCCATCCATCTTCTTCCGCTTAATCCTTTTCTGGTCGCGGGGGGGCTGGAGCCTATCCCAGCATCTTCTGGCGAGAGGCAGGGTACACTCTGGACAGATCGCCAGTCCATCGCAGGGCCAACACAGAGAGACAGACAACCATTCACTCTCAGTCACACCTAAGGACAATTTAGAATCCCCAGTTTTGAGGCCAATTAAACTAACTTGCATGTTTTGGGCATGTGGGAGGAAACCAGAGAAATCCCGGAGTAAACCCACGCAGACACGGGCAGAACACCAGACAATGCTTTCGAATTGTGGTTCAACAGAATTATTTTAAAAAACAAACTCATGAAACAGGCCTGGACAAAAATGATGGTACCTTTAACTTAATATTTTTTTGCACAACCTTTTGAGGCAATCACTGCAATCAAACAATTTCTGTAACTGTCAATGAGACTTCTGCACCTCTCAGCAGGTATTTTGGCCCATTCCTCATGAGCAAACTGCTCCAGTTGTCTCAGGTTTGAAGGTTGCCTTCTCCAGACTGCATGTTTCAGCTCCTTCCACAGATGTTCAATAGGATTTAGATCAGGGCTCATAGAAGGCCACTTTAGAATAGTCCAGTGTTTCGCTCTTAGCCATTCTTGGGTGTTTTTAGCTGTGTTTTGGGTCATTATCCTGTTGCAAGACCCGTGACCTGCGACTGAGACCAAGCTGTCTGACACTGGGCAGCACATTTCTCTCTAGAATACCTTGATAGTCTTGAGATTTCATTGTACCCTGCACAGATTCAAGACACCCTGTGCCAGATGCAGCAAAGCAGCCCCAGAACATAACAGAACCTCCTCCATGTTTCACAGTAGGGACAGTGTTCTTTTCTTGGTATGCTTCATTTTTGCGTCTGTGAACAGAGAGCTGATGTGCCTTGCCAAAAGGTTCCAGTTTTGTCTCATCTGTCCATAAGACGTTCTCCCAGAAGCTTTGTGGCTTGTCAACATGCAGTTTGGCAAATTCCAGTCTGGCTTTTTTATAATTTGTTTTCAACAGTGGTGTCCTCCTTGGTCGTCTCCCATGAAGTCCACTTTGGCTCAAACAACGACGGATGGTGTGATCTGACATTGATATACCTTGACCTTGGAGTTCACCATGAATGTGTTTAGAAGTTGTTCTGAGCACTTTTGTTACCATTCGTATTATCCGTCTCCTCCTGCGGCCATGTCCAGGGAGGTTGCCTACAGTCCTGTGGATCTTAAATTTCTGAATAATATGTACAACTGTAGTCACAGGAACATCAAGCTGCTTGGAGATGGTCTTATAGCCTTTACCTTTAACATGCTTGTCTATAATTTTCTTTCTAATCTCCTGAGACAACTCTCACCTTTGCTTCCTCTGGTCCATGTTTAGTGTGGTACACACCATGTCACCAAACAGCACAGTGACTATTTGTCATCCTTTAAATAGGCCGACTGACTGATTACAAGTTTGTAGACACCTGTGATGTTAATTAGAGGACACATCTTGGTTGAACATGTCCATATGGTCACATTATTTTCAATCTTTTCTAGGGGTACCATCATTTTTGTCCAGGCCTGTTTCATGAGTTTGTTTTTTAAAGTAATGCTGTTGAGCCACAATTCAAAAGCATTGTCTGATTTTCACTGGTTAATTTTTATAGAATTTTTATTTATTACCACTTTTGTCAAATTCAAGTTATTTCTGTGACCATTGTGGGTTTTTCTTTCATTAACAGAGGGGTACCAACAATTTTGTCCATGTCTATATCTCTCTTTCTTGTACCTGTTAAAACTCTTGCTGCAGCATTTTGGATCAACTGAAGACTCTTTAAAGATGTTTTGGGACAACCTGATAATAGAGTTACAACAGTCTAATGTAGAGCTAACAAAAGCATGTATCGGTTTCTCAGCATCACTCTGAGACGAGATGCTCCTAATCTTGGCAATATTACGCAGATGATAGAAGGCAGTCTTAGAAGCGAATTTAATATGTGAATTGAAAGACAGATCTTGATCAAAAATAACTCCAAGGTTCCTCACAGAGCTATTAAGATAGAGTAACCGCATCCAAACTAAGTTTGATTTGGAAAGGTATTTGTAAGGTGTTTTTTTGGGTTTTTTTTGGGGGGGGGGACCAACAAGAATGACTTCAGTCTTATCTGAATTTAATAGCAGTAAATTGCAAGCCATCCAAGCTTTGATTTCCTTAAGACAGGCTTTTAACTTGGCTAATTGATTACTATCATCTGGCTTAATTGACAGGTATAATTGTGTCATCTGCATAACAATGAAAATGTATAAAGTGCTTTCTAGTAATGTTGCCTAACGGAAGCATATATAAACTAAAAAGAGTAGGGCCTAGCACAGATCCCTGTGGAACTCCATGACTGAGCTTTGAGTTGAAGGGGGAAAAAAAACCCAACTCATTATTGACATGAACAAACTGGAACCTATCGGATAAATAAGATCTAAACCACTGCAACGACGTTCCATTAAGTCCAACATAGTGTTCTAATCTATCAAGTAGAATATTATGATCGATAGTATCAAAAGCTGCACTAAGGTCTAAAAGGACAAGAACAGAAACAAGTCAGTTATCAGATGCGATAAGGAGGTCATTAGTGACCTTCACTAAGGCTGTTTCAGTACTATGATGGATTCTAAACCCAGATTGAAACTCTTCAAGTAAACCATTTCTCTGCAGGTGGTCAAATAATTGCGTAGCAACAACTCTAAGATTTTTGAAATGAAAGGGAGATTAGAGATTGATCTATAGTTAGCTAAAACTCCTGGGTCCAGCGTTGGCTTTTTGAGTAAGGGTTTAATTACAGCCATTTTAAAAGCCTGCGGTACATGGCCTGAAGTGAATGAAGAATTGATTATTTGAAGAATAAAGCTACCAATAAGTGGGAAGACTTCTTTAAATAACCTGGTAGGAATAGGGTCTAAAAGACAAGCTGAAGGCTTGGATGAGGAAATTATTGTCCAACTCTAAAAGGTCAATTGGAGTAAACTCATCCAAACCGATATCAATTGAAGGAGCTGTAATAGTTACTGTGTTTAAGTTAACGGTGGGAACAATCTGATTGATTTTATCTCTGATAGATGAAATTTTATTATTGAAAAAGTTCATAAAGTCCTGACTAGTAAGCTGTAAGGGAGTGCTAGGATTGACAGAGTCCTGACTCTTTGTCAGCCTGGCTACAGTGCTGAAAAGAAACCTGGGATTATTCTTGTTGTCTTCTATTAATGCAGAATAATAACTTGTTCTAGCTTTTCTAAGAGATTTTTTATAAATTAAAAGATGATTTCTCCAAGCTAAAAAGGTTTCATCTAAATTAGTGAAGCGCCATTTTCTTTCTAATTGACGAGTCTTCTGTTTTAAGCTACGAGTTTCTGTGTTGAACCAAGGGGTTAGAAATCTCTGATTAGACTTTTTCTTTTTTAAAGGGGCCACCATGTCTAGAGTCTGATGCAGAGAAGCTGTAACACTGGTATCTACCATGCTATCAATTACAGAAGGAGCAATCTGTCTATAGCTTATTTCCGTTGTGTTGACACATGGCATAGAGGAAACAATCTGCATACTCCATCCATCCATCCATCCATCTTCTACCGCTTTTCCGGAGGTCCGGGTCGCGGAGGCAGCAGTTCAAGCAGAGAAGTCCAGACTTCCCTCTCCCCAGCCACCTGCTCCAGCTCTTCAGAGGGGATACCAAGGCGTTCCCAGACCAGCTGGGAGACATAGTCTCTCCACCGAGTCCTGGGTCTGCCCCGGGGTCTCCTCCCAGTGGGACGTGCCTGAAACACCTCAAGTGGGAAGCGTCCAGGAGGCATCCTAATCAGATGCCCATACCACCTCAACTGACTCCTTTCAATGTGGAGGAGCAGCGGTTCTACTCTGAGCCTCTCCCGGATGACTGAGCTCCTCACCCTATCTCTGAGGGTGAGTCCAGCAATCCTACGGAGAAAGCTCATTTCAGCCGCTTGTATCCACGATCTCGTTCTTTCGGTCATTACCCAAAGCTCGTGACCATAGGTGAGAGTAGGAACGTAGATTGACTGGTAAATCGACAGCTTTGCCTTAGAACTAAGCTCCCTCTTCACCACAACAGACCGGTACAACGTCCGCACCACTGCAGATGCTGCTCCAATCCGTCTGTCGATCTCTCGCTCCATTTTCCCCTCACTCGTGAACAAGACCCCAAGATACTTAAACTCCTCCACTTGGGGCAGGAGCCTGTCCCCAACCCGGAGAGGACAATCCACCTTTTTCCGGCTAAGGACCATGGACTCGGACTTGGAGGTGCTGATTCTCATCCCAGCCGCTTCACACTCAGCGGCAAACCGTCCCAGCAAGAGCTGTAGGTCATTGCTGGATGAAGCCAACAGGACAACATCATCTGCAAACAACAGAGATGAGATCCTGTGATCACCAAGCATGACACCTTCCATTCCCTGGCTGCGCCTAGAAATCCTGTCCATAAAAATTATGAACAGGATCGGTGACAAAGGGCAGCCCTGGCGGAGTCCAACTCTCACTGGGAATGATTCCGACCGAGTGTTGGCAATACGAACCAAACTCTCACAACGGTCTTACAGAGACCGAATAGCTCGTAACAACAAGCCCGATACCCCATACTCCCGAAGCACCCCCCACAAAAATCCACGAGGGACGCGGTCAAATGCCTTCTCCAAGTCCACAAAACACATGTAAACTGGTTGGGCAAACTCCCACGAACCCTCAAGAATTCTCGAGAGGGTAAAGAGCTGGTCCGATGTGCCACGGCCAGGACGAAAACCACATTGCTCCTCCTGAATCCGAGGTTCGACCAACGGCCGGACTCTCCTCTCCAGTACCTTGGCATAGACCTTCCCAGGGAGGCTGAGGAGTGTGATCCCTCTAAAGTTGGAGCACACCCTCCGGTCCCCTTTTTTGAAGAGAGGAACCACCACCCCGGTTTGCCATGCCAAAGGCACTGCCCCCGACCTCCACGCAATGTTGCAGAGGCATGTCAACCATGACAACCCAACAGCATCCAGGGCCTTGAGGTACTCAGGGCGAATCTCGTCCACCCCAGGGGCCCGGCCACCAAGGAGATTTTTAACCACCTTGGCGACCTCAGCCCCTGTGATAGGCGAGTCATCCCCCTCGTCCCCAAACCCTGCTTCCTCTGTGGAAGGCATATCAGTGGGATTGAGGAGATCCTCGAAGTATTCCTTCCACCGCCCGACGATATCCCCAGTTGAAGTCAACAGTGTCCCATCAGCACCATACACAGTGTGGACAGGGAGCTGCTTTCCCCTCCTGAGCCGCCGAACAGTTTGCCAGAATCTCTTTGAAGCCGACCGAAAGTCTTATTCCATGGCCTCACCAAACTCTTCCCATACCCGGGTTTTTGCTTCAGCAACCACCCGAGCTGCACTCCGCTTGGCCTGCCGGTACACCTCAGCTGCTTCGGGAGTCCCACAAGCCAACCAAGCTTGATAGGACTCCTTCTTCAGCTTAATGGCCCCCCTCACCACTGGTGTCCACCACTTGGTTCGGGGGTTGCCACCACGAGATGCACCGACTACCTTGCGGCCGCAGCTCTGGGCTGCCGCTTCAACAACAGAGGTGGAGAACATGGCCCATTCAGACTCCATGTCTCCAGACTCCCTCGGAATGTGGTTGAAGTTTTTCCGGAGGTGGGAGTTGAAGACCTCCCGGACAGGGGCCTCAGCCAGACGCTCCCAGCACACCCTCACTATACGTTTGGGTCTACCAGATCTGAATGGCTTCCTCCCCTGCCATCGGATCCAACTCACCACCAGGTGGTGATCAGTTGACAGCTCTGCACCTCTCTTTACTCGGGTGTCCAAGACATACGGTCGCAGGTCTGATGATACGATAACAAAATCGATCATCGACCTGCGACCTAGGGTGTCCTGGTGCCAGGTGCACATATGGACACCCTTATGCTTGAACATGGTGTTTGTTATGGACAGACTGTGGTTAGCACAGAAGTCCAATAACTGAACACCACTCGGGTTCAGATCGGGCAGGCCGTTCCTCCCAATCACCCCCCTCCAGGTTTCATTGTCGTTCCCCACGTGCGCATTGAAGTCCCCCAGTAGGACAATGGAGTCTCCAGGAGGAGCACCCTCCAGCACCCCAGTCACAGACTCCAGAAAGGCTGGGTACTCTGAAACATCATTTGGTGCATAGGCACAAATGATGGTCAGGACCCGTTTCCCAACCCGAAGGCGCAGGGAAGCAACCCTTTCGTCCACCGGGGAAAACTCCAATATAGAAGCCGCAAGGTGGGGCGATACAAGAATACCCACCCCTGCTCGTCGCCTCTCGCCCGGGGCAACTCCAGAAAAGGCCAAGCTCCAGCCCCTCTCCAGGAGACTGGTTCCGGAACCGGAGCTGTGTGTTGAGGTGAGGCCGACTATATCTAGCCGGTATCGCTCAACCTCGTACACCAGCTCAGGCTCCTTCCCCACTAGAGAGGTGACATTCCACGTACCAAAAGCCAGTTTAGAAAGCTTGGGATCAGTCCGCCAAGGTCTCCGCCTTTGACCGCCACCTAATTCACATAGCACCGGACCCCCATGATCCCTCCTGCAGGTGGTGAACCCACTGGAGGGCGGACCCATGTTACTCCTTCGGGCTGAGCCCGGCCGGGTCCCATGGGTGGAAACCCAGCCACCAGACGCTAGCCTTCGAGCCCCTCCCCCAGGCCTGGCTCCAGGGTGGGGCCCCGGTAACCCCATACCGGGCGGGGTACACTGAATCCTTGATATACAATTTATCATGAGTCTGTTGGATCGTTCTTAGTCTGGCCCTTCACCCAGGACCAGTTTGTCTTGGGAGACCCTATCAGAGGCAAATTGCCCCTGGACAACATAGCTCCTGGGATCACTGGGGCACGCAAACCCCCCCACCACGATAAGGTGACGATCCATGAGGAGGAATCTGCATACTGTAGTAATATTTTATTATATATTAAAATATTATAAATATTACTAATCTGCATACTGTAGTAATATTTTTCTTTAGGAGCCAAATAGTCAGAAATGGTAAAATCAAAGGTTAACGGGCAATGATCTGACAGTACAGGGTTATGAGGAGACACTACCAGATTTTCTATTTCTATGCCATATGTCAGAACAAGGTCCAACGTATGGTGGAGATAATGGGTAGAATTTCCTACTTTCTGAGAAAACCCTATTGAATCTAATATTGAATTTGTATTTTGTATACTTTTATTGATCCCCAGAGGGGAAATTGAGGGCATCCACCTGGATGGATGAAGCAGCCATGGTACGGCGCTATCCCTTAACCATTCACACACACACATTCACACCTAGGGCCACTTTAGAGTCTCCAATTAACCTAACCGGCATGTTTTTGGCCTGTGGGAGGAAACCGGAGAAATCCCGGAGTAAACCCACGCAGATACGGGGAGAACATGCAAACTCCACACAGATTACTGTTGGTCAGGGGCTGGGATCGAACCAGGGATCCCATGGCCAAGGGTGAGTTGCTGTGCTGGCACAGTGCTAACCACTGTGCCACCGCACCACCCAATTAAATGCCATATTAAGGCAATCATTATCTACATCTACATGTATATTAAAAGTCCCCTACTAGAATTATTACCTCCGCCAGGCCGCAGGCCGAGGAGGTTATGTTTTTGCCAGGGTCTGTCTGTCTGTTGGTTAGCAAGATAACTCAAAAAGTTTTGGATGGATTTCGATGAAACTTTCAGGCGTTGTTGGAAATGGTACAAGGAAGAACTGATTAAATTTTGGGGATGATCCGGATCACCGTCTGGATACAGGAATTTTTTTAAAGGATTCTTTAACATCGTGAGATATGGCCATTTTCAACATCATGTGTGCATGCGCAATGGAGGGTGCTGGTCGTCGTGTCTGACGAACACGAACTCCGCATTCTTCAAAGTTTTAGGCACAAAAGCACGCGGAAAACAGTGGTGGGCCAGGCCCGGCAGCGTGCCTGTGTTTGCGCTACGCTGCAAAAGCTGAGACGGGCAGCTGTCTGGCGCGGGATTATTTGGCAGAAATTCCCCGGGCAGCCATAGGGCTGCGCAAAAACAAGCTCTCTGCCGGGGAAGCTTCCAAATCCTCTTTTGCCGCGGAGCGCAACCCCACTATAAAACCCACGGCAACCTGTCTACCCAATTTGCATCAGTCAGTGAAGCCCTGAGTGCTGCTTTCAGTGATCTATGAAAACGCTCGCATAACCCATTGGCCTGTGGGTTGTACACGGTTGTGCGATGAATTGCAATGCCCGCAGCCTGGGAGTTTGCAGATGGAGGAGATGGACACAACAGCAACACTTCAGTTTATTACCTCCGCCAAGGAGGTAATGCTTTTACTACTGAACCACTAATCCTATCATTGTGAATCCAATTGCTAGTCATATGTTTTCATGGTCAAGGAATCTGAAAACGTACACAAACACTGTATGGAGGGGGAACTGTGGCGCTTGGCGGAGGTCTGCGCTCTCCGAGTGCTTTTCTAGTTCTATCTGATTTCAGCACTAAATCGGCTAAGAATTCGGCAAATTCGGATAAAAACTGTGTAGGTTGATGGAAGACGATAAACTATGGCAAATAAAATTGGGTTTAGCCTAAAACTGCTAAAATGCCCAATACTGAGGACCAGGCCCTCAAAGGATTGATGACGTGTTTTTTGCTTTACATTAACTAGTAATTTGGAATGGTAAATTGTTGCTACTCCTCCTCCACGACCAGAACTTCTGGGATTTTGACAGTTTAAATAACCAGAGGGAGTTGATTCATTCAAACCAACATCATCCTCTTGCCCTTACCAAGTCTCTGTAAGGGATATTAGCTCAATATGATGATCAATTAACAGATCATGGACTAGCAGAGACTTGGGAGTTAGAGATCTAATATTTAACAAACCGCATTTAATTTTTAAATTATGAACAGGAACAGAGGCCAAACCATTCAATTTAGAGGCTTTATGTTTAATTTGTTTACCAACTTTTTTTTTTTTTTAATCACTTTGGGATTCTTACACATTATATATTTATTTACTTTGGAGGGAGCAGACAATGATTCTCTGATGGGGAAGACAGGAGCTCAGTTGAGGGGTGGCGGATGAAGAAGAGCTGCAGAGAGGCGTGTAAGACTGCGACTCTGCTTCCTGGTCCCAACTCTGAGTAGTCAAGGTTTTGGAAATTTGGATAAAAATGATGCCAGATTGTTAGATAAAAGAGACACACCATCCAAAGTGGGATGGATGCCGTCTCGTCTAATAAGACCAGGTTTTCCCCAAAATGAGCTCCAATTATCTGTGTAGCCCACGTTGTTTGCAGGACACCACACAGACGGACAGCGGTTGAAGGATGACAAGCGGCTAAACATGTCATCACTGGTCAGATTGGGGAGGGGCCTAGAGAATACTACAGAGGCAGACATTGTTTTGGCTAAGTCACACACCGGTTCCACATTACGAGTCGGATGTCATTAATGCCGGCGTGGATAACAGCTGTGGAGTATTTACAGTTACTTTTAACCAACCTTTTTCAAATTTGACTCAGTGTTGCCTGCTTTGGCCCCAGGAATGCATTTGACTATGGCCGCTGGAGTCTCTAGGTTCACGTTTCTGACTACAGAGTCGCCAATGATCAGAGTTTTTTCCTCAGCGGGTGTGTCGCTGAGCGGGGGAAAAACGATTAGAAACATGAACAGGTTGGTGGTGAACCGGGGCTTTGCGACTAGGCTTCCTTCTCACCGTCACCCACCATCTCCTCACTGCTGAGGAGGACCGGAGGACCGCTAACAGGCCGCCCTATGCTAGGGAGCTCCACTGCAGCTAAGGACGTCCGTTATTAACTGGCACAGACTGTTTCAATGCAGCGGAGCCGGGATTCCAAATGAGACGACCTCGCCTCGAGCGCCTCAAAAAAACATTTATTACATTTTCCATTATCACTAAAAGAGGCAGAGGGGTTCAGGTTCCTTTATTTGTACCCGTAGGTAGATTTGTTTTGCAGTCAGGTGACATCCATATTTACAAACCACAATTACATTCAACATGAACACAAACACAGGCACACATGAAGCTGACTATAAACACGATAAAAGTACTCAAGGCTCCACCAATCAGGACATAAGACGGAGATGAGAGAAAAAACAAAGAGATAAGAGAGAAGGGTCATATTAAAAAGTTTAAGACTAGTCAGAGAGGTTAAAAACTCTAAAGTCTAAAACCCAATAAAAGATTTAGAACCCAAATAAAAAAAACCTACAAAAATAAATAAATATAAAATAAAAATTAATAAATAGATAACTAAATTATGTGCAATATATTGCTACATCTTGTTCAACTCTTTAACAGCAGCAGGAACAAAGCTGTTTTTGTAGCGCTGGGTTCTACTTTTTGGGACAGCAAACCTCCGTCTGGAGGGAAGAAGCTGAAAGTGGCAGTGCAAAGGGTGGGAGTCATCATTTAAAATGGAGGTAGTAATCCTCTGTACCTGTCTGGTGTACAAGGATATCGGGCTCAGCTGTGGCTCACCAAGCAAGCGACTGGACCATCTGACTACCTGGTCCAAGGATTTCCTCTGTTTCAGTTTTATCTGACCAAACCATGACACTAAAGAAAAGGATAAAACAGATTCAATAAAAGCCCAATAAAACATTGTCATTATGGTTTGGTCAGTTTGGAAGCTTGAGTTTCCTTAAACAATGCAAATGTTGCTGACCCTTTTTGCACACCCTTTCACAGTTCTCTTCAAAGTTTAAATTACTATCAATAATCGTTCCAAGATATTTGTAGGATTGCACACATTCAATGGTCTGGCCTTTTAGTACAGTGACTTTGTGCCTGGGAGTTTTCCTCTTAAAGTTAATAATCATATCTTTAGTTTTTGTCGTATTCAGCTGCAGGTAGGAATCCTCACACCAGTGAACAAAATCAACTACTGGGCCGTGGCCACTCTCACCATCCTGGAGGAGACTGACAACAACTGAATCATCAGTATACTTTATAATGTGTCTGGTGTCATGTCTGCTTCGACACATATTTGTGTACAGGATGAAGAGTAGTGGTGACAGCACACAGCCCTGAGGAGAGCCAGTAGAAGAACACGTTTGGTCAGACAATGTACCATTGATCCTTACTCTCTGTGTCCTGTTGGTTAAAAAATCCAGAATCCAACCCACCAGATTATTACTCAAATCAAATTGTTGCAGGAGCCTTTCAACTAAAATATGAGGTTGGATTATATTAAAAGCGGAAGAAAAGTCCACAAATAAAAGCCTGGCGTGTGTCCCATTAAAATCCTGATGTTGAAAAAGCATGTTAAACAGAGTGACAGTGGCATCCTCCACTCCTCTGTGAGGCCTGTAGGCAAACTGCAAAGGATCCAATGCATGCTCAGTCTGCTTTAGGACCTCAAATCTGACCAGTTTTTCAAAAATTTTCATTAAAATTGAAGTCAAGGCAACTGGGCTAAAATCATTTACCGTTTTAGGACAGCTGGATTTTGGAACGGGGACAACCACAGCATCTTTCCAGACCTTAGGCACATGTTGTGTCTGTAAGGACATTAAAAATGTAGTGAAACACAGGACTCAGTTCATGTGCACAGGACTTTACCAAGCGCCCACATATATTATCAGGGCCCTGACTTTTGTTCACTTTTACAGCACAAAACGCCCTTTTAACATCCTGCACCTCAATATTAAAGTGCTGATTGTCTTTGAGTTTGTTTCAAATCTTGGGTTTCTGTGCTAAAATCAAAGGAATCAAAACGACCATAAAAACAATTAAGAGCATTAGCCAGCTCTGTGTCTGAACTAAAACCATCTAAAAACACACGATTACTGCACTCTGTGCTCTGAAGGCCTGCAATAGTTTTCATACTGGCCCAAGCTGAACCAAGCTTCTTTGTTGCCATCTTGCTTTCCAATTCTGATTTCTAATTCTGTTTTGCTCTTAAAATTTCGGACTTCAGCTCTTTTGTGGCAACCTGCAGCTCAGAAACAACCCCCTGTTTAAAGGCAAGTGCTTTCCTCTGTAAGCAGAATTTAACTGATTTTGTAACCCATGGCTTGTTGTTGGGATATATTTTGACACGTTTACGTGGAACAATCATGTCCCTGCAGAAAGCCATGTATGAGCATGTTACATCCACTAAAGAGTCCAAATCTTCTCCGCAGGCCAGTGTGAACACCTCCCGGTCCGTACAGTTAAAGCATTCCTGGAGGCAGTGCACACATTTATGTCTCTGGTCTTTGCCTTGTCTCTTCTGAGAGCAGTTTTATATGTGGGCAGCAAATGTACACAGTTGTGATCTGAGGATCCTAAAGGAGGAAGGGGTAGAGATTTATAGGCCCTCTCTATGGATCCATAGCACAGGTCTAATGTCTTTTCTCACCTGGTTGGGCAGGAGACATACTGATAAAAGTTTTTAGGTGTCTTCTTTAGAGACACATGATTAAAATCCCCAAGGATAAAATTTGGAGCCTCTGGGGAAATTGACTGCAACCGCTGGACCACATCGAAGACGGTGCTGGAGGCAGAGGCAGCGTCCGCCCTCGAGTGAATGTACACAGTCGTTATGAAAAGTTGGGGGAACTCGCGGGGCAGATAAAAGGGTGTAGTGACACGGACAGCAGCTCCACATCTGGTGTACAGATGCGCTCTCTGACCGTGACAGATGTAGAGTACTGTTTATTAATATACAAACATACGCCGCCCCCTGACGTTTCCCCATTACCTCTTCCTGCCGATCCAAGCAAAGTGGGGGTCCAAAGCGTCAATCCACAGGCCCGCATCCCAGTCATGCGCCATAAGCCACGTCTCCATGTAAGCCATCACACAGCAGTTCTTGAAATCCTTCTGATATCGTACATTTCCTTGAATTTCATCCACTTTATTTTTCAGGGAATGTACGTTCCCCATAATAATGGAAGGAAGAGGAATGCGGTTAAGCTGACATCTCCTCAGCTTTAATCTTACGCTTCCACGCTTTCCGGGTTTCCTCCTCTTGTCTCTTTTCATCGCTGTGTCCATGAAAATCTCTTAAAATAAAGTCCGGCAGTTGCGTTACAGACTCAAACACAGATGCTGCATTATCCATTTTTAAATGCAGTAACAGGTCTCTGGAATACTGTGTTCTACCTGGCGTGATCGCGATCGCACTTACCTCCAAGACAAAGAGCCGGTAAGAAAGAAACGACAGTGCAAAAACAAGTAGGAAGGAAGGAGGTGTAGCTAAACATTTGACAGAGAGAGCACACCAGAGGAGAAGGGGAAGGAGAGCTGGTAGCCATAGCTAGTGGCTAACCCGAAGCTAACAAAAACACAGATGAAAGGTGAACAGAAGGCCAAAGAGGGTGATTAGATGACACTGAGTGCACACACAGGTGCAGGAGGCTTGATAAACAGAAGTGAGAGATAACTATAGAAGGAAAAAAGTGATTAAAATAAAATTAAAGGCAAAATCCTCAGGAGAATGAGAAGAGCTAACCAAAGAGCAAGCAAATGCCTGCCTTTGATCTTTGATGTCATAGGGAGTCCTATGATCTTTGATATCATAGTTTGATGACATCATCCCAGCCTGATTGCTGGGGTTTTTCTCTAACTGTGGGGGTTTCCCCTACAGTTGAAAGTGCTATGGAAATGGTGCTATATAAATAAAGTTGAATTGAATAGTGAGTCCAGTGATCTTTGATGTAATAGCGAGTCCTATGATTGAGAGTGATGCCTGCCTTTGCTCTTTGACAGTATATTTTATATTATGTAGACATCATAGGAACATCATAGGCAATCCTCTGATCTTTTAGCGAGTCCTGTGGTCTATATGACGTCATGTAGGCATCATAAGAACATCATAGGCGGTCCTATGATCTTTTAGCGAGTCCTATGGTCATGATCCACAGACATTTCTTGAATTACATATAGTGTGATGATTGTATGATGGAGATGGAGAGGCACTAACAATCATAAGAAGGGCTCTTTTCTCTTTATTTTAAATAACACAGGATTAAGTCATAGAATTTAGGGGTCAGGCTCAGATGACATAATGTTACACACTCTTGTACAGTAGGTGGAGGTATGCACCTTTCAGTTGTTTGCTATTCGCCAGTAACCGAGAGAAGAAGTAGTCCGCCAGTTTGGGGTCGGGCTCAAATGACATAATGTTACACACTCTTGTACAGTAGGTGGCAGTATGCACCTTTCAGTTGTTTGCTATCCGCCAGTAACCGAGAGAAGTAGTACATGAGAGGGAAGAAGATTAAGGCAATGAGACAGGACAGAGTGATGCTGGATGTATAGAGTGGAATGATATAGAGTAATGAATTTGTAAGGACTACAGCTCCTTACCAGATAAGGTGATGATTTTGAGTGAAGTCCGTGACGGTAATGCACCTATAAGCTGGTTGCCAACCTCCAATCAAATCTAGAAGAAGAAGAAGAATTCTCAGCCGCGCCTCAGACATAGTCCAAGGACGGATAATTTTTTCACACATAAGGAGTTGTTCAGAACTCCTTATACAAAGATATATAGAGTGATGATAATCAAGTCAGTGGCGGTAATGTACCTGTGGGCTGCTTGCCAACCGCCAATCAAATCTAAAAGAGTGATATTTGTAATCGGACAGAGATTTCTTGAACTATATATAGAGTGAGACAAAGATATAGAGTGATAATCAAGTCAGTGGCGGTAATGCACTTGTGAGCTGGTTGCCAACCACCAATCAAATCTAGAAGAAGGATTCTCGGCCGCACCTCGGACACAGTCCAAGGACGGATAATTTTTCACCCATTAGGAGTTGTTCAGAACTCCTTATACAAAGATATAGTGATGATAATCAAGTAAGTGGCGGTAATGCACCTGTGAGCTGGTTGCCAACTGCTAATCAAATCTAAAAGAAGAAGTGAACTTAATACGCCTGTTTGTTTTTGTTTAATTTAGTCGTTAAGAATCTAAAAACCTGTGATTACTAGTAAAGGTTAAAAAAAACAAACAATCCATCCTTCTGTCTGCATCTTCAGGTGTGCAGCAGTTGTGCCTGTCTCCAGCTCAGGTGGATCCCTTCTACAGTCAGGGAGAGTCACTGTCATCCGACGACCAGCTGGACCAAACCTGGGTCACTGTGTTCGGGTATTTGTGATTCTAAATATGTGCACTTCTGTCCTGCTACTGTAAGTACGCTTCGAATATGCAGTATATACATTAATCGTCTGTTTGTTTTAGTTTTCCTCCAGCCTCAGCTTCTTATATCCTTCTGCAGTTTGCTCAGTATGGAAACATCCTTAAGCACACGGTGAGACACCACTTACCCATTCCCACTGGCCAACCCCCCCTACCCTCACTAACTTCTGGCTTTTGTTGAAGACAGCAATAATTTCACCTAGAAACCACTTCTGTGTTTAAAAAAAAAAAAAAAAAACTGTTTTTTTTTTTTTTTTTTAAATCAGGTGGACCCAGGGCCATTTCTAGCTTTTTGTTGCCCTTCTGCAAGACTGTGTTTGCAAGTTTATAACAAAATTCTCAAGGTTACAAGGAAGAAGCTGCAAACTTGTGTGAAAAACTTGAAAGTTTGCATGAAAAAGTCAAAAATTTCCAAGAACAAAGTTGCAAATTTATGAGAATAGTTGCAAGTTTAAGAGGAAAAAAGGTAAAAAATTAATGAGGAATAAAAGTTGAAGGTAATGTTAAATCGCACTCAAAACATGTTGAACTTGTAGCTTGGGAGCCCATAGCATTTGTCGACTGCTTTATAGCCAGAAACAGCTTTGAGTATTTGGGTACTTGACTGAATGTAACTTGCTACTTCCCAACCCCTGGATCGTAACAACATACTCATGATGCATTAACAGATGGCATCTCCTGGTAACTGGATGCACCTTCAGTATCAGTCCAAACTTCAAGCCAGGAAAGCTCTGTCTAAAGACGGTAAAGTGTTTGGCGACTCAATCATGGTGGGAGTCAAACCCTGCATAGACAAGGTCAGTACCTGCTTCTGCTGTCCTGCTCTGTTCTCTGCCCTCTGATTGGTTAACTGTCTCCCTCGTCTCTCTCAGAGTGTGATGGAAAGCGGTGAAGCCATCTCTACTCCCCTCTCCAACTCCTCCTCCGCCCTCCACTCCACTCCTCGCTCAGCCATCCGACCTCTCAGCAGCGCCTACAGGAGCCCTGGCGGCGACTACCAGGTGACCTCTGGTTAAGTCTTGTCCAAAAAGGCAGTCATTTGTATGTTTGGACTTTTTAGAGAGCAATTGCCAGGTCATCCACACCAGTTAATTAATATGTAAATGATTCAGTAAAGAGAGAAATATAGAAGGACAGATGGTTGTGGATTTTGCTAAAAGGATGGAAATGGCTGTGGTGAACACATACTTCAAGAAAAGAGAGGAATATAGGGTGACTTACAAGAGTGGAGGACAGTGCACACAGGTGGACTACATGTTATGCAGAAGGAGAAATCTGAAAGCGATGGGAGACATAGGGTTTAGACAGAATATAGAGTGATAATATGGAGTGAAGTACGTAGCGGTAATGCACCTGTAAGCTGGTTGCCAACCACCCATCAAATCTAAAAGAAGAAGACTGCAAGGTGGTGGCAGGGGAGAATGTAGGTAGACAGCATCAGTGGGTAGTCTGTTGGATGACTTTGGAAATCAAGAACAAGAAGATGGTGAAGGCAGAGCCAAAGATTAAGCAAGGGAAATTACAGAAGGAAGAAGGTCACACAGAATTCAGGAAGGAGTTGATCCAGGCTCTGGGTGGTAGGGAGGAATGACCAGATGACTGGGAAAGTACAGCAAAAGTATTGAGGGAAATGGGTAGAAAAGTATGTGGTGTATCCAGTGGACAGAGGAAGGAAGACGAGGAGACTTGATGGTGGAATGACGAGGTACAGGAAAGTATTCAAAGGTAGAGGTTAGTAAAGAAAGAGTGGGATAGTCAGGGAGATTAACAAAGTAGACAGGAGTATTTGGAATCTAGGCACGTGGCAAAGGAAAAGGCATATAGTGAGTTGTATGAGAGGCTGGACACTAAGGAAGGACAGATTGAGCTGGAAAGGATGTACAGCAGGTTAGGTTGATTAAGGACAGAAATGGTAATGTACTAACAAATGACGAGAGTGTGTGGAGAAGGTGGAAGGAGTACTTTGAAGAGCTGATGAATAAAGAAAATGAGAGCGGGAGGAAGATGGATGAAGGAAAGATGGTGAACAAGGAAGTCCTGAGGATGAGCAAGGCAGAAGTGAGGGCAACTTTGAAGAGGATGAAGAATGGAAAGGCGGTTGGTCCACATGTCATACCTGTGGAGAAATCAGAATAAACTTTATTGCCCCTCACGGGAAATTTGTCTTGGATGACAGTGCTACATGATGCTGCATTCACCTTCAGTCACAATTTAAAACGGCACACAATCAGCAATGTTTATAGACAAAAAGTTAACGATAAAATAATGATTTTAAAAAAATTATAATTATATTCCACAAAAAATGCCCTCAGATCAATAAATAATTTGAACAATAAAAACCTAGAAAACTAAAACGCAAGCTTAGAAATAATTGTGAAAACAGACCTAAACATTAAGAGCAGCTAAAATGGGGCTCATGTCCTGTTCAGCTGAGCAAGTTCCTTATTTAACAGAGCTATAGGTGTCGGGACAAAAGAAAGCTTATGGCCATTTGTTTTGTGTCTGATTGCTCTATAGCATCTCCCTGAAGGTAACTGCTCATAATCAGGATATAGGACAGGTCCTTTAAAATTCTGTGGGCCTGATTAACAACAGTTTTCTCATATCCATTGGAGAGACTGATAATTTATATTTCCTATTACTTTCATTGCAATTTTTATCAATTACTCTTAGATTTGGACTGGACTGTAAGCAAACCATACCAGGCTGCCATGCCGTATTTGATCAAGCTTCGTAACACTGCCTGATAGAAAGTCCACATGATGTTAGAGCTCACACCAAACAATCTCAGCCTCTGAAGAAAATGGAGCTTTTGCACCAGTTTTGCACATAGGAAGTCAACATGTTTGTCCCATCTTTTAAAAAAAAAAAAAAAAAAAGTCCATGTACATAGATGCCTCGGTACTTGTATGAGCTTACAGTGGGGTAAAGTATTTAGTCAGCCACCAATTGTGCACGTTCTCCCACTTAAAAGATGAGAGAGGCCTCCAATTTTCATCATTGGTATACCTCAACTATGAGAGACAAAATGAGAAAAAAAAATCCAGAAAATCACATTGAAGGATTTTTAATGAATTTATTTGCAAATTATGGTGGAAAGTAAGTATTTGGTCAATAACAAAAGTTCATCTCAATACTTTGTTATATACCCTTTGTTGGCAATGACAGAGGTCAAACGTTTTCTGTAAGTCTTCACAAGGTTTTCACACACTGTTGCTGGTATTTTTGGCCCATTCCTCCATGCAGATCTCCTCTAGAGCAGTGATATTTTGGGGCCGTCACTGGGCAACACGGACTTTCAACTCCCTCCAAAGATTTTCTATGGGGTTGATATCTGGAGACTGGTTAGGCCACTCCAGGACCTTGAAATGCTTCTTACGAAGCCACTCCTTCGTTGCCCGGGCGATGTGTTTGGGATCATTGTCATGTTGAAAGACCCAGCCACGTTTCATCTTCAATGCCCTTGCTGATGGAAGGAGGTTTTCACTCAAAATCTCACGATACATGGCCCCATTCATTCTTTCCTTTACACGGATCAGTCGTCCTGGTCCCTTTGCAGGAAAAACAGCCCCAAAGCATGTTTCCACCCCCATCCTTCACAGTAGGTATGGTGTTCTTTCTCCTCCAAACACGACAAGTTGAGTTTTTACCAAAAAGTTCTATTTTGGTTTCATCTGACCATATGACATTCTCCCAATCCTCTTCTGGATCATCCACATGCTCTCTAGCAAACTTCAGACGGGCCCGGACATGTACTGGCTTAGCAGGGGGACACGTCTGGCACTGCAGGATTTGAGTCCCTAACGGCGTAGTGTGTTACTGATGGTAGCCTTTGTTACTTTGGTCCCAGCTCTCTGCAGGTCATTCACTAGGTCCCTCTGTGTGGTTCTGGGATTTTTGCTCACCATTCTCGTGATCATTTTGACCCCATGGGGTGAGATCTTGCGTGGAGCCCCAGATCAAGGGAGATTATCAGTGGTCTTGTATGTCTTCCATTTTCTAATAATTGCTCCCACAGTTGATTTCTTCACACCAAGCTGCTTACCTATTGCAGATTCAGTCTTGCCAGCCTGGTGCTGGTCTACAATTTTGTTTCTGGTGTCCTTTGACAGCTCTTTGGTCTTGGCCATAGTGGAGTTTGGAGTCTGTTTGAGGTTGTGGACAGGTGTCTTTTATACTGATAACGAGTTCAAACAGGTGCCATTAATACACGTAACGAGTGGAGGACAGAGGAGCCTCTTAAAGAAGAAGTTATAGGTCTGTGAGAGCCAGAAATCTTGCTTGTTTTTAGGTGACCAAATACTTACTTTCCACCATAATTTGCAAATAAATTCTTTAAAAATCAGACAATGTGATTTTCTGGATTTTTTTTTTTCTTATTTTGTCTCTCATAGTTGAGGTATACCTATGATGAAAATTGGAGACCTCATCTTTTAAGTGGGAGAACTTGCGCAATTGGTGGCTGACTAGATACTTTGTTGCCCCACTGTACTTGCTCAATTGACCAACTGAGCTGAACTCAATTGATCACCACTGGGTCAGAATCAGAATCAGAAAAAGATTTATTGCCAAGTACATTAACAGATCACTGATAACATACGAGAGAATTTGACTTGACACAGAAAATGAACCTGCATTTCCAGTGACACGGCTGCATCGGGAACGCGCCTGCCAACAGGATGGTACAGATAAGAAATCATACAATAGGAAGGAGCAAAAAAATCATTGAATTCAGAATATTGACCATAAGTAATCAATATTATGATTACAAAGACAAAAAAAGCCCACGATGCACATTCAAGACCAGAGTTCACAGGACACAAGGAGAGCAGTGAATGTTATCTTGTTGTCAGTTTCTGGGTCAGTGTGGATGTAGTGTTGAAGCAATGTATCAATATGAGCACAAGGACACTTTGGCAGAAGATGTTTTGTCTGGCTGCAGCAATTGTCCTTGGCAATTGTCCCAAGCAGCTACTATCCAGAGGCCGTGTGCTCAGTGCTTTGAAAAACAAAGACTGGGGATTATCAGGAGGATTTTTGTAAGGGAAATTGAGCCAAATAGACTGAACACAGAGAAAGAACTTTATTTTCTTCTGCAGATTCAGTGCTTAATCCTTCATTGCGGGGCTTTGAGTCCGTTGTGGATAGACTTAAGCGTAACCATGATGTAAACCACCTTCCGAGACAGTTCTCCATTTGTCGCTATCAAAGTCTCCTCCATTTTTCCAATTTGATGGATGCACCTCGCGTGGCCAGCATTTTGATAGGTTGTATCCATCTTCAGCAATTTGCGGTACACCAGGACAATCCCAGTTCCAATCAGAACGATCCCAGTCACCATTATTACGAAGATATACAAATCTTCAATATCTTCGATAGAGAGATTACTCAGGCACAAGATCCTCCAAACACTTGTCACCCGTAAATAGCCCGCTGGAGCCGTCCCTGCGGGGCAAACAGCTTCCCCCGGAGCACTATTCCTTGTTGAAAAAATAGTGTCAATTGCGTTCAAAGCCCAGCTTATCAATTCCATAATTTCTTTCGATAATCAGCAGTAGACGCAGACAGACAACAGCAAGCTGGGATCCAGTTAGTTAGGGAAGTGGGGAGCTAGAGCAGAGAGAAAAGAGAGAAGCGTCTACTCTCCTTGAAGAGCGGAAGTGAAAGGTCATGCACTCATACTGCTCTGGGATCAGTAATCTCCCTGTAATAGCCTGAGGGGTCATCACGTCCACGTAAAAGACTTAAAATAATTGTGTCATCAGAAAATTTGATGATAAAATTATTAGGCTGTCTGCCTCTACACTCATTTGTGTACAAGGTAAAAAGAAGAGAACTCACAGCTCCCTGGGGAACCCCTGTATTACAGTGTTTGACTACTGAAAGAGTGCCCTTCACACTGGCTTGTTGCGACAGATTGGTCAAGAGAGAATAAAACCATTTTATAATTAAAGGATTTATCTCTAAGTTTAAAAGTTTCTGGACCAGTAGGTGGGGGCGGACAGTGTCAAAAGCAGAACTAAAATCAGCAAATAGAAGATCCTAAGGCTTATGCTCGGATTCTAAGTGCTTGCTAGTTAAATGAGTAACACTGACTGACTAACAGGTATGGAGATGTTTAGGAGAGATGGCAGTGGACTTTTTAACCAGATTAAGATTCTACAATCTTGGAGAGTGAGAGGATACCTGGGGAGTGGAGAAGTGTTTTGGTACCAATTTTCAAGAGCATAGGTGATGCTCAGAGCTGTCGTATCTACAGAGGCATAAAGTTAATCAGTCACACTATAAAAATATGGGCAAGAGTTGTTGAACCAGGTTAAGGGGAGAGGTGACAGTCAGTGAGCAGCAGTACGGTTTCATGCCAAGGAAGAGTACTACATATGCAATGTTTGCTTTGAGTGTTTATGGAGAAGTATAGAGAAGGTCAAAAGGAGTTGCACTGTGTCTTTGTGGATCTAGAGAAAGCATATGATAGGGTGCCAAGAGGGCAAGTGTGGTACTGTATGAGGAAGTCAGGAATGGCAGCGGAGTATGTGAGTGTGGTGCAGGACATGTATGAGGACAGCGAGACGTGGTGAGGTGCACTGTAGGAGTGATAGATGGGTTCAAGGTGGGTGTGGAGTTGCATCAAGGATCTGCTCTGAGCCCCTTCTTGTTTGCCATGGTGATAGACAGGCTGACAGATAAGGTCAGGCAGGAGTCTCCATGGACCATGATGTTTGCAGATGACATTGTGATCTGTAGTGAGAGTAGAGAGCAGGTGGAAGAAAACCTGGAGAACTGGAGGTGTCCTCTAGAGCAGGGCTATTCAATTACAAAATCAGTTGGGTCGCAATTTGAAATCAAGACATGCAACTGGGCCGTACATGTTCAGCGATCCTTTGAATATGACAAATTTCAAACCAACACAGATCAATATGACGAAAAATATACACTTTTTATTCATTGTCTTGGTTTTAAATATGTGCTTGGTACATGACAAAGACACATCAAAAGGGCATTAAAAACACAATAACAGTGCTGGGGTTGAGCAGAACTTGTAGTAGAAATATTTTTTCTCTTGAACAACAAATAAATAGAATGGGGGGGGGAATAAAATTCTGTAAATAACCATTTTGGTCACATCTTACTCAGGCATATCTCAACGTGCATAAAAACTCAATGTGCACTGTTAGTAGCATTATTTGTTTCCCTTTTGAGATGAAATAATACATCAGTCTTGTATAGCGCTTTTCTAAATACTCAGACGCTTTACAAAGCAGCATAGGGACAAACATACAGAGAACGGGTAAACGGACAAGGTAGGTACACATAGGTAGAAGAGGCAGTCAGTTTTTATAGGTAGATTTGAAAAGATGGGTTTTGAGTTGACTTTTGAAAGAAGCAAGTGTGTTGGCAGACCGGATGTGAAGGGGCAAGGAATTCCAGAGGGTTGGTGCGGCGATGGCGAATGATCTATCACCCAGGGTGCGGAATTTTGTCTTGGTGATGGGGGTAAGAAGGTGAGCGTCAGCAGAGCGGAGGAGACGAGTGGGAGAATGACGAGACAGAAGGTCCGTTAGGTATGAGGGGGCGAGTTTATGAAGAGCTTTATAGGTGATGAGGAGGATCTTGAAGTTGATGCGCTGTTGAATGGGGAGCCAGTGGAGCTGACGGAGGAGAGGAGTGATGTGGTCTCTGGAGCGGGAGTGAGTAAGTAGGCAGGCGGCTGAGTTTTGGACATACTGTAGTTTTTGGAGGATGGTGGAAGGAAGTCCATACAGAATGCTGTTTCAGAAATATACTACATCCTAGTCATAACTGACCTTGGCACATCACAAAGTCCATTTAGCTGAATAAAAAAATGAACTGTCAAACACTTCAGTGCACAAATCCCCCAAGAAAAGATTGGTAACATTAACAAACATTGCACATCCACTATTGTGGTTCATTTTATTTTAAATTGCCACATGTGTGAGTAGGAACCTTTTTTTTTTAACTATACATTCCATCACACACACATAGCAGTCAACCAAAAATTTCTAGGAGAGTTAAGGATGCAAAAAGCACTCACTTAAAAACTTGAGTAATGACTTCAGTCTTGAAGGTTTGAGGTTTTTCTTCAAAATTTATAACAATTTTGTGATAGTTTTCCATTTTTCTGTAAATTTATCTAAATTTGAAACCATTTTCCTCAAATTTGTAATTTCCTCTTGTAAAATTGACTTTTCTTGTACATTTGAGACTTTATTATATTTTATGGCTAATTTTTGACTGTTAATAAAATTACTGGTGTTATAAATTTGAAATTTGATTGTGGTTAAAAAAAAATAAAAATTGACGTTTTTCCTTATATAATTTACACTTTTGACCATAATTTTGCAGAACAGAACAATAATTTAACTCTGATTTCAAAGAAAAATTATTTATAAAATTACATTTAATGAAATAAATTAACTTAAATGACCCAAGATTTAGTTATTTGTTAAAATATTTCTATATATTTATAGTTTTTTAGAACTCTCCTCACCAACCAGACAGCAGGAAAAACCTCCCTTATTTTGAAATCCAGATGTTGGCACGTTTAGTTTGTCTGAAGGCTGCTGATGGATTAAAGTCATTGACTTAGTGAATTTCAGTCATCTTAACTTGCCAGGTACATAGTAATGAACATAAATTATTGTAATTGCGGTGAAGTAACTCCTTGGCGATTCAGTCACTCTTTCCCCTTTCTCTGCATATAATGAAAATCTGCTGTAGTTTAGCCTCTGAAAAGGAAGAAGTTCAGTGTGTATCCATATGAAGGACCACAGCCTTATAATTATGAACCTGTCAGACATTACAGAGAGCAGGAGCAAAGGAGGATCATGAGAAATAATGGCCCCCAGCCAAAAATGAATTGTTGGTGTGAGGGAAACCAGTGGAGAACCATGCAGTTATTCTGTTGGCCTGTTTAGGCTTATGATTATTGTTGGTTTATGATGGTTAATACTGTGGAAAATCCTGTATATTTATCACATACAGCAGGGAAAATGAGTATCGAACACGTCAACATTTTTCTCATTAAACATATTTCTGATGGAGCCATTGACCTGAGATTTTCGCCAATTCAATTCAACTTTATTTATATAGCGCCATTTCACAACAACAGTCATCTCATAGCATTTTCAACTGTAGGGGAAACCCCCACAATTGCAGAAAGACCCCAGCAATCAGGCGATCCCCCTGTGAGCAAGCCAGATATCGGTAACGACCCAAGTAATCCACACATACAAAGAAATCAAGACAATTGTGTTCACAAAACAAGTTATATTTAATAAGGTGGAATGACACAGGGAATAAGTATTGTACACATGAAGAAAGAGGTGAAAAAAGGCATAGAAAGCCAAGAAACCAGCTGAAATCCATTGGAATTTAGGAAACCATTCCATCCCCCATCAGTGCAAATTAATTTCAGCTGGTTAACTCCTGACTGGTAGCCTTTAAAAAGGTCTGTGAATATCAGATTGTCATACCACAAAGAACTCATGATGGGTAGAAGCAAAGAGCTCTCTCTAGACCTTCAGTCTTATTGTTGCAAAACATATAATGATGGCATTGGTTACAGGCGCATTTCTAAACTGCTGAATGTTCCAGTAAGCACTGTTGGAGCCATCATTCCGAAGTGGAAAGAACATCATTTTACTATAAACCGGCCATGACCTGGAGCTCCTCGCAAGATTTCTGACAGAGGAGTCAAAAGAATTATCAGAAGAGTTATCCAAGGGCCAAAGACCACTTGTGGGGAGCTCCAGAAAGACCTGGAGTGAGCAGGTACTGCTGTTTCAAAGAAAATGGTAAGTAATGTACTCAACCAACATGGGCTGTATGCCCACTTACCTTGCAAGACTCCATTGCTGAAGAAAAAGCATGTTGAAGTTCTTTTAAAGCAGGGGTGCCCAACCTGAGGTTCCTGAAGCATTCAGGTTTCTGTAGGAAATTTTCTAATTTCACTTCTTAATTGGTCCAAAGATTTGCAAATAATTTGTCATTGTTGTGTATGTGATCTGTAGGCACTCTTGCACCCATGCACAACAACAGCAAATTTTTTGCAAATCTTTGGACCAATTAAGGGAAATGAGAAAATTTCCCACAGAAACCTGAATGTTCCAGGAGCCCCAGGTTGGACACCCCTGGTTTAAAGTTTGCTGCACAACATTTGGGCAAGCCAGTAAAATACTGGAAGAATATAGTCAGGTCAGATGAGGCCAAAATTGAACTTTTTGGATGCCACAACACACGGCATGTTTGGAGGAGAAATGGCACTGCACATCTCATCATGGTGTGGGGGTGTTTTTCAGCACATCATACAGGCAGACTTCATATAGTTGAAGGAAAGATGAATGGACAAATGTACAGAGACATCCTTGATAAGAACCTGTTGCCATCTGCCAATATGCTGAAGATGAAATGAGGGTGGACATTTCAGCAAGACAATGATCCCAAACACACAACCAAGGAAACTCTCAACTGGCTCCAGAGAAGGAAAATAAAGCTGGTAGAATGGCCCAGTCAGTTACCCGACCTGAATACAATTAAAAATCTATGGAACGAACTGAAGAGCAGAGTTTATAGAAGACACCCACAGAATCTTCAAGATTTGACAGTTTTGTGTGGAAGAATGGGCTAAAATCACTCCTGAGCAATGCCTGTGCCTAGTTTCTCCATACAGGAGGCATCTGTAAGCTGTTATTACCAACAAAGGCTTTTCTACTAAATATTAAATGAATTTCACCACGTGTGTCTTTGTATGTATGGATGACTTGGGTTGTTATTGATATCTGGTGAAAATCTCAGGTCAGTGGCTCCATCAGAAATATGTTTAATGAGAAAAATGTTGACATGCTCAATACTTATTTTCCCTGCTGTAGATGACAGCTGTACCATCTTTTAAAGAAGATGTATGACCAAATGTTTTAAAAATGTTAACCTGCAGTATACACTTTGAATTTAGTCAATGTGCCCATCTTTAGGTGGTGGCAGACAGACAGATGCCCAGGAAAGATGACAGCTTTGTTTCTAAGGCGATGGAGTATATGTTTGGCTGGTGACGATGCACAGTGCGTGATGGGAGACCTGCAGCTTTCGAGTGAGTGAGAGGACAGTAAATGGGCCGAGAGACGAGCTGATTCACTACTGTGTGTGTGTTTAAACTTTCTGTATGTCTCCTCTTTTTTTAATGTTTTTTCATGTCCTTGTACCAATAAATTTCTTTTTTAAAATAAAAAAAGTGATGTTCTGTCAGACAAGATGATAATTTTAAGTGCTGCTGCATCCTTACAATGGGAAACAATAAATGAGTCACTAGGGGAAAAGAAAAATCTACATCAGTGGTTCCCGGTCTTTTTTTTTTTTTTTTCTCTTTTCTCCCCCCCCCCCCCCCCCCACACACACACATGAAGCCTCCACTTGTTTGTGTCCAAGGCTGAGCCAGAGCCTCCCCTCCATACCCAACCGCTGCAAGCACACTCGTCAAAAAGGAAAGTTATTCATAAAAATGATTACATTCAGATTTGGTTTTCTGCATTAATTGGTTATAAAATGTGATCCAATCTACATCCAAGTTTCAGGTATAGACAAAAACTTTTTTCAATCTTTTTTTTGTATTGTCACCAGTATAGCTTTTACATTTCTATTTGATTCACTTCAAATTTATGCAGAAGCTTTAACTCATCAGTAATTTGGAAGAGCTCAATTTTGACATACAGTGCTGTGAAAAAATATTCACCTCATTTCTTTCATTTTTTTACATATTTGTCACACTTAAATGTTTAAGATCATCGAACAAATTTTAATAATAGACAAAGATGGTTGTCTGTCTCTCTGTATTGGCCCTGCGATGGACTGGCGATCTGTCCAGGGTGTACCCTGCCTCTCGCCCAAAGATGCTGGGATAGGCTCCAGCACCCCCGCAACCCGAAAAGGATTAAGCGGAAGATGGATGGATACCGGAGTAAATTTAAAACAAAAATGCAGTTTTTAAATGATTTCATTTATTAAGGTAAAAAGCTATCCAAACCTGTAAAAAAGTAATTGACTTCTAAACCCAATAACTAGTTGTCCAACAACTACAATCAAGCATTTTCAGTAACTGGCAGAAGGTCTCTTGCATCATTTTGGCCCACTCTTCTTTGCAGAATTGTTTTAATTCAGCCACGTTGGAGAGCTTGAGCTTGAGATCATGAACTGATGGTCAGACATTCTCCTTTAGGATTTTCTGGTAGAGAGCAGAATTCATGGTTCCATCAATTGCAGCAAGTTGTCCAGGCTCCTGAAGCAGCAAAGCAGCCCTAGACCATCATACTACCACCACTCTGTTTGACTGTTGGTATGATGTTCTTTTTATAGACAGATAAATGGACGTACTTTATTGATCTCAAACTGGGAAGTTACAGTGTAACAGTAGCATGACAGTAGACGACCAAAACGACGACACTCACAGCATAAAAGAAAAAGGAATTACCCATGGAAAGTAAAACTGGTGACACCGCCGTGGACACAGTCCAAGGACATTTCACACATAAGGAGTTGTTCAGAACTTCTTATACTAAGTATAGAGTGAAAATAATCAAGTCAGTGGTGGTAATGCACCTGTAAGTTGGTTGCCAACTACCAATCAAATCTAAAAGAAGAAGAAAACATATACAGACGTGGACAAAATTGTTGGTACCCCTCTGTTAATGAAAGGAAAAACCCACAATGGTCACAGAAATAACTTGAATCTGACAAAAGTGGTAATAAATAAAAATTCTATTATGGGTAACCCCCACAACAGCCATGGACAAGCAGAGCGCTCAGCGGGAGCGATTAACATAGCAGTGTGATCTATGGACTGATAACAATATGTAGATGTGCCTTGTAACCTCTTTTGTCCTACAGCTCCGGAGCAGAGGCGAATTCTGGCCGGTAATCTTCCTATTGTTATGTGTGTCTCTCTAATGCAAACGTTCATGCTTCCTGCTCTCACTGTGATGCAAATGTCCCATGCCTTTCATGTATTGTCTGTAACTGGGTATAAAAACTGCATTGCTCTGTAACTCACTCTCTCTCTGACCACTGCTTCTGACGACACGCATTCTGTGTCTCCTCACGAGAGCCTGAGGTCCCGCTCCAGCCCGCCTGCACAGGGCTGGAGTGAGTTCTATGATGGCGGTATGATTAATAAACTTCCTCAAAAACTCTGTTCGCCGCATATTATTCTTCCGCCACACTGGTGACCCCGAGAAAGCACACGCTTTGTGCAACGCAACCTTCTGGTCTGGACAGCTACACTGGTGACCCGACGACAACGAACGCAGCACCCGGCGGTGATTCTCTGACGACAAGCGAACGCAGCAGCCTGACGCAAATGATCTGCCCTCCCTTCTGCTACAGGGAGACCTCTATGCAGAGCCACCACCAGGCAAAACTCTCCGGAGATCACCCACGACCGGGAAAGCTGCAGAAAGCTTCATGGTGAGATCTGCACGCCTGAGATCTGCACATCCACGCTGGGACCGGCTGCTCTCACAACTCCTTCACACGAGAGCGCACGCACCTCGTCCTCTCTCCACGACGGCGACCTCCAGGGCCGACGGAGAATGCAGCGCGTGGACCTGAACGCACCACGACCCAACACAGCGAACGATACAGCAGCTTACAGGGATGACTATCGGCGCCGACGACGCTGATCTCCAGCAAGCTCCCTGACTCGCCTCTACAGCGGTCCTGCCATGCACCGAACCCCGCACGCACTCCGGGGGGTTATGAGGACAGCGCACCACGCACGGGACAATACCGGCTCCACACAGACCGCCATCGTCCTTCGCCGCTGCACACAGAACCTTCAGGGCTGCTCATACACCTGAAGCACGCACGCAGCTCGCTCACAGGATTTTGTAATGGTCTCAGCCACGGCGCACAAGGGAATTGAGCCGTCAGCTGTCCCCGAGGACTTTAGGACTGCACGCGCACCTAAAGTCAACACGCCAAGTCCCACACTGCTGCAGCTCCTTTTTTCTTCATGGCCGCGAGAGGAGTCAGAGACTAATTTTTCTTCTTACAGCTGCTGTGGACCTCCGCACATTCAACGGGACAGCCCCTCAACATCGCGGATCCACAGGCAATTTTTGCGCGGCCCAGACAATTTCGCCGTCCCGGGCCGGCACTTGGTACCCCTACCCCCCTCCCTCCACCGCCGCCTGCAGCAAGCTCCCCCCGCAGCTCGCTCCCAAAGCCGGACTATCGAGGCCTCAGCTTCCCGCTGAGCCCTCTGGTGGGGAGTGTATGGATAACCCCCACAACAGCCACGGACAAGCAGAGCGCTCAGCGGGAGCGATAAACATAGCAGTGTGATCTATGGACTGATAACAATATGTAGATGTGCCTTGTAACCTCTTTTGTCCTACAGCTCCGGAGCAGAGGCGAATTCCGGCCAGTAATCTTCCTATTGTTATGTGTGTCTCTCTAATGCAAACGTTCATGCTTCCTGCTCTCTGTGATGCAAATGTCCCATGCCTTTCATGTATTGTCTGTAACTGGGTATAAAAACTGCATTGCTCTGTAACTCACTCTCTCTCTGACCACTGCTTCTGACGACACACATTCTGTGTCTCCTCACGAGAGCCTGAGGACCCGCTCCAGCCCGCCTGCACAGGGCTGGAGTGAGTTCTATGATGGCGGTATGATTAATAAACTCCCTCAAAAACTCTCAGTTCGCCGCATATTATTTCATGCCGCCACACTATGAAAATTAACCAGTGAAAATCAGACAGTCCTTTTGAATTGTGGTTCAACAGAATTTTTTTAAAAAACAAAATCATGAAACAGGCCTGGACAAAAATGATGGTGTGTGTGGTATATATCACTCATATATTCCATACCTACATTTGTTAGAGCATGTGGAAATGTTTGGGACAGAATATACAAAGGAACTTCACACCTCTGAAAGAACAAAGGAATCTCACCGCTGTGTGAAGACTCATGATGTCACAGGACGCCATGGCAACAGACTCACCTTTACCCCCTAAAGCGAGAGGGGGAGTTCCCATCACCTCCCAAGACAGGGAGAGGGGATGGCAGGACAATGGGGATTAAGATAACGGGGAGATGTTACCTTTTTCAATGAGTGGCTCTGACGTCAGCTGTTTCAATGAGTGGTGCTATGCGTGCTTGTATTTAACCAGCGAGCGAAGCAGAGCTCTGTCTCTTGCCTTCTGCCAAGCTCTGCACCAGATGAGACAAGATAGAAGAGTTTGTTCATTAAAGACTCTACTTTTGTGATACAAAACCGCCTCGTTATTTCCAGCTCTTCTACAGTGTGGAGCGTGTAAATAACGAGGCGGATTTGACTCAGTTTATTACACATCTCACACAGAAGCATAGTCAGAATGAACACTCAGCAGAGACTCTCCTCTTAACCACTTGCACTCCGGGCAGTTTTCCTAAAAATGCCAAAAAATAACGTGCCCAAAGTAAATCGAAAGCTGTTATTCAACCCTTTGCAGCATCTTCATGGGGTTGGTCTCATTCAAAAGAAAACACTTTGAATTTTTTGGCAAAAAAAAAACAATCTCTCTACATGCTCCGGCCACTGAGTTACAGTCATCTAAACATACTGAACTTGAAGAAAATGAATTTGGACACGGTGTTTTTTTGGATACAAATGCTTGCAAATAACACACAGCTGTCCGATCCGGCTGGAAAATGCAACAGAAATGTAGAACCAAGTGTTATCAAGCTGAGATCCAAATTTGGTAACAATACCACAAAAAATGATTTTACACAGCTTTGTTCTCAGGCTGTTCCCAGGCGTTTTGGAACTGCCAAATTGTGCCAAATGGCACAGTTTGGAAAAACATCTGTAACTTTTGAATGATTCAATGTAGAATCTTCATTTTAGGCTCTAATGAAAGGTCACACTCAGGGCTGTGTGTGTGTGTGGGCGGGGGGTCGTCCCCCCCCGCTACCAAGGACCGAGTTCGGCCCTCGCTACATGACGAATTACATTCCTTGCATGTTTTCACAGCGGCTCCCCCCCCCCTCGCTACTGTGTGTGTGGGGGGGGGGGTTGTCCCCCCCCCTCGCTACAGAAGAGGGCCATCGCTACATGATGGAATAGACTCATATGCTTCCCCCCGCGGACCGGGGGGCGTTCGGACCGTGAACGCCCCCCCCCCGCTCCTCTTCTGCAGCGGGGGGGGGGGGGCGTTCACGGTCCGAACACGGCAAATGAGCCGTTTATCGCGGCGCACGCACTTCGTACTTCGTGCGCAGTACAGTTGTAATTTACCGATCGGTCAAAAGTCATTTTTGGATTACAGTTTTCAGGGAGAAATAATAATTTAGCTTATAACACCTTACCTCTTCAAAGCAGCAGAGTCGTGGCGAACATCTCTTCCCCATTGTCAGACGAACGCGACGCTGCTCCGCTCGTGGATCCCGATCAAAACATAATTCCATTATTGCCGTTTTGGCGAATGATTTACGACTTGTCGTCGGCCTCCATCAGTCTATGATGACGGAAGAGAATCCTAAACGTCTATTCTGCTGGAATGAGTGCAGGTCCCACTTGTGGGTGGTCTCCATGCTGCTGGGTGAGCCTGGGTCTGTAGCAGGTTCATCCAGCTTCCTTTGTTTTCATCTGCTGCAGCAGTAAATCTCTCTTCACCAGCCCAAATTTCTGTGCTTCAATTGGCTCGTGCATTCAAAGTAGGCGGGTCCTCCTTCCTAGGTTTTCATTCATTGGCTCTTCAAGGTTTCAGAAACCCAATTCAAGGCTCTTATTAGTCGAATGAGAGGTCAATCAGATGAACTGATCTGTTCGCGGCTGTGACTGCAGCTTTTTTTTTCAGTGGCGCTTGGAGGCCACACCACCTACATCACCACCATCATGCGTCATGCGTCCAAGCGCGCACGAGTGCGCTCTCGTGCGCCCTCGTGCGCCCTAGGACACAGAGACTTGCCCGCCCGCGGAACAATGGAGTGCAAGTGGTTAAAAAGCATGGCATTCTTCTAGAAGCTTCAAACACACAAAAGGTCACATTGTATACACTTCCTTAATCCTTTAACATCCTTCTAGAAGTTTCTAACACAAAAGATCACACTGCATTCATCCTTCACACCTCCCTGTTATCTCCCAGGGAATCTCTGCTCTTTGTTCTAGTCTAAGATGCTATACCATTATGCACTCCCCATGTGTCACCAAACGACCCCCCCCCCCACCGAGCGTCTTGGATAGAACAATAGAATGACAGTCCATATGCTGTGGTAAAATCATTAAACATCAATCCACATGCTGCTTGGGCTTCAGTCTTCTCCTGTATCTGCTGTAACCAGGATTCACCACCTCCGCGGCGCTGTCATGCTGGGGGGCTGATGTTTGAGGGGTAAAAGTCTGTGCGTGTGGGTGCTCTGGGGAATCTTTTCTCTGGGAAGCTCCCCGTGGGGGTCTTCCACGCCAAGGGGCCCTCACCAACAGCACTTGCTCGTCCGCCACAACAAAAGCGGGTTTGAGTCTGTCTATGCCAATCTTTTCCCTCCTACCCCCAAAATCTAGCAAAAAATGCTTGTCCCCTGTTTCCAGCACTCTGAACGGTCCATCATAAGGTGGGCGCAGTGGAGGGCGATGGGCATCGTGTCTGACAAAAACAAACTCCACGTTTTTCAAAGTTTTAGGCACAAAAACGCGCGGAAAACTGGTGAGCAGGGCCCGGCAGCATGCTTGTGTCTATGCTACGCTGCAACAGCTGAGACGGGGAGCTGCCCGGCGCAGGATTATCTGGAAGAAACTCCCCGGGCAGCCAAAGTGGCTGCACAAAAATGAGTTCAGCCGGGGAAGCTTCCAAATCCTCTTTAGGCGCAGAACGTAACCCCAATAAAACCCACAGTAGCTTGTCTACCCAATTTGCATCCGTCAGTGACGTCCTAAGAGCCGCTTTCAATGACCAATGAAAACGTTCGCATTGTGGTGAACACACATGGGACCTGTTGGACCAGTTTTGTGACTCACATTTTAGGTCAGAACAAAGGCAGGAATCTTAGCCTTGGTATGCAAGGCTGGAGATGGGGGGGTCAATTATGGGAGACAGTGGAAGTGATATCATGGAGAGAAATGCATTGTGACTGTGGTCTATATTAACCATATATTCCATAACTTACATATGTTGAAGCATGTGGAAATGTTTGGTGATTACATATGTAAAGAACTTCACACCTCTGAAAGGACAAAGGACTCTCACCCGCCGAGTGAAGAACAAAGACGTTCCCGGACGCGGCGGAGGAGACCGGAGGAGCCACCCTCACCCCCCAAGGCGAGGAGAGGAAATACCAGGACAATGGGGGGATTAAGATAATGAGGGATGTCAGCCTTTGTTATGCATGTCTTTTGTTGTGTGCATATATATAATCAGTGAGTGGGAGAGATTCTGTCTCTTTTCCCTTCTGCCACTCTCTGCACCAGATGAGACTTGTTAGAAGAGCTGAATATTAAAGCTTTGCTTATAAACCAAATCGCCTCTTCATTTCCAAGCTCTTCTACACTGGAGACCTTGACGCGAGTATGGACCTGAGGCGTTCCCCCGCAATCGACTCATCCGCGGCGACCCAGGCAGACGCCAGCCGCCACGCGGACGAGGGAGCAGATGGACAACTGTTCCCCCCGGCAGAAGAGATTGAGAGGGCTCAACCGAGCACCAGCACCGCCGCGAGAGCCGAGGCAAGGCACTCTCACCCGGCGGGCACAACAGTGATGGTGTGCACGAATGCCGTCGCTGTCCAGCTGCCAGACTTCTGGCAAGAAGACCCCGCCTCTTGGTTTCAGCAGGCTGAAGCCCAATTTGCACTGGCGGGCATCACGGCTGATGACACCAAATTTTATCATATCGTCTCCAAACGCGACGCCGCCACTTCGAAGTGTGTGCGGAACATGATCCGGCGACCACCGGCCCGGGGCAAATACGAGACGCTCAAAGCAACCATCGTGGCGAACTACGTCCCATCAGCGGAAGAGAGAGCCGAGAAGATCCTGGCGGTCTACGGCCACAGAGGGTGCAAACCGAAGACCCTCATGGAGGATTTGCTACAGCTCAAAGAGGAGGACAATGACAACTTCCTCTTCCAGTTTATTTTCCTCAGCACGCTGCCGCCACACATGAGAGGGACACTCGCCAGCATGAAGTGCAACAACCACCAAGACTTCCGCGTGCTGGCCAATGAAGCTCATCGGCTCGTCAATGCCTGCAAGGAGCTGACACCCACAGCAGCATCCGCAGACCTCAAAGCTGACGCCCCGAGCCACGAGGAGCCACAACCCACGGAGCAGACCCAGCCCACAGTGACAGCGACACGGCCAAGACGTAACAGACGGAGCGATGTTTGTTATTACCACCACCGCTTCGCCGAGAAGGCTCACAAATGCGTTCCCCCCTGCAAATTTAAACGCCAAAGCCGAGAGCCGTTAACGGCAGCGGCTCTCGGCGAGAAAAACAAGCTGTTGTACGTGACGGATGGACACTCAGGCAAGCAGTTCCTCATCGACACAGGAGCCCAGCTGAGTTTCGTCATGCCCTCCCACGCAGATCGAGCCACGGGCACCCGGGGCAACGGAGCCGTGGCAGCCAACGGCTCTAGCATCGACACGTTCGGCGAAAAGAGCCTGCACCTCCTCATCCACGGCCACAGCTACAGATGGACATTTGTTGTAGCGGCGGTGAGTTTTAACTTATTAGGCGCAGATTTTTTGTGTGCACATGGGTTATTAGTGGATCTAGCAAATAGGCGCCTGGTTAATGCACTGTCCTTTGCTTCTATTCCATGCTCAGCCCGAGTTTCTCCGCCACTTGTGCAGGCCAGCGTCACCACAGCAGGAGGTAAGTTTGAGCAACTCCTCACCCAATTTCCAGCACTCACAATCCCCAAATTCTCAGCCACTGTGGCTAAACACGGGGTGGAACACTTCATTCCCACAACGGGACCTCCCGTTTTTGCCAAAGCTCGCCACTTAGACGCGGCCAAGCTCAACATAGCACGGGACGAGTTTACAACTCTTGAAAAATTGGGCATTGTTAGACGCTCGAAGAGCCCCTGGGCCTCACCACTTCACATGGTTCCAAAATCCGACGGTTCTTGGAGACCGTGCGGAGATTACCGCAGATTAAACAAGGCTACAGCGCATGACCGTTACCCAATCCCTCACATTCAAGATTTTTCACTACATCTAGCGGGTGCGCGCATTTTTTCAAAAATAGACTTAGTCCGCGGTTATCACCAAGTCCCAGTCCGAGCAGAAGACGCTCCTAAAACAGCGGTAATAACCCCTTTCGGCCTTTTTGAATTCCTGCGAATGCCTTTCGGCCTCAAAGGCGCTGCTCAAACTTTTCAACGAATGATGGACGCGGTCCTACGCGACCTTCCTTTTGTTTTTGTCTACCTCGACGACATGCTGGTAGCCAGCTCGTCTGAGGAAGAACACGAGCAGCACCTCACTACGGTTTTTCAGAGGCTAGAAGAGCACGGGCTAATAATCAATCCAGCCAAATGCAAATTCGGCGTGTCACAAATTGATTTTTTAGGACACAAAGTCTCTCCGAAGGGGGCAGTTCCACTTCCAGACAAAGTTCATGCGATAGAAAGTTTTCCACGGCCACAAACGGTCAAATCGCTACAGGAATTTTTAGGGATGGTTAATTTTTACAACCGCTTCCTCCCCCACGCAGCTCAGCTCATGCAGCCCCTATATGACGCGCTCAAAAAAAAGAAAGCTTCCAACGCGGTCGAATGGACCCCGGAGCGCGAACGCGCTTTCGCGGAAGTAAAAAGCGCCCTAGCTAACGCCACACTGTTAGTTCACCCAGATCCCTTGGCCCGCATCGCACTAACCACAGATGCTTCAGACCTAGCTATAGGGGCAGTTGTAGAACAACTTGTCAGCGGGGTCTGGCAACCTTTAGCATTCTTTAGCAAATCGCTAAACCAAACTGAACGCAAATACAGCACTTTTGACAGAGAGCTGCTGGCGCTTCATTTATCCATCCGCCACTTCCAGTTCTGGTTAGAAGGGCGGAGTTTCACGGCTTTTGTAGACCATAAACCGCTCACTTTTGCTATGGCTAAAATTTCAGAACCATGGTCAGGCAGGCAACAAAGACAGCTAGCTGCGATTTCAGAGTTCACCACAGACATTCGACACGTGGCAGGCAAGCTTAACGTAGTAGCAGACTGTCTCTCTCGCGCTGTGACACCACCAGAGCGCGGGGAGACAGATTATACTGCCTCAGCAGCAGAACTCTTCACTAACGCAGACACATATGCAGCACCTGTCCATGCAGGGATAGATTATGCAGCCATGGCGGAGGAACAAAACAGTGACGCGGACGTGCGCGCACTCCTGTCTGGACCAACAGGGTTAAGGCTGGAGAAAAAGGGTTTACGCGACGGCGTGCCCCCCCTAATATGCGATGTTTCAACCGGCCGACCTCGCCCGTTAGTACCAGCTACATGGCGCCGCCGTATTTTCGACGCAATTCACTCCCTCGCGCACCCTAGGTGTGCGCGCCTTGGTTAAAATGGTCACCGAAAAGTTTGTGTGGCCAGGCCTGCGCAAAAACGTAAAAGAATGGGCAAAAACTTGCATTTCTTGTCAACGCGCCAAAATACACAGACACACAAAAGCCCCTCTGGAGCCTTTCCCAATCCCTGCTAGAAAGTTCGACCACGTTCATGTCGACCTCGTGGGGCCACTACCTTCCTCCCAAGGTTTCACACACCTGTTAACAATGATAGACCGCACCACACGCTGGCCAGAGGCAGTCCCTCTAGCGGCAACCACAGCGGAGGAAGTCGCTCGCGTTTTTTTGACAAACGTTTCGGCGTCCCATCGGACATCACGTCCGATAGGGGGCCTCAATTTGTCTCAGAGCTCTGGTCAGCCATGTCCAGCAGCTTAGGGGCAACAATTCACCGCACCACCGCTTATCACCCTCAGGCTAATGGGTTATGCGAGCGTTTTCACAGGTCTTTAAAGGCCGCCCTCAGAGCCTCACTAACGGACACAAATTGGGTAAATAAACTTCCCTGGGTTTTATTGGGGTTGCGTGCTGCGCCTAAAGAGGATCTAGACGCCTCTCCCGCAGAATTAGTCTTTGCACAACCTCTCAGGCTCCCAGGTGAATTTTTACCAGAGAACCCAGAGCCAGGGCGCCTTCCAGTCCCAAGGTTTTTAGGCAGCAACGGACCGAACTCTCTCCCCGGTCCAGCTCACCACTCCACAATTTTTCACTAATTGTGCTGCAACAGTTTAGGACTGACTTATGATTTTACTATGCTGTTATAATTACCACTGAACTCTCTTAGGAGCATGGCTGCTAGAAAGTTTCTTCCGTGGCAACAGATGTAACACTTAGTATGTCATAATAACTAGCTTAGACTGTGAACCTTCCTGTTGTCCTTTCTTAGTTGTTTGGGGGGCCTGTGGTCTATATTAACCATATATTCCATAACTTACATATGTTGGAGCATGTGGAAATGTTTGGTGATTACATATGTAAAGAACTTCACACCTCTGAAAGGACAAAGGACTCTCACCCGCCGAGTGAAGAACAAAGACGTTCCCGGACGCGGCGGAGGAGACCGGAGGAGCCACCCTCACCCCCCAAGGCGAGGAGAGGAAATACCAGGACAATGGAGGGATTAAGATAATGAGGGATGTCAGCCTTTGTTATGCATGTCTTTTGTTGTGTGCATATATATAATCAGTGAGTGGGAGAGATTCTGTCTCTTTTCCCTTCTGCCACTCTCTGCACCAGATGAGACTTGTTAGAAGAGCTGAATATTAAAGCTTTGCTTATAAACCAAATCGCCTCTTCATTTCCAAGCTCTTCTACAGTGACTGTCTTTATTATGCAAGGTGGTCTGTGTGACATGTGATCTATGAGGTGTGAAGTCCCTGATATTTAAGGACGAGAGTTTACTGTTTCACTCTCTTTTTTCTCTGCTTTGAAATGATGGAGATGTGAATAAAGCTGACTCTGAGAAAGAACTCTGCCTCGTCATTTTCACATCTTCCACAGCATAACCCATTAGCCTGTGGATTGTACGCGGTTGTGCGGTGAATTGTGACACCCAGGCGTGGTTCGGAAACAAATTGAGGGCCTCTGTCGGACGTAATATCCAACAGGACTCCAAAACGCGCCACCCATGCTGTTAAAAACGTGCGCGCCACCTCCTCGGCTGTGGTTGCCGCCAGTGGAACCACTTCCGGCCAGCGCGTGGTGCGGTCCACCATTGTCAGAAGGTGCGTGCACCCCTGTGATGGCGGGAGGGGGCCCACGAGGTCCACGTGAACATGGTCAAACCTCTTAGCCGGGATGCGAAACGGCTCCAAGGGAGCCTTCGTGTGTCTGTATACCTTGGCTCGTTGGCACGCCATGCAGGCTGCTGCCCACTCTTTCACTTGTTTGCAATGGCTCAGCCACACGAATTTCTCTCCTACCATTTTGACCGACGCGCGCACTCCCGGATGCGCCAAAGAATGAATCGAGTCAAAAACGCGGCGGCGCCACGCCGCTGCGGCCGGGCGGCCGGTACCGGGCGGCCGGTACCACGGGACGCAGCCGCCCCGTGGAGACATCACAGATTAGGGGGGGCATGCCGTCTTGCAGCACCCTGCTCTCCAACCTTAACCCTGTTGGTCCAGACTGGAGCACGCTCATGTCCGCGTCACTAACCTGCTCCGCGGCCATGGCTGCGTAATCTATCCCCACACAGACTGGGGCCGCCACGGCACGCGAGAGGCAGTCTGCCACTACATTCAGTTTACCCGAGACATGCTGAATATCGGTAGTAAACTCTGAGATCGCGGCCAGCTGTCTCTGCTGCCAGCCCGACCACAGTTCTGAAACCCTGGCCATCGCGAATGTTAGCAGCTTGTGGTCAACGAACGTGGTGAAACTGCGCCCTTCCAGCCAGAACTGGAAGTGGCGAATGGCCAGGTGGAGAGCCAGCAACTCCCTGTCGAACGCGCTGTATTTACGTTCACTGTCGTACAAAGTCCTGCTGAAAAAGGCAAGCGGCTGCCAAACCCCGGCTACGCGCTGCTCCATGACCGCCCCTATGGCCACATCTGAAGCGTCAGTGGTGAGCGCTATGCGGGCCGTTGGGTCTGGATGTGCCAGCAATGCGGCGTTTGCCAGGGCTGCTTTGACTTCCGAGAACGCCCGCTCTCGCTCCGGGGACCATTCGATCTTATCCGCGGGTTTCTATTTCTTGAGCGCGGCGTACAGTGGTTGCATGAGCTGCGCTGCACGGGGAAGGAAACGGTTATAAAAATTCACCACTCCCAAAAATTCCTGTAGCGCCCTGACCTTTTGCGGCCGGGGAAAATCTGCTACCGCGCGCACTTTGTCAGGCAGCAGAACCGCTCCTTCGGAAGAGACGCAGTGCCCCAAAAAATCAATCCCCGTCACCCCGAACTGACATTTCGCTGGGTTGATTATTAACCCGTGCTCTTCCAACCTCCGGAAAACCGCCGTGAGGTGGGTTTTGTGTTCGTCTTCGGACGCGCTGGCTACCAAGATATCGTCCAAGTAGACGAACACGAAAGGGAGATCGCGCAGCACTGCATCCATCATGCATTGGAACGTCTGTGCAGCCCCTTTAAGGCCAAATGGCATGCGCAAAAACTTGAATAAACCGAACGGAGTTATCACTGCTGTTTTGGGTATGTCCTCAGCGCGCACTGGGACTTGGTGGTTACCGCGGACCAAGTCTATTTTAGAAAAAACGCGCGCTCCTGCCAGGTGCACGGAAAAATCCTGAATGTGAGGAACTGGGTAGCGGTCGTGCGCTGTAGCGTTGTTCAACCTGCGGAAATCCCCGCAAGGTCGCCACGAACCCTCAGCTTTAGGGACCATGTGTAGCGGGGAAGCCCATGGGCTGTTTGAACGCCTGATGATGCCCAACCTCTCCAGGTTGGCGAATTCCTCGCGCACTATGGCCAGTTTAGCTGCCTCCAAGTGCCGAGGTTTTGCAAAAACGGGCGGCCCGGTGGTGGTGATAAAATGCTCCACCCCGTGTTTAGCGATGGCTGCCGAAAATGTCGGGACAGTGAGTGCTGGGAACTGAGTGAGCAGTGTGTGGAACTTACCGCATGCAGCTGTGACGTTGGCTTGTGCTGTTGGCCGGGACGCTCGAGCTATACAGGGGATAGAATCAAAGGACAGTGCATTAACCAGGCGCCTGTTAGCGACATCAACCAACAAACCATGTGTGCACAAAAAATCAGCCCCCAGTATATTGAAATTCAATGCTGCTATGACAAAAGTCCACTCAAATGTACGGCCGTGTAGAGACAGAAGTAGAGTCTTCTCACCAAAAGGTCAAAGCGGCGGTGGTAGAAATAAAGGGTGTCTCCCCCGCGTTCTTTGGCCCCCACTGCTGCTGTCGTCGGTGGCTCTGCTGCTGCTGTCGATGGCTCCTCGCCTCCTCCGGCCGTCGCGCCGAGCTCCGTCGCTGCCGCCATGGTCGTGAACTCTCTGCTGGCGATGATGATCCGGTTTGCTTCTCGGGCCAGCGCACGATAGTCCCTCTTGGCCAGCAACGGCGAATTGGCCAGGGTCGCTCTCGTCGCTGACGGAAGGTTCCGGAGGAAGAGGTGGGTAAAAATGAAATGGTCGTCGTCCGTGTCCTTTAATCTCAGCATCTTCTCCATCAGGTCAATGGCCGACCCATCTCCTAACCCAGTCCGCGTCAGAAGTCTCTCTGCTCTCCCACCATCCGAGAGTGTGTAGTGCTGGATGAGTGCAGCCTTCAGCGCGCCATACTTGTCGTTGGTTGGTGGCTGATCGAGCAGGCTCTCCACGTGCTGAGCCGTGCGGGCGTCGAGCGTTGCGACCACATAGTGGAACTTCGTGTCATCCGCCGATATCCCCCGGAGGGCGAACTGAACCCTCAACTAGGTGGAACCAGGAGCGCGGATTGTGCTGCCAAAAATCCAGTAGCTTGATTGCGACAGCATATGCTTGGCTGGGGGCTCCCGACGAGGCTGGCTCCGGGGATCTTTCGCTGTGTTCCATTATTCGTCTTGGGTCACCAGTGTGGAGCGTGTAAATAACGAGGTGGATTTGACTCAGACAGTTTATTACACAGAAGCATAGTCAGAATGAACACTCAGCAGAGACTCTCCTCTTAAAAAGCATGGCATTCTTCTAGAAGCTTCAAACACACAAAAGGTCACATTGCATACACTTCCTTAATCCTTTAACATCCTTCTAGAAGTTTCTAACACACAAAAGATCACACTGCATTCATCCTTCACACCTCCCTGTTATCTCCCAGGGAAACTCTGCTCTTTGTTCTAGTCTAAGATGCTATACCATTATGCACTCCCCATGTGTCACCAAAATGGTACCTTTGAAGAGGATGATAAAATAAAGGCAGCGTTGGATTTGTAAATAGCTTTATTATCACCCGCCTTCATCAGAACTCGGCTGCAGCCCATGGCTTGAGCAGGCTGCAGCTTCATTCCTCCAGCTCTCAAAGAGAGGAGACACGTGTGTGTCTACCAGTTGCAGAATCAGAGAGACAGGCAGATTTGCAGCACAGTGCAGCATATATACTCAACTCAGACAATACATCAAAGACATTCACAGCAATCAATCTGGGCATTTGCATATCAGAGGTACAGACAGGATGCATGAACACAATGCATGGATGACACTTTAACCTCACAGCTGTAAACGCAGCATGCAGCGGAAAAAACCCAGGAGTGCGAGCTGACTCTCTGTGTTCTGTCTCTGTGTTGTGGGGGTTGAATCAACCCGCTACACTGCTCCCCCCCAGAGGGCACGGTAGGGGACTGTGACCTCGATGTTGCAGTTTGGGCAGTGAGCAGGGGAAAGCTCTGTGCAGGAGGAGGGGGGGGTAGCAAATGCTGACCGGGCGCGGGAAAATCGTTCGAGTCGCGCCAAAAGTGTTTGCTGCTCCGCGATGTCCCGTCTGAACATGCGGAGATCAGAAGAAGAAAAAAATTAGTCTCTGACTCCTCTCGTGGCCATGAAGAAAAGCAGGAGCTGCTGTAAGAAAAAAAAAAAAAAGAAACAAAAGCAGAGGGACTGGCGTGTTGGCTTTAGGTGCAGGAGCAACCCCAAAGCCCCCCGGGAACAGCTGACGGCTGAAATCCCTTTGTGCCGTGGCTGAGACCATTAGAAAATCCAGTGGCGAGCTGCGTGCTTGCTTCAGGTGAACGAGCAGCCCTGAAGGTTCCGAGGGTGGCGATCGGCCGTTTTTCTCGGGCATGTGCAGCGGCGGAGGACGATAGCGGTCTCTGTAGCCTTTATTGCCCCGTGCGTGTTGTGCCGTCCTCGTAACTCCCCAGTGCGCGTGCGGGGGTTCCGTGCTTGGGTGGGCCGCTGAAGTGGCGAGTCAGGGTGCAGAATCTTGGCGGAGATCGGCGCAGTCTGCACCGAAAAACATCTCTGACGAGCCGTGGCTGCAGATTAGTCATGGTGCGTTCAGGTCCACGTGTGCTCCGTCAGCCATGGGAGTCGCCCGCATGTGCTCTGATGTGGAGGAGCTGCGCGGCCGGTCCCGCGTGGATGTGCTGATCTCGGCGAGGGCGCGCCATGACGTTCTCTGCCGCTTACCCGGTCTTGGTTGACATCCTGAGAGCAGCTCGCCTGCCGTGGGCTCTGCGTCGAGGTCTCCCTGAGGCAGCAGGGAGGGCAGACCAGTCAGGCCGCTGCGACGGAGCATTCATGCCCGGGTGCTGCGTTCGCTGGCCGCTCGTTTTCTTCAGTCTCGGGTCGCCAGCGTGGCGGTTCAGATCAGAAGGTTGCGTTTGCACAAAACGTGTGCGTCCTTAGGGTCACCAGTGAAGAGGATGATAAAATAAAGGCAGCGTTGGATTTTTAAATAGCTTTATTATCACCCGCCTTCATCAGAACTCGGCTGCAGCCCATGGCTTGAGCAGGCTGCAGCTTCATTCCTCCAGCTCTCAAAGAGAGGAGACACATGTGTGTCTACCAGTTGCAGAATCAGAAAGAGAGGCAGATTTACAGCACAGTGCAGCATATATACTCAACTCAGACAATACATCAAAGACATTCACAGCAATCAATCTGGGCATTTGCATATCAGAGGTACAGACAGGATGCATGAACATAATGCATGGATGACACTTTAACCTCACAGCTGTAAACGCAGCATGCAGCGGAAAAAACCCAGGAGTGCGAGCTGACTGTCTCTGTGTTCTGTCTCTGTGTTGTGGGGGTTGAATCAAACCGCTACACCTTTAATATTTTGTTGCACAACCTTTTGAGGCAATCAAACGATTTCTGTAACTGTCAATGAGACTTCTGCACCTCTCAGCAGGTATTTTGGCCCACTCCTCATGAGCAAACTGCTCCAGTTGTCTCAGGTTTGGAGGGTGCCTTCTCCAGACGGCATGTTTCAGCTCCTTCCACAGATGTTCAATAGGATTTAGATCAGGGCTCATAGAAGGCCACTTTAGAATAGTCCAATGTTTCGCTCTTAGTCATTCTTGGGTGTTTTTAGCTGTGTGTTTTGGGTCATTATCCTGTTGCAAGACCCGTGACCTGCGACTGAGACCAAGCTGTCTGACACTGGGCAGCACATTTCTCTCTAGAATACCTTGATAGTCTTGAGATTTCATTGTACCCTGCACAGATTCAAGACACCCTGTGCCAGATGCAGCAAAGCAGCCCCAGAACATAACAGAACCTCCTCCATGTTTCACAGTAGGGACAGTGTTCTTTTCTTGGTATGTGTGGGGAGCGTGAAATAACAAGGTTGAATTATTTCTTAATTCAGGTTTTAATGTCGTGATCACATCCCCAGCTATCTCTCAAGAACAGAAGAGAGAGAGCTGAGTCAAAACCTTCTTATTTATACATACACGAACAAAGGAAGAATCACATATCACCGTCAAAACCCCCTATTGACAATAGCTCTCCCCCCGCGTCCTTCAGTCCTCCGCCTGGCCCCCAGGAGGTCAGGAAGTCCTTTCAGCTCCTTATCGCCGTACCTCCGTCTTCTTGCTGTTATCCACAGGCAGTCCAGACATATTGTCCCATCCAAGACGTGAGGTCAATCCACACATGCAATCTCAAGCATCCCATAGTGCTTATACATATGTAGGTAAAAATACATGAGCTACATAACCCCCCCATACGTCAAAGAATGGACAATATATCAGAGTTCACAAAACATGATAACCTCAATAGCGTAGTCTATACAACATGATCATATCAAAAATCAGTGATAACATCAATAACATAGTCTATACCACATGATCACATCAAAAATCAGTCTGTACGCCGTCTGGGCTTCAAACGTCTTCCGAATCTGCTGTAAGCAGGTCTCGCCGTCCCTGCGGCGCCGTCCTGCAAAGAATCTGCCGACTAAGGAACAGAGTGGTTATTTGATCCCTGCGGGGACTCAGGGACGTGTTCCCTGGGAGGTCTGCCATGTCGAGGTGCCCTCGCCACCCGTACAGACTCGTCGTTCATCACAAAAGAAGGCTTTAGTCTGTCAATACTAACTGTCTCTTTTCTGTCTCCCAAATCTAGCACAAAATGCTTATCACCTGATTCCAGCACCCTATATGGACCATCATATGGCGGGCGGAGGGTCGGTCTTAGAGCCTCGTGCCTGACAAAAACTGACATAACGTTCGGCTCAGGAGACGCACACACACAGGCTCAGAGTAGTTCAAACTGTTTATTAACAACAGGGATGTATGGGTGTGTGTCTGCGGAATGTTAATGTGTTGGTGGTGGCGTCTGCTTCGGGCACAGAGGCAGGAGACCGTTCAGCCGGCAACCCTATGGGAGAGAACAGACACAGGGTGATGGGCACACACCAACACAGGAGGAGAATAGGCGAGGGAGAGAAGCTTACTTGTATGGGACAGATGACTGGCACTTCAAGGACGGGACCCCGGGAGACAGCCACCTGCAGGACTCGGTGCAGCAGCGAGGAGGGACGAAGGACAGAATTGTCCGCCGCCGAGGAATCCACCTGTGCACAGGGGAGCAGACTGGAAAGATGAGGTAAGTGATCTTCTTACCGCTTAGCGTGGTGCTGAAGAAAGAGTAATTGCTTCTCATGGAAGGGAGATGAAGTCTAACAGCTCCAGGCCGAAGCTCAGGGCGAGGCGGCTTATATTCCCCGCCACTGATGGTTGACAGGCGTGCGAGCAGGTGGCGCTGCTGATGAGCGGCGCAGCGTGACAGTACTCCCCCCTCTAGCAGCGCCTCCTGGCGATGGCTTCTCAGGGTGCGCTCGGTGGAAGTCGGCGATGAGCGATGGGTCCAACACGAACGACGGGGGCACCCACTGTCGATGCTCGGGCCCATAGCCCTCCCAGTCCACCAAGTACTGCAACCCGCGACCCCGGCGCCGGGAGTCTAGGGTGGAGGAGACGGACCAGGCAGGATGGCCACCAATCATCCGGGGCGCGGGTTGCGCCACAGGAGGAGGGCAAAGGGGGTCGGTGACTGCCAGCTTCACCTTTGACACGTGGAAGGTGGGATGGATGCGGAGGGAGGGGGGAATAGCCACGCGCACAGCCACCGGGTTGATGATCCGGGTGATGGGGTAGGGACCCATGAAGCGCTGTGCCAGCTTTCTCCTCTCGCCTTTTAGAGTGACGTCCTGGGTGGAAACGTAGACACGTTGCCCAACTCTGTACGCCGGGGCAGGTCTTCTATGCCGGTCCGCCACAGTCCTGTTGCGCTCCGCTGTGCGTAAAAGCGCACTGCGCGCGGCAGCCCAGGTGGAGCGGAACTGCCTGAGATGTGCTTTAACTGAGGGGACAGTCACCTCACTCTCCTGCTCCGGAAACAGCGGGGGGTCGTAACCCAGGGACGCCTTGAAGGGAGACATCCCTGTAGCAGAAGAGCGAGCGGTATTACGAGCATATTCAACCCAGGCAAGATGGTTGCTCCAGGACGTGGGTTTGGATCTGGTCACACAGCGGAGCGCAGCCTCCAGCTCCTGATTGGTCCGCTCACACTGCCCGTTGGATTGGGGGTGATGGCCGGAGGAGAGGCTCACCTTGGCTCCGATGGCATTGCAGAATGACCTCCAAACCTCAGATGAAAATTGGGGGCCCCGGTCTGAGACCACGTCCACCGGAATCCCGTGCAGCCTGACCACGTGTTGGACGAGGAGGTCCGCCGTCTCCAGGGCAGTAGGGAGGCCTCGCAGGGGAACGAAGTGCACGGCCTTGGAGAAGCGGTCCACGATGGTCAGGATGGTGTCATAGGAGTTGGAGACGGGGAGTCCGGTGACGAAATCCAACGCGATGTGCGACCAGGGCCTGCCAGGGATGGGCAGGGGCTGGAGCAGACCCGCTGGAGGGGCATTTCCCGACTTGCAGGTGGCACAGATTGGGCAAGCCCGGGCGTAGCGGGCTGCATCCCTCCGCAGGCCTGGCCACCAAAAGGACCGTTGGAGGAGGTCTATCATCCGGGAGGTGCCAGGGTGACAGGTGAGCTTGGAGGTGTGTAGCCAGTGGATGACCTCTCCTCGGACCGCGGATGGCACGAACAGCCTCCCCTCAGGTCTGCCGCCAGGGTCAGGTTCCACCTCCTGTGCCTTCCGGATCTTGCTCTTGATGTCCCACGAGATGGCTCCCACGACGCACGACCTGGGCAGGATGGAGTGGGGCGTCTCCTCCGACTCCACGGGAGTGAACTGCCTAGAGAGGGCGTCAGGCAGGCCGTTCTTAGAGCCAGGCCTGAAGGTGATTGAAAATTGGAACCTGGCGAAGAACAAAGACCAGCGCGCCTGGCGGGCGTTCAGGCGCTTGGCAGATCGTAGATATTCTAAGTTCTTGTGGTCCGTGAGGACCACGAACAGCAGGTTCGCCCCCTCTAGCCAGTGGCGCCACTCCTGCAGGGCGAGTTTGATGGCCAAGAGCTCTCTGTCCCCCACATCGTAGTTCCTCTCCGCCGGGGACAAGCGCCGGGAGAAGAAGGCGCAGGGTCGTTTGGCGCCATCGTCCGGCGACCGCTGGGACAGCACTGCCCCCACTCCCGTGTCCGAGGCGTCTACCTCTACGATGCACTGCAGCGCGGGGTCGACCTGGCGAAGGACCCGGGAGGAGGAGAACTCCGCCTTCAGCGCCTTAAAGGCGGCAGCGACCTCTTCGGTCCACCGGAACGGGACCTTCGGGGACGTGAGGCGGGTCAGTGGTCCAACGATGGAGCTGAAGTTGGGGACAAAGCGGCGGTAGAAATTGGCGAAGCCAACGAACTGTTGCACCTGCTTCCGGGATGCAGGTGTAGGCCATTCCACCACTGCTTTCACCTTCTCTGGGTCTGGGAGCACCTTGTCGTGGGCGATGATGAACCCCAGGAAGGACGTAGTCCTGGCGTAAAATTCACATTTTTCTGCCTTCACGTACAGACGATTCTCCAGCAGTCTTTGGAGGACCCGCCTCACGTGGATCTGGTGCTCGTCCCTGGACTTGGAGAAGATGAGAATATCGTCCAGGTAGACGAACATGAAAAGGCCGATGAAGTCCCGGAGGACGTCATTTATGAGGCGCTGAAAGACGGCAGGAGCGTTGGTCAACCCGAACGGCATTACCAGGTATTCAAAGTGGCCGTTCGGGGTACGGAAGGCTGTCTTCCACTCATCTCCCTCCCGGATCCGGACGAGGTGGTAAGCGCTGCGTAGATCCAGCTTGGTGAACCAGGTCGCCCCCTGGAGGGAGTGGAAGGCAGTGTCCATGAGGGGCAGGGTATAACGGTCCTTCTCCATGATATCGTTGAGGGCCCGGTAGTCGATACAAGGGCGGAGGGACCCATCCTTTTTTCCCACGAAGAAGAACCCTGCCCCCACGGGTGACGATGATGGGCGGATTATCCCAGCACTTAATAACTCCTTCAGGTATGCGTTCATCGTCTCCTTCTCCGGCGCTGACAGACTGTAGAGCCGACCAGAAGGTAAGGGAGCCCCCTGGCGGAGGTTGATGGCACAGTCATAGGGCCGATGAGGGGGGAGAGACATAGCTTTCGTCTTGCTGAACACCATACCCAGGTCATGAAATTCCGGAGGCACCAGAGACAGGTCCGGGGGTGCAGCGTCCGTCGCAGGGGGAGGAGCGGACGGAGAGCAGGCAGCGGACTGAAGGCAGGTGCCCATGCAGAATGTACTCCATGCCGATACCCCAGCTGATCTCCAATCCAGGACCGGGTTATGAAGACGAAGCCAGGGATACCCCAGGATGACGGGCGACACAGAGTTGGGAAGGACGTAGAAGGTCATCTCCTCCCGGTGGTTTCCCGAGATGATGACCGGTACAGGGATGGTTTGGTGTGACACTCTCCCAAGGGAGGCACGGGAGAGGTTGATTAGGGAGATGGGATTCCTCAGTGCCTGACAGCGGATGCCCAAACGGGTTGCCAGGCTCTGTGAAATGAAGCTGCCTTCTGCGCCCGAATCCACCAGTGCGTGGGTGAGATGCCCAGTGGGGTTGTGGCAGAAACGGATGGGCAGCTTCAATTGAGTGAGTGGATCTAACCGATTGACATCCGCGAGGCCCCCTACAGTGACTCGCGGACCCTGCCGTTTGGCTTTTTGTGGACAAAGCTCCACCGTGTGTTGACTGTCTCCGCAATACATGCAGAGATTCAACTCACGGCGGCGTTGTCTCTCTGCCGGGGAGAGCTTTGTCCAGCCCGTCACCATAGGCTCCGACTCCTCGGGGCACGATGGTGGCGGCGCCGCCAGGGGGCGAACTTGGGGCAGGCGCAGCGAGGCTCCCCGAGGGCGTGAAGTAGACGACTTCCGTCCTGAGGAGCGCTCGCGCAGCCTGTTGTCCAAGCTGATGGCTAGGGAAGTTAGCTCCGCTAGCGTTTCAGGGATATCCCGTCCAGCCAGTTCATCCCTCAGATCATCATTGAGGCTGCGGAGGAACAGGCCGCAGAGGGAGCGTTCCTCCCAGCCCAATTCCTCCGCCGCTACCCGGAAGTCGACCGCGTAGTCCGCTGCCGACCGGCCTCCCTGCTGGAGAGCGAGAAGCCGATCGACCTGGACCGTCTCGGTTTGAGAATGGTCAAAGACCTCCAGAAAGCGCCTCACGAATTGGTCGTAGGTGAGGGTGGCATAACTGGGCCTCGCCATTACGGCGTAGGTCCAAGTTAACGCACGCCCCTCCAGAAGATTCCCTATGTAACCAATTCGGCTGTGATCCGAGGGAAAATCTCCGGGCACACGGTGGAACACGGACTCACACTGCATAATGAACCCCCGCGCTCCGCCGAGCTTACCGCTAAAGCGGGCGGGGGTCGGAATCGGTGTGAGCCGAACCGGTGCCACAGGAGCCGGCTGGACGGCTGCTGGAACAGCAGGAGTTGCACCACCCTGGCGAGCCGGGGGGAACGGCTGTTGGGGGTCCAGGCGGTTCAATCGGTTAGTTAAATTTACTAATTGATTTAGGATCACCTGTTGCTGATAAACAACTTGATCCACTCGAGCCTCGAGGGTGGTAAACCGGTGTGCGAGCCCGCCGTCTGCCGAGCCGCTCTGCTGGAGCCGTACTGACATAACGTTCGGCTCAGGAGACGCACACACACAGGCTCAGAGTAGTTCAAACTGTTTATTAACAACAGGGATGTATAGGTGTGTGTCTGCGGAATGTTAATGTGTTGGTGGTGGCGTCTGCTTCGGGCACAGAGGCAGGAGACCGTTCAACCGGCAACCCTATGGGAAAGAACAGACACAGGGTGATGGGCACACACCAACACAGGAGGAGAATAGGCGAGGGAGAGAAGCTTACTTGTATGGGACAGATGACTGGCACTTCAAGGACGGGACCCCGGGAGACAGCCACCTGCAGGACTCGGTGCAGCAGCGAGGAGGGACGAAGGACGGAATTGTCCGCCGCTGAGGAATCCACCTGTGCACAGGGGAGCAGACTGGAAAGATGAGGTAAGTGATCTTCTTACCGCTTAGCGTGGTGCTGAAGAAAGAGTAATTGCTTCTCATGGAAGGGAGATGAAGTCTAATGGCTCCAGGCCGAAGCTCAGGGCGAGGCGGCTTATATTCCCCGCCGCTGATGGTTGACAGGTGTGTGAGCAGGTGGCGCCGCTGATGAGCGGCGCGGCGTGACAAAAACGAACTCGGCATTTTTTAAAGCTTTGGGAACAAAAACGCGCCGAAAAGTGTGATGAACGGGGCCCGGGAGCATGTCCGCTCCCGTGCCAATCAGTCGCCCCAGAGCCGGGGGGTGCCCTGGCTCCAGATGCTCTGGTAGGAACTCACCGGGCAGCCTGAGAGGTTGTGCAAAAACTAACTCGGCTGGGGAGGCATTTAAATCCTCTTTGGGCGCAGAACGCAACCCCAATAAAACCCATGGTAGTTTGTTTACTCAATCTGCATCCGTAAGCGACGCTCTGAGGGCTGCCTTCAAAGACCTATGAAAACGCTCGCACAAACCATTAGCCTGGGGGTGATAAGCTGTAGTGCGATGAATTTTCGCTCCTAAGCTGCTGGCCATCGCTGACCAGTGCTCAGAGACAAATTGAGGCCCTCTGTCGGACGTAATATCCGACAGAACCCCGAAACGCGCTACCCAGGCCGTCAAAAAACCGCGAGCCACCTCTGCAGCTGTGGTCGATGCCAGTGGGACCACTTCCGGCCAACGTGTGGTTCGGTCCACCATTGTCAAAAGATGTGTGAACCCCTGCGACGACGGTAGGGGGCCCACGAGGTCGACATGCACGTGATCGAATCTCTTAGCCGGGATGTGGAACGGTTCTAAGAGAACTTTTGTGTGTTTGTGAATTTTGGCCCGCTGGCAAGCCATGCAGGTTCTTGCCCACTCTTTCACGTGCTTGCGCAAGCTCGGCCAAACAAACTTCTCCACTACCATTTTCACAGAAGCGCGCACTCCTGGGTGCGCCAGGGAGTGAACCGAGTCAAAAACGCGGCGGCGCCACGCGGCCGGGACTACCGGGCGCGGTCGCCCAGTCGATACATCGCAGATTAGGGGGGGCATACCGGTTTGCAAACACCTGCTCTCCAGCCTTAACCCTGTTGGTCCAGACTGGAGCGCGCGCACATCCGCATCTCTACCCTGTTCCGCTGCCATGGCTGCGTAATCTATCCCCACGTGAACTGGGGCCGCATGCGCTTCCATGCTGTTATTTTGCCCTGCGGCTGCGGTAGTATAATCTGCCTCCGCGCGCACCGGTGCTGTGACCGCGCGAGAGAGGCAGTCTGCCACTACGTTGAGTTTGCCCGCTACGTGCTGAATATCAGTAGTAAACTCCGAAATTGCGGCCAGCTGCCTCTGTTGCCGGCCCGACCAAGGTTCTGAAATTTTGGACATCGCAAAAGTGAGCGGCTTATGGTCGACAAAAGCGGTGAAACGCCGACCTTCCAGCCAAAACTGGAAATGGCGGATGGCCAAATGGAGCGCTAACAGCTCCCTGTCAAACGTGCTGTATTTCTGCTCGGCTTCGTTCAAGGATTTGCTGAAAAATGCCAGCGGCTGCCAAACCCCGGCAACGTGCTGTTCCACGACCGCCCCTATGGCCAAATCTGATGCGTCAGTGGTGAGCGCTATGCGGGCCGATGGATCTGGATGAGCTAGAAGCGCGGCGTCAGCCAGGGCTTTTTTTACCTCCGCGAAAGCGCGCTCCCGCTCCGGGGACCACTCGATAGGATTAGAGGGTTTTTGTTTTTTGAGCGCGGCGTATAATGGTTGCATGAGCTGCGCTGCGTGGGGTAGGAAATGGTTATAAAAATTTACCATTCCTAAAAACTCCTGCAATGATTTGACCGTTTGTGGTCGGGGAAAATCTGCCACTGCGCGCACCTTATCCAGTAGCGGGATTGCCCCTTCTGGGGAGACGCGGTGCCCCAAAAAATCGATCTACGCCACGCCAAACTGGCACTTGGCTGGATTAATTATTAACCCGTGCTCTCCCAACCTCCGAAAAACCGCAGTGAGGTGTTTTTCGAGTTCCTCTTCTGAAGTACTAGCGACTAAAATGTCGTCGAGGTAGACGAACACAAAAGGGAGATCACGTAACACGGCATCCATCATACGTTGGAATGTTTGTGCGGCGCCTTTAAGACCAAACGGCATGCACAAAAACTCAAAAAGTCCAAAAGGGGTTATTACCGCTGTTTTAGGAATGTCCTCAGGCCGGACTGGAACTTGATGGTAGCCGCGAACCAGGTCTATTTTAGAAAAAATGCGCGCCCCCGCCAGATGCACCGAGAAATCCTGAATGTTTGGGATTGGGTAGCAGTCATGCGCTGTGGCGTTGTTTAGTCTGCGGTAATCACCGCAAGGTCTCCAGGAGCCGTCAGCTTTAGGGACCATATGCAGCGGCGAAGCCCATGGGCTCTTCGAATGGCGAATAATGCCCAGTCTTTCCAGGCTAGCGAACTCCTCGTGCGCTATGGAGAGCTTAGCAGCATCCAAACACCGAGCTTTTGCGAAGACGGGGGGGCCCGCTGTAGTGATAAAATGCTCCACCCCGTGTTTCGCAACTGTTGCCGAAAAAGTAGGAACCGTGAGCGCTGGAAATTGGATGAGGAGTGTGTTAAACTTACCGCCTGCTGTGGCGACGTTGGTCTGCACCGGTGGTGGAGACACTCGAGCTGCACAAGGAATAGAATAAAAAGATATTGCATTAACTAAGCGCCTGTTGGCAAGATCAACTAACAAACCATGTGAGCACAGAAAATCGGCACCTAACATGTTGAAGCTCACCGCCGCTATGATAAAAGTCCATTCATAAGTGCGGCCGTGCAAGGACAAAAACAAAGTCCTTTCTCCGTAGGTGTTGATGCTCGAGCCGTTCGCCGCCATTGCCCCGTCACCACGGGGGCCAGCCAACCGGTCAGCATAGGTCGGGGTGATGAAACTCACTTGGGCTCCGGTGTCTACGAGGAAATGTCGCCCGGAGCTCGCATCTGTGATGTACAGCAGCTTATTTCTTTCACTGAGAGCCGAAGCTGCTAACGAATCCCGGTCCTGGAGTTTCCCGAGCTCTTGTAGTTGCACGGCGGCACACACCTGTGTGCCTTCTCTGCGAAACGCCGGTGATAATAACAGAGGCCATCTCCTCCGCTGCGCCGGGGCCGCGTCGCTGCCATTGTTGGTGGGGCTGGCTCCGCTGTCTCTGGCTCTTCGTTGCCTTGGGTCGCCGCACCTAGGTCTGTCGCTGCCGCTGTGGCCGTCTGCTCGCCGCAGGAGTCGAGGAGCCGCTGCGCCTCTCGGGCCAGCGCACGGAAGTTCCGCTGGGTCACACAAGGCATGCCGGAGAGGATCCCTCTCATGTGTGTCGGGAGGTTACTTAGGAAGATGTGCTTAAATAGGGAATTATCGTTGTCCGATTCCCTCAGCTGCAGCATGTCTTCCATCAGGGCGACTGGCCTGCGCCCTCCCTGGCCGTGCATAGCCAGGAGCCTCCTAGCCCTCTCTTCGGCTGAGGGCGTGAAACACTCGGTGAGGGCAGCCTTCAACTCGCCATATTTGTTGTCAGCGGGTGGCTGCTGTACCAGACTCCGCACGCATCGAGCTGTGCGGTTGTCGAGCCTTGCGATGACATGGTAAAACTTAGTGTCATCCGCCGTTATTCCTGTGAGTGTGAACTGTGCCTCAGCCTGGAGGAACCACGAGTCCGGGTTGTCCTGCCAGAATTCTGGCAGTTTAATGGAGACGGCGCTCGCTTGGGCAGACTCCGACGAGTCTGCATCAGGAGAATCCCTTCTATGCATTCTCACGTCTCTTGGTCACCAATGTGGGGAGCGTGAAATAACGAGGCTGAATTATTTCTTAATTCAGGTTTTAATGTTGCGATCACATCCCCAGCTATCTCTCAAGAACAGAAGAGAGAGAGCTGAGTCAAAACCTTCTTATTTATACATACACGAACAAAGGAAGAATCACATATCGCCGTCAAAACCCCCTATTGACAATAACTCTCCCCCCGCGTCCTTCAGTCCTCCGCCTGGCCCCCAGGAGGTCAGGAAGTCCTTTCAGCTCCTTATCGCCGTACCTCCGTCTTCTTGCTGTTATCCACAGGCGGTCCAGACATATTGTCCCATCCAAGACGTGAGGTCAATCCACACATGCAATCTCAAGCATCCCATAGTGCTTATACATATGTAGGTAAAAATACATGAGCTACAGTATGCTTCATTTTTGCGTCTGTGAACATAGCGCTGATGTGCCTTGCCAAAGAGTTCCAGTTTTGTCTCATCTGTCCATAGGACATTCTCCCAGAAGCTTTGTGGCTTGTCAACATACAGTTTGGCAAATTCCAGTCTGGCTTTTTTATGATTTGTTTTCAACAGTGGTGTCCTCCTTGGTCGTCTCCCATGAAGTCCACTTTGGCTCAAACAACGACGGATGGTGCGATCTGACACTGATGTACCTTGACCTTGGAGTTCACCATGAATGTGTTTAGAGGTTGTTCTGGGCTCTTTTGTTACCATTCGTATTATCCGTCTCTTCCATTTTTCATCAAGTTTCCTCCTGCGGCCATGTCCAGGGAGGTTGGCTACAGTCCCGTGGATCTTAAATTTCTGAATAATATGCAACTGTAGTCACAGGAACATCAAGCTGCTTGGAGATGGTCTTATAGCCTTCACCTTTTAACATGCTTGTCTATAATTTTCTTTTCTAATCTCCTGAGACAACTCTCTCCTTTGCTTCCTCTGGTCCATATTTAGTGTGGTAAACACCATGTCACCAAACAGCACAGTGACTACTTGTCATCCTTTAAATAGGCCGACTGACTGATTACAACTTTGTAGACACCTGTGATGTTAATTAGAGGACACATCTTGGTTGAACATGTCCCTATGGTCACATTATTTTCAATCTTTTCTAGGGGTACCATCATTTTTGTCCAGGCCTGTTTCATGAGTTTGTTTTTTAAAATAATTCTGTTGAACCACAATTCAAAAGCATTGTCTGATTTTCACTGGTTAATTTTCATAGAATTTTTTATTTATTACCACTTTTGTCAGATTCAAGTTATTTCTGTGACCATTGTGGGTTTTTCTTTCATTAACAGAGGGGTATCAACAATTTTGTCCACATCTGTATATATATACAGTATATATATATATATATATATATACTGTATATATACAGTATATATCGAAGATGAATAGATGACTCGTATAGATACATAAATTGTACTCGCTGTACAATGCAAGACTATCAGGGTGCAGTATGGCAGTATTGTTATGACCAGAATTCAACAGAGTGAGTTATTATACAGTGAAACGGCATGTGGCAGGAAAGATTCCTGTACCTGACCGTTTGGCAGCAAAGCTGTAGCAGTTTGCTGGAGAAAGTGCTCCGCTGTCTGTCCAGTGTGTGGTGGAGGGATGATTAGGATTGCCTATGATGGATAACAGTTTGTTTAGTATCCTCCTCTCCACCACAGTCTCAAAGGTCTCCGACCTGAGACCAATCACAGAGCCAGCCTTCTTGATAATCTTGTCAAGTCTGTTGGTGTCACTGGCTCTGATACTGCTACCCCAACAGACAGCAGCAAAGAAGATGGCGCTGGCTACAACGGCCTGGTAGAAAAGCTCCAGCATCCTGTTGGACACATTGAAGGATCTCAGCTTCCTCAGAAAGTAGAGTCTGCTCATCCCCTTCTTGTACGCAGCATCGATGTTAGATTTCCAGTCTGTTGCTGATCATGACACCCAGGTATTTTAGTTTAGTTTAGTTTATTTGAAAAGGGACAATGCAATTTCATAAAACACATGATTACACATGGTTAAAAAAGCCAGAATTAGCCAAAAGGCTAGTTTTCATCTGTAGTCCCCTGGCCAAAATGTAAAAAAACAGTAAAATGCATCTACAAGAAAAAAACATGGTTAGACATTTAAGAGGGCACTAATGTAACAAATAACATATACTGTACATAACAAACTGTACATTTAAACACAACATCAAACATCACAGCAGACTTATCTTTTAGTGTTGGCAGCTGTAGGTGTTTATAAGCCACATTTTCAATTTTTTTGTGAAGGCCTTGAATGTTGTGAGCAGTTTAACCTCCTCAGGTACTGAGTTCCACTCACTAGCGCTCCTCACTACCTATTTGTAGTCCTCCACTACCTCCACATCCTCCCCCCAATCCTCAATGGCTGTGAAGGCGTCCTCTTCTTTCTGAAGTCAATCACCATCTCACCAGCATTATGAAATGCTGTGTTAGTTTTATGCCAGATGTAACGGGATGCACACCTTCCAAAAAGTTCAACTTTTGTCTCATCAGTCCACAGAACGTTTTCCCAAAAGTCTTGGTTATGATCAAAATGGGTTTTTTTTTTTTTTTTTTTTTTATGTGAGACGAGCCTTTGTGTTCTTTTTAGTCAGCAGTGATTTTGGCCATGAACTAGTGGCCAAAGTGAGGCCTGCAGTTATTCACATGTTGTTCTGGGTTTTTGTTTCTCATCTCTTTAACTTCTTTAGATCGTGGCATGATGTGTTAGTTTTTGAGATCTTTTAGCTTACTTCACTTTGTCAGACAGTTTCTATTTAAGTGATTTCTTGATTCAGCAGGTCTGGGTGTGTCTAGTGAAATTTAACTCAGCTTTCCAAAAAATGTGGTTAATCACAGTTAATGTAACAAGGGGGGCAGTTACTTTTTTTTTTTTTTTTTGCCAGCTAGGTTTACATAGCTTTTTTTCCTTAATAAATGAAATCATCATTTAAAAACTGCATCTTGTATTTATTTGGATTTTCTTTGTCTAATATTAACATTTGTTTGATTTGAAACATTTCAGGCTGACAAATGTGCAAAAATATAAGAAATCAGATGGGGGCAAATACTTTTTTACAACACTGTACATCTGAGAATAGCTAAAAGGACTTAAGTATATACTTTTTTCCTGTTGGAAAAAGACTAACTCCTTTGACTACGTGCCAGGTTTATACTGACGTCAGATGATGGCATGGATTACATTGTCCAGCAAGAACGCTGGTATGGCGGGGTGGTTGAAGCGGTGAGGTTCTTTAATTTTTTGTCCAGCAGATGGAGCCCTGATGAGTTCCACGTCACAGTCAAACCTTCAGTCTCAATATACCAGAACGGGTTTCAGAGAACAAAAGCCATTCAGAGCAAATATATAATTATATAGGATTTTATGTTAATGGAACACACGTCACACATTCTCTGATTTGTATCAAGTTCAGCAACATTTTTGAGTGGGTAGGTTCTCTTGTGTTTTTCCTGTCTTGCAGAAATGCATGCTGAATGACTGATGGAAGGTGACTAACAAAGCTTTAGCAGATACACGTACATAGGCAGTGCACTGAGGTTCCTGTTTCAGATCAGAGATACAAAAACAAGTCAGATCTGGCAGCTTTGACCTGCATTCAAGATGCTGTATATGTTATTCTTTAAATCATTGAGTGTGGGGATCACGAAATGATGAGACTGGATTATTTCTCAGTATTGGTTTATTGCATTTCACGTCCCCAGCTCTCTCTCTCAGTCAGGAAAAAAAAGAGCGAGAGCTGCGGTAAACCCCCACACATTTATACCAGCACATCAAAGACAGAATCACACACTCAAGTCAAATCCTTCTATTTACAATTAATCACTTCAGAGTCCTCTTTGCTCTTCCGTCTGACCCCAGGGGGTCAGACAACCCTTTCAGGATCTCGCCCCCGATCCTCTGTCTTCCTTCCAAGTCCGCAGGTGGTCCAGACCCATTGTCCATCTGAGGCGTGATGTCAATACCCACTGCAAGCTTAAAGTCTTTCTGTGTTTGAGCCTATGCAGTCAAATATGTGAGCTACATAAGGTTACAATTATGGGCGCTACATCACCCCCCCCCCCAAACGCCAAAGAATGGACACACAATAACAGTATCCTAATGGCAATACAGCATATGTCGCCCCCCACCTGCAGAATCTACAGCACAACCTACACAGTTTGATCAAAACACACATCACTCTGCACGTAGTCTGGGCTTCAACCTCCTCCTGAACCTGCTGTACGCAGGTTTCACAGTCTGTGTTGTGCCGTCCTGCGGCGAATCTGTGGAATGAGGGGGAGAAAGTTTATTTGTCCCCTGCGGGGGCTCCAGGGCCCATTCCCTGGGAGGTCTGCCGCGTCGAGGCGCCCTCGCCGGTCGTACAGATTCGTCATGCAACACAAAGGCAGGCTTTAATCTATCAATACTGATTGTTTCTTTCCTGCCCCCCAAATCTAGCATAAAATATTTATCCCCGGTTTCTAGCACTCGAAATGGACCGTCATATGGCGGGCGGAGACTGTGTCGCTGAGCGTCGTGCCTGACAAAAACAAATTCAGCGTTTTGTAAAGCTTTGGGAACAAAAACACGCGGAAAAGTGTGATGAGCGGGGCCCGGGAGCATTTCTGCTCCCGTGCCAATCAGAGGTCCCCGCGCCGGGGGGCGCCCTGGTGCCGCATGGGCTGGTAGGAACTCGCCGGGCAGCCTGAGAGGCTGTGCAAAAACTAATTCCGCGGGTGAGGCATCTAAGTCCTCTTTGGGCGCCGAACGCAACCCCAATAAAACCCATGGTAGTTTGTTTACCCAATCTGCATCCGTGAGCGACGCTCTGAGGGCTGCCTTCAAAGACCTGTGAAAACGCTCGCATAAACCGTTGGCCTGGGGGTGATAAGCGGTAGTGCGGTGGACTGCCGCTCCTAAGCTGCTGGCCATTGCTGACCACAGTTCCGACACAAATTGAGGTCCCCTATCGGACATAATATCCGACGGAACCCCGAACCGCGCTACCCAGGCTGTTAAAAAAGCGCGAGCCACCTCTGCCGCTGTGGTCGATGTTAACGGGACCACTTCCGGCCAACGTGTGGTTCGGTCCACCATTGTCAAGAGATGTGTGAACCCTTGTGACGGTGGTAGGGAGCCCACTAGGTCTACGTGCACATGATCGAACCTCTTAGCCGGAATGTGGAACGGTTCCAAGGGGGCCTTCGTGTGCCTGTGGACTTTGGCCCGCTGGCAAGCCATGCAGGCTTTCGCCCACTCTTTCACGTGCTTGCGCAGGCTCGGCCAAACAAACTTCTCCGCTACCATTTTCACAGAAGCGCGTACTCCCGGGTGCGCCAGGGAGTGCACCGCGTCAAAAACGCGACGGCGCCACGCGGCCGGTACCACCGGGCGCAGCCACCCGGTGGATACGTCGCAGATTGGGGGGGCGAACCGGTTTGTAAACTCCTGCTCTCCAGCCTTAACCCTGTTAGTCCAGACAGGAGTGCGCGCACATCTGCGTCTCCGCTCTGCTCCGCCGCCATGGCTGCATAATCTATCCCCACGTGAATAGGGGCCGCGTGCGCGTCCGCGCTGTTACCCCGCCCCACGGCTGCGGTAGTACAATCCGCATCCGCGCGGACAGGCGCTGTTACCGCGCATGAGAGACAGTCCGCTACTACATTGAGCTTACCAGCTACGTGCTGAATATCAGTGGTAAATTCCGAAATTGCGGCCAGCTGTCTCTGCTGCCGTCCTGACCACGGTTCTGAAATTTTGGACATTGCAAAAGTGAGCGGTTTGTGGTCGACAAACGCGGTGAAACGCCGCCCTTCCAGCCAGAACTGGAAATGGCGAATGGCCAGGTGGAGCGCTAGCAGCTCCCTGTCAAATGCGCTGTATTTCCGCTCAGCATCGCACAAGGATCTGCTGAAAAAAGCGAGCGGCTGCCAAACCCCGGCGACCTGCTACTCCACAACGGCCCCTATGGCCACATCCGACGCATCGGTGGTTAGCGCTATGCGGGCTGATGGGTCTGGGTGAGCCAGCAGTGCTGCGTCTGCAAGTGCTTTTTTAACCTCCGTGAACGCGCGCTCCCGCTCCGGGGACCACTCGATCACATTGGAGGGCTTCTGCTTTTTAAGCGCGGCGTATAACGGTTGCATAAGCTGCGCTGCGTGGGGTATGAAACGGTTATAAAAATTTACCATTCCTAAAAATTCTTGCAACGCTTTGACCGTTTGTGGCCGGGGAAACTCTGCCACCGCGCATACTTTGGCCGGTAGAGGGACTGCTCCCTCTGGGGAGACGCGGTGTCCTAAAAAATCGATTTGCGCTACGCCAAAATGGCACTTGGCCAGGTTAATTATCAACCTGTGCGCTCCCAACCTCTGAAAAACCGTCGTGAGGTGTTTTTCGTGTTCCTCCTCGGAGGCACTGGCGACTAAAATGTCGTCCAAGTAGACAAAAACAAAAGGGAGGTCACGCAACACGGCACCTTTAAGGCCAAAAGGCATGCGTAAAAATTCAAAAAGTCCGAACGGGGTTATTACCGCTGTTTTGGGAATGTCCTCTGGTCGGACCGGGACCTGATGATAACCACGGACCAGGTCTATTTTAGAAAAGATGCGCACCTTCGCCAAATGCACTGAAAAATCCTGGATGTGCGGAATTGGGTAGCGGTCCTGCGCTGTGGCATTGTTTAACCTGCGGTAATCACCACAAGGTCTCCACGAGCCGTCAGCCTTAGGAACCATATGTAGTGGTGATGCCCATGGGCTCTTCGAGCGGCGAATTATGCCCAACCTTTCTAGGTTGGCGAACTCCTCGCGCGCAATGGAGAGCTTAGTTGCATCCAAGCGCCAAGCTTTCGCAAAAAATGGTGGGCCAACTGTGGTGATAAAGTGCTCCACCCCGTGCTTCGCAACCTTAGCTGAAAACGTGGGAACTGTGAGTGCTGGGAACTGGGTTAGAAGAGTGTGAAACTTACCGCCTGCTGTGACGACGTTGGTCTGTACTGGCGGCGGGGACACTCGAGCTGCACAAGGGATAGAACAAAAAGAGAGTGCATTAACTAGGCGTCTATTAACCAGATCCACTAACAAGCCATGTGAGCACAAAAAGTCAGCGCCTAACATGTTGAAACTCACTGCCGCTACTATGAAAGTCCATTCATAGGTGCGGCCGTGCAAGGACAGGCGCAGAGTCCTTTCCCCGAAAGTTTTGATAGACGAGCCGTTCGCCGCCATTGCCCTGTCTCCACGGGGCCCAGCCACACGGTCCGCATAGGTTGCGGTGATGAAACTCCTCTGGGCTCCGGTGTCCACGAGGAATTGCTGCACGGAGCCCGCATCTGTCAGATAAAGCAGCTTGTTCTGTTCACCGAGAGTCGAAGCTGCTAACGACCCCCGGCCCGGGCGTTTCCCTGTTTCTTGACTGCACGGTGGGATGCATCTGTATGCCTTCTCAGCGAAGCGTCGATGGTAAAATCAGAGGCCATCCCCTCCTCTGATTCAGGACCACGCCGCTGCCGTCGTCGCTGGGGTTGCTGCTGCTGCCGCCGGCTCCTCACTGCCCCCGGCCGCCGCGCCGAGGTCTGCTGCTGCCACGGAAGGCTCCTGCTCGTCACAGGCGTCGAGGAGCCGCTGCGCTTCCTTGGCCAGCGCGCGGAAGTCTTGCTGGGTCACACACCTCATGCCAGACAGGGTACCCCTCATGTGTGCTGGGAGGGTCCTCAAGAAGATGTGTTTGAACAGAAACGCATCGTTGTCTGTCCCGATCAGCTGCAGCATGTCCTCCATGAGGTCGGTCGGCCTGCGTCCTCCTCTGTCGCGCACTTCCAGAAGCCGCCTGGCCCTCACCTCGGCTGATGGCACAAAACTCTCGATGAGGGCGGCTTTTAGCGCGTCGTACTTGCCAGCAGCGGGCGGCTGCTGCACCAGGCTCCGCACACATCAAGCTGTGCGGCTGTCGAGTCTTGCGATGACATTATGAAACTTGGTGTCATCTGCTGATATTCCCCCTAGCACGAACCGCGATTCTGCGTGTTGAAACCATGAGTGCGGGTCGTCTTGCCAGAACTCGGGGAGCTTAATCGAGCCTGCACCCGTGCGGGCGGTCTCTGGTGAATCCGGGTCAGGGTAACATTCCCCCGGCATCTTACGTCTTGGTCACCAATGTGGGGATCACGAAATGATGAGACTGGATTATTTCTCAGTATTGGTTTATTGCATTTCACGCCCCCAGCTCTCTCTCTCTCAGTCAGGAAAAAAAAGAGCGAGAGCTGCGGTAAACCCCCACACATTTATACCAGCACATCAAAGACAGAATCACACACTCAAGTCAAATCCTTCTATTTACAATTAATCACTTCAGAGTCCTCTTTGCTCTTCCGTCTGACCCCAGGGGGTCAGACAACCCTTTCAGGATCTCGCCCCCGATCCTCTGTCTTCCTTCCAAGTCCGCAGGTGGTCCAGACCCATTGTCCATCTGAGGCGTGATGTCAATACCCACTGCAAGCTTAAAGTCTTTCTGTGTTTGAGCCTATGCAGTCAAATATGTGAGCTACATAAGGTTACAATTATGGGCGCTACATGAGCTTCTTTTGCTATAGTGTTCATAACAGGGACGTCATGAATGTGTTATTATTTCTTGAGGCATTTTTTTTTCATTAACCAATCATGTTTTTCCACTGTAAAAGGCAGCAAAATTCATCAAATTCAGTGTCTGTGCCTCTCCCTCAGTTTCACTTAGGCCATTCGCCTGAATCAGTAGATCAAACTGTTTTATCTTCTTCTTCTTTTAGATTTGATTGGCGGTTGGCAACCAGCTTACAGGTGCATTACCGCCACGTACTTCACTCTATATCAGGGGTGTCCAATCATGTGTCATGGAGGGCCAAGACCCTGCGGGTTTTCTCTTCTACCCAGTCTCTTCAGCAGGTGTTTTCACTTATCAGCAATCAGTGGGAAGAAATTCAGTGGAATCTGCTGTTGACACTGGTTGGAGGTAAAGCCTGCAGGGTCTTGGCCCTCCATGGCACATGATTGGACACCCCTGCTCTATATCATCACTCTATATATCTTGGAGTCATCAGCATCGGGGGATTTCCCCAGATGCCGCTTGACAAGTGGCTCTGTACCACTGCTGATCTCTTCTGGTAGTGATGTTGATAAGTGGAACTTTGATGGTTGATAAAGGCACTCTGTCTTCTTGATGTTGATTTTGAGGCTGAATTGGCTAGCTGCTTTTAATTGCTCTGAAAATTTATTGGAGCAGACACACATTCATGTCTTTATGTTTTGAATTATTATTATGAATTACTTGTGCATACCCGTGCATGCCCACAGAAAGTTACTGTTACCATGGCAACAGTAACCATGGTGAAACCTGCCTTTGATCTTTGACTTCACCACTCATTCAGTGATCACTGCCTTTGATCTTTGATGATGTCATAGCAAGTCCTATGATCATGAGTGATGCCTGCCGTTGATCTTTCAAGATGTCATAGCGAGTCCTATGATCGTGAGTGATGCTTGCCTGTGATCTATGATGATGTCATAGCAAGTCCTATGGTCTTTTAGCAAGTCCAATGATCGTGACATCGTGACAGACGGTTTGATGATGCCAGCTATGACATCAGTCATCACTGAGCCTATGATGTGCCTATGATGTCTACATGACAGTCTTATGATCGTGAGTGAAGCCTGCCTTTGATCTTTGATGATGTCGTAGCAAGTCCTATTGTGGGACACATATATGCACATATGTATATCACTGTATGATTCATACATATACCACCTTAGGCTTCACATCTGAGACGGAACAAAGGACTGAGCTTCTTTGGAGATAACACGAGGATGTGAAAGTTTGGTCTTTGGCAGGCAAAGAGACGGCCTTGGGGGATTTCGCCCAGCGGCCAGAGACTGAAGGTGGGGGGTGTTAAGACCGGGAAGAAGATGCATTGTTACTGGGGATTAAGTACAATGTGACTGTGTGCTTTGATGTCCTGGGGTATAAAAGGGACAGATGTTGGGGGATTCTTTCTCTTTCTGTTTTTGGATGATGTTGGAGAATGTGAATAAACCTGACTCGTGAGATAAACTCAGCCTTGTCATTTCCACAGTCTCCACACTGGTGACCCTAAGACGTATCATGAGCGAAAGAAATTCCCCCGAGCCGGACTCATCAGGAGCCAGCCAGGCCAATGCAGCCACAGTCCAGCTACCAAACTTCTGGCAAGACAACCCGTGCTCCTGGTTCCACTTGGTCGAAACACAGTTCGCCCTCGGGGGGGATAACGGTAGATGACAAGAAATTCTACCATGTTATTGCCAAGCTCGACAACTGCACGGCTCGACATGTGCAGAGCCTTCTGGAGCGCCCACCGGCCGACGACAAATACGGTAGGTTGAAGGCTGCGCTCATCCAGCGTTTCACTCCCTCAGTCCAGGAGAGAGCGGAGAGGCTCCTGGCTCTGAACGACTTGGGAGATAGCACGCCCGTCGACTTGATGGAGGACATGCTGAGGTTTAGGGGCTCAGACGGCGACGACTTCCTCTTCACCCACATTTTCCTGAGAACCCTACCGTCGGCCAAGAGAGCGACCCTGGCCCGTTCACCGTTGTTGGCCCAGCGGGACTTCCGCGCACTGGCCCAGGAGGCACAACGGATTCTCAACTCCAGCAAACAGCGCGCGGCCACCACGGCAGCGACGGAGCTCGGTGCGACGACCGGAGATGGCAGGGGGCCAGAGGCGACGGTAGCAGACCCACCGACAATGGCGGCAGCGAGGGCCAAGGATCGCGGAGGAGACGACCTCTGTTTCTACCATCGCCGCTTTGCAGAGAGGGCACGCAAATGTATACCACCATGCCAGTTTAAGTGCTCGGAAAACGCCAAGGCCGGGGGTTGGTAGCAGCCGCGGCCCTTGGGGAAGAGAACAAGCTGCTCTACTTGACGGATGCACGTTCCGGGAGGCAATTCCTCGTGGACACATGCTCCCAAGTGAGTTTCATCACGCCTACCTATGCTGACCGGCTGGCGGGTCCCGGAAGCCACGGAGCGTCAGCAGCGAATGGCTCGAGGATTAAGACCTTTGGTGAGAGGACTCTGCTTCTGTCCCTACACGGCCGTACATTTGAGTGGACTTTTGTTATAGCTGCAATGAGCTTCAATATGTTGGGGGCTGATTTTCTGTGCTCACATGGTTTGTTGGTTGATCTTGCTAATAGGCACCTGGTTAATGCACTTTCTTTTTATTCTATTCCCTGTGCAGCCCGAGTGACCCCGCCCACAGCACAAGCCAACGTCGCAACGGCAAGCGGTAAGTTCCACACACGACTCACTCAGCTCCCAGCACTCACGGTTCCCACATTTTCAGCAGCTGTCACTAAACACGGAGTGGAGCATTTTATTACTACCACCGGACCGCCCGTTTTTGCAAAAGCTCGGCGCTTGGATGCAGCTAAACTGGCCATAGCGCGCGAGGAGTTCGCCAACCTGGAAAAGTTGGGCATCATCAGGCGTTCGAAAAGCCCATGGGCTTCCCCGCTTCACATGGTCCCTAAAGCTGACGGCTCGTGGCAACCTTGCGGAGATTTCCGCAGGTTGAACAACGCTACAGCGCACGACCGCTACCCAATCCCACATATCCAAGATTTTTCCGTTCATTTGGCGGGGGCGCGCGTTTTTTCTAAGATAGACTTGGTCCGCGGGTACCACCAAGTCCCAGTATGCACTGAGGACATACCCAAAACAGCGGTAATAACTCCGTTTGGCCTATTCGAGTTTTTGCGCATGCCGTTTGGGCTTAAAGGCGCTGCACAGACGTTCCACGCATGATGGACGCGGTGTTGCGCGATCTCCCCTTCGTGTTCGTCTACCTGGACGACATCTTGGTAGCCAGCGCGTCCGAAGACGAACACGAAAATCACCTCACGGCAGTTTTCCGGAGGTTGGGAGAGCACGGGTTAATAATCAACCCAGCGAAGTGTCAGTTCGGGGTGACGCAGATTGATTTTTTGGGGCATCGCGTCTCTCCAGAAGGAGCAGTTCCTCTGCCTGACAAAGTGCGCGCAGTAACAAATTTTCCCCAGCCACAAACGGTCAAAGTGTTACAGGAGTTTTTGGGAATGGTGAATTTTTATAACTGTTTCCTCCCCCGCGCAGTGCAGCTCATGCAACCATTGTATGCCGTACTAAAAAAACAAAAACCCACAAATAAAATCGAATGGTCTCCGGAGCGAGAGCGAGCATTCTCGGAGGTCAAAACAGCCCTAGCAAACGCAGCGTTGTTAGCACATCCAGACCCAACGGCCCGAATAGCGCTCACTACTAACGCGTCAGATGTGGCCATAGGGGCGGTCGTGGAGCAGCATGTAGCCGGGGCTTGGTAGCCGCTCGCCTTTTTCAGCAGGGCTTTGCGCGATAAGATAAGATAAGATAAGATAAGCCTTTATTAGTCCCACAACGGGGAAATTCCAGGATTGCAACAGCACAGGGATAGCAACACTCAGAGCAACAATCAGAAGGCAAGAAAGAAAAACAAGCAAGCAAGAGCAGCTAATATACATATGTACATATTACTATAAAATATATATATACACACACACAGACACACAGTGCAGAGCATTGTAGCTGGATGGAATAAATATATGAATATATAAACACACAGTGCGGAGCATTGTGGCTAGATGGAATAAATATGTAGATATATAAACACCCACAGTACGGAGCATTGCAGCTAGGTGGAATAAATATGTAAATATATAAACACACACAGTGCGGAGCAATGTAGCTAGATGGAATAATATGTAGATATATAAATACATAGTGTGGAGCATTGTAGCTAGATGGAATAAATATATAGATATATAAATATAAACACACCCAGTGCGGAGCATTGTAGCTAGATGGAATAAATATGTAAATATATAAACACACACAGTGCAAAGTATTGTTGCTAGATGGGATGAAACAGCATAACCGTCTACTTAGTTATCCTACATGGCATGATTATGTGCCCATACATATTCTCACCCTCCATAGCGACCGGTATTTTCCTAGTTGTATGCCGGAGGGGACCATTGTGTAAGTCTATTGCATCTTTTGCATTCAAAAAACTATTAGTTTGTTACTGTTATGACTCGCCGCTCATCAGCGGCGCCAGCCGCGCGCACACCTGCTCCTCATCAGCGGCGAGGTATTTAATCCACTCTGCCCTGGGCTTCGGCCTGAAGCCGTCTCTCTACTTCGGCCCCTTCGCTACTACGGATCTCAAACCTACTAGTGAAGATATCCTGGGTAAGCTCCCCTTACCTCTCTCCTCTAGCCTTCCCCTGTGCACAGGTGGACATTCCCGGTGGCGGACTTCATCACCTCGCCGTTGGCTCTACGCTGCTGCCACAGGTACCGCAGGTCGCTGTCTCCCGGGCTCAGCCCTTGTCGACGCCAGCCACCTGTCACAACCAAGTAAGCCAGCTACCATCATTATTCCCTGTATTGGTGTGGTGCCCGTTACCCTTCTCCCTCTGCTCTTTCCCACAGGGTTGTCCGGCTGTACGGCCTCCTGCCCCCATGCCTGACGCAGACGCCACCACCAACACATTCTTATTCCACAGACACGCAGCCATACACTTCCTTGTTGCTAATAAAGCTGTTAAATCTATCCTGAGCCTGCGTGTGTGTCTCCTGGGCCGTGCATTATGTCAGTTACGTCTTTTTGCTATCTCTGCGAGCAGCCCTGCTTAGGTTGTACAATCTGACAGCCGTTGGTAGGAAGGACCTGCGAAACCTCTCGGTTGTGCACCTGGGATGATGTAGTCTGCTGCTAAATGAGCTCCTCAGTGCATTCAGTATGTCCTGCATAGGGTGGAACTCGGACTCCAGCAGAGATGACAGTTTAGCCACCGTCCTTCTCTCTCCTATCTCCTCCACCGGATCAAGGCGCTGCCCCAGGACAGAGCTAGCTTTCTTTATCAGTTTGTTCAGTCTCTTCCTATCGGCTGCAGTAATGCCACTGCCCCAGCAGACCACTCCAAAAGTGATGGCTGATGCCACCACCGTGTCATAGAATGTCTTCAGCAGCGCCCCTTGTACACCAAAAGACCTGAGTCTCCTCAGTAGGAACAGCCTGCGCTGTCCCTTCTTGTAGAGTGCGTCAGTATTGTGTGACCAGTCTAGTTTATTGTTCAGATGAACACCCAGGTACTTATAGGATGTCACCATCTTGATGTCTGTTCCCTGTATATTTACTGGTGCTGTGAGGGGTTGCCCATGCCTGCGGCAGTCCACCACCAGCTCCTTAGTTTTCCTAGCGTTGATCTGGAGGCAGTTCCGATGGCACCAGTCCACGAAGTCCTGGATAAGCCCTCTGTACTCAGCTTCATCTCCATTGGAGATGAGGCCAACAATCGCAGAGTCATCAGAGAACTTCTGTAGATGGCAGTGTGTTGTGTTGTGTGAGAAGTCCGCAGTATAAAGAGTGAACAGGAAGGGAGCCAGCACCGTTCCCTGGGGGGCTCCCGTGTTACCGATGATCGTGTCGGACACACAGTCCCGGGTTCTCACAAACTGAGGCCGGTTCATGAGGTAGTCCAGGATCCATGATGACAGGTGCTGGTCCACCCCTGCGCGCAGCAGCTTGTCCTTCAGGATCATCGGTTGGATGGTGTTGAAAGCACTGGAGAAGTCAAAGAACATGATCCTCACCATACTCCCGGGCTTCTCCAGATGGGACAGAGAACGGTGAAGGAGGAAGATCACCGCATCCTCCACCCCAATGCCATGCTGGTAGGCGAACTGAAGTGGATCCATCGCTGGTTCCACCAGGGGGCGGAGGTGAGCAAGGAGCAGTCTCTCCAGGGTCTTCATCAAGTGGGACATCAAGGCCACCGGTCTGTAGCTGTTCAGGTCTTTGGGGTGGGAAGTTTTTGGTACAGGTACCACACAAGATGTTTTCCACAGCTGTGGTACCCTCCCCAGCTTCAGGCTCAGGTTGAAGATGTACGTCACAATCCCACACAGCTGGTCTGCACAGGACTTGAGGAGCTTTGCGCTGATGCCGTCCGGTCCCGACGCCTTCCTCGCCTTGATCTTCCTCAGCTCCGTCCTCACCTGGGTCCTGGTCAGGGTCAGGATGGGGGGCTGTGTGTTGGGAGTGGGGGGGTGTTGGTGGAGTGGGGAGTGGGCAGCAGGACTTGATTTCTTTAGAGGCAGCAGTGGTTGTTGTGCAGTCAGGGGGGAGGGCGGTTGGTCAAACCTATTGAAAAACAGATTCAGGTTGTTCGCCCACTCCCTGCCCCCCGTGGCCTGGGGGGAGGTATTTTGGAGCCCAGAGATGGTTTTGAGGTTTCTCCAGACCCCACTGATGTCGCTCTGTTGTAGCTTGTCCTCCATCTTCTTCCTGAAGCTGTCCTTGCCTTCTCTGATCTTTCTCCTCAGCTCCCTCTGTACGGACTTCAGCATCTCTCTATTCCCCGACCTGAAGATCCTCTTCTTCTCTCTCACAAGTGTTTTTATCTCAGGGTTGATCCAGGGTTTGTTGTTTGAGCAACGCCGTATGGTCTTGGTGGGAACGGATTTGTCCACACAGAAGCTGAGGTAGTCCGTGAAGGTGTGAGTGAGGCCATCGATGTCCTCACCATGTGGATCGCAGAGCTGCTTCCAGGCGGTGGCTTCAAAACAGCCCTTTAGAGTGTCCATTGTCTCCTCAGACCATAACTCCACTGTGCGCATGGCCGGAGGTTGTCTGTGCACTAGGGGTTTGTACACCGGCCGGAGATGAACCAAGTTGTGATCCGATCTCCCGAGTGGGGGGAGTTGTGATGAGGTGTACGCCTCCTTAGTGTTTGCGTAGAATAAGTCCAGTGTTTTATTGTCTCTAGTGTGGCATGTGACATACTGGGTGAACGTGGGTAGAATGGGAGATAGTGAAACATGGTTGAAATCGCCTGAGATGAGGAGAAGAGCATCTGGGTGTTCTGTCTGCAGCCTGCTGGTTACTGAATGGATGACGTCACGCGCTGTCCCAGCGTTCGCCGTCGGATTTGCATAAACAACAATGCAGATCATGTGTGAGTGTTCTCTCGGGAGATATGTAGGCCGCATGCTAACAGCTAGCAACTCAATGTCTTTGCCGCAGTGTCGTTGTTTAACAGTGATATGTCCCGGTCTGCACCAGTTGTTGTTAACATACATTATCACTCCACCGACCCTTGCTTTGCCACTGTCTGGTGTTCAGTCAGCCCGTATCATGTGGAAACCCTCCAGCTCAATGTTAGCATCTGCTGCTAGTTCAGTTAGCCACGTCTCAGAAAACAAAAGGAGAGAGCACTCCCGATATGTGCTATCGTAACGGCAGATAGCCGTTAGCTCATCTACCTTTCCCAGTAACGACCGTACATTTCCCATGACAATAGATGGAAGCGAGGGTCTGTACCTTATATTTTTTGTCCTCCGCCTTACTCCAGCCCGGCAGCCGCAGCGTTTTCGCCTCAGTTCTCTCGGTATGACGAGTTTTTCCAGTGGGACCGGGTGGCGGTTGAGTGCTAGCAGCTCTTCCCTGCTGTATCGTATCCTGCTATAAACAGTGGCTCCGTCCACTGGCTCAGGAGACATTTGGGACGATCTGTGTGTCCGTGATATAAGTGGAGTGAAAAAAAGACGGATCAAAAAGAGAGAGGAAGGGATAGTGAGCGAAAATACAGCGCATTCGATAGGGAGTTGTTAGCTCTCCACTTGGCCATTCGCCACTTCCAGTTCTGGCTGGAGGGACGCCATTTCACTGCGTTCGTCGACCACAAGCCGCTGACTTTCGTGATGGCCAAGGTCTCAGAACCGTGGTCAGGCCGGCAGCAGAGACAGCTGGCCGCCATCTCAGAGTTTACTACCGATATTCAGCACGTAGCGGGTAAACTGAATGTAGTGGCAGACTGTCTCTCACGCGCCGTAGCGGCTCCAGTCCACGCAGGGATAGATTATGCAGCCATGGCCGCGGAGCAGGCTAGCGACGCGGAAGTGCACGTGGCCCCAGTCCGTGTAGGGATAGATTATGCAGCCATGACCGCGGATCAGATTAGCGACGCGGACGTGCACGCGCTCCAGTCTGGACCAACAGGGTTAAGGCTGGAGAACAGGGTGCTGCAGGATGGTATGCCCCCCCTAATCTGCGATGTCTCCACGGGACGACCGCGCCCGGTGGTACCGGCCGCGTGGCGCCGCCGCGTTTTTGACTTGATCCATTCTCTGGCGCACCCGGGGGTGCGCGCGTCGGTCAAAATGGTAGGAGAGAAATTTGTTTCGCCGAGCCTGCGCAAACAAGTTAGGGAGTGGGCAGCAACCTGCATGGCTTGCCAATGAGCCAAGGTACACAGGCACACAAGAGCTCCCTTGGAGCCGTTTCACATCCCGGCTAAGAGGTTCGATCATGTTCACGTGGACCTCGTAGGCCCCCTCCCGCCGTCACAGGGGTGCACACACCTTCTGACAATGGTAGACCGCACCACGCGCTGGCCGGAAGTGGTCCCACTGTCATCAACCACAGCCGAGGAGGTGGCGCGCGCATTTTTAACGGCATGGGTGGCGCGCTTTGGAGTCCCGTCGGACATTACGTCCGACAGAGGTCCTCAATTTGTTTCCGAACTTTGGTCAGCGATGGCCCGCAGCCTGGGGGTAACGATCCACCGCACTACCACGTACAACCCGCAGGCTAACGGGTTATGCGAACGTTTTCACAGGTCATTGAAGGCGGCCCTCAGAGCTTCGCTTACGGATGCAAATCGGGCGGACAGGCTACCTTGGGTTTTATTGGGGTTTCATTCTGAACCTAAAGAGGATTTAGAAGCCTCCCCGGCTGAGCTAGTTTTCGCGCAACCACTTCGGCTGCCCGGGGAATTTCTCCCAGATAATCCTGCTCCAGAATGCTCCCCGGCTCAGCGGTTACAGAGTGGCATGGAAGCGGGCATGCTGCCCGGCCCCGTTCACCACAGCTTTCCACGCGTTTTTGTGCCTAAGGCTCTAAAAAATGCGGAGTTTGTTTTTGTCAGACACGATGCGCATCGCCCACCGTTGCGACCACCTTATGATGGACCATTTAGAGTGCTGGAAACAGGGGATAAGCATTTTTTGCTAGATTTGGGGGGCAGGAAAGAAAAGATTGGCATAAACAGGCTCAAACCCGCCTTTACGTTGGCCAACGAGGATGTGCTGTTGGCCACGGCTCCTCGGCGCGGCAGACCCCCTAAGGAACATTCCCCAGAACACCCACAGGGATTGACTAACAGTTCTCATCCTCAGACAGCAGCTCCCCAGCAGGAGGGCGCCGCGAAAGTGGTAAAGCCCGCTTATAGCAGATATGGGAGGAGACTGAGACCCAAGCAGCACGTGGACTGATGTGTAATAATTTTACCATGACATGCAGACTGTTATTACATTGTTCCATCTTAGACGTTTGGGGGGGGTCATGTGGGACACATATATGCACATATGTATATCACTGTATGATTCATACATATACCACCTTAGGCTTCACATCTGAGATGGAACAAAGGACTGAGCTTCTTTGGAGATAACACGAGGATGTGAAAGTTTGGTCTTTGGCAGGCAAATAGGTGGCCTTGGGGGATTTTGCCCAGCGGCCAGAGACTGAAGGTGGGGGGTGTTAAGACCGGGAAGAAGATGCATTGTTACTGGGGATTAAGTACAATGTGACTGTGTGCTTTGATGTCCTGGGGTATTAAAGGGACAGATGTTGGGGGATTCTTTCTCTTTCTGTTTTTGGATGATGTTGGAGAATGTGAATAAACCTGACTCGTGAGATAAACTCAGCCTCGTCATTTCCACAGTCTCCACACTATGATCTTTTAGCGAGTCCTATGATCGTGACATAACGAGTCCTATGGTCTTTGATGATATCATAGCGAGTCCTATGATCATGAGTGAAGGCTGCCTTTGATCTTTTGGTGTCTATATGACATCATGTAGACATCATAGGCACATCATAGGTGATCCTATGATCTTTGAGCAAGTCCTATGGTTGTGACAGACACACACACACAGATTTCTTGATTGACTGTTTATGTCGCCAAACTGCGACATAACCCCTAATGGTCAACAGTGGTAAAGATTTTTTCAAGAAAATATTCAGATGTCACAACTTTCCAATGCTATAACTTGAAAGTTGTAAGAGATAATGGCTTACTGTCAATTAGAAAGATGTAGAATATGATCCAAAGTTTCAGATAGGAGTAAATTTATGCATCTAATTTGCATACTGTGGAGAAGTGTGGGAAGGACGAGGCTGAGTTTATTTCTCAAGTCCAGTTTTATTCACATTCACATTCTCCAACATCCAAAAACAGAAAGAGAGAGGAATCCCCCATCCTCTGTCCCTTTAATACCCCAGGACATCAAAGCACACAGTCACATTGTCTCTTAATCCCAAATACAATGCATCCCCCTCCAGGTCTTCTCTTCTCCACCTAAAGTCCTGGTGGTCAGGAAATCTCTCACGGCCATCTCTTTGCATACAAAAGGCCAGACTTCACATCCTCCTGTTACCCCTAGGAGGTTCAGACCTTTTGTTCCTCTGAGACGTGAAGAATACCATAAGCATACAGTAATACACCTGTGAAGCATATGAAACCCACATATGTGCACCACATGACCCCCCCCCCCCAAACGTCTAAGATGGAACAACATAACCACAGATTGCATGTCATAATAAAATCACTAAATATCAGTCCACGTGCCGCTTGGGTCTCAGCCTTCTCCCGTATTTGCTGTAAGCAGGCTGTACCACCCCCGCGGCGTCTTCCTGCTGTGGAGCTGCTGCCTGGAGATGAGATCTGTTAGTCAATCTCTGTGGGTGTTCTGGGGAATGCTCTCTAGGGGGTCTGCCGCGCCGAGGATCCTTAGCCAACTGCACAACTTTGTCAGCTACCACAAAAGCGGGTTTGAGCCTGTTAATGCCAATCATTTCTTTTCTGTCCCCCAAATCTAGCAAAAAATGCTTATCTCCTGTTTCCAGCACTCTATATGGTCCGTCATAAGGTGGGCGTAAAGGCGGACGATGGGCATCATGTCTGACAAAAACAAACTCCGCATTTTTTAAAGCCTTAGGCACAAAAACACGCGGAAAACTGTGGTGAACGGGGCCAGGTAACATGCTCGGGCCCGTGCTATTCTGTAACCGCTGAGCCGGGGAGCACTCTGGCGTTGGATTATCTGGGAGAAATTCCCCGGGCAGCCGAAGTGGCTGTGCGAAAACTAGCTCAGCTGGGGAGGCTTCTAAATCCTCTTTAGGTGCAGAACGCAACCCCAATAAAACCCATGGTAGCTTGTCCACCCAATTTGCATCCGTAAGCGACGCTCTGAGAGCCACCTTCAGTGACCTGTGAAAACGTTTGCATAACCCGTTAGCCTGCGGGTTGTACGCTGTCGTGCGGTGGATTGTTGCCCCCAGGCTGCGGGCCATCGCTGACCAAAGTTCGGAAACAAATTGCGGGCCTCTGTCGGTTGTAATGTCCGATGGGACTCCAAAACGCGCTACCCATGCCGTTAAAAACGCGCGCGCCACCTCCTCGGCTGTGGTTGACGACAGCAGAACCACTTCTGGCCAGCGCGTGGTGCGGTCAACCATTGTCAGAAGATGTGTGCACCCTTGTGAGGGCGGGAGGGGGCCTACGAGGTCCACGTGGACATGATCAAACCTTTTAGCTGGGATGTGAAACGGCTCCAAGGGAGCTCTCGTGTATCTATTAACCTTGACCCGCTGACAAGCTATGCAGGCTGCCACCCACTCTCTAACTTGTTTGCGCAGGCTCGCCATACGCGAGCAGAGAATGGATCGAGTCAAAAACGCGGTGGCACCACGCGGCTGGAACCACCGGATGCGGCCGCCCAGTGGAGACATCGCAGATTAGGGGGGGCATACCGTCTTGGAGCACCCTGTTCTCCAGCCTTAACCCTGTTGGTCCAGACTGGAGCGCGCACACATCCGCGTCGCCAACCTGCTCCGCGGCCATGGCTGCATAATCTATCCCCACGCGGACCGGGGCTGCGCGCACTTCCGCGTCGCTAACCTGCTCCGCAGCCATGGCTGCAGGGTCTACCTCCGCGCGGGCTGGAGCCCCCACGGCGCGCGAGAGGCAGTCCGCCACTACATTAAGTTTACCCACAACATGCTGGATATCAGTAGTAAACTCCGATATCGCGGCCAGCTGTCTCTGCTGCCGGCCCGACCAAGGTTCTGAAATCTTGGCCATCGCGAAAGTCAACAGCCTGTGGTCAACGAACGCGGTGAAACGGCGTCCTTCCAGCCAGAACTGGAAGTGGCGAATGGCCAAGTGGAGAGCTAACAACTCCCTGTCGAATGCGCTGTATTTTCGTTTGCTGTCACGCAAGGTCTTACTGAAAAAGGCGAGCGGTTGCCAGGCTCCGGCTACATACTGTTCCACGACCGCCCCTATGGCCACATCTGACGCGTCAGTAGTGAGCGCCATGCGGGCCGCTGGGACTGGATGTGCTAACAACGCAGCGTTTGCCAGGGCTGTTTTGACTTCAGAAAATGCGCGCTCTCACTCGGGAGACCATTCGACTTTATTTGTGGGTTTTTGTTTTTTTAGTGCAGCATACAATGGTTGCATGAGCTGCGCTGCGCAGGGGAGGAAGCGGTTATAAAAATTCACCATTCCCAAAAACTCCTGTAACGCTTTGACCGTTTGTGGCTGGGGAAAATTCGTTACTGCGCGCACTTTGTCAGGCAGAGGGACCGCTCCCTCTGGGGAGACGCGATGCCCCAAAAAATCAATCTGCGTCACCCCGAACTGACACTTCACTGGGTTAATTATTAACCCGTGCTCTGCCAACCTCCGGAAAACTGCCGTGAGGTGGTTTTCGTGTTCGTCTTCGGACGCACTGGCTACCAATATGTCGTCCAGGTAGACGAACACGAAAGGGAGATCGCGCAAAACCGCGTCCATCATGCGTTGGAACGTCTGCGCCGCGCCTTTAAGCCCAAACGGCATGCGCAAAAACTCGAAAAGCCCGAAAGGAGTTATTACCACTGTTTTGGGTATGTCCTCAGCGCATACTGGGACCTGGTGGTAACCGCGTACCAAGTCTATTTTAGAAAAAATGCGCGCCCCCGCCAAATGAACGGAAAAATCTTGGATGTGCGGGATTGGGTAGCGGTCGTGCGCTGTAGCGTTGTTCAGCCTGCGGAAATCACTGCAAGCTTTCGGGACCATGTGAAGCGGTGAAGCCCATGGGCTCTTCGAACGCCTGATGATGCCCAACCTTTCCAGGTTGGCGAACTCCTCGCGCGCTATGGTCAGTTTAGCTGAATCCAAGCACTGAGCTTTTGCAAAAACGGGCAGTCCGGTGGTAGTAATAAAATGTACCACCCCGTGTTTAGCCACGGTGGCCGAAAATGTTGGAACCGTGAGTGCTGGGAACTGAGTGAGGAGTGTGTGGAACTTACCACCTGCAGCTGTGACGTTGGCTTGTGTTGTCGGCGGGGCCACTCGAGCTGTACAGGGAATAGAATGAAAAGAGAGTGCATTAACCAGGCGTCTGTTAGCAAGATCGACCAACAAACCATGTGAGCACAAAAAATCAGCCCCTAACATGTTGAAATTGACTGCCGCTATGACGAAAGTCCACTCGAATGTACGGCCGTGTAAAGACAGAAGCAGAGTCCTCTCACCGAAGGTCTTAATCGCCGAGCCGTTCGCTGCTGAGACCCGGGGACCACTGGAAGGCGCCAGCCGGTCAGCGTAGGAAGGTGTGATGAAACTCAGCTGGGAGCCCGTGTCCACGAGGAAATGCCTCCCCGAGTGCGCATCCCTCAAGTAGAGCAGCTTGTTCTCCTCTCCGAGGGCCGCAGCTGCTACCGACCCCCGGTCTTGGCGTTTCCTGAGCGCTTGAAATGGCACCGTGGAATGCACTTGCGTGCCCTCTCTGCGAAGCGGCAATGGTGGAAGCAAAGGACGTCATCTGCTCCGTGTTTCCTGGCCCCTGCCGCCACTGTCGTTGGTGAGTCTGGTGCTGCAGCCTCTGGCCCCCTGCCATCTCCGGACGTTGCGCTCAGCACCGCTGCTGCAGCCACACGCCGTTTATTGGCGTCGACGAGTCGTTGCGCCTCCTGGCCCAGCTCGTGGTAGTCTCGTCGGGCCAACAGTGGTGAACTGGCCAGGGTCACTCTCACCGCTGACGGTAGGGTCCTGAGGAAAAGGTGGGTGAAGATGAAGTTATCATCTTCGGAGTCTCTCAAACTCAACATCTTCCCCATCAAGTCTGCAGGTCTGTCGCTCTCGAATTCAGTCAGCGCCAGGAGCCTCTCTGCTCTCTCCTCCACTGAGGGGGTGAAGTAACGGATGAGTGCAGCCTTCAACGTGCTGTACTTGTCGCTGTCCGGCGGGTGGTTGATCAGGTTCGCCACCCGCTGGGCTGTGTGGTTGTTCAGCTTTGCAACCACATGGTAGAACTTTGTGGCGTCCACCGAAATCCTCCAGAGGTGGAACTGTGCCTCGACTGCGCTAAACCAGGAGCGCGGATTGTTCGGCCAGAAGTCCGGTAGCTGAACTGTGGCTGCATTCGTTTGACTGGCTCCTGACGAGTCTGGCTCGGGAGATTCGTCTCCGCTCATGATACTTCTTAGGGTCACCATTGTGGAGAAGTGTGGGAAGGACGAGGCTGAGTTTATTTCTCAAGTCCAGTTTTATTCACATTCACATTCTCCAACATCCAAAAACAGAAAGAGAGAGGAATCCCCCATCCTCTGTCCCTTTAATACCCCAGGACATCAAAGCACACAGTCACATTGTCTCTTAATCCCAAATACAATGCATCCCCCTCCAGGTCTTCTCTTCTCCACCTAAAGTCCTGGTGGTCAGAAAATCTCTCACGGCCATCTCTCTGCATACAAAAGGCCAGACTTCACATCCTCCTGTTACCCCTAGGAGGTTCAGACCTTTTGTTCCTCTGAGACGTGAAGAATACCATAAGCATACAGTAATACACCTGTGAAGCATATGAAACCCACATATGTGCACCACAACACAAACAAAGACATTCGTCACTTACCACTGGCAAGGTGGCGTCCTTTTGCGGTATTCTGGTCGCTATTTTGTCCTCTGAAAGATATAGAGTGATGATAATCAAGTTAGTGGTGGTAATGCACCTTTGAGTTGGTTGCCAACCGCCAATCAAATCTAAAAGAAGAAGAAGAAGATTTTGTCCCGGCCTGTGACGACGGAGTGTCACCACTGTTATGGTTTATTGTATGTTTAATTATATTGTTTGGGTAATATTTGTAAATGTTAATTATTGTTAAGTTTGCACATATTACTTTAAGATCTGCTTTTGACTAATTGGAATGCCTTTGTGAGATAATTGTTATGTTTAATTATTTGGGTAAAACAAGTGGTGATCATTATCCCCATACCTTTGCCAGTATGCTCCCTGATGGTGTCCGGGCAAAAGACTCTTTAGGGGTTGAAGGCTTTTTAAAGGATACCAGCAGGAAGGGAGCATGTGATGGTAAGTTTAGGGGTGATATAGATTTTGTAAATAGGGGTTTAAATTATTTATTGAATTATTTATGGTGTCTTATTTATTCTGTGTTATTTATATGTATTTTGTAAATAGGTGGGAAATTGTTATGGACTTTTAGATGCTATTGGGTATGTGTGAAAAATGGAAAATATTTTATTGTTTTACCTGGGGTTATGGTAGGGGCTAATTAGCCCTAATTGTCTCACTCAATATAACAGGTGTTGGTTATTGGGAACAGAGTGTCGTGTCGGTGTGAAGATTTGGTATGTACGCTGAAGTTATTATCTGTGAAGTTTTTGGAATAAAATGAAAAATTGATGATTGACAGCTGCCACGTCCCAGCTACATTACACGGCCATTTTTTCTTTCTCTCCTACATCCACAAACTGTTATTGATTACGGCCACCTTAATTTCTCCGAATTTGCTCCCCTGTCTGCAATCGCGTATGTCCACAACAATGGGTGCCATTTTGTTTTGTAATCTCAAAGAAGAAGAAGAAGAAGGATTTCTCCCTCTTTGGTGCATTACGTGTCATCCATGAGTCCTCCAACGCGTGCCTGCCACCTTGTGAACTGGCATGATCAGTACAAATCCTCAGTCCAGCTGGGGAGTGTTTGGCATGTTTTCAGTAGACAGGCGCAGTGCCACGCTCTGCCACTAGGGGCACAAGAAATCACACAGCTTAAAGTTTAAGAGTGATGATAATCAAGTCAGTGGTGGTAATGCACTTGTAAGCTGTTTGCCCACCACCAATCAGATCTAAAAGAAGAAGAGTCCATATATAGAGTGATGATGCAGAGTGAAGATAGGAATTATAGAGTGGCGGTCCAGGGACGGATAATTTTTTTCACACATAAGGAGTTGTTCAGAACTCCTTATAAGAACTCCTTATACAAAGATATAGAGTGACGATAATCAAATCAGTGGCGGTAATGCACCTGTAAGCTGGTTGTCAACCACCAATCAAATCTAAAAGAAGAAGAATGTTATATCTTGCACTTGGGGGAATGGGAGTTGTTCAGTCACCATTATAATTTAGTTTACATGTGTAGTTTATAGTCAATCAATAATCTCATGCAGTACTACAACAGGACACGTTTACAAATATTTGAGACCCATTGTAGTACATCCTTTTATATTTTTTTTGTAACTTAGATTTTTATTCATTTTTCATCATATATAATGCATTCAGATCACATTCTACATTTAAAAAACAAAGGGGTTAGGGTAGGGAAAAATAAAAAAAAATAAACAAAATAAAAATAAAAAAATAAAAGGGGGGGGGACAAATGTTGGAGCATCAAGTTTTTAGTTTCCATCTCTTAATTCTTCTGGTTTTTTCAGTGTCTTTGGTTATTCTTTCAATTTCTGCCTCGTTGTTGCACTTTGTAGTGTGTCCATTTCCGCCATTTTTTCTCCCATATTCCTTCTTGCATTCTTCGTCGATATGTTAGTTTTTCCATCATACGTATGTCCTCAACAATGTCAGTCCATTGTTCTTGGTCAGGAAGAACTTCTGATCGCCATTTTTTTGTGATAGTTTTTTTACATGCAATCAACAAGATTTTAACTAGATATCTGTCCTCAGCCTGTATAACACTGTCTTTTTTAAGATCACATAAGTACATCAGGTTACAGTTCATTGGTATATTATATCCTAATATCCTCTGTATTGTCACATGCATAGATTTCCAAAATGATGATATTTTGTAGCATTTCCAAAACATATGTGAGTGGTCTGCATTTTGAGCCCCACATCCCCTCCAGCATAGAGATTGGGTATTTGTATATTTTCCTTGAATCTGTGGTGTAATGAAAAAGCGAATCAGGTTTTTCCATCCAAATTCCCTCCATGCCCTTGAATTTGTTGATGTGTGTTGTGTTTTCCATATTTCCTGCCAGCTTTCTTCTGTTATGTTTAAATTGAGCTCTTTCTCCCATTTCTCCTTTATATAGTTACTTGTATGATTGTTTGTCATAAGTTTCTGATATAGTTTTGAAATAATTCTTATTTTATTTCCTGCATATGAGCTTAAAATAAGTTGTATAATCTCGTTCACATCTGTTTGGAGGTTATGCCTAATCTTCTTCATATAGTAATCTCTCATCTGCAGATATCTGAAAAATTCCGATCTTTCTAATTTAAATTTTCTCCTGATATTTACAAAGCTCCCGAGATCTTTTTTTCCGATATTGCCCCATGCTGTGATTCCCTTGTTCACCAGATTTTTGTATCCCCTATCTTGTTTTGCCGGTTCAAACTGACTGTCAAATGCTACCCATTTCAATAGTTTTATGTCTTCCTTTATATTATACTTTTGTACTATTTTATACCACAGTTCTAAAGTAAATTTAGTGATTGGGTCTATTTGTTTGATTTGCTTATATGCATCTTTATCCCCTATTATGCTTTGTACTGGGAGTCCCTCAATTTCCTTTTCCATTTCTTTCCATTTTGCCTCATATCCCTCGTCGCACCAACATATGATATATCTTATTTGTGCTGAGTAGTAATATTCCTTTAGACTCGGTAGGCCCATGCCTCCTTTCTCTTTTGGTAATTGGAGGGTTTTATATTTCACTCTTGGTTTTTTACCTCCCCAAACAAATCTCGATATCATCCTGTCCCACTTTGAGAATTGGGCATCTGGAATCTCTGTTGGTATAGCCTGGAAGAGGTAAAGTAATCTAGGTTGTATGCTGATTTTGACTGTCTCAATTTTTGAATTCAGATCCATATTTAAGATTGACCATCTATCAATATCTTTTTTTATTTCTTGTTCCAACCTATCATAGTTTGCTTTATATATTTTGCTTAGGTCTTTAGGTATGTTCACTCCAAGGTATTTTATTTCTTTTTGCTTCCAGTTTAGTTTGATCTTATCAGTTATCTGGTTTAGAGGGTTATAGTGGAATGTCAGTATTTGTGTTTTTGTTATGTTTATCTTGTATCCTGATAATTTTCCAAAATTTTCTATCAAGTTCATCATTTCCATTATTGATTTATCTGGTTGTTCAAGGTAAACTATAATATCGTCTGCAAATAGCCCAATCTTGTGTTCCGCCCCCTTTATTGTTACACCTTTTAATTTCTTATTTTGTCGTATCGCTTGAGCCAATGGTTCTATGAACAGAGCAAACAAGGTGGGCGATAAGCAGCATCCCTGCCTAGTTGATCTTTGTATATTTACTTTGTCTGTTAAGCTACCGTTTATCTTGATTCTTGCCACAGGTTCTTGATATAGCGTCCTTATGCATTGTACTGATTTTTCGTTAAATCCAAAGCGCTCCAGTACACTATATAGGAATTTCCAGTTAACCCTGTCAAATGCTTTTTCTGCGTCTAAACTCATTATTACTGCGCTTTTCTTTTCTTTATGTATTTGGTTAATTATATGTATTGTTCTCCTGATATTGTCATGTGTTTGGCGTCCCTCTATGAATCCAGTTTGATCATCTTCTATCAATTCCGTCAAGAATGTCTTTATTCGTTTACATATAATTGTTGTGTATATTTTATAATCTACATTTAATAAAGAGATTGGTCTATAGTTTCCGCATTGTTCTTTATCTTTCCCTGGTTTTAAAATAACTGAAATGATTGCTTCGTTCCATGTTGGAGGTATTTTGTTGTTGTTCAGCGTCCAATTAAATGACTTTAGGAGTTGTGGCATGAGTTCTTCTATAAACAGTTTATAAAACTCAGATGGGTATCCATCACTACCTGGTGATTTACCGTTTTTAAGTGACTTAATCACATCTCTGATCTCTTGTGTTGTTATTTCTGCTGTTAGTTTTTCATTTTGTTGATTTCCTATTGATGGCAAGTCCAATGTGTCTAGAAATTTTTTGATATCTTTAGTATTTGTTTCTTCAGGTTGCGAGTATAGTTCTTGGTAGAAATTATGGAAAATTTCTTCGATGTTTTCTGGGTTAACTGTGGTTTTATTTGTGGTGGGGTCTTTAATCTTGTATACATTATTCATTGTTTGTTGTTTTCTTAACCGTTTTGCCAGCAGTTTTGTGGCTTTTGGCCCCGTTTCATAATATTTTTGCTTTAGATATCTATTTTTCCTTTCAATTTCATCCATTTGTGTTTCTTTTATCTTTGTTTTTTCTTCTTTAATTTCTTGATATATTTTTGGATCATTTGTGCTTTGATGTTTACGTTCTAATTCCCTTAGTCTCTCACATCTTTGTTCATACGCTTCCAGTTTAGTCTTATTTGCTTTTCCTGTTTCAACAATTAATTTACCCCTTAACACGGCTTTTAGTGCGTCCCATAGTATTGTTGGGTCCACTTCTTCATTGTCATTCTCTTGGATATATTCGTTTATGTTTATTTTTATTCTTTCTTTCATTTTCTCATCATTTAACAGTCCTACGTTAAGTTTCCATGTTGTTTGTCGTTTTCTATTGTTTAAATATATTTCCATGTATATAGGATTATGATCTGATATTTCTGCCCCTCCAATCCAACAATTTCTCACCCTGTGTCTGTCACCTTCATTCATAAGGAAGTAATCTATTCTAGAGTGTACTTTATGGGCTGCTGAATAATGTGTATAGTCTTTTTCGAGTGGGTGTAGGTCCCTCCATATGTCTACCATACCCATTTCTGCCAGTGAGGTTCTTATGAACTTTGTTACATGTTTTTTTGTCTTCTTAACACTTGTTGTGTCAACTTCATGATCCATGACAGCATTTAAGTCTCCTCCACAAATTAGGACTCCTTCACTGTGTGTTGCTATGAGATCAAACAGATGTTGAAAAAAACCCTTGTCACTTTCTGGTGGGGCATAGATGTTCACTAATGTGATCTGCATACCATCTATTCTTCCCTTTATTATTACATACCTGCCTTCTTTATCCTGGATTTCCTGTTCACTTTCAAATTGTATTTTGTTTGAGATTAGTATCATAACCCCCCTTTTTGCTCCTCCCTTAAATGAACTGTAGTAGGAGTTCTTATAGCCAAATCTCTTTAGTTTCACATGTTCTGCCTTGCTCAAATGTGTCTCTTGCATAAATATAATTTCAGCTTTTTCCTTCTTGAATTTTCTTATTATTCTTTCCCTTTTAACAGGTGAGTTCAGACCATTCACGTTTAGTGTCATTATCTTAAGATTTTTACCCATATTCATGTTTTTCCATTTTTTTAACTTGTGCTCCTAGCCCCTTTAACAACAAAAATAACACATATTTATATAAAAACACATTAAAAAAACTCGACCTCCGTACTTTGGGCCTTTCTTCTGCCCACTGGTCCCTGTTGGTGGGTGGGGGGTTTGTCTTCACAGAGTGAAGGGCCCTCCCTAGACTTCTAATTACTATCAAAGTAATAGCCATAAGTCTAGAAATGTCCAACAAATATCACTTAAACCTCTCCTAGCCGTCTGTTTCTCTTTTACCTTGTCTTCTTGGCCTTCATTTCTTCTGTGCCTTTCTTAATCTTTGTTATGATCTAGGCTTTCAGTTGAAAGCCTTGTAGCTTGTCCTGGGCCCGCTGCTCTACGTCTCTCCCCCTTCTTCCGCCGTTCACTCGTCTCCACTCCGTCTGTCGTGGTGCGTTCAGGGCCGCCGCTGCTCCAGCCGTCTCCTTCGGCACGCTCACCTCAAGGCCCCGCTCCATCATATCCCGCGCTGCCTCTTCGGCCGTGTTGTAGGTTCTTGTGCCTTCCTCCCAATGAATCCTCATTTTCGTTAGCGGCGTTTGGAATCTAATTTTTTTCTCTTTCAGCGTTTTTTTAATATTGGCATATTTCTTCCGCTGCTGCACGATTTCTGTCGGGTAGTCATGGTCAAAAAATACCTGTTTGTCGCCGATTCGTATCTTTTTTTTCCATGCTTGCGTCAGGATTCTTTCCTTTATGTCATATTTCACAAAGTTTACCACAACTGACCTGGGTGGAGAGTTTGTTTTCGGGTTCTGTGCCGGTGTTCTGTGCGCCCGTTGAATCTGCAGATCCGTTTCTCCGGGTATTTCCAGTTCTTTTTTTAAGAACTGATCCATGAATTTTGTCATCGAGTTGCCTTCAATGCCCTCCGGAATTCCAAAGATGCGCATATTGCTTCGTCGGGATCTGCTCTCCAAGTCGTTTATTTTCTCCTGCATCCTCTGCGTTTGCGTCGTCAGGGTCTGTAGTTGTTCGTTTGCCTCGCTTTTCCAATCTTCTAGTTCCGAAATTCGGGTCTGCGCTTCTGTCATACACGCCCGCTGGGAGCGCAGCTCCTCCATGTTTTCCGTTAATTTACGCTCCATTTCTCTTCGGAGGTCCATGATTTCCTCCTTAATTTCTTTTTTCAGTTCCTCCTTAAGAGCCGCTAAATCCTGTTGTAGCTGTCGCTTGAATTCTCTCAACTCTTCACCCAAACTGGCGATGCCAGCGTTCATGTTGTCGAGTCTGGTGTCCTCCATTTTCACTGCTGTGGACATCTCGTTTTTTTGGGCTTTGCGTACAGCGGTTTTTCCTGCGTTGTTGGAGAGGAATTCTTCAATTTTACCCTGTTTTTGTCCTTGTGCCCGGTTCCTTCGTGTTTTCATCCCTTAGTTTATTGATTCGTTTATGTCGAGTTGGCCATTTACCGATGATTTTTAATCCGGCTAGGGAGAGCTCTTTGTTTAAGTGTTATGTCTCTCCGCCATCTTCCCGGAAGTCCTATCACATCCTTTTATATTTTAGCAATACTAGTGCATACCTGTGCATGTCTGTGCATACCCATGCATGCCCGTAGAAACCAAGTATAAGCAAGTATTTCTGCGTGCCCGTAGAAAGCAGGTGTAAGCAAGCACGTTACCACTCGTTCAGTGGTGAATGGACATCCTGATTATTTTTTGGAATTTGGGAGGAAACCGGAGCACCCAGAGAAAATTCACACTTTGCTTTGCATTTTACACATTTGTAATGTAGACTGCTATTCTCCTCTCATTCAGTGATAAATGGACAGCGTGATCATTTTTTGGAATGTGGGAGGAAACAGGAGTACCCGGAGAAAATCCACGCTTTGCTTGGCAGTTTACACATTTGTAGTGTAGACTGCCATTCTTCGAGGTTACACATTTTTCTTCTTCTTCTTTTAGATTTGATTGGCGGTTGGCAACCAGCTTACAGGTGCATTACGGCCACACACCCCACATCACTCTTCTTCTTCTTTTTCTTCCAGATCCGACTGCCGGCCGGCAACCATCTCACAGGTGCACCACTGCCACCCACCGGGTTGGAGTGTGGACAAGAGAATGGCAGGGGAAAAAAAAAACTAAATTCTTTTAATTAATCCAGTTGCGCTTAAATATCTAAATAGACCTACATATATTTCTTTGACTGAAGTTCCTAACATGTTTTCCAAAACAAAACTTAAATTAGTCCTTTCATTTACTGCAATCAGATGTTTCCTTTGTTCTTGGTATCCCTGACATTCCAACAAAACATGCATGAACTGTTTCCGGAGAACCACAGTGTGCACAGCTGCCAGTTGGGTGTTTACCTATTCTGTGCAGTGTCTGGTTTAAAGTAGTGTGTCCTGTTCTTAATCGGGTGATGAGTATCTCTTCTTTCCTGTTTCTGCCAACTCCCATTCCAGAGCCCACCCGCTTTTGAATGTCATAAAGATGTCTTCATGTATCTATTGAGTCCAATATTCTTGCCACTTTTCCTCTGTATAATTTTTAATTATTGATTTGCCTTCTGCCTTACTGAGTGAGATTTCCAGATTTATTGCTTCGAATTTTAATGATTGTTTTGCTAATACGTAAATCCACATCCTCATTATCCTCTATTCCGACATGGGCTGGAACCCAAAGAAAGTTTATTGACTGACCTTTACTGTAGAGGTTGTAAATTAAGGAGTGGATTTCTACAATTAGGTCCTGCTTACAAGACTGCAGTGATTGAACACTCTCGAGAGCTGACTAACTATCTGAAGCAATGACTGCATTATTCAGTTCAATTCAACTTTATTTATATAGCGCCATTTCACAACAACAGTCATCTCATAGCACTATCAACTGTTTATTATTATTATTCCTATAATTTATCTCCAACCACTGTAAAGCTAATGTAATGGCAACTAGCTCAACTGTGTATACTGATAAGTGATTACTGGTTCTTTTATTGATAGTGTGGAAGATGTGAAAATGACAAGGCAGAGTTCTTTCTCAGAGTCAGCTTTATTCACATCTCCATCATTTCAAAGCAGAGAAAAAAGAGAGTGAAACAGTAAACTCTTGTCCTTAAATATCAGGGACTTTGAATAGATTACTTCCTTATGAATGAAGGTGACAGACACAGGGTGAGAAATTGTCGGATTGGAGGGGCAGAAATATCAGATCATAATCCTATATACATGGAAATATATTTAAACAATAGAAAACGACAAACAACATGGAAACTTAATGTAGGACTGTTAAATGATGAGAAAATGAAAGAAAGAATAAAAGTAAACATAAACGAGTATATCCAAGAGAATGACAATGAAGAAGTGGACCCAACAATACTATGGGATGCACTAAAAGCCGTGTTAAGAGGTAAATTAATTGTTGAAACAGGAAAAGCAAATAAGTCTAAACTGGAAACATATGAACAAAGATGTGAGAGACTGAGGGAATTAGAACGTAAACATCAAAGCACAAATGACCCAAAAATATACCAAGAAATTAAAGAAGAAAAAATAAAGATAAAAGAAACACAAATAGATGAAATTGAAAGGAAAAATAGATATCTAAAGCAAAAATATTATGAAACGGGACCAAAAGCCACAAAACTGCTGGCAAAACGGTTAAGAAAACAACAAACAGTGAATAATGTATATAAGATTAAAGACCCCATCACAAATAAAACCACAGTTAACCCAGAAAACATCGAAGAAATATTCCATAATTTCTATCAAGAACTATACTCGCAACCTGAAGAAACAAATACAAAGGATATTAAAAAATTTCTATGCAAACTGGACTTGCCATCAATAGGAAATCAACAAAATGAAAAGCTAACAGCAGAAATAACAACACAAGAGATTAGAGATGTGATTAAGTCACTTAAAAACGGTAAATCACCAGGTAGTGATGGGTACCCATCTGAGTTTTATAAACTGTTTATAGAAGAACTCACGCCACAGCTCCTAAAGTCATTTAATTGGACGTTGAACAACAACAAAATACCTCCATCATGGAACGAAGCCATTATTTCAGTTATTTTAAAGCCAGGGAAAGATAGAGAACAATGCGGAAACTATAGACCAATCTCTTTATTAAATGTGGATTATAAAATATATACTGTAGCGGTTTGATTAAACCCCCCACAACACACAAACAGAACACAGAGACAGTCAGCTCGCACTCCTGGGGTTTGTTCCGCTGCATGCTGAGTTTACAGCCTTGAAGTTAAAGTGTTCATGCATTTTGCCCTTACTGTGACCTAGAGACTCAGATCAATATGTAGATGTGCTTGTTAGCCTCTTTGTCTGACACTTGGAGCGAGGTCTAGCTAATCTGCCCATTGTGATGTATGTCTTACAAATGCAAATACCTCCTGCCTGTTCGGTTATTGCTTTGATCATTCTAACTGTGGGGTATGTCCCTTTGATGTATTGTTATGGTCAAGTATTTAAGGTGCAACTCTGTAACGCAATCTCTCTCTCTCACTCTGATCCTGCAACTGGTAGACACACACATGTCCGCCTCTCTTCTTCTTCACTGAGAGCCTGAGGAATTCGGCTTCAGCCTGCTCACGCTATGGGCTGGAGCCGAGTTCCCGTGACGGCGGTATGATTAATAAAACCTGCTTAAAACCACAGCACCGCTGCTTATTTTTTCATGCCGCTGCACTGGTGACCCCTCGAACACGCACACGTTTTGTGCGAAAGCAACCTTCCGAGCTGGACAGCCGCACAGCTGCGTTGGTGACCCCGCTTGAAAGCACACGCTTTGTGCAAAGCAACTTCTGGTCTGGACCGCGACACTGATGACCGCTTCACGCTTCACGGTGAGATCTGCACGCCTGAGATCTGCATATCCACGCTGGACCGGCCGCTCTCACAGAGAGCGCACGCACCTCGTCCTCTCTCCACGACGGCAACCTCCAGGGCCTACGGAGAGCGCAGCGCGTGGAACTGAACGCACCATGGCCGCACGAGCGACAACGATCGTCTCCTCCCTCTCACCGCTCCAACGCAGCTGCATGAGCCTGAGGAACAAAAGATCGTCTATTCCCTCCCGCCGCTCCAACGCATCTGCACGGGCCTGAGGGACTAAAGATCGTCTATTTCCTCTCACCGCTCCAACGCACCATGGCCAATCTACAGCCACAGCTCAACCTGGATTTTATCAGCGCCGTCTGCGTTGATCTCCGCCAAGTTTCTGCACCCTGACTCGCCACTCCAGCGGCCCACCCACGCCACGGAACCCCCGCGCACGCTCGGGGAGTTACAAGAACGGCGCATCACGCACGGGACAAGTAACGGCTCCAGAGACCGCCATCGTCCTCCGCCACTGCTCACAGGACCTTCAGGGCTGCTCGTTCACCTGAAGCAAGCACGCAGCTCTCCACTGGATTTTTTTTTTTAACGGTCTCAGCCACGGCACAAAGGGATTTCAGCCGTCAGCTGTTCCCGGGAGTTTTGGGGTTGCTTCTGCACCTAAACCAACATGCCAGTCCCTCTGCTTTTATATTTTTCTTACAGCCACTCCTGCTTTTCTTCATGGCCACGAGAGGAGTCAGAGACTAATTTTTCTTCTTCTGATCTCTGCATGTTCAGACGGGACATCGCGGAGCAGCAAACACTTTTGGCGCGACTACCCCCCCGCCCTCCTCCTGCACAGAGCTTTTCCCTGCTCGCTGCCCAGACTGCAACATCGAGGTCACGGTCCCCTACCGTTTCCCTCTTGGGGGGGAGCAGTGTAGCGGTTTGATTAAACCCCCCACAACACACAAACAGAACACAGAGACAGTCAGCTCGCACTCCTGGGGTTTGTTCCGCTGCATGCTGAGTTTACAGCCTTGAAGTTAAAGTGTTCATGCATTTTGCCCTTACTGTGACCTAGAGACTCAGATCAATATGTAGATGTGCTTGTTAGCCTCTTTGTCTGACACTTGGAGCGAGGTCTAGCTAATCTGCCCATTGTGATGTATGTCTTACAAATGCAAATACCTCCTGCCTGTTCGGTTATTGCTTTGATCATTCTAACTGTGGGGTATGTCCCTTTGATGTATTGTTATGGTCAAGTATTTAAGGTGCAACTCTGTAACGCAATCTCTCTCTCTCACTCTGATCCTGCAACTGGTAGACACACACATGTCCGCCTCTCTTCTTCTTCACTGAGAGCCTGAGGAATTCGGCTTCAGCCTGCTCACGCTATGGGCTGGAGCCGAGTTCCCGTGACGGCGGTATGATTAATAAAACCTGCTTAAAACCACAGCACCACTGCTTATTTTTTCATGCCGCTGCAATACAACAATTATATGTAAACGAATAAAGACATTCTTGACGGAATTGATAGAAGATGATCAAACTGGTTTCACAGAGGGACGCCAAACATATGACAATATCAGGAGAACAATACATATAATTAATCAAATACATAAAGAAAAGAAAAGCGCAGTAATAATGAGTTTAGACGCAGAAAAAGCATTTGACAGGGTTAACTGGAAATTCCTATATAGTGTGCTGGAACGCTTTGGATTTAACGAAAAATCAGTACAATGCATAAGGACGCTGTATCAAGAACCTGTGGCAAGAATCAAGATAAACGGTAGCTTAACAGACAAAGTAAATATACAAAGATCAACCAGGCAGGGATGCTGCTTATCGCCCACCTTGTTTGCTCTGTTCATAGAGCCACTGGCTCAAGCGATACGACAAAATAAGAAATTAAAAGGTGTAACAATAAAGGGAGCGGAACACAAGATTGGGCTATTTGCAGACGATATTATAGTTTACCTTGAACAACCAGATGAATTAATAATGGAAATGATGAACTTGATAGAAAATTTTGGAAAATTATCAGGATACAAGATAAACATAAAAACACAAATACTGACATTCCACTATAACCCTCTAAACCAGATAACTGATAAGATCAAACTAAACTGGAAACAAAAAGAAATAAAATACCTTGGAGTGAACATACCTAAAGATCTAAGCAAAATCTATAAAGCAAACTATGATAGGTAGGAACAAGAAATAAAAAAAGATATTGATAGATGGTCAATCTTAAATATGGATCTGAATTCAAAAATTGAGACAGTCAAAATCAGCATACAGCCTAGATTACTTTACCTCTTCCAGGCTCTACCAACAGAGATTCCTGGTGCCCAGTTCTCAAAGTGGGACAGGATGATATCGAGATTTGTTTGGGGAGGTAAAAAGCCAAGAGTGAAATATAAAACTCTCCAGTTACCAAAAGAGAAAGGAGGCATGGGCCTACCGAGTCTAAAGGAATATTACTACTCAGCACAAATAAGATATTTCATATGTTGGTGCGACGAAGGATATGAGGCAAAATGGAAAGAAATGGAAAAGGAAATTGAGGGCCTCCCAGTACAAAGCATAATAGGAGATAAAGATGCATATTGTGGCGATGTAGAAATAAGACACGGCGTCTGGAGTTTTAATGAAGTTTATTGATCAAATCATCGCCATCACGGAGCTCACCCCAGCTGCTGTATAAGCATGCTGGGGATCGCTCTCAGGCTCTCATGAGCTGTAGTCAGAAGCAGTCAGAAGAAGAACAGAGGGTGAACATATGAATTCAGCCACTTAAATACCCAGCAACGGACAATACATCAAAGGCATTTTATCATCAAAGGAAATGCATTCAGACATGTGACATTTGTACCACAATGCGAGCAGGAAGCATGAATGTTTGCATTTGCGTCATACATATCCACAGGATGCTGGTGCCTGAACTAAGCACAGGAAGGCTGCCTATTGATCTCAACACACACATCTCACTGTCCTGTTAATTGCTCTAGTTGAGCGCTGTGTTTGTCCGTGGCTGCTGTGGGGGGGTACCCCATACACTCCCCCCCCAGAGGGCTTAGCGGGGAGCTGAGACCTCGGTAGTCCCGCTTTGGTAGCGAGCTGCGGGGGAAAGTCTGTGCCGGGGAAGGGAGGAGGGTGGGGGTAGCAAGTGGCGGGGGATGTCCATGGCTGTGGGAAGAAAATTTAGTCTCTGATTCCTCTCGCGATTCAGTCCGGCAATGAAGAAAAACAGGAGCTGAAGCTATGTGAGGGACTTGGCGTTTAGGCTTTAGGTGCGTTCGCGGCCCTAAAGCCCTCGGGGACAGCTGACGGCCGGATTCCCGTCGTGCGCCGTGGCTGAGACTTACACCAAATCCTGCGTGCGGGCTGCGTGTGTGCTTCAGGTGTGTGAGCAGTCCTGAAGAGCCGTGTGCAGCGGCGGAGGATGATGTATAAGTCTGTAGAGCCAGCTTGTCTCTGGTGCGCAGCACGCGCTGCGGCCACGTGCCTTCCAGCTGCGCTGTTCTGATGCGAGGCTTCTGTGCATGGCCGGTCCGCTGTCGCGAGGCGAATCAGGGTCAGGGGGCTTGATGGAGATCTGCGCAGTCGGCGCCGATTGTGTCCCCTGTTCGGGCTGTTGGTCGTCGCTCGTGCCGGGTCATGGTGTGTTCAGGTCCACGCGTTCTCCGTCGGCCATGGGCCGCCGTCGTGGAGAGAGGGCAAGGTGTGTGCGCTCTCGTGTGGAGACACAGAATCGTGTGTCAGGAGCCGTGAGAGCGGCCGGTCCAGCGTGGATGTGCCGATCTAGGCGTGCAGACCTCACCATGAAATTTCCTCAGCTTTCCCGGTCGTGGGTGGTCTCCGAAGAGCGTCAAAGTCTCCCTGAAGCAGAAGGGAAGGGCAGATCAGTCGGGCTGCCGCGTTCGCTCGTCGTCGGAGAATCACTGCCGGGTGCTGCGTTTGCTGGCAGCGTGTTCTTTTCAGCGTCGGGTCGCCAGCGTGGTTGTCCAGACCAGAAGGTTGCGTCGCACAAAGCGCGTGCGTCTGCGGGGTCACCAGTGTGGCGATATTAAAATAAGACACGGCGTCTGGAGTTTTAATGAAGTTTATTGATCAAATCATCGCCATCACGGAGCTCACCCCAGCTGCTGTATAAGCATGCTGGGGATCGCTCTCAGGCTCTCATGAGCTGTAGTCAGAAGCAGTCAGAAGAAGAACAGAGGGTGAACATATGAATTCAGCCACTTAAATACCCAGCAACGGACAATACATCAAAGGCATTTTATCATCAAAGGAAATGCATTCAGACATGTGACATTTGTACCACAATGCGAGCAGGAAGCATGAATGTTTGCATTTGCGTCATACATATCCACAGGATGCTGGTGCCTGAACTAAGCACAGGAAGGCTGCCTATTGATCTCAACACACACATCTCACTGTCCTGTTAATTGCTCTAGTTGAGCGCTGTGTTTGTCCGTGGCTGCTGTGGGGGGGTACCCCATACATATAAGCAAATCAAACAACCCAAGACCCAATCACTAAATTTACTTTGGAACTGTGGTATAAAATAGTACAAAAGTATAATATAAAGGAAGACATAAAACTATTGAAATGGGTAGCATTTGACAGTCAGTTTGAACCGGCAAAGCAAGATAGGGGATACAAAAATCTGGTGAACAAGGGAATCACAGCATGGGGCAATATCGGAAAAAAAGATCTCGGGAGCTTTGTAAACATCAGAAGAAAATTTAAACTAGAAAGATCGGAATTCTTCAGATATCTGCAGATGAGAGACTATTATATGAAGATCAGGCATAACCTCCAAACAGATGTGAGCGAGATTATACAATTCATTTTAAGCTCATATGCAGGAAATAAAATAAGAATTATTTCAAAGCTATATCAGAAACTTATGGCAAACAAACATTCAAGTAACTATATAAAGGAGAAATGGGAGAAAGAGCTCAATTTAAACATAACAGAAGAAAGCTGGCAGGAAATATGGAAAACACAACACACATCAACAAATTCAAGGACATGGAGGGAATTTGGATGGAAAAACCTGATTCGCTTTTTCATTACACCACAGATTCAAGGAAAATATACAAATACTCAATCTTTATGCTGGAGGGGATGTGGGGCTCAAAATGCAGACCACTCACATATGTTTTGGAAATGCAGCAAAATCTCATCATTCTGGAAATCTATACATGTGACAATACAGAGGATATTAGGATATAATATACCAATGAACTGTAACCTGATGTACTTATGTGATCTTAAAAGAGACAATGTAATACAGGCTGAGTGTCATGCGGTGGCCCTCGCGAGCCACCATAAGACGCCACACAGTCACCAGTGAGTTTTCAGTGAGTTTTATTACGGTGAAAAGTAACAACACAAGATGCAGGGGCAATGACACATAAGTCTACACACATCCGGAGGTGTAAGGCTAAACAGCTCTCTTACAGGTCCATAGGAGGAGACGGTCATACACAGGCAAGGTTGATGGAGTAATGACTACACAGGCTGCTGAGGCAGAGACACACAGAGGTCTACTCACACCGGGAGGGGTAAGGCTAACAGCTAACTTACTGGTCCAGGGGAAGCGACGGTCAACCACAGGCAGACGAGGTAGGTAACAGTCCAAAGCATCCGTAGCTCAGAACGAAGAACGACTGACACTGCTGCGTCTTACCGCCGCCAGTGCCGGGCTTAAGAAGGCGAAGCACTAACGACGATAATTACAAACAGCTGACCGACCGTTGACAGGCGGAAGCCCCACCGAGCACTTTCACAATAAGAGCCCGGTGAGGCCAGAATACAGCCCGCAACTGTCAAGGCCGGCAGCAAAACATAACTTAGCCCGAGCGCGATCAGAACCGGCGCTCGGGTCATAACACTGAGGACAGATATCTAGTTAAAATCTTGTTGATTGCATGTAAAAAAACAATCACAAAAAAATGGCGATCAGAAGTTCTTCCTGACCAAGAGCAATGGACTTATTTATTTAGCGAATGCAAAGTCCTTAAGCCAAGCAGTTGCCTCCTGGTTTGCTGTATGGAGGGTGTGTAATCCTCCTTCCAGTCTTTGGAGCGGGCAAGCCTCTATGATGTGTTCCATTGTTTGCTCCTCTCCACATGCGCACAGTGGGCTAGGGCTACTGCCCCATCTGTAAAGGCTGGCCAAGCAGGGGCCATGTCCAGTCCTGAAGCGATTGAGTGTAGACCACTGTCTCCTTGGGAGGTTGGTGCCCGGGACCTGTTGGTTGGGGTTTATCACCAGCTGTTTGTTTGGGACCTCCTTGGTCTCCCATTCCTCTTGCCAAGCTGTCTGGATGGTAAAGTCAGCTGGGGGAGGGTTTTTCCAAATCGGCCGTCTGGATGAAAGTCGGGCAGTGGGTGGAGTGTAGATATCTGCATGGATTGGTAAGTGAGGAGAATCTTTAACTTTTTGGAGCATCCTTTGAGTTAATGCTGCTCGCCGGATGTGTGGAGGGGCTATGTTTGACAGTACAGAGAGCCAGGGGAGTGGTGTTGAGCGGATTGTTCCAGTTATAGTTCTCATGGTTGTGTTGAGCTGGGTGTCTACATGGTGTGTGTAAGATGACCTGGACCAGACAGGGGCACAATATTCTGCTACAGAGTATGAAAGGGCCAGTGCTGAGGTGCGCAGGGTGGAGACTGCCGCCCCCCATTTTGCACCAGCGAGCTTGCAGAGCAGGTTGTTTCGTACCTTCACCTTAGCAGCCGTCCCCTTTAGATGTTCCTTGAAGGATAAGGTCCTATCAAGGGTCACTCCAAGATAAGTTGGATTTGGGGCATGCTTAAGCTTGAGTCCGCTCAGGTGGATGTTTAGCTCTCTGGCAGCTTTTGCATTGTGGAGATGGAATACACTGGAGACGGTTTTTGCTGGGCTTGGTTTTAGGCGCCAGATTTTGCAGAACTGGTCCAGTTTGGCAAGATCTTCCGTGAGCACCCGTTCCAGTGGTTCAAAGTCTGGTGCTTGGAATGCCAAACAGATGTCGTCTGCATAGGTGAATTTGCGGGATTTTGTAGTAGGCAGGTCGTTTATGTAGAGGTTGAACAGAGTTGGAGCTAGAACTGAGCCTTGTGGGAGTCCGTTTTTCTGCATTCTCCATGCACTTGTCTTCTGACTGAAGTGGACTCTGAACCTTCGGTTGGTCAGCAGGGTTTTTATAATTGCTGTTGCCCAAGCAGGGATTGCCTTTATAAGTTTCAGGAGGAGGCCTTTGTGCCAGACCGTATCATAGGCGGCTGTAAGGTCGAGAAACACAGCCCCTGTCTTCAGTCTGCTCTCGAAGCCATTTTCGATGAAGGTGGTTAGGGCCAGTACTTGTTCTCCTGTACTGCGGTCCTTGCGGAAACCTGCTTGATCCACACTTAGAATATCCTCTACCTCTGGGGAAATGCGTTGCAGAATTAGGCGCTCCATGATTTTGTAAGGAACGCTGAGTAGGGAGATTGGGCGGTAGCTTGCTGGTAATTTGTGGTCTTTGCCAGGTTTTGGGATGGCAATGACCTTTGCTGTCCGCCATTTCTTTGGGATCGAGTTTGTTTGTGTGATCCTTGTGTAGAATTGTGTCAACCAGGTTAGGGCTCGGGGGCCAAGATTTTTCATGAATTCTGGGAAGATGTTATCGTATCCTGCTGCCTTTCCACATTTCAGGCTCTGTAGGACTTTCTCCAGTTCAGCAGCCTCGAAGGGTTCAGGGTTCGTTTCCTCTACAGGCATTTTTTGGTGTTTTTTTTAGCTCAGTTGTAACTGCTCTTTTGGTGTCTTTGTCTTGGGGTGCTTTGGCGATAGTCAGTAGGTGGGATGCAACTTGGTTGGGTGTGACGGATGCTCGGCTTTGGCTAGGGGGCTTCTGTGCAGCTCCTAGGCGACGGATGAGGCTCCAACATTTCCTGCTAGAGTGGGTAAAGCTCCGGTCAGCAACTGTCTCCTCCCATTTCTTTCGCCGAGCTGTATTTAGCGATTCAATGAGATGGTCTGCTATCTCTGGGTCCCCTGATGTTTGATAGGATTGTAGGAGGGCAGCACTTTCTCCGTCCAAACATGGGACATAGAGGGGTCGGTAGCCTCGTGGGATTGCAGTATGGGCAGCCTTGAAGATTGCGCTGCAGAAGCGGTTGTATGCTTCATCTACAGTGATGGTGTGGAGTGGGATGGTAACAACGCTCCGGTCCAGAGTTTCACTGAATTTCTTCCAGTTGGCTTTGCGGAAGTTCCAGCGCATCTTCCTTGGGCTGTATATGACTGGAAGTTGTAGGCCAATGTGTACAAGCAGGGGCGGTGTTGGCAATGGACTGACATTGTTGAGGACATACGTATGATGGAAAAACTAACATATCGACAAAGAATGCAAGAAGGACTATATATGAAGAGGATGATAAAATAAAGGCAGCGTTGGATTTTTAAATAGCTTTATTATCACCCGCCTTCATCAGAACTCGGCTACAGCCCATGGTTTGAGCAGGCTGCCGCTTCGTTCCTCCAGCTCTCAAAGAAGAGACAGTGTGTGTGTCTCGCAGCAGATGCAGAATCAGAGTGAGAGAATGAGAGGCAGATCTACAGCACAGTGCAGCTTATATACTCAACTCAAACAATACATCAAAGACATTCACAGCAGTCGATCTGGGCATTTGCATATCAGAGGTACAGACAGGATGCATGAACACAATGCATGGATGGCACTTTAACCTCACAGCTGTAAACGCAGCATGCAGCGGAAAAAACCCAGGAGTGCGAGCTGACTGTCTCTGTGTTGTGGGGGTTGAATTCAAACCGCTACAATATGAAAAAAAATGGCGGAAATGGACACACTACAAAGTGCAACAACGAGACAGAAATTGAAAGAATAACCAAAGACACTGGAAAAACCAGAAGAATTAAGAGATGGAAACTAAAAACTTGATGCTCCAACATTTGTCCCCCCCCTTTTTTTTTCTTTTTCCTTTTTTTTCTTTCTTACTCTAGCCCCTTTGTTTTTAAATGTAGACTGTGATCTGAATGCAATATATATATAATGAAAAATGAATAAAAATCTAAGTTACAAAAAATATCAGGGACTTCACACCTCATAGATCACGTCACACAGACCACCTTGCATTTCACCACCATGCATAATAAAGACAGTCACAATGCATTTCTCTCCATGATATCACTTCCACTGTCTCCCATGCATCCTTTCCTTAAACCCCTAATTGACTCCCCACAGTCTCCAGCCTTGCATACCAAGGCTAAGATTCCTGCCTTTGTTCTGACCTAAAATGTGAGTCACAAAACCAGTCCAACAGGTCCCATGTGTGTTCACCACACAAGCACCCCCCCCCCAGCATTTTAGAAAAACAGAACAACAAGAAGATAACCACATGCATGCCGTGATAGCATCAATACACATCAGTCCACATGCTGGATAGGCTTCAGCCTCCTGCCGAATCTGCTGTAGCTGGGGTTCACCGTCTCTGCGGCGCTGTCACGCTGGGGGTTTGCTGTCTGGGGGCGGAAACCCTTTGTCAGTCTCTGCGGGTGTCCTGGGGAAACATTACTTTGGGAAACATTACTGTGTGAAACCCTCCGTGCTGGTCTACCTCGCCGCTGTGCCTTTGCCAACAGCACTTCCTCATCTGCCACCACAAAAGCGGGTTTAAGTCTGTTTATGCCAATTTTCTCTTTCCTACCCCCCAAATCTAGCAAAAACTGCTTGTCCCCTGTTTCTAGCACTCTGAATGGTCCGTCATAAGGTGGCCGCAACGGGGTTCGATGCGCATCGTGTCTAACAAAAACAAACTCTGCGTTCTTCAAAGTTTTAGGCACAAAAACGCGCGGAAAACTGTGGTGCGCGGGGCCGGGCAGCGTGCTTGATTCTATGTTACTCCACAACAGCTGAGACGGGGAGGCGTTTGGCGCAGGGTTATCTGGGAGAAACTCCCCAGGCAGCTGGAGTGGCTGCGCAAACACGAGCTCCGCTGGTGAGGCTTCTAGATCCTCTTTAGGTGCAGAACGCAACCCCAATAACACCCATGGTAACTTGTCAACCCAATTTGTATCTGTCAGTGACGCTCTGAGAGCCTATTTCAATGACCTATGAAAATGTTCGCATAACCCGTTAGCCTGCAGATTGTACGCGGTTGTGCAGTGAATTGTGACACCCAGGCTGCGGGCCATTGTCGACCAAAGCTCGGAAACAAATTGAGGGCCTCTGTCGGACGTAATGTCCGACGGAACGCAGAAGCACACCACCCAAGCTGTTAAAAATGCGCGCGCCACTTCCTCGGCTGTGGTTGATGCCAGCGGGACCACTTCAGGCCAGCGCATGGTGCGGTCCACCATTGTCAGAAGATGTGCGCACCCCTGTGACAGCGGGAGGGGTCCAACGAGGTCCACATGAACGTGATCGAACCTCTTGGCCGGAATGTGAAACTGTTCCAAAGGAGCCCTCATGTGCCTGTGTACTTTGGCTCGTTGACACGCCGTGCAGGCTGCTGCCCATTCTTTGACTTGTTTGCGGAGGCTCGGCCACACAAATTTCCCTCCCACCATTTTGACTGACGTGTGCACTCCAGGGTGCGCCAAAGAATGAACCGAGTCAAAAATGCGGCGGCGCCACGCAGCCGGTACTACTGGACACGGCCGTCCAGTGGAGACATCGCAGATTGGGGGGGCATACCGTCTTGCAGCGCCCTGCTCTCCAGCCTTAACCCTGTTGGACCAGACTGGAGCGCGCGCACGTCCGTGTCATTAACCTGCTCCGCAGCCATGGCTGCATAATCTAACCCTACGCTGACTGGGGCCGCCACGGCGCGCGAGAGGCAATCTGCCACTACATTGAGTTTGCCCGCCACATGCTGAATATCAGTGGTAAACTCTGATATGGCGGCCAGCTGTCTCTGCTGCTGGCCTGACCACGGTTCAGAGACCTTGGCCATCGTGAATGTTAGCGGTTTGTGATCAACGAACGCGGTGAAAGCGCGTCCTTCCAGCCAGAACTGAAAGTGGCGGATGGCCAAATGGAGAGCGAGCAGCTCCCTGTCGAACGCGCTGTATTTACGTTCGCTATCGCGCAAGGTCCTGCTGAAAAATGCGAGGGGCTGCCAAACCCCGGCTACATGTTGCTCCACAACCGCCCCTATGGCCACCTCTGACGCGTCATTGGTGAGCGCTATGCGGGCCGTTGGGTCTGGGTGTGCCAACAACGCAGCCTTTGCCAAGGCTGCTTTCACCTCCGAGAACGCTTGGTCCCGCTCCGGGGACCACTCGACCTTATCCGCGGGTTTCTTTTTTTTGAGCGTGGCATACAGCGGCTGCATGAGTTGCGCCGCGCGGGGGAGAAAACGGTTATAAAAATTCACCATTCCCAAAAACTCCTGCAACGCCCTGACTGTCTGCAGCCGGGGAAAATCTGCCACAGCGCGCACTTTGTCAGGCAGCAGAACTGCTCCTTCGGGGGAGACGCGGTGTCCTAAAAAATCAATCTGCGCCACCCCGAACTGACACTTCGCTGGGTTGATTATTAACCTGTGATCTCCCAACCTTTGGAAAACTGTGGCCAGGTGTTTTTCGTGTTCGTCTTTGGACGTGCTGGCTACTAAAATATCGTCCAGGTAGACGAACACGAAAGGGAGATCGCGAAGCACCGCGTCCATCATGTGTTGGAACGTCTGAGCAGCCCCTTTAAGTTTGAATGGCATGCGTAAAAACTCGAATAAACCAAACGGAGTTATTACCGCTGTTTTGGGTATGTCCTCAGCGCGCACTGGGACTTGGTGGTAACCGCGGACCAAGTCTATTTTAGAAAAAATGCGCGCCCCTGCCAAATGAACCGAAAAATCTTGGATATGTGGGATTGGGTAGCGGTCATGCACTGTAGCGTTGTTTAACCTGCGGAAATCCCCGCAAGGGCACCATGATCCGTCAGCTTTCGGGACCATATGTAGGGGGGAAGCCCACAGACTGTTTGAACGTCGGATAATGCCCAACCTCTCCAGGTTGGCGAACTCCTCACGCGCTATGGCTAGTTTAACTGCGTCCAAGCGCCGAGCTTTTGCAAAAACGGGCGGTCCGGTAGTGGTAATAAAATGCTCCACCCTGTGTTTAGCGACTGTTGCTGAAAAAGTGGGGACAGTGAGTGCTGGGAACTGAGTGAGCAGTGTGTGGAGCTTACCGCCTGCTGCTGTGACGTTGGCTTGTGCTGTTGGCGGGGCCACTCGCGCTGTACAGGGGATAGAATCAAAAGAAAATGCATTAACCAGGCGCCTGTTAACGAGATCAACCAACAACCCATGTGAGCACAAAAAATCAGCCCCCAGCATATTGAAATTTACTGTTGCTACAACAAAAGTCCACTCATATGCACGGCCGTGTAGAGACAGAAGCAGAGTCTTCTCACCAAAGGTCTTAATCTCCGAGCCGTTCGCCGCTGTCACCTGGGGACCTCCGGAACCAGCCAGTCTGTCCGCGTAGGAAGGTGTGATGAAATTCAACTGGGAGCCTGTGTCGACGAGGAACTGCCTCCCGGAGTGTGCGTCCGACAAGTAGAGCAGCTTGTTCTCTTCCCCGAGGGCAGCGGCTACTACCGACCCCCGGTCTTGGCGTTTCCCGAACGCCCGAACTGGCACGGCGGTACACACTTGCATGCCCTCTCTGCGAAGCGGCGATGGTAGAAACAGAAGACATCCGGTCCACGCTCCCTGGCCCTTGCCGCCGCCGTCGTCGGTGAGTCTGGCACCGCTGCCTCTGGCCTCCTGTCGTCTCTGGTCATCGCGTCGAGTTCTGCTGCAGCGGCCATGGCTGCGCGCCGCTTGGTGGCGTTGACAATCCGCTGCGCCTCTCGGCCCAGCGTGCGGTAGTCCCGTAGGGCCAACAGTGGTGAACTGGCCAGAACCGCTCTCGCTGCTGACGGTAGAGTCCTGAGGAAGAGGTGGGTGAAAATGAAGTGATCGTCGTCAGAGTCTTTCAACCTCAACAACTTCTCCATCAGGCTCGCGGGCATGTCGTTTTCCCCCTCCGTCAGCACCAGGAGCCTCTCTGCTCACTCCTCCGCCGAGGGGGTGAATTGCCGGATGAGTGCAGCCTTCAACGTGCCGTTGTTTGTCACTCTCCGGCGGCTGGTCGATCAGGCTCTCCACATGCTGGGCCGTGTTGTTGTCCAGCTTTGAGACTACGTGGTAGAATTTCGTGGCATCTACCGATATCCCCCGGAGGTTGAACTCCGCCTCAACTGCGTTGAACCAGGAGCGCGGATTGTTCTGTCAGAAGTCTGGTAGCTGGACTGTAGCGGCATTCGCTTGGCTGGGGGCTCCTGACGCGGCTGGCCCGGGGGAATTTTCTTCTTCCAGGATACGTCTCGGGTCACCAGTGTGGAAGATGTGAAAATGACGAGGCAGAGTTCTTTCTCAGAGTCAGCTTTATTCACATCTCCATCATTTCAAAGCAGAGAAAAAAGACAGTGAAACAGTAAGCTCTCGTCCTTAAATATCAGGGACTTCACACCTCATAGATCACATGTCACACAGACCACCTTGCATAATAAAGACAGTCACAATGCATTTCACCATATCGTCAGCCTCCATCGGCCTATGATGACCATGGAAGAGAATCCTGAACGTCTACTCTGCTGGAACAGCACCGCCTGTGGCTGAACAGGCCGATGCGCGAATGGCAGTCCCTGTGACACAGGTCGCACTTGTGGGTGGTCTCCGTGCTGCTGGGTCTGTGGCGGTACTTCATGCGGGTCCTTTTTTCAACTGCTGCAGCAGTCAGTCTCTCTTCACCCGCCTTGAGCTGTCTGGTCAGGGTGCCTCTCCATTTGGAGCGGTCCGTTGCAAGGTCCTCCCAGCGCTCTGTGTTCATCTCCAGGGCCTTCATGTCTCTCTTGCAGACGTCTCTAAAGCGCAGCTGTGGGCAGCCAACGTCTCTTCTGCCAGTTGCCAGTTCTCCGTAGAGGACGTCTTTGGGGATTCTGCCATCCTCCATACGGTGAACGTGGCCTAGCCAGCGGAGCCTGCGCTGCCTGAGTAGAGTGAACATGGAGGTAAGGCCGGCACGGGACAGAACTTCTGTGTTGGGCACTTTGTCCTGCCAGGATATGTCCAGGATGTGGCGAATGCAGCGCAAGTGGAAGGAGTTCAGTCTCTTTTCCCGCCGAGCGTATATTGTCCACGTCTCACTTCCATAGAGCAGTGTGCTGATGACGCAGGCATTGTACACTGCCATCTTCGTCTTGACAGAGAGTTTGGGATTCTCCCACACTCGTGTGGTGAGGCGAGCGAGTGTGAAGGCTGATTTTCCAATCCTCTTGTTGATCTCTGTATCAAGGGAGAGGTTGTTGCTGATCGTGGACCCCAGGTATGTGAACTGATTCACGACCTCCAGCTCGTAGTCGTCGATGGTGATGGTTGGTGGTGCTTCCGTGCCTTGCCCCAAGACGTTAGTCTTCTTCAGGCTGATAGTAAGCCCGAAGTCCTTGCATGCCTGGGAGAAGCGGTCCATCAGGGTCTGAAGCTCCTGCTGTGTGTGGGTTGCGACTGTAGCGTCGTCTGCGAACAGCATGTCTCTGATTAGAGCCTCGCATACTTTGGTTCTGGCTTTCAGGCGGGCGAGGTTGAAAAGCCTGCCGTCAGATCTTGTGTGCAGGTAGATTCCCTCTGTTGCTGTGCTGAAGGCATGCCTCAGGAGCATAGCAAAGAAAATCCCAAAGAGGGTTGGCGCAAGTACACAGCCCTGTTTCACTCTGCTGCGTATGTTGAATGGCTCTGAGACGTTGCCGTCGTGCTGCACTATCCTCTGCATGTTGGTGTGAAACGATTCGATGAGGCTTTGCAACTTTGGTGGGCATCCTATCTTTGGCAGGATCTTGAAAAGGCCCTCTCTGCTGACCAGATCGAATGCTTTGGTGAGGTCGATGAAGGCGACGTACAGGGGCATGTTCTGTTCTCTGCATTTCTCCTGGAGTTGGCGGATGGAGAATATCATGTCTACCGTCGATCGCTCAGCGCGGAAGCCACACTGAGACTCGGGGTAGACACGTTCGGCAAGCTTCTGTAGACAAACGAGAACAACTCGTGCGTAGACTTTGCCAACAACGCTGAGGAGGGAGATGCCCCTGTAGTTGTTGCAGTTGCTTCTCTCCCCTTTGTTTTTGTAGAGGGTGATGATCTTGGCGTCCCTCATGTCCTATGGTACGGCACCTTCCTTCCAACACTGGCAGAGGACGTCATGCAATGGCAGCAGTAGGGCGGTCTTGCAGTGCTTGATCAGGTCAGGGGGAATGCGTCGTTGCCGGGTGCCTTGCCAGCGGCCAAGCTATCAATGGCCTTGCTGAGTTCGTCGATGGTTGGCTCGGCGTCAAGTTCGTCCATGGATGGCAGGCAGTCGATGGCATCAAGGGCTGACGGTGTCACGGTGTTCTGTCTGGAGTAGAGGTCGGAGTAGTGTTCCACCCATCTCTCCATCTGCTTGTTCTTTTCTGTGATCATCTCTCCAGTGGAGGATTTGAGGTTGGCCGTCTTGCTCTGAGCCGGACCAAGTGCTTTCTTGATGCCATCGTACATACCACGGATGTTCCCTGTTATGGCAGCGGTTTGAATGTCTTGGCTGAGCTGAGTCCAGTACTCGTTGGCACAGCGCCGAGCAGTCTGCTGAACTTTGCTTCTCGCAACCCTGAGAATCTGGAGATTCTTCTCGTTTGGGTATTTCTTGTACTCAGCAAGTGCTGAGCGCTTGGCTTCAATGACGGGGGTCATCTCGGTCAACTTGGCATCAAACCAGTCCTGTGACTTCGAGGTCTTTCTCCCAAAGGTAGCCAAGGCTGTGCGGTGGATGGTGTTTCGCAGCTCTTCCCACTTCTGCTTTGCAGATTCTCCTTCTTGTGGTACACCAAGTTCCTTCTCAAAGGTGGAGGCAAACTGCTCAACAAGTTCTGGTTGAGCCATCTTGCTGGTGTCAATCCGTGCCTTTCCAGGCTGTCTAGCATGATGGAATTTCTTCAGCTGCAGCTTGACCTTGCAACACACCAATGAATGGTCTATGTCGCAATCTGCACTCTGGAACGAACAGGTGATTAGCACGTTCTTCAGTGAGGTGCGCCTGGTCAGGATCAAGTCCAGCTGGTGCCAGTGCTTTGAGCGCGGATGTTGCCAGGAAACCTTGTGTTGGGGCTTGGTCTTGAAGAATGAGTTTGTGATGCACAGATCATGATATGTGCAGAACTCGAGCAGCCGCTTGTCGTTCATTCTGCCCACGCCAAAAGGTCCAAGACAGGAGGGCCAGGAGTCGTGGTCAGCACCCACTCTGGCATTGAAGTCTCCAAGGAGAATGAGTTGTTCAGAGTTGGGGATGATCCTGACAGTTGTTGCGAGATTCTCGTAGAACTCGTCTTTTGCCTCTGGTGTGGCTGTCTGTGTTGGGGCATACACACTGACGAGGGTGACTGGGCCTTGAGTGGTGTTCAGGCGGAGGGTGAGGAGTCGTGCAGAGCCAGTGCTGCCCGGTTCCACCATCTTCAGCAAAGTGTTCTTCACTGCGAAGCCCACTCCGTGTTCCCTGTGTTCGTCACTGCCCTTTCCCTGCCAGTAGAACGTGTAGTCCTTCTCTCTCAGTGTGCCTGCGTCAGCCAACCGTGTTTCCTGGAGAGTGGCGATATCCACTCCCAGTCTCTTCAGCTCATTATTGATGATGGCAGTCTTCCTGGTGTCGTTGATGTCCTTGAGGTTAGCAGCGAGTCCTGTCATCATAGTGCAGACGTTCCAAGTTCCCAGTTTTAGAGTTGGTCTCTTTTGTTTTATTGTCTTGCCTGGTGCGAAGGTTCTCAGCCTGCTGTTCGGACTTCTCCTCATCCCCATGCACCCAATGAGGAAAGCAAGCTGTGGCAGGACAACACCTTATTGGCTGGGGGCTGCCCAGCTTGAGGCGGGTGGTAGCTGTCCAGTGAGATCCGATGATCCCTCCCACTGTCGGGAACAACCCCTGGCACCACACTCTACGCCAATTGAGCGGTGGCTTATAACCGGTAACTGTCATTCCCCGTGTTTTGTCTACGCCAAAGGCGAAGCTGGAGTGTCCTCTCCAGTGATCCGGTGTTCTACCTTCCAGCGTTGGGCGTTGTAGGATTCAAGCCTGGGCAGGAAGATATGGAGGACAAGATGTTGCCCATGCAGCATGTCCCCCCTCTCCACGTCACTGATGAATCCAAAGGAACAGCAGGGCTGCTACAGTTTGGCACCAGCGCCGTTGCAGGAGCTGCCAAAATGATGTTGAGCACAACATAGAACTGCCTTAGGGGCTCCGACTCCGGATTTTTCCTCAGGGTTGACTCCCGAAGCCTTTCCCGTGACCGGGTATGCCGCAAGGCAGCGGAGGTTTGAAATCAGGGTTTACCTTCCCCTAGATGGGCTACCTTCCCAGGTTGACGAGCCACCATCTACCCGAAGCATCTGGTTTTAAGGCGCCAGAGATCCGCCCTCGCCCCTTCTCCTATTAGTAAAAGCAGTTCCGCCGGGCTTAGAGACTAAACCACACGGGCAGGCTAGGAGTTGGACTTAGTTGTCAGAGGCTTTTCGAGACACACGCCATAAGGAGCATTTTATGAGCACTGGGAGCTTAACCCCACTGCCGCTCCTGGCTATGACAACCTTGGAACCGCATTTCACCACCATGCATAATAAAGACAGTCGCAATGCATTTCTCTCCATGATATCACTTCCACTGTCTCCCATGCATCCTTTTCTTAAACCCTTAATTGACCCCCCACAGTCTCCAGCCTTGCATACCAAGGCTAAGATTCCTGCCTTTGTTCTGACCTAAAATGTGAGTCACAAAACCGGTCCAACAGGTCCCATGTGTGTTCACCACAATAGATATTTTATACTGAAGAATGTATACCGCAGCTCCACTACAACCAGATGTAGGATCCTTGGAACCATCGGTAAATGCTATCAGCCTGTTTCTAAGGTTCTGTTGTCAATCTGTTGCTGATTGCTTATGTTGCCTCCTCAGTTGTTGTATTTCAAAATCTACCAGTGGCATCTTAAACAGCCATGGAGGAATAACAGACCACCGGACCTTTGGACTAAAATCTATGTATTTTAATCCTGCCTGCTCAGCAATGGCATCACTTATCCATCCAAAGCTACCAATATTGGACTCATTGTGTTCCCAGCAATCATTAGGAATTGCTTTTGCAGGATGTGACCTCTTATGCCCCTTCAAGTTGATCCAGTATGCCAGCATTAATTTGGTTCTTCTTAATCTTTAAGGGCATTTCGCCCGTCTCTACTGTGATCGCTGATACTGGAGAAGTTTTAAATGCACCACAACACATACTAAGAGCCTTTGTCTGCTCTATGTCCAGTTGATTCAGGTGACAATCAGCAGCTGACATGAATGCAACACATCCATAGTCTAGTGTAGCTCTCATTAGTCCTCGATACACCCTCAACAGAGAGGCCCTAAAGGCCCCACAGTACCATCCTGCCAGACATCTCAAAATATTATTTATTTTCTTACATTTACTTTAGTTTTTTCTATATGCTGCTTCCAAGTTAGTTTTTCATCAAATAACACACCTAAATACCGAACTAACTTCACTTGCTCTAACTTTTGGCATTGGAAAAGCAAATTATTTGTGTCTGTGAGACCGATAATTTAAAAGCCCACCAGTTTGCTCATTGTTCAACCTGGTCTATTGTTGCCTGCATTTTCCTCTGAATGTACACAAGATTACGTCCCCTTATCCGTACGGCCCCATCATCTTTATTTCGGATAGATTAAAAGTAAAGATTAAAAAGAAACAGAATAATAAAACAAAGGGGAAAAAATCCAACAAGGTCAAATTAAACAATAACTCCTCTGATTATACAGTTCAACATAAGTTATCCGAAATAGGTGATGGCTGAAGCCGCAGCTTATATTGCCCACCCATATTTCGGAATGAATGAATGAATCTTTATTTCAGATAGATTAAAAGTAAAGATTAAAAAGAAACAGAATAATATAACAAAGGCGAAAAAATCCAACAAGGTCAAATTAAACAATAACTCCTCTGATTATACAGTTCAACATAAGTTATCCAAAATGGGTGATGGCTGAAGCCACAGCTTATATTGCCCACCCATATTCCATCCAAGAATTCAAAAGAAAAACAAAACAAGAGCGATTACAATTCGGAACAAAGCTAAGACAAAATGTGACAAAAAAAACCTAAGAAACAACACAACACAGACTTGATATGACAATCCTTATGTGATTTTACATGTCATCTTGGATATATATATATATATATATATATATATATATATATATATATCTGCATACAAGGCCTTCTCTATTCCACTATCAATTCCTTCAAAAATATCATTAATCATAATATTAAACAAAACAGGGCTACACACGCTGCCCTGCGAGGCACCACCCCCCAACCCGACACACCCTGGAGCACTCTGCACCAACTCCCACCTCAATCACTCTACCACACAGGAAATCCAACACCCAACTGCACAAACTACCCTCAACACCAAATTGATTCAATCCAATCAGCAACCCCTCCCTCCACAGCGTGCCACACGCCCCCTCCACATCAAACAAGACAGCCACCACACCCTCCCCATCCACCTGGGCCCCCCCAACTCCAGATCCCAGGTGCAAAACGGAATCCACAGCATCCCTCCCCCCTCGGGACCCACCCCAAAAAGGAGAAAGACCCCCCCCCCCAATGCAACTCAGCCTCCCAGTCACCAGCCGTTCCACTGTCTCCCCCAACTGCGAGGCAAGAGCCACCGGCCCACAACCATTGGGATCTGATGCCCCCCCCCCCCCCGCCCCAAGACTGGCACCACAACCAACTGCCTCCATGCCCCCGGAATCCTCCCAGCCTCCCATCAAATAGCCCCAATACTGTCCGAAGTGCACTCTCCTGCATGCACAACAACACCCCACAACACAGAACACCGCCCCGACCCCAGAACAGCCCCCCTCAACTCCGTTAGAGTGAACGGCAAATCTATTGCGTCCCTTGAACTGTTCTTCCTTATGTTTACATGTGGGTGTTTGGATAAAGTGCTTTCCCTGCTTTGTCTAATTGTGTTTGGTAGGTTTTCTGAACTATGAATCTTCACTAAAGTTTGTGCCAAAAGTTCTGCTTTGTCTATATTAGTAATAGCTATTTTTCCATTACTGTCTAACACTGGTATTTTGTACTGTCTTCTAATACCACTCATTTTCTTAATCATTCCCCAAATATCTGATAGCTGTGTTTCTCTTCCTATAGTATTACAATAATGTCTCCAAAATAAACGCTCAGCTGTTTTGTTTTCCTGACGATTCTCTGACACCATTTGTACTCAATCGCTGCTTCCAAAATATGATGCTTTTCCACTTGTCTAAATGCCCTCTTTCTATTTGTAATAGCTTTATTACAATTATCATCCCACCAAGGAAGATTCTTTCGTTGTCTATAACCTGTACTTTTTGGTATTGTTTGATTTGCAGACTCTATTATAATTGCACTGACACTTTTACTAAATTTCTCCCCATGAATCATGTCCTCACTATTTAGCTGCTCACATCTAGTCTTACACAGATATTTAAATTTATCCCAATCTGCCTTATCCAATTTCCATCTTGTGCCAGACTGCATCCCTTCTCCCACGTCTAGACCAATTTTAACTCTTACTGGGTAATGATCACTCCCATTAGCTGACCAACTTAATACCTCCCAAGATGTGATTCCTGCAATCGCATTTGAAACCAAAGTTAGGACTAACACACTTTCTGTGACTAGATTACTGCTAAATCTAGTACCTTTCCCATCATTCATGCATATTAAGTCCTTGTCCTCTAAAAAATCCTCAATTACTGTGCCATTTATATCTATATCTTCCTGCTACCCCACAGTGTGTTATGTGCATTAAAATCCCCACACCAAAACATCTTACCCTGTGCTTGTCTATTTACAGTGTTCAAAGTGTCAACTGTCAATCTGTTACATGGAATATAGTAATTAATAATTGTTATTTTGTCTTTTACTGCCCATATTTTTACCATTATTGATTCATGTTTTTTCCCTGTGTCCATTATTTTGTAATTTGTTCCACTAGTGCATAACCGTGCATGCCCGTAGAAACCCGTGCATGCCCGTAGAGGGGATGCATTGGAACAGAATTCTTGCCAGTTACAGGACAGTTGGTATAGCAACATAGCACTAAGTGGCAATCACATGTGATGGCTTCTGTATGCAGCAAAACATAAAAAATCACACAAAATATGCCCTGCCATCTGGTGCTATTTGCCCCTGCTTGTTACTTCTTCTCCTGCCTGTCATTGTTGTGTGTTATGTTGCTTACCTGTGTCTATATACAGTATATGTCTTGTAGGGAGTCATGTGCTCTGTCTATGTGGCATCATATAGACATCATCTGGTGGGTCTTCTTCTTCGTTCAGACCACTGATGATGTCCTATAAACGTGCTTTAAAGTCTGTCATACCCTATGTTGGTGAAGGATGTCCTCCTGTCTCAGACGGGTGTGATGTACTGCTGGAACCTCAGGTGCTTCATTTTCATGACATCTTTTCTGATGTGCAGCACTTGTCATCAGAGCCTCAGAGCAGACGTAGAGTCTAGTCAGAGCTAAAAAGAACCACAACACTGAGCTTGGGTGTTTTAATATTGGGTACCCCGGCATTAAAATGCTCATGCTGCTGTCATGGCAGCGTGGTGGAGGAGTGGTTAGCACTGCGGCAGCACAGCAACTCACCCTTGGCCGGGGGATCCTGAGTTCGATCCCAGCCCCCAACCAACAGTGATCTGTGTGGCGCTTGCAAGTTCTCCCCATGTCTGCATGGGTTTACTCTGGGATTTCTCTGGTTTCCTCCCACATGCCAAAAACATGCAAGTTAGATTAACTGGCATCAAATTGGGGATTCTAAATTGTCCTTGGGTATGACTGTGAGAGTGAATGGTTGTCTGTCTCTCTGTGTTGGCTCTATGATGGACTGGCGATCTGTCCAGGGTGTACCCTGCCTCTCACCCAAAGATGCTGGGATAGGCTACAGCCCCCCCACGACCCGAAAAGGATTAAGCGGAAGAAGATGGATGGATGCTGCTCTCATGCCATGAATGCTTGTTATTTAACTTAACATGTACAGACCTTTTATAACATTGTTCAGAATTTTATTGATCTATATTTTGTTGATAATTTAAAAATCAATGCATGCTGAAGCTGCTATCAAGTCCATATCATTCCAATGCAGTGTAACGAATGCAACCCCCCACCTATCTATTTTTCTTAAATCGTTAAGCCTTAGGAAGCAAACTGTTACTATTTTTTTTCTTCTTTTAGATTTGATTGGCGGTTGGCAACCAGCTTACAAGTGCATTACCGCCACGTACTTCACTCTATATCGTCACTATCTGGTCAGGAGCTGTAGTCCTTCTATCATCATTGCTGTGTCCAATCGAACCTCTACTCTGTCTTCAGACATCACTCTTCTTCGTCTCCTCGTACTTCACTCTATATCATCACTCTACACGGCCAAGATAGGTCCTCCATCCCCACCACTCTTATTTCATGCAGTCTTGCATCTGGTGACCTATATAAACGTCAGATCTGTGACATTCATACAAATGAAAACATACCTGGTGCTCTTGTGTCTTTCCTGTGTCTACCACCGATCACACGAACAATCCTTTAGTTTTCAGTGCATGATCTATGCATTGCTGTTGAAGCCACAGATTTACCTGTGCTTGTGAGGAGTTTCACACCACGAACAGCAGCAAGTACCAGAACTATGCAAAAACATTCAAAAATCCAAAAACTACAAGTGCTGAAATTGTCTACCACTTGACTGCAAAACAGGTAATAAGCATTCATTCATTCATCTTCTTCCGCTTAATCCTTTTCATCACTCTAAAATCTAGAGTGACATACAGACAAGAAATCTCTTGTCTGTATGTCTGTCTGTCACGACCATAGGACTCACTAAAAGATCACAGGATTATTGCCTTTGATGTGCCTATGATTTTTACACGATGTCTATATGACATCATATAGACACCATAGTATAGAGTGATTCAAGAAAATTTTGTGTGATCAAAGGCAGTCATCACTCACGATCATAGGACTCGCTATGACATCATCAAAGGCAGGCATCACTCATGCTCACTCACGATCATAGGACATCAAAGATCAAATGCAGGCATCACTCACGATTATAGGACTCGCTATGACATCATCAAAGATCATAGGACTCACTATGACATCATCAAAGATCAAATGCAGTCATCATAGGATTCGCTATGCCATCATCAAACATCATAGGATTCACTATGACATCATCAAAGGCAGGCATCACTCCCGATCATAGGACTCGCTATGACATCAAAGATCAAATGCAGGTATCATAGGACTCGCTATGCCATCAAAGATCATAGAACTCACTATGACATCATCAAAGGCAGGCATCACTCACGATCATAGGACTCGCTATGACATCATCAAAGATCATAGGACTCGCTATGACACCATCAAAGATAAAAGGCAGACATCACTGAAGGAGTGCTGACGTGCATGCTTACACCCTTGCTTACACCTGCTTTCTACGGGCATGCAGAAATACTTACTTATACTTGGTTTCTACGGGCATGCACAGGTATGCACTAGTAATAATAATGCATCAGATTTATATAGCGCTTTATCATAGACCCTCAAAGATGCTTTACAAATAGATACATTATTCATCACTCCAGACAATGGTAGTGGCAAGCTACTACTGTAGCCACAGCTGCCCTGAGGCTGGCTATCGGAAACGTGGCTGCCAATCCGTGCCAACGGCCTCCCCAGCCACTACCGAACACCGAAGGTATATGTATTATACATTAAAACGAATTAAAAACACTTTTAAAAATGCTATTTTAAATGCCCCACTACTCCACTCTTGCTGACTGATTTAATGCAGATAGTGTTACAGACATCATGTAGACATGGAAATCTCACTGTTTGAAGAAGATGAAGGAGTCAGATTGTGGAATGCTTTTGGACCTGAATTAAAATCATGTACAACGCTTGGACAATTTAAACAAAAACTAAAGGAAGAAATACTCCAAACATATATACAAGATGACATGTAAAATCACATAAGAATTATCATATTCAGTCTGTGTTGTGCTGTTGCTTAGTTGTTTTTTTTTGTCACGTTTTGTCTTAGCTTTGTTCTGAATTGTAATCGCTTTTGTTTTGTTTTTCTTTTGAATTCTTGGATGGAATATGGGTGGGCAATATAAGCTGCAGCTTCAGCCATCAACTGTATAATCAGAGGAGTTATTGTTTAATTTGACCTTGTTAGATTTTTTCCCCTTTCTTTTAATCTTTACTTTTAATCTATCTGAAATAATTCATTCATATTCATTCATTCAAGAAGAAAATTGTTCAGAACTCCTTACAAGAACTCCTTATACAAAGATATAGAGTGAAGAAGACAAAGAAGAGGTTGCCAACCGAGAAGAATTCTGACTTTTGATACATAGAGTAATGTTTACTGAGTGAAGTACATGGCGGTAAGGACTACAGCTCCTGACCAGATAGAGTGATGATATAGAGTGAAGTATGTGGTGGTAATGCACCTGTAAGCTGGTTGCCAACCGCCAATCAAATCTAAAAGATAAAGAAGAAGCAGTAGAGGCTGGATTGAGTCATGACACGTTTGCTTATGTAACGGATGCCAACTAGTACTGTACGGCGTAGAACGTTAGTAAACCTCCCTCCCAAAGCCTTATACAGTATCGGTAGCGCTGAGCTATCGGTCGGACCTTTAGCTCAGCGCGATCGTGCTGTGTCTCCCATGCTCGAACTGTGTGTTAGTTGACTGAGAGGTCGCGGGTTCGTGTCCCGTGTGGGGCGAACTGCGCAGGATGATCTCTGTCACACTGGTGCCGTGACCCGGATGGGAGTGAGGTTTAAGGGGGAGAGTGTAACGGATGCCAACTAGTACTGTACGGCGTAGAACGTTAGTAAACCTCCCTCCCAAAGCCTTATACAGTATCGGTAGCGCTGAGCTATCGGTCGGACCTTTAGCTCAGCGCGATCGTGCTGTGTCTCCCATGCTCGAACTGTGTGTTAGTTGACTGAGAGGTCGCGGGTTCGTGTCCCGTGTGGGGCGAACTGCGCAGGATGATCTCTGTCACACTTACACCTGTTTTCTTCGGGTATGCAGAAAAACTTGCTTATACTTGGTTTCTACGGGCATGCGCAGGTATGCACTAGTATCCATATACAGTACCTCACAAAAGTGAGTACACCCCTCACATTTTTGTAAATATTTTATTATATCTTTTCATGGAACAACACTGAAGATATGACACTTTGATACAATGTAAAGTAGGCAGTGTACAGCTTGTATAGCAGTGTAAATTTGCTGTCTCCTCAAAATAACTCAACACACAACCATTAATGTCTAAACCGTTGGCAACAAAAGTGAATTCACCCCTAGTGAAAATGTCCAAATTTTGCCCAAAATGTCAGTATTTTATGCGGCCACCATTATTTTCCAGCACTGCCTTAACTCTCTTGGGCATGGAGTTCACTAGAGCTTCACAGGTTGCCACTGGAATCCTCTTCCACTCCTCCATGACGACATCGCGGAGCTGGTGGATGTTAGAGACCTTGTGGTCCATCACCTTTACCCTCAGTTTCTTTAGCAAGGTAATGGTCATCTTGAAGGTGTGTTTGGGGCCATTATCATGTTGGAATACTGCCCTGCGGCCCAGTTTCTGAAGGGAGGGGATCATGCGTTGCTTCAGTATGTCACAGTACATGTTGGTATTCATGGTTCCCTCAATGAACTGTAGCTCCCCAGTGCCGGCAGTACTCATGCAGCCCCAATCCATGACACTCCCACCACCATGCTTGACTGTAGGCAAGACACACTTGTCTTTGTACTCCTCACCTGGTTGCCGCCACACACGCTTGACACCATCTGAATCAAATAAGTTTATCTTGGTCTCATCAGACCACAGGACATGGTTCCAGTAATCCATGTCCTTAGTCTGCTTGTCTTAAACAAACTGTTTGCGGGCTTTCTTTTGCATCATCTTTACAAGGGGCTCCCTTCTGGGACGACAGCCATGAGCGACCAATTTGATGCAGTGTGTGGCGTATGGTTTGAGCACTGACAGGCTGACCCCCACACCCCTTCGACCTCTGCAGCAATGCTGGCAGCACTCATACATCTATTTTCAAAAGACAACCTCTGGATATGATGCTGAGCACGTGCACTCAACTTCTTTGTTCGACCATGGCGAGGCCTGTTCTGAGTGGAACCTGTCCTGTTAAACCACTGTATGGTCTTGGCCACTGTGCTGCAGCTCAGTTTCAGGGTGTTGGCAATCTTCTGGTGTTGGCCTAGGCCATCTTTATGTAGAGCAACAATTCTTTTTTCAGATCCTCAGAGAGTTTTTTGGCATGAGGTGCCATGTTGAACTTCCAGTGACCAGTATGAGAGAGTGAGAGAGCGATAACACCAAATTTAACACACCTGCTCCCCATTCACACCTGAGACCTTGTAACACGAATGAGTCACATGACACCGGGGAGGGAAAATGGCTAATTGGGCACAATTTGGACATTTTCGCTAGGGGCGTACTCACTTTTGTTGCAAGCGGTTTAGACATTAAGGGCTGTGTGTTGAGTTATTTTGAGAGGATAGCAAATTTACACTGTTATACGAGCTGTACACTGACTACTTTACATTGTATCAAAGTGTCATATCTTCAGTGTTGTCCCATGAAAAGATATAATATTTACAAAAATGTGAGGGGTGTACTCACTTTTGTGAGATACTGTATGTACCAAAATAGAAGATGTTATGGAAGTCAGGTTATTTCGCGCCTCAGACAGAGACAATGAATACACATGGGAGAACAATGCCCAAGAGGGTGAGAGGGGGTTGAATGAAGTGTAGTGTAAATATCATGCTGTGTATGAGGAAGTACCTTGAAGCTTGTGAAGGTGACTTGTGATATAGAGAGGAGTGCTTGCTGTAACCAGTCAGTCTGTTTTGTGCTTGTGAGATGTGAGTGTGTAATAAATCATCTGACATGAAGCTGCCTCTTCATTTACACACTCCACACTGGTGACCCAAGACGTATTATGGAACACGAGGCGAGAACCCTGGAGCCGGCCCGGTCGGAAAGCCCCAGAGACGCAGCAGCCATTCCACAGACAGCCAGGACTGGAACCCCCAGCAACGCATGTGCAGTTTCAGTCAAGCTACCGGATTTCTGTCAGCACAACCCGCACTCTTGGTTCCACCACACCGAGGCCCAGTTCACCCTCCGAGGAGTAACAGCAGACAACACCAAGTTCTACCATGTGGTAGCAGCGCTGGACTCCCGCACAGCCCAGCAGGTAGCGAGCCTGCTCGATCAGCCACCAGCCAGCAACAAATATGAGGCGCTCAAGGCTGCGCTCACCCGGCGCTACACGCTCTCGGAATGTAAGAGAGTGGAGAGGTTCCTGGCGCGGACCGAGTTAGGAGATGGGTCGGCCGTAGACCTGATGGAGAAGATGCTGGCGTTAATGGGCACGGACGACAGGCACTTTCTGTTTGCCCACCTTTTCCTCCGGAGCCTTCCAACAGTGGCGAGAGTGGTTCTGGCCAATTCGCCGTTGCTGGCCGCGTGTGACTACCGTGCGCTAGCCCAGGAGGCGGACCGGATCATCCTCACCACCAGGGCGATCACAGTCAACGCGGCAGCGGCGGAGCCCAGCGAGATGACCAGAGGAGGCGAGGAGCCACCGACGGTAGCAGCAGCAGGGGCCAAGGAGCGCCAGAGAGACACGCTCTGTTTCTACCACCACCACTTCGGAGAGAACGCACGCAGATGTGCGCCACCATGCCAATTCAAGCGCTCGGGAAAACGCCGAGACCGGCGGTCGGTAGCAGCTGCGACCCTCGGCGAAGAGAACAAGCTGCTCTACTTGACGGACGCGCGCTCGGGGAGGCGTTTCCTCGTGGACACCGGAGCCCAGAAGAGTTTCATCCTGCCGACCTATGCCGACCGGCTGGCAGGACCTAGCGGCCCCGTGATGTTGGCAGCAAACGGCTCGGAAATTAAGACCTTTGGTGAGAGGACACTGATCTTATCTCTACACGGCCGTACATACGAGTGGACTTTTGTCGTAGCAACACTGAATTACCATATCCTGGGGGCTGATTTTCTGTGTGCACATGGTTTACTGGTTGATGTTGCTAACAGACGCCTGGTTAATGCACTGTCCTTTGACTCTCTCCCCTGTATAGCTCGAGCAACCCAGCCAACAGCACAAGCCAACGTCACAGCTCCAGGCAGTAAGTTCCATGCACTGCTCACTCAATTCCCAGCACTCACGGTCCTGACGTTTTCGGCAGCCATTGCTAAACACGGGGTGGAGCACTTTATCACCACCACCGGGCCGCCCGTTTTTGCAAGACCTCGGTGCTTGGACGCAGCTAAACTGGCCATAGCGCGCAAGGAGTTCGCCAACCTGGAAAGGTTGGGCATCATCAGGCGTTCGAACAGCCCATGGGCATCCCCGCTACACATGGTCCCTAAGGCTGAGGGATCGTGGCGACCGTGCGGTGATTTCCGCAGGTTGAACAACGCCACAGCACACGACCGCTACCCGATTCCCCACATACAGGATTTTTCCGTTCACCTCGCCGGAGCACGCATTTTTTCCAAAATAGACCTGGTCCGCGGTTACCATCAAGTCCCAGTGCGCGCTGAGGACGTACCCAAAACAGCGGTAATGACTCTGTTTGGCTTATTCGAGTTCCTGTGCATGCCATTCGTGTTAAAAGGTGCAGCACAGACGTTCCAGCGCATGATGGATGCAGTGCTGCACGATCTCCCGTTCGTGTTCGTCTACCTGGACGATATCCTGGTAGCCAGTGCATCCGAAGACGAACACGAAACCCACCTCAGGACGGTTTTCCAGAGGTTGGAGGAGCACGGGTTAATAATCAACCCGGCGAAATGCCAGTTCGGTGTGATGGAGATTGATTTTTTGGGGCACCACGTCTTTCCGGAAGGAGCGATCCCGCTGCCTGACAAAGTGCACGCCGTGGCGGATTTTCCCCGGCCTCAGACAGTCAGGGCGCTGCAGGAATTTTGGGGGATGGTGAACTTTTATAACCGTTTCCTTCCCCGCGCGGCGCAGCTCATGCAACCATTGTACGCCACGCTCAAGAGACAGAAACCCGCGGATAGGGTCGAATGGACCCCGGAGCGAAAGCGGGCGTTCTTGGAGGTTAAAGCAGCCCTGGCAAACACTGCACTGCTGGCGCATCCGGACCCGGCGGCCCGGATAGCGCTCACCACCGATGCTTCAGATGTGGCCATAGGGGCTGTCGTAGAGCAGCGCGTCGCTGGGGCTTGGCAGCCGCTCGCTTTTTTCAGCAGAACTTTGTGTGACAGTGAGCGTAAATACAGCGCGTTCGACAGGGAATTGCTGGCTCTCCACCTGGCCATACGCCACTTCCAGTTCTGGCTGGAAGGGCACAGCTTCACCACATTCGTGGATCACAAGCCACTAATGTTCACGATGGCCAAGGTTTCAGAACCGTGGTCGGGCCGGCAGCAGAGACAGCTGGCCGCGATCTCAGAGTTTACTACCAATATTCAGCATGTGTCGGGTAAACTGAATATGGTGGCGGACTGCTTCTCGCGCGCCGTGGTGGCCCCGGTCTATGTGGGGATAGATTACACAGCCATGGCCGCGGAGCAGATTAGCGATGCAGACGTGCGCGCGCTCCAGTCTGGACCAACAGGGTTAAGGCTGGAGAGCAGGGTGCTGCAAGACAGCATGCCCCCCCTAATCTGCGATGTCTCCACGGGACGCCCACATCCGGTAGTCCCGGTCGCGTGGCGCCGTCGCGTGTTTGAGTCGGTTCACACTCTGGTGCACCCAGGAGTGCGCGCGTCGGTCAAAATGGTGGGAGAGAAGTTTGTGTGGCCGAGCCTACGCAAACAAGTAAAAGAGTGGGCTGCAGCCTGCGTGGTGTGTCAACGAGCCAAGGTACATAGACACACGAAGGCTCCCTTGGAGCCGTTTCGGGTACCGGCTAAGAGGTTTGACCATGTTCACGTGGACCTCGTGGGCCCCCTCCCGCCATCACAGGGGTGCATGCACCTCCTGACAGTGATGGACCGCACCACACGCTGGCCAGAAGCAGTCCCACTGTCGGCAACCACGTCCGCAGACGTAGCACGCGCTTTCTTAACAACATGGGTGGCATGTTTTGGAGTCCCGTCGGACATGACGTCCGACAGGGGCCCTCAATTTGTTTCTGAACTCTGGTCCGCGATGGCCCGCAGCCTGGGTGTTACAATTCACCACACAACCGCGTACAACCCACAGGCCAATGGGTTATGCAAGCGTTTTCATAGATCACTGAAAGCAGCACTCAGGGCTTCACTGACGGATGCAAATTGGGTGGACAGGTTGCCGTGGGTTTTATTGGGGTTGCGCTCCGCGCCAAAAGAAGATCTGGAAGCTTCCCCGGCAGAGCTGGTTTTTGCGCAGCCCCTATGGCTGCCGGGGGAATTTCTGCCAGATAATCCCGCGCCGGACAGCTTCCCGTCTCAGCTTTTGCAGCGTAGCGCAAACACAGGCACGCTGCCGGGCCCGGCTCACCACTGTTTTCCACATGTTTTCGTGCCTAAAACTTTGAAGAACGCGGAGTTCGTGTTCGTCAGACACGATGCCCACCGCCCTCCATTGCGCCCACCCTATGATGGACCGTTCAGAGTGTTGGAAACAGGGGATAAGCATTTTGTGCTAGACTTGGGGGGGGGTAGACGGGAGAAAATTGGCATAGACAGACTCAAACCCGCCTTTGTAGTGGCGGATGAGCAAGTGCTGTTGGCGAGGGCCCCTCGGCGTGGAAGACCCCCACGGAGAACTCCCCAGGGGAACGATTCATCAGCGCAGCCACACAGACAGAGCACCCCCCACCACCACCACCACGGCTCACCTGCTGTCGGACACACTCCCAGCAGCCCCCCACCGGCACAGCAGCGCCACGGAGGCAGTAAAACACAGTTACAGCAGATATGGGAGGAGACTGAAGCCGAAACAGCATGTGGACTGATATTCTATTGTTCTATCTAAGATGCTGGGGGGGCGGTATGGAAGTCAGGTTATTTTGCACCTCAGACAGAGACAATGAATACACATGGGAGAACAATGCCCAAGAGGGTGAGAGGGGGTTGAATGAAGTGTAGTGTAAATATCATGCTGTGTATGAGGAAGTGCCTTGAAGCTTGTGAAGGTGACTTGTGATATAGAGAGGAGTGCTTGCTGTAACCAGTCAGTCTGTTTTGTGCTTGTGAGATGTGAGTGTGTAATAAATCGTCTGACATGAAGCTGCCTCTTCATTTACACACTCCACAATGTCTAATTTTTGTTTCATCTCATTAATCATTTCATCATCCCTACAGACTCTTTCAATAGTGATGTCCTCCTCATTGTCGGTAATAAAGTCACATTGTGGGACACATATGTGGGTTTCATATGCTTCACATGTATATTACTGTATGCTTATTGTATGCTTCACATCTCAGAGGAACAAAAGGACTGGACCTCCTAGGAGATAACAGGAGGATGTGAAATGTGGCCTTTTGTATGCAAAGAGATGACCTTGAGGGATTTCCTGACCACCAGTGATTTTAGGTGGAGGTGAGAAGACCTGGAAGAAGACGCATTGTGACTTGGGATTAAAAGACAATGTGACTGTGTGCTTTGATGTCCTGGGGTATAAAAGGGACAGATGTTGGGGGATTCTCTCTCTTTTCTGTTTTTGATGATGTTGGAGAATGTGAATAAGCCTGACTTGTGAAATAAACTCAGCCTCGTCCTTCCACATTCTCCACACTGGTGACCCTAAGACGTATTATGAGTGGAAGAAATTCTCCCGAGCCAGACTCGTCAGGAGCCAGCCAAACGAATGCAGCCACAGTTCAGCTACCAGACTTCTGGCAGAACAATCCGCGCTCCTGGTTTAACGCGGTCGAGGCGCAGTTCAACCTCCGGAGGATTTCGGTAGACAACACAAAGTTCTACCATGTGGTTGCAAAGCTGGACAACCACACAGCCCAGCGGGTGGAGAGCCTGATCAACCAGCCGCCGGACAGCAACAAGTACAACGCGTTGAAGGCTGCACTCATCCGTTACATCACCCCCTCGGTGGAGGAGCGAGCAGAGGGGCCCCTGGCGCTGACTGAATTTGAGAGCGACAGGCCTGCGGACCTGATGGAGAAGCTGTTGAGGTTGAAAGACTCTGACGACGACCACTTCATCTTCACCCACCTTTTCCTCAGGACCCTACCGTCAGCGGTGAGAATGACCCTGGCCAGTTCACCACTGTTGGCCCGACGAGACTACTACGAGCTGGGCCAGGAGGCGCAGCGACTCGTCAACGCCAATAAATGGCGCGCGGCCACGGCCGCGGCAGCAGAGCTCAGCGCAACGTCCGGAGATGGCAGGGGGCCAGAGGCTGCAGTACCAGACTCACCAACGACGGCGGCGGCAGGGGCCAGGAAACACGGAGCAGACGACGTCCTTTGTTTCTACCATCGCCGCTTCGCAGAGAGGGCACGCAAATGTATACCACCGTGCCACTTCAAGCGCTCGGGAAATGCCAAGACCGGGGGTCGGTAGCAGCTGCGGCCCTCGGAGAGGAGAACAAGCTGCTCTACTTGAGGGATGCGCGCTCGGGGAGGCATTTCCTCGTGGACACAGGCTCCCAGCTGAGTTTCATCACACCTTCCTCCGCTGACCGGCTGGCGTCTTCCAGTGGTCCCGGGGTGTCAGCAGCGAACGGCTCGGCGATTAAGACCTTCCGTGAGAGGACGTTGCTTCTGTCCCTACACGGCCGTGCATTCGAGTGGACTTTCGTCATAGCTGCAGTCAATTTCAACATGTTAGGGGCTGATTTTTTGTGCTCACATGGTTTGTTGGTTGATCTTGCTAACAGACGCCTGGTTAATGCACTCTCTTTTTATTCTATTCCCTGTACAGCTCAAGTGGCCCCGCCAACAGCACAAGCCAACGTCACAGCTGCAAGTGGTAAGTTCCACACACTCCTCACTCAGTTCCCAGCACTCACGGTCCCAACATTTTCGGCGACCGTGGCTAAACACGGGGTGGAACATTTTATTACTACCACCGGACCGCCCATTTTTGCAAAAGCTCGGTGCTTGGATTCAGCTAAACTGACCATAGCGCGTGAGGAGTTCGCCAACATGGAAAAGTTGGGCATCATCAGGCGTTCGAAAAGCCCATGGGCTTCACCGCTTCACATGGTCCCGAAAGCTGATGGCTCGTGGCGACCTTGCGGTGATTTCCGCAGATTGAACAACACTACAGCGCACGACCGCTACCCGATCCCGCACATCCAAGATTTTTCAGTTCATTTGGCGGGGGCGTGCGTTTTTTCTAAGATAGACTTGGTACATGGTTACCACCAGGTCCCAGTGCGCGCTGAGGACATACCCAAAACAGCGGTAATAACTCCGTTCGGGCTATTCGAGTTTTTGCGCATGCCGTTTGGGCTTAAAAGCACGGCGCAGACGTTCCAACGCATGATGGACGCGGTGTTGCGCGATCTCCCCTTCATGTTCGTCTACCTGGACGACATACTGGTAGCCAGCGCGTCCGAAGACGAACACGAAAACCGCCTCACGGCAGTTTTCCGGAGATTGGCAGAGCACGGGTTAATAATCAACCCAGCGAAGGGTCAGTTCGGGGTGACGCAGATTGATTTTTTGGGGCATCACGTCTCTCCAGAGGGAGCAGTTCCTCTGCCTGACAAAGTGCGCGCAGTAACAAATTTTCCCCAGCCACAAACGGTCAAAGCGTTACAGGAGTTTTTGGGAATGGTGAATTTTTATAACCATTTCCTCCCTCGTGCAGCGCAGCTCATGCAACCATTGTATGCTGCACTGAAAAAACAAAAACCCACAAATAAAATCGAATGGTCTCCGGAGCGAGAGCGCGCATTCTCTGAAGTCAAAACGGCCCTGGCAAACGCTGCGTTGTTAGCACATCCAGTCCCAACGGCCCGCATGACGCTCACTACTGACGCGTCAGATGTGGCCATAGGGGCAGTCGTGGAACCGTATGTAGCCGGAGCCCGGCAACCGCTCGCCTTTTTCAGCAGAACCTTGCGCGATAGTGAACGAAAATACAGCGCATTTGACAGGGAGTTGTTAGCGCTCCACTTGGCCATTCGCCACTTCCAGTTCTGGCTGGAGGGACGCCGTTTCACCGCATTCGTTGACCACAAGCCGCTGACTTTCGCGATGGCCAAGATTTCAGAACCTTGGTCGGGCCGGCAGCAGAGACAGCTGGCCGCGATCTCGGAGTTTACTACCGATATCCAGCATGTGGCGGGTAAACTTAATGTAGTGGCAGACTGCCTCTCGCACGCCGTGGCGGCTCCAGCCGGCGTAGGGGTAGATTTTGCAGCCATGGCCGCGGATCGGGTTAGCGACGCAGAAGTGCGCGCGGCCCCAGTCCGCATAGGGATAGATTATGCAGCCATGGCCGCGGATCAGGTTAGCAACGCGGACGTGCACGCGCTCCAGTCTGGACCAACAGGGTTAAGGCTGGAGAACAGGGTGCTGCAAGACGGTATGCCCCCCCTAATCTGCGATGTCTCCACTGGGCGACCGCGTCCTGTGGTACCGGCCGCGTGGCGCCGCCACGTTTTTGACTTGATCCATTCTCTGGCGCACCCAGGAGTGCGCGCGTCGGTCAAAATGGTGGGAGAGAAATTTGTATGGCCGAGCCTGCGCAAACAAGTTAGAGAGTGGGCGGCAGCCTGCATGGCTTGTCAACGAGCCAAGGTACATAGACACACAAGAGCTCCCTTGGAGCCGTTTCACATTCCGGCTAAGAGGTTTGATCATGTTCACGTTGACCTCGTAAGCCCCCTCCCGCCCTCACAGGGGTGCACACATCTTCTGACAATGGTTGACCGCACCACGCGCTGGCCGGAAGTGGTCCCACTGTTGTCAACCACAGCCGAGGAGGTGGCGCGCGCATTTTTAACGGCATGGGTAGCGCGTTTTGGAGTCCCGTCGGACAATACGTCCGACAGAGGCCCTCAATTTGTTTCCGAACTTTGGTCAGCGATGGCCCGCAGCCTGGGGGCAACGATCCACCGCATGACCGGGTACAATCCGCAGGCTAACGGGTTATGCAAACGTTTTCACAGGTCATTGAAGGCGGCCCTCAGAGCGTCGCTTACGGATGCAAATTGGGTGGACAGGCTACCATGGGTTTTATTGGGGTTGCGTTCTGCACCTAAAGAGGATTTAGAAGCCTCCCCAGCTGAGCTAGTTTTCGCACAGCCACTTCGGCTGCCCGGGGAATTTCTCCCAGATAATCCGGCGCCAGAGTGCTCCCCAGCTCAGCGGTTACAGAGTAGCACGGACTCGAGCACGCTACCTGGCCCCGTTCACCACAGTTTTCCGCGCGTTTTTGTGCCTAAGGCTTTAAAAAATGCGGAGTTTGTTTTTGTCAGACATGATGCCCATCGCCCACCGTTACGACCACCTTATGATGGACCATATAGAGTGCTGGAAACAGGGGATAAGCATTTTTTGCTAGATTTGGGGGGCAGAAAAGAAATGATTGGCATAAACAGGCTCAAACCTGCTTTTGTGGTGGCTGACGAAAGTGTGCAGTTGGCTAAGGCTCCTCGGTGCAGCAGACCCCCTAGAGAGCATTCCCCAGAACACCCACAGAGATTGACTAACAGTTCTCATCCTCAGACAGCAGCTCCCCAGCAGGAGGGCGCCGCGGAGGTGGTAAAGCCTGCTTACAGCAAATACGGGAGAAGACTGAGGCCCAAGCAGCATGTGGACTGATGTGTAGTGATTTTATTATGACATGCAAACTGTTATTATGTTGTTCCATCTTAGACGTTTGGGGGGGGGGGGGTCATGTGGGACACATATGTGGATTTCATATGCTTCACATGTATATTACTGTATGCTTATTGTATGTTTCACGTCTCAGAGGAACAAAAGGACTGGACCTCCTAGGAGATAACGGGAGGATGTGAAATGTGGCCTTTTGTATGCAAAGAGATGACCTTGAGGGATTTCCTGACCACCAGTGATTTTAGGTGGAGGTGAGAAGACCTGGAAGAAGACGCATTGTGACTTGGGATTAAAAGACAATGTGACTGTGTGCTTTGATATCCTGGGGTATAAAAGGGACAGATGTTGGGGGATTCTCTCTCTTTTCTGTTTTTGAAGATGTTGGAGAATGTGAATAAACCTGACTTGTGAAATAAACTCAGCCTCGTCCTTCCACATTCTCCACAACATCAGCTCAGTCCAGTCACCGGCAACTGACCTTAAACTTGGCAGTAGAACTTGTGTTTTGGTTTTTTTTTAGTTTTTTCTGGCCATTTACAGCTCTAACATGCCCTGCCTCTGAAATGATAGAGATGCTTGGACATTTAACTTCAGCAAGCCCAATACAAGGAGCTCCATTTGGGTCATACACTTTTGCATCTGGGCTGGCACCAAGGTATGGAGCATCAGGATATATGACAAAGCCACAGGGTGATACATTTACATTTATGATTTTTGAAAATTGTTGAAGATAGAGTGTGTGGGTGGCGGAGAGGATGGCAGCTGAGTTGGTGGAAGTAGGATAGAGTGATGAAGTGAGATGAGGATAGATATACGTATATAGTGTGTGGTGGTAATGCACCTGTAAGAGAGATTTCTTGAATTATACAGTGGGGTAAAAAAGTATTTAGTCAGCCACCAATTGCGCAAGTTCTCCCACTTAAAAGATGAGGTCTCCAATTTTCATCATAGGTATACCTCAACTATGAGAGACAAAATAAGAAAAAAAAATCCAGAAAATCACATTGAAGGATTTTTAATGAATTAATTGGTAAATTCCTTGGTAAAATAAGTATTTGGTCAATAACAAAAGTTCATCTCAATACTTTGTTATATACCCTTTGTTGGCAATGACAGAGGTCAAACGTTTTCTGTAAGTTTTCACAAGGTTTTCACACACTGTTGCTGGTATTTTGGCCCATTCCTCCATGCAGATCTCCTCTAGAGCAGTGATGTTTTGGGGCTGTCGCTGGGCAACACAGACTTTCAACTCCCTCCAAAGATTTTCTATGTGGTTGAGATCTGGAGACTGGCTAGGCCACTCCAGGACCTTGAAATGCTTCTTACGAAGCCACTCCTTCGTTGCCCGGGCGGTGTGTCTGGGATCATTGTCATGCTGAAAGACCCAGCCACGTTTCATCTTCAATGCCCTTGCTGGTGGAAGGAGGTTTTCACTCAAAATCTCACGATACATGGCCCCATTCATTCTTTCCTTTACACGGATCAGTCGGTCCCTTTGCAGAAAAACAGCCCCAAAGTATGATGTTTCCACCCCCATGCTTCACAGTAGGTATGGTGTTCTTTCTCCTCCAAACACGACAAGTTGAGTTTTTACCAAAAAGTTCCATTTTGGTTTCATCTGACCATATGACATTCTCCCAATCCTCTTCTGGATCATCCAAATGCTCTCTAGCAAACTTCAGACGGGCCTGAACATGTACTGGCTTAAGCAGGGGGACATGTCTGGCACTGCAGGATTTGAGTCCCTGGCGGCATAGTGTGTTTCTGATGTAGCCTTTGTTACTTTGGTCCCAGCTTTCTGCAGGTCATTCACTAGGTCCCCCCATGTGGTTCTGGGATTTTTGCTCACCATTCTCGTGATAATTTTGACCCCATGGGGTGAGATCTTGCGTGGAGCCCCAGATCGAGGGAGATTATCAGTGGTCTTGTATGTTTTCCATTTTCTAATAATTGCTCCCACAGTTGATTTCTTCACACCAAGCTGCTTACCTATTGCAGATTCAGTCTTCCCAGTCTGGTGCAGGTCTACAATTTTGTTTCTGGTGTCCTTTGACAGCTCTTTGGTCTTGGCCATAGTGGAATCAGAATCAGAATCAGAATAGAATCAGATTTATTGCCATTGTTCATGTAGTACACAAACTAGGAATTTGTCTCGATGCCATGCTGCAACATTAAAAACATGATGAGAAAAAGAGATAAACTAAAAAACTAAAGGACTGAAAACGTGCAATAAGTGTAGAAAAATAAGTAATAATAAGTAATAATAATAATAATAATAATAACAATACTAGTAATAATGAGTAGTACTAGTCAAGGCAGTTTTAAAAAATTAGCAAGTAACAGATAATGTGAAGTACCACATAGTGCAGTCGATAATGCAACAGAAAACAGTGATGAATGACGTGAGTCTGGTTGAGCTGCTGTACATAGTGCACGAGAGTCAAAAAGTCACTTAATGTTCAGCAGTCTGATGGCAGTGGGGAAAAAGCTGTTCATGTGCCGGGAGGTTTTAGTCCGAATGGACCGAAGTCTTCTACCTGAGGGGAGGGGAGCAAACAGTACGTGACCAGGATGTGAAGGATCGGCTATGATCCGGCCAGCACGCCTCCGGGTCCTGGAGATGTACAGGTCCCGGAGAGATGGGAGCTCACAGCCTATCACCTTCTCAGCAGTGCGCACGACGCGCTGCAGCCTTAGTCTGTCCCTGGCAGTGGCTCCTGCATACCACACAGTTATGGAGGAGGTGAGGATGGACTCGATGATGGCCGTGTAGAACTGCACTAACATCTTGGTGGGTAGCTTGAGCTTCCTCAGCTGCCGCAGAACGAACATCCTCTGCTGGGCCTTTTTGATGAGGGAGCTGATGGTTGGCTCCCATTTGAGGTCTCGGGTGATGGTGGTGCCCAAGAAGCGGAAGGAATCTGCAGTGGTGATGGGAGAGCCTGTGATGGTGAGGGGGGGCAGGGGGGTTGTGACTTTCCTGAAGTCCACAATCATCTCCAAGATGATTGGGAGTTTGGAGTTTGGAGTCTGACTGTTTGAGGTTGTGGACAGGTGTCTTTTATACTGATAATGAGTTAAAACAGGCGCCATTAATACAGGTAATGAGTGGAGGACAGAGGAGCCTCTTAAAGAAGAAGTTACAGGTCTGTGAGAGCCAGAAATCTTGCTTGTTTGTAGGTGACCAAATACTTATTTTACCGAGGAATTTACCAATTAATTCATTAAAAATCCTTCAATGTGATTTTCTGGATTTTTTTTTTCTCATTTTGTCTCTCATAGTTGAGGTATACCTATGATGAAAATTGGAGACCTCTCTCATCTTTTAAGTGGGAGAACTTGCACAATTGGTGGCTGACTAAATACTTTTTTGCCCCACTGTATATAGATTGACGTTGTGAAAAGAAGAAGAATATAGAGCTCCTGACCAGATAGAGTGATGATATAGCGTGGGGTGCGTGACGGTAATGCACCTGTAAGTTGGTTACCAACTGCCAATCAACTGCCAATCAAATCTAAAAGAAGAAAAAGAATAATATTGTTCCAGCACCTGAGGTTCACATTCAAGGCCTCTTTTCATTGCAGAAGTTTGTCGTACTCCCTTCAGGATTCTTGCTGCCAGTGCCTGACTAGAGGACTCCCCTTGGACATGACAAACCTCATAAAATCTACTGGCTGTAACAATGGGCTGGCGCACTTCTTTCCAGAAGTTCTCCTAGACTGCTCTCTGGTGCTTTCCTCTGTCAAAGCTGCCATCTCATGTGTCAGTGAGGCTGTCCAAATGGAAGGGTGGGAGGGGACGCCGCCGTCTGTGGGCTATCGGGGGCTGGTCGACGTCACTGAGCAATGGCAGTGGAGGACACAGTCCAGTCCAAGGACGGATAATTTTTTCACACATAAGGAGAAAACTCCTTATGCAAAAAAAAAAAAAAAAAAGGAGGCAGCTCCTGACCAGATAGAGTGATGATATAGATTGAAGTGCATGGCAGTAATGCACCTGTAAGCTGGTTGCCAGCCACCAATCAAATCTAAAAGAAGAAGAAGAAACGGTAGAGGCTGAGATAGAGTGATAAGCCATTGGCAAGAGCTGGTGGCAGTAGGACATTCAAATTGAGTTTTTGAATAGTTGGTGGCAGTAGGATACTTTTAGGCAGACACGAGAAGAGCTGGTCGACAGAAGAAGACAGACAATAAGAATTAAGGTGGCAGACAGACTTCGACAGGTGGAAGCCTGAGATGGCATTTACGTCTGGGTTCGGTTGGTGGTAGGAGTGATTTGTTTGTGGCAGATAGCATAAACTGTACTCTGGGAACAGACTGACGATAGAGTGATGACATGAAGAATATAGAGTGGGACCAGATGAGAGTGTTATAGACATCATGTAGACATGGAAATCTCACCGTTTGAAGAAGAAGAAGAAGACTGTTCAGAACTCCTTATAAGAACTCCTTATACAAAGATATAGAGTGAAGAAGACAAAGAAGAGGTTGCCAACCGAGAATTCTGACTTTTGATACATAGAGTGATGTTTACTGAGTGAAGTACATGGCGGTAAGGACTACAGCTCCTAACCAGATAGAGTGATAATACAGAGTGAAGTATGTGGCGGTAATGCACCTGTAGGCTGGTTACCAACCGGCAATCAAATCTAAAACAAGAAGTTAGTGGCGGTAATGCACCTGTAAGCTGGTTGCCAACCAGAGTGTGTGGCGGTAATGCACCTGTAAGACTGAGAGTGGAGGAGCCAGAGTGATATAGAGTGATGAAGAAGAAACTTAAGCTGTGGAGTTGCCATGGCCAAGATATATAAAGTGATGATATAGAGTGAAGTACGTGGAGTGATGTTGGTGGCAGTTGCCACAGCCAAGATATATAGAGTGATGATACAGAGCGGTAGAGAACGATATATAGAGTGATGATATAGAGTGAAGTACGTGGCAGTAATGCACCTGTAAGCTGGTTGCCAACCGCCAATCAAATCTAGAAGAAGAAGAACTGTACTCTGTCTGTAACATTGTGGCATCTAGCCCCGACGGGCTCGATAAAAATGAGATGGAGTGGATGGTACCCAGGTCTGCGAGGTGGGAAAGAGCAGCTAGGGAGGCAGAAAGAAAAGTAAGAGCTAGAAGCTGGTCAGATGAGAGTGACGCGGGAAGAAGTAACAATGCTAAGAAAACACGAACTAGCCAACATGGATGGCAGTTTAATGATGTAGGAAATGAGTGGAAGGTTGTCACTGAGTTCAATCAGGATGGAGGGGCACTATCTCCCTGTTAAACTAACAAAAGTAATTGAAGAAGAAATTGGGAGAGTTAAGTTTGCAGAGTTCTTGAATAATAACCAGCTGTTAATTCATGCATCAAGTAAACAGCAGCAAGAGTACTGACAATGACATGTCTAAAAGGAGAACAAATGAAGGCTCATGTTCCTGGCGCAACAGCAAACTTGAGGGGAGTTATATCAGGTGTCCCTTTGAGCATGTCTATGGAAGAAGTGAAAAATGAGATCCAAGGAGGAAAGGTGAAGGATGTGAAAAGGCTTAAGAGTAGAAGAGAAGGTTCACTGAAGGATACACTGTCTGTAATGATTCAGTTTGAGGAAACACTCCCTAAATCAGTTCAAATAGGATACCTGTATTACAGTGTCAGAGAATATGTCCCAAAGCCACTTAGGTGCTACAAATGTCAAAGAATGGGTCACACTGCTCAGCAATATAAGGGAAAGTTGAGATGTGCCAGATGTGGAGGGGAGAACGAATATGGTAAATGTGAAAAGGACACCAAAGTAAAATGTTGCAACTGCGGGGGTGAGCACAGTGCTGCAATATGGAGGATGTGTTGTGCAGAGGGAAGCTAGACAAGCCCAGGAAATTAGAATAAGTAAGAAAATCTCATATGTGGAAGCTCTAAAAACAGAGAGGCAGGAGTGGTCAACAGGCCTTCCTCAAAGAAGTTCAGTTCAAAGGGAAGCACAGCCATCAAGAAATCCCACACAAACACAAGATCATGGCGCTGCAAGGAAATTTTGTGTTCACAAATGCAAATAGATGACACATTAATACTTAAGAGGACAAACTTTATAGCTTTTATCTGCCACACCATTAATGTTGCAGCACAGCTTAAGAAGAAAAGTGACAGAATCAAAACCATTATGGAAGCAGCAGGAAGACTCCTGGAGGTGGAAGATTTCAAAGCCGACCAGATTCATGTTTTATTGACAGCTGAAACTGTGGAGAATGCACGTGTTGAAACTTAAGATTTTAATTATGGTACTACACATACTACAGTGGAATGTGAGGAGTCTTATAGGAAATGGACAAAAACTCAAGTTTTTGTACACACATTACCTCTGGAACTTCCAGAGGTAGTGCGTGTACGGAGATTTTGTTATTCCAGGATATAATTCAATCAGACAGGATAGAATTAGCAGTGAAAATGGAGGAGGATGTGCCACTTTCATTAAAGATGGCCTGGCATATAGGGTGATTCCCTCCCCTAAGGATATAGAGTGTAATATTGTTGAACTATGTAGGCCACATGGACAAGGAAATATTAAGTTGATTAATTTTTATAACCCATGTAGGAAGTTAACAGCAGATATTTTCAGTGTTATGGCAGGGGAAGGGCATATGAATAGAGGTATGGTGTGGAGACTTAAATGTCCATAATAGCTTGTGGGGAAGCACACATACAGATAACAATGGAAGTGTTGTGGAAGAGATGCTAGATGAAAGATCATTAATTTGTCTCAACAGTGGTGAAGGTACCAGGGTGGATGTGCATAGGGGCACATTATCATGGATTGACCTGACTCTTGTATCTGATTCTTTAGTGAGTGCCTGTGAATGGGTGGTTATGAACAGTACAACTATTGGAAGTGATCACTTCCCAGTACTTACAGTCATTAAAACTGAAGCATATACAGTGGGGCAAAAAAGTATTTAGTCAGCCACCAATTGTGCAAGTTCTCTCACTCAAAAGATGAGAGAGGTCTCCAATTTTCATCATAGGTTTCCTCAACTATGAGAGACAAAATGAGAAAAAAAAATCCAGAAAATCACATTGAAGGATTTTTAATGAATTAATTGGTAAATTCCTCGGTAAAATAAGTATTTGGTCACCTACAAACAAGCAAGATTTCTGGCTCTCACAGACCTGTAACTTCTTCTTTAAGAGGCTCCTCTGTCCTCCACTCATTACCTGTATTAATGGCACCTGTTTGAACTCATTATCAGTATAAAAGACACCTGTCCACAACCTCAAACAGTCAGACTCCAAACTCCACTATGGCCAAGACCAAAGAGCTGTCAAAGGACACCAGAAACAAAATTGTAGACCTGCACCAGGCTGGGAAGACTGAATCTGCAATAGGTAAGCAGCTTGGTCTGAAGAAATCAACTGTGGGAGCAATTATTAGAAAATGGAAAACATACAAGACCACTGATAATCTCCCTCGATCTGGGGCTCCACGCAAGATCTCACCCCGTGGGGTCAAAATGATCACGAGAATGGTGAGCAAAAATCCCAGAACCACATAGGGGGACTTAGTGAATGACCTGCAGAGAGCTGGGACCAAAGTAACAAAGGCTACCATCAGTAACACATTACGCTGCCAGGGACTCAAATCCTGCAGTGCCAGACATGTCCCCCTGCTTAAGCCAGTACACGTCCAGGCCCGTCTGAAGTTTGCTAGAGAGCATTTGGATGATCCAGAAGAGAATTGGGAGAATGTCATATGGTCAGATGAAACCAAAATAGAACTTTTTGGTAAAAACTCAACTTGTCGTGTTTGGGGGAGAAAGAACACCACACCTACTGTGAAGCATGGGGGTGGAAACATCATGCTTTGGGGCTGTTTTTCTGCAAAGGGACCAGGACAACTGATCCGTGTAAAGGAAAGAATGAATGTGGCCATGTATTGTGAGATTTTGAGTGAAAACCTCCTTCCATCAGCAAGGGCATTGAAGATGAAATGTGGCTGGGTCTTTCAGCATGACAATGATCCCAAACACACCGCCCGGGCAATGAAGGAGTGGCTTCGTAAGAAGCATTTCAAGGTCCTGGGGTGGCCTAGCCAGTCTCCAGATCTCAACCCCATAGAAAATCTTTGGAGGGAGTTGAAAGTCTGTGTTGCCCAGCGACAGCCCCAAAACATCATTGCTCTAGAGGAGATCTGCATGGAGGAATGGGCCAAAATACCGGCAACAGTGTGTGAAAACTTTGTGAAGACTTACAGAAAACGTTTGACCTCTGTCATTGCCAACAAAGGGTATATAACAAAGTATTGAGATGAACTTTTGTTATTGACCAAATACTTATTTTACCGAGGAATTTACCAATTAATTCATTAAAAATCCTTCAATGTGATTTTCTGGATTTTTTTTTCTCATTTTGTCTCTCATAGTTGAGGTATACCTATGATGAAAATTGGAGACCTCTCTCATCTTTTAAGTGGGAGAACTTGCACAATTGATGGCTGACTAAATACTTTTTTGCCCCACTGTATATAAGAGGGAAGATGTTTTACAAGATGGTGTTTTGACAATGCACCTGTAAGCTGGTTGCCAACCACCAATCAAATCTAAAAGAAGAAGAATGCACCTGTAAGCTGGATGCCAACCGTTAAACAAATCTAAAAGAAGAAGAAGATATAGAGTGATGATAATCAAGTCAGTGGCAGTAATGCACTTGCAAGCTGGTTGCCAACCACCAATCAAATTTAAAAGAAGAAGAAGCTACCTAGTAAGCAACAAGAGCAAGCATGGCCAAGTTGGAGCAGATACTGAATGAACAAAGAGGGTTTCACTAAGGAAACAAAATACAACTGGAGACGATGAAAGAAGAAATTTCAAAGGTAAATATCAGGTTGCACGAAACGGAGGGGCGAATCGAGAAAGAAGAGGAAAGGATTCAAAACACTGAAGACGTTATGATGGAGATGCTAACGCTATATGCTAAGCTATAAGAAAAGGTAGTGGACTGGCAAGCAAGCTTGACGGATAATTTTTTTCTTCTTCTTTTAGATTTGATTGGCAGTTGGCAACCAGCTTACAGGTGCATTACTGCCACGTACTTCACTCTATATCATCACTTTCAGCAAGCCTACTCCATCTGGTCAGGAGCTCTATAAGGCACTGTTCAGAACTCCTTATAAGAACTCCTTATGGCAGTAATGCACCTGTGAAAAATCTAAAAGAAGATAGAGTGATACCAGACAGAGTGATGATATAGAGTGAAGTATGTGGCGGTAATGCACCTGTAAGCTGGTTGCCAACCGGCAATCAAATCTAAAAGTAGAAGTGATGCACCTGTAAGCTGGTTGCCAACTGCCAATCAAATCTAAAAGAAGAAGAAGGTAGTGGACTTGGAGAACTGCTCCAGATGTGAAATATAAGAATACTAGTGCATATGTGTGCATGCTCGTTCATACCCGTGCATGCCCGTAGAAACCAAGTATAAGTAAGTATTTCTACATGCTCGTAGAAAGCAGGTGTAAGCAAGCGCGTCACCACTCGTTCATTAGCCATGTTTACATGGACACAAATAACCAGATTAAAAGCCAGATTGGAATAAAAATGCTTCATGTAAACATACCAATCTGAACATTCTGACCCGATCAAACTCATTCAGATCAAAATTTCCTTCCGATTGAGATGGGTGGGTTAAATTGGCCCAAGTCCCCTTTGAAAAAGTGTGGACTTGGGCCCTTTTGGAATTCACCGATTCAATTGTTAATCCGATTGGTGTGCCTATAAACACTTATTCCAAAGTTTGGATAAAAAATATGTTTACTGCACGTCTGTACGTCAGCTACATGTCAACATGACGTATTTCCACCTTTACAGCAGCTAGCGGAAGACATGGCGGGAGTAAAACAAATCTGGTCTGTATCGTCCTGCATCTGTTCGTCATATGTAGAAGTATGTACTGCTGGGCTTGTAGCTTCATTGCGGAGACCAGCAGAAGCAAAAGTACAGTCTGAATAACACAATACAGGTCCATTTCTTCTTCTTCTTCTTCTTTTAGATTTGATTGGCGGTTGGCAGCCAGCCTACAGGCACATTACTGTCACGTACACCACATATCTTTTTCTTCTTCTTTTAGACCAGATTGGCGGCTGGCAACCAGCCCACAGGTGCACCACCGCCACACACTCTATATATGACTGTCTGTCTGTGTGTCTGTTTCAAAAAGAGAAAGACACAAAGCAGGGTTTGTTTACATCGGAAGGTGCTTCTTCTTCTTCTTCTTCGGGCAGCACGGTGGTGCAGTGGTTAGCACTGTTGCCTTACAGCTAGAAGGTTCCTGGTTCTAATCCCCAGGCTGGCAGGGGTTGGAACCTTTCTGTGTGGAGTTTGCATGTTCTCCCTGTGCTGCGTGGGTTTACTCCGGGGGCTCCGGTTTCCTCCCACAATCCAGAGACATGCATGTTAGGTTAATTAGCTGTTCTAAATTGTCCCTAGATAGCTGTTTCCTATAAGCCCTTAGAATAGAGGGTTAGTACTAGTAAAAGCGCTTTGAGTGGTCTTTGTGACTAGAAAAGCGCTATATAAGTGCAGGTTAGTTAGTTAGTAGTTCTACTATTTCCAGAATGTCGGATAATTGTGCACATGTCAAAATGATTTCGTCCAAACATGTGACACATGGAAACGCACGTCCTAATCGGATCAACTTTTTCAGGATCCATGTAAACAGTAAAGTTCTGATCTGAATTGTAATCAGATTGAAGAAATTCTGCACATGTAACCATGGCTAGTAATACCTGCCTTTGATCTTTGATGATGTCATAAGGAGTCCTATGATCTTTGATATCATAGTGAGTCCCATGATCTTTGAACCTGCCTTTGATCTTTGAAGATGTCATAGCGAGTCCTATGATGCCTGCATGTGATGTGTGATGATGCCATAGCAAGTCCTATGATTTTTGATGATGTCATAGTGAGTCCTATGATTGTGAGTGATGCCTGCATTTGACCTTTGATGTCCTATGATCGTGAGTGAGTGACACCTGCCTTTGATCTTTGATGATGTCATAGCGAGTTCTATGATCGTGAGTGATGCCTGCCTTTGATCTTCGATGTCGTGTGATCGTGATGCCTGCCTTTGATCACACACAGACACACACAGACTTTCTTGAATCACTCTATACTATGTAGAGATCATGTAGAGATCATAAGACACCATAGGCTGATGGCATAGCGAGTCCTATGATGCCTGCAGGTGCTGTGTGATGATGTCATAGTGAGTCCTATGATCTTTGATGATGTCATAGCGAGTCCTGTGACCGTGAGTGATGTCTGCGTTTGATCTTTGATGGCCTATGATCGTGAGTGAGCATGAGTGATGCCTGCCTTTGATCTTTGATGATGTCCTAGTGAGTCCTACGATCGTGAACGATGATCAAAATCTTTGATGTCGTATGATCATGAGTGATGCCTGCCTTTGATCACACACAGATGCACTCACAGATTTTCTTGAATCACTCTACTATAGTGTGTATATGACATCATATAGACATCATGTAGAGATCATAGAAACATCATAGGCGATCCTATGATCTTTTATGATCTTTTTCCTATGGTCGTGACTGTCTTATTTGACGCCATATAGACATCATGTATAGATCATAGGAGCATCATAGGCATCCTATGGTAGGACTCGCTATGAGATCAAAGGCAGGCATCACTCGCTATCATAGGATTCGCTAAAAGATCATAGGACTTGCTATGACATCACCAAAGATCACAGGCAGGCATCACTCACGATCATAGGACTTCCTATGACATCTTCAAAGATCAACGACAGGCATCACTCATGATCATAGGACTTGCTATGACATCATCAAAGATCAAAGGCAGCCATCACAGATCAAAGGCAGTCATCACTGAATGAGTGGTGACATCAAAGGCAGGTTTCACCATGGTTACTGTTGCCATGGTAAGAGTAACTTTCTACAGGCATGCAGAACTGCTTTCTTACACTTGCTTTCTACAGGCATGCACGGGTATGCACGGGCATACACAGGTATGCACTAGTGTTTTAAATTTGGGCTCTGAACATTAAAATTACAAATCTTTGCCATGTATGGTGGCTGCAACAAAATAACTGCTTTTCGTGTTTCGACCATGACTTAGACGTGAGCCAAAATGAAACCTCGCGATATTTGCTGAGCAGCCCTCGGGACTGTGTGGTTACAGAAGCGATATCTCGCGTTACCTGAGCCGTCGGTCGTTCATTCCGTCACGGTCTTTTCTACAGAGAGGAACTGCTCTACAGCGCCAGTATTTGTTTCATTTGGAAGTACGATCGTAATTTATATTTATAACAACTACATTTTTTTGTTTATCTACAATAGACTAGCTAAATTCAACAAGTAACCGTTAGATCAAGGTCGTAAACAACAGTAAAGGAAAGCTAAGTGAGGTCTGTGCTAACAAAGAAAATCTTTTCTCTTCAGAAATAATACCCCACTCCTCTCTAGTTATGAGTCATGTGGTCGTTGATAATACACACGGTCTAGATCAGCAGGTAAGCACTTTTAAGTTGTCTTCTTGGCTGTCAGTTTCGTTTGAATGTTGGTTTTTTTTCCATTGTGCCCAGTGGAGTAGAGCTCAGTTAGCTTCGGCCGGTAGCTGTGGCTGCTAAAATGGAGGATGTTTGTGGTTTGTGATGGCGGAGTTCATACCATAAGAGCTAAAGCTTTAAACATCTCCACTCTTGTTTCCATCTTTTGACACGACTTATTTTAGCACCAAACGTCACGAATTATGTTATGTGTTCAAACTGGCCAAGAATACTTGGTTGTCGATGGAAAGTCACTGGACAAGATCTCATTATAGAGCCAGCCGGTGTCCGAGCAGCTAGCTGGGCTAACGGTGAGGCCTACTCTCCCTGAAACGTGGCGCAGGAAAAAAAAATGTTGGCACCGGCGTTTGGCTACCATTGTTTCGCGAAGGCATTTCCTCGTACGTAACACCACTCTGTTGGATATAAGTTTACAAAATACGTTGGACCCAGAATTTTATGTTGGATTTTGACAAGTATTTAAAACAATGGAAACTAAAGAAGTTGACATTTCCCCGTTCTGTGGTTGCAGTTGCGTGTCATCGCTGTTATTACAAAATGTCCACCGTTCTTTTCAGCATTTAGGACAACTTGAACGGACTTTAACAGTTTTTAAAATGTTCTGTTGCCTTTGGATATATCAGTGGTGCTCAGCGGGATGATAAATATTTAACGACTGTAGGCCTGAGAATAAATATTCACGTTTACTGTGCCTGGGAGTCCTTGGCATACTGTACTGCATTATAAAACGTGTTTTGTCCTAACGGATTTGGACACTATGCGAAAATCAAACTGTACATTTTTTGTATACTTTATTAACACTTTATTAATCCCAGATGGAAATTAAGGGCATCCACCTGGATGGATGAGGCAGCCACTGTACTGCGCCAATCCCTTAACTATTCACACTCATTTACACCTAGGGCCACTTTAGAGTCTCCAGTTAACCTAATTTGCATGTTTTTGGCCTGTGGGAGGAAACCGAAGTGCCCACGCAGACACGGGGAGAACATGCAAACTCCACACAGAAGGGTCACCATCGGTCAGGGAGTGGGATCGAACCCACGATGGTCAGGGGTGGGATCGATCCTGTGACCTTCTTACTGTGCTAACCACTGCACCATTGAGCTTGTTTTTTGAGTTGAGTGTGAGATTTATTTAGTGTATTTTCATGTGAAGTTTGACCTTAAAGTTAACCCAAACTGGTATTCAGTGTCTTTATCAGCTGCATGATCAGAACATTGATTCAAATACTTGTTTTGATCACCATACCTTCTCAAATTACTGTGTACTAGTTTATTGTTGTCACCCTGATTTTAGTTAATGTCCAGGGTGTCATTGAATCCTTAAAGTCTTAAATTTTCTTATCCAGTATTAAAGCATTAATTATGCCTTGAAATTTACCAAAAAAACAAAGTCCTTAAATTGCATTTCAAAGGTGTTAGAAATCCCCTCTGATATGATTAACATGGTGGGTTTTTAGTAGGGCTGTGAATCGTCATGCAATTCGATTTTTGGGGTCTCGGTTCAATTTAAAACACTTTTCATTTTGGATTTGGCTGTCAGTTCAGTAGAAAAAACACTAATCTCGGGGGGGGGGGGGGGAAAGTCCACTGCACTGCAAAAAATGCAGAGGTAAGCTTAAAAGCAGAGTAGTGTGTTGATGTTTTGGGGATTGTGTTTTTAAAAATTACATCAACTGATTTGCAATAAAACTGTTAAATGAAAAAAGTAGGCTTAGGCTAGTAACTGCTTTTTTATTTCTTGAAAACTAGAGTTTCAAAAATTGTACACGAGTGAAATAAATTTTGAAAATTTTTCTTTTCAGCATACCACAATTCCTCACAGCTTTTACAGTGTGTAGGTTTGGTCACCCTCCAGCATTCTAGAAATATAGGCTATTCATTTAAAAACAAAAGTAAATTCTATCACAGATACTTTGAACATCCATTTAAGTAGTAGTGCTACCTGACTGTATGCAGTCAATGTGCAGTTACTTAACTATACAATAACTTAATGCAATGAACAAATTCAATAAGAACTGAATGCATAAGATACGTAACATTAATTTTAAACCTGCACAAATATAAACTTAAGTAAATTCTTCAGAGACTTAAAAAAACAAAAAGTGCTGTTACAAGTGATTTTTTTTTTTTTTTTTTTCCCCCTGTTCAGAATTTGCTAGGAGTTTGCTAAAGTGGTACAGTGTGCATTGTTCAGCAGGAGGACTTAAAACTTGTTCCACTTCTTTCAACTCTAGGTGATGGCAGTTAATGTGAGCCATGGCATTTGTGGTGTTACCAAAGTACTTGACTCGTTTTGCAAACTTTACATATTACAGGTGTCATGTCTAGCACTTTCTTTCCCAGAATGTTGTAGAAACAAAAATGCACCCACACACTTGACTCCACTGAAGATGGGGACTGGCTGAATTTCTTGCTGCTCCATTTTTTTTTTTCTTTATTGTTGTCTTTTTTTCGCCCAACACCCCTAGTTTTAGCATTTGAGTGAAATCGAAGTCAAAGTGCCTTTATTGTCATTCCATCCATCCATCCATCCATCTTCTACCGCTTTTCCGGAGGTCCGGGTCGCGGAGGCAGCAGCCCAAGCAGAGAAGCCCAGACCTCCCTCTCCCCAGCCACCTGCTCCAGCTCTTCAGAGGGGACACCAAGGCGTTCCCAGACTAGCTGGGAGACATAGTCTCTCCACCGAGTCCTGGGTCTGCCCCGGGGTCTCCTCCCAGTGGGACGTGCCTGAAACACCTCAAGTGGGAGACGTCCAGGAGGCATCCTAATCAGATGCCCATACCACCTCAACTGACTCCTTTCAATGTGGAGGAGCAGCGGTTCCACTCTGAGCCTCTCCCGGATGACTGAGCTCCTCACCCTATCTCTGAGGGTGAGTCCAGCAATCCTACGGAGAAAGCTCATTTCAGCCGCTTGCATTCCGTTACCAAAAAAAAAAACCCAATACAACGAAATTAAGATGCTGCTCCCTAAAACAAACTATCACACTCATCTTATTCATGAATTTAACATCCTCATAGTTACAGTAAATAATACCTAAAAAAAAAAAAAATATTTACATAGCAATAATAAAAGCATACTGAGCAGTAAATAAAATGGGACCATCCTGTACACAAGGTTATCACCCACAAAATAACCTAAAATAAAATCAGCAGTCTGTCTATATTATATGAATCCATTCAAAATACGTACTGCTGTTGGAAAACGACTATGATTAAACCTGGTAGTCCGGGTTTAATGGGGTCTATACTACTGCTTCCCTGAGGGGAGCAAGTGAAAGAAATCATGACCTGGATGAGTGCAGTCCATAATGATGGCAGTCGCTCTGCTGAGGTACCGAGACCTAGAAATCTCTTCCAAAGAAGGGAGAGAACAACCAGTGATTTTTTTTTTCTTTTTTTTTTTTTTCTTTTTTGCACAGTCTCGGTCACTCTCTGCAAAGCTTTGTGGTCTGCGGCCGAGCAGCCACCATACCAAACCGTGGTGCCATATGACAAAATGCTCTCAATGGCAGAGTGATAAAATAAAACCAGCAACTGTGCATTCAGTTGCTGGCTGAAATCCTAAAATGTTGTGAATTTGTAGTTACTATTTAAAATGAGTGGAACGAGCAATGGTCATTTGTCCTAAATTTGCAAATTTTTAATGAAAATTCGTCACTCTCCTTGAAAAAATGTAAAAAAAAATTCACTTAAATCTGCTACCCTTTAATTCCTCGTAATTTTAGTTTTCTTTCTTGCAAATTTGTGACTTTTCTCCTGTGAATTTACCGGTTAAAGTTGTGGGGGTAGGGGTTAATTTCATATATTTCACTTAAATTTGCAACAATTTCGGTTCCATTAAATTTGACAAGGGTAGTTGTCGTGTGGTCATATACATGCATTCTTCCATTTCGCAAATGCAAAGTCTTAATTTTTACTTTGTTGTAACAACAGAAACCCTGGTGTCTTAAGATTTTAGGTTGAAACCTCCTTGTTTGTCAGCCAAATATGATTTCTTTTTTTACCCTTTTGTAGCTTGCTGCCCTAGACTTGAACTCCGCTGACGGACAAGGTGGAGGAACTGGCAGTGAGTATACAGCATGTGATTTCATTTATACAACCCTCAGTGTTATCATTGTGTAATGTTTGCAGTTTTAAAGTTATCACACTGAAGTAACATAATTTTTTTTGGGGGGGGGCAAAACAAATTTTCTGTGTAGTTTATCTTCAGGGAAAACATGAAATATATTTTTTTATTTGAATTTATTATCTCATTTGTTTACTATGGCATCTATGTTAAGTGTTTAACAGTTTGCAATTTTCCTCCACTCAGGGCGTTACATTCCACCTCATTTGAGGAACAAAGACGCTTCTAAAAACAGTGAGTTTAACACCTGTCTATTGAGCCACCATCAGACCAACAACAGGTTTATTTTGTCTGATTTAAAACCCATCAGAGCATGGTAAAAGCAAGCACAATTGAGGAAAGAATGGTAAAGTTTGAACCAAATATTTGAGGCGATCATTTAAAAAACAATAAATAAAATTATATTCTCGGGAGCATTTCATTCTGGAGGGCATTTTTACCCACATGCACAGAACAATAAGCTGGGGGAGAAAAAACAATGAAATGGATTTTCTGTGCATGAGAGCTTATCTTGGCAGAGCTAAAGTAGGGCAAGTGGTGATGATGGCTCTGGCCTCAAATTTTCACCCCAGACTGCTCATAAGTAAGAGAATGGGGACAATGTCAAATCTGGCCGATTCAGTCTAATTGTATCACAGGTAATTTTTCCTTCAAGTTTATTCTTTTGGCACCCTTCGCTTCTGAACAAGAGAAGTGCTAGCTATCGAGTGCTCTGATAAAGGGAGGGAGGGTGGGGCTGTTTTGAAAGTTGATGTTCTGTTTTGGAGTTATGAGGTGGTTTATACTGTACATCTTTACTGTACTTATAGCCTCTTAAAGGCAATAAATTAGCACATGTGTAATGCCTGGCATACTTGGATAATTTTACATTTTGAAACGGCAGTACTGTGTCATTGCACACTTGACATTTTTTTTTCTCGTTGTACTGTTTTCTTATTCCACAGCAGGAAATGCTTATTCCGCTGGTAGACAGTGCGGTTATACAGTGGCACCAATAAATTTCTGTAAGTCCCTTCTGTCTGCTTTCGCTGAGGGCAACTTGCATTTTTCAGATGCATGAAATAGCCATTTTACACGCCAGCAAAGCCAGTGCGAAGGAGGGGGGAGAGGGTCGGGGGTCATACACCTCACAGTTGAGGATTAATTGATGTGCCTCTCTGCTGGAATGCTTGCAAGTCAAAATTCGATGTTACAGAAAAGATAATTTAATGTAATCGTAAGCTTTTGGATTTAACGCTTTTCTTAATTGTGAGCTTAGCATTAATCCTTCTTAATGGGGTTATTAAATGTTTTCTCCACTGTAAATCCAAGCCCACATTTCACCTGCTATGTCGTCCCCCCTCCCCACCCCCCAAGTTTCTTCTAACCAGTGCCCACAACCTTGGCAGCCAGAGTGTCAGCAAAGACACAGAAATAACTATACCACCTCAGGATGGGATGACTGTAAGATTGGTAACTATTAGTGTAAAGTCAAACCCAACACTCATACTGCATGAGCCAGTACTTCAGGGCGAGTCTTTTTATAGCCTGCTTCCCTACCTTTGCTCAGGTTACCCAAGACTGGCCTCTCAAGAGCTTGCCTTTTACCATGCCTACAGTGGGGGTTGGCGGAACAGATGTGGTATACTTTGACCTCTACCTGCATGCCATGCAGAGTGTCAACAGCGTAAATAGCCCAATCGATGTGTCCCTGCTTTGTCACAATCATTTTGGGGAAAAAAATGAGCAGTAGAAATCTGGGCCTAACGCTTGCACTTGTGAAAGCTTGCCAATGAAAATTGCTCCCGATGCATGATGATGGTGCTTTAAAGATCGCACTGCATCGTAGGTGTGTCTGTCTGACTAATAACAACGCTGACAGTATAAAAAGTCAGACCCCCCATAATTAATTTTTCCATTAATACCTTCTAAACAATGCTAGCCTGAGCTGTGAAGGCAGCTGTCATCATTGAATCCCACTCATTAATCACAGCCCTCAGTTCCTTTTAATTCTTTGTGGACTTGAAGGTTTTCATCTCTGCCCCTTTTTTTTTTTTATATCCAGTTGCATTTTGAACACTTGCCGATAGCCTCAGTGCATGCAGTCTTTTGTTCAGTTGTTTATTTCAAGTGATTTTTTTTTTATCACCTCCATCTGGTATAAGGTTTAAATAGCCATTAAAATCAACCCGTGTGCATTAAACCAAAAACCTGCACGCAATCTTTGTTCAGTGGCTCATAAATGAATCCTTCTAACCTATGGAGTCTCTTTGAAAGAAGTTTTTTTATTATTAGTTTTCTAATAGAAAGTGCCCTTCTTGGCCTTTGTTTCACATTTGTTATCAGGTTGGATTAACCACAACTATTACAGCTGTGTTCTGTGATGGTAAAATATTCCTTAAGCTGACATGCTGTCCTAGTTAACTGATAATCATTTATTTGTTGAGTTTGATTCTCTTGAAGTCAAAGTAATTTTTCCAATTGCACCATTTAAAGTATAATTTCAGTTCTAGAGAATGATATTAGTTTGCCAGGAGTGATGTACTTTCAGCATGATCCAAATTAAGTATGTGAAACAATGCCCAGAGATGTATTAGAAGTTGTTGTATGGTGGAGGACAAACGTTGTTGGTATGGAAATGGTTTCCTCAGGTCCCTGCAGTTCTGTCATTACTGCACGGTGTGCTTTGCCACGTTTTAACCAGATACCAGTCTGAGCCACTAAAACCAGTTTAAGTACCAGAGGTACCGTTTTAATGTTAGTTTACCGCCCTGTAAAAGCTGAAGCTCTAGTTTATTTAATGTACCAGCAAGATGTCTTAAACTGTGCAGCAGAGTCCACACATGCTTGCAGGATTTGTCATAGCTCAGTCAAAATTTCTAATTTCCCGAAATTACAAACCTCCGTAGAGCTTGTAACTTGTGTTTAGAAATTTCTGGACACTTTTGTCTGATGTCTTTAGTGACTCAGTATTGGAGAGACAGAATCTGCCACTTCTGAGCTGCATAGAGTGTTTGTGAGAATCAAGGCTTTTCCTCTTTTTGCTCATTTGGAGCAGGCACAGAAATGGAAAAATGTACCTTTTGGCAACAGGTGGAAGTTGAGAACTTCGCCTCAGAGCTACAATCGGTTTCTTGGGCAGAACAAATTGTCCTTTTAATGCAAGGTTCAGTCTGTGTCTTGTTCTGCCACCTTCTGCTATTGTGGCACAGCTTCAGCTCCATAACAAGCCTTACCGTGGCAGCACTAACTGTCCATTGTCCCCACCACCACCGCCAGCCTCATCCTGCACTGATAGCAGTGTGGCCACCGATGGGAGTGATGACACAGCCAGTGTCCACAGCTGGGCAGATCATTGTGGTAAATGTCCCACACAGGCAGAGGCAACCTTTAGTTGGTCCCCCAGTTCAGACAGTTCATCCTACACAAATACCAAAGCTACAGTTTGATTGATTTATTATTATTTTGCTGTATCTGTTCTCCTGAAATCATACTCATGCTTGTATTTATTTTTATTAGACATCCACTGACACTCCAGTTTCTAGTCTTCTGGAGATCTCAGTAATTTTTTTTTTTTTTGGGGGGGGGGGGGTACCAGTTTCTGAGAGACTCATGGATACTTAGGTCCAAGTTCAGTCAATCATGTGTTGTGCTGTTGACACAAATGAGGAACATGTCTACCTTCATGGTTCTCCCAGCAAGCCTCTTACACTGTTCTCTTTTGTCTCCCCTGAAGATTCACCTGGATGGGACACCGGACGCAGTAATGGATTTGTGAATGGTTACCATGACAACCGCACAAATGGGGGCTTTGGAGGGCGTGGAGCCCCTCGCAACGATAGAGGTGGGCACGACGCCTACCGTGGTAACAGGGGTGGAGGCTCGTTTAATCAACCACTGCAAAATGCAGGTGGGGAAATCTTGATCGTAATGTCTAGCCGTAGTGTAACGTTAGTTGTAAGCTCAACCCTCCCCCACCCCGTTTATATACAGTCGTTACAGTATTAAGTTTCAGTTTATAGCTTATTCATCGGGAGTAAATTCCAAATTGTAACTAGTAGCATTAGTTAGCACTTAGCTGAATTTAAAGTAGCTTTATCTTGAACATGTAATGGCACTTTGCCATAGGAGAAACTCGGGTGTTCGCGTTCTGGTAAGAAAGGGGCATTGGTGAACGCTGCCCGAAATCTAATATGCCGTAAAAGAAAATGAGAATTTTAACACTAATAAGCGCCGTCTCTTCATTGCAGGGTTTGGTACCTATGAAAATAAAGATAGCAGCTGGGGAGGACCTCCCAGGGATTCTGCATTCAGCAGCTTTGGTGGACGGACCGACAGGTCGAAGTCATCCTTCTTCAACGACCGCGGTGCAGGCTCCAGGGGAAGGTCTGTAAACCTGTTGAATTCTCTTAACAGTTTATAAGCTTGGTCTGTTTATAAGAATGCCCTGAGTTTGAAAGCAAACTGAAATGTCTATAGACCAGTACAGTAAAATACCAGAAGTAAATGAAACCGTCATTACCGCAGTGAGTGCTTTATCTGAGATATGTGCCTGTTTGAACACAAGTTGTCCTTACAATGCTACAATTTCTTATTTTTCCTTTTATTTAACATTTTATTTGACAAAAATGCCAAGAAGAGCTTGTAAGAATGTGTGTGCAGTTCTCTAGTGCTCCAAAAGCAGTGGCAGACTTCAAGGTTGGGGGAAGGGAAACTAAAAGTGAAATATACAAGCATTTACTGTACCAAGCATTTCCCTCTAGACTGCACAGTTCACATGGATTTGCTGAGTGTTTAATGGACAAAGACGCTTGACAGAAGCAGGTCACGACTATTAACAGGAAGGATTTTTTTTCCCCCAGTAACAACTGCAAAAATGGTTGGCATGCAGTTACCTAGCTTACCAGGCAACAGTAATGTTTTTAACACTGCTCATCACAAAGTAAACATTAGGGAAGTACAATCAGAACAATCATAGCAGCCTCACCCTGTGTAGGACTGAACACAATGAACATAATGTCTGCCTTTCATTTTAGATTAAAGCATGGACCTTTTCCAAAGATTAAAATGACTTCCTCACTATTGTGGATGGGAATTGGTATTTTTATGTTTAAGAATACTGTGTGAGGTCTAAACAATGTGAGCAGCTCATTCAGTTGTGGGATTTTTAAGCAGCTTAATAGAATTTGTGGTGTTAAAACCAATTGAAGTGACTTGGAATGGTTTACAGTAAGGTAAAAAAAAATTTAAGCACTCTTACTTGAATAGCTGTTGCTGCCTAACGTTAACAATCCACCTTCCCATCCTGCTGTCAGAAAATGGCAGCAAACCCTAATCACCTGCCACTGATCACTGCAGTATTGGCGGCATAATGCACGCTCCACAGGGGGCCACTATCTACTTGAGCTGGTCCTCCCGTTAGTGTCCTGATTTTTATTGCTGCATAGAGACTATAGCACAACTATACTCTTTGCTGCTGAAAGAATTTTGGTGCCATATTGAACAATCATTCATTTGTGTTCAGATACGAGCGTGGTGGAGGCTTTGGTGGTGGGGGAAACAGCCGCTGGGTAGAGGAATCCAGAGAAGAAGACTGGTCTAAACCCACAGCTCGCAATGAGCGCCTGGAACAGTAAGATGGCTTCTACAGTGATGGACACAAATCAGTCAGTCCTCTTTATCTGCATTAAATCTAAACTTTTGCTAACATTACTTTCCAGTGAGCTTTTCTCTGGAAGCAACACGGGAATAAACTTTGAGAAGTATGATGATATTCCTGTGGAGGCCACGGGAACCAGCTGCCCACCCCACATTGAAAATGTGAGTCTCGTTCAAAGCCTTTCATGTCGCTATGTTTTTAATTAAGGGATTATATCTTGCACCTTTATGCTTCTTGTATAGTTCCATGACGTGGACATGGGGGAGATCATCATGGGGAACATCACCCTGAGTCGCTACACTCGCCCTACTCCAGTTCAGAAGCATGCCATTCCCATAATCAAGTCCAAGAGAGACCTGATGGCCTGTGCCCAAACTGGTTAGTAATTTATTTTAAACATTCAATGTTTGTGCGTTTTTACTCTGCGTCTTACAGCTAAAGTAGTGTATGTGATGTCTTCTGTTTTTCAGGCTCGGGTAAGACTGCTGCCTTCTTGCTGCCTGTGCTGAGTCAGATCTACACCGATGGACCAGGAGACGCTCTGCAGGCCTCCAAGAACAGTGCACAGGTACCGATAAAAGAAAATTGTGCTGCACACATTCTGTGTAACAATGTGGCTGGTTCTAATCATCTTTTTCATTTATCTTTGTTAGAATGGGAAGTACGGGCGCCGTAAGCAGTACCCAATCTCCCTTGTCCTGGCTCCCACCAGAGAACTGGCCCTACAGATTTACGATGAGGCTAGAAAAGTAAGCTCCATGCTTTAGAAAAATGTTTTGATCTGATGTCTGCTCAAATGGTGAAGCTCATCACTGATTTTTCGTTCTCCTTTTCAGTTTGCCTATCGCTCCCAAGTGCGTCCCTGTGTGGTATACGGTGGCGCAGATATTGGCCAGCAGATCAGGGACTTGGAAAGGGGCTGTCACCTGCTGGTGGCTACACCCGGCCGTCTGGTGGACATGATGGAGAGGGGCAAGATCGGTCTGGAGTATTGCAAGTCAGTATATCGCAAAGAAATGTGCTGAATATCTAATGTTTGACTCCAGTTTTCTTTTGTTATGTAACTTTGAAATGACGTCTCTGTGCAGCTACTTGGTCCTGGATGAGGCTGACCGCATGTTGGACATGGGTTTCGAGCCTCAGATTAGACGCATCGTAGAGCAGGACACGATGCCGCCTAAAGGCATTCGCCAGACTATGATGTTCAGTGCCACCTTCCCTAAAGAGATCCAGGTAATATTAGACTGTTGGCATTTGAAGTAAATTTTTAAAACATTTGGTCATAATATGTCTTGGAAATAGGGCTGGGTGATTAACCAAAATTAAAAACTGACATTTGGGGTGTAAAACGGACACAATCTAGCTCACATTGGTTTTTCCTCCCTCACCCTATTTTTTTGTGTGTGTATGAGAGCATTTCCTGTATTGTCCCTTTAAGACGTGAATGCGGCATTACATATGCAGGCACATAACTCTACACTGCAAGTAATTTGCTGTTGCTGTGCAAGAGTCCCTACAGAACACATGCACAACAATGAAAATTTGCAAATCTTTGGACCAATTAAGAAGTGAAATTGGAAAATTTCCCACAGAAACCTAAACATTCCAGGAGCCCCGGGCTGGAGACCCCTGCTCTAGAGTAAAATTACTTTCATTTTCTGTACCTTAAGAAATGTTTTATACACAGGAAGAGGTAGGTGGCCATCTTGGCTCACCATAATTCTCACCAGGTTTTTGATGTCAAACTTTAATTACACAAAGAGGATCCTGCAGGTCCTAGGATATGCTTTGGAAAAGGGTTGATAAGCAATAAAATGTAAATTGATTGCATTTTGAAATCTGACTGCTATATGGAGCCGAATATAATGCACTGTACCTTTAACCCGAGAATTGCCCTTTAAAGTTTGAGGTTAACACTGCACACCCTCATACTTAACTTTTTCTTTTCTTTTCTTTAAGATTCTGGCTCGTGACTTCCTGGAGGAGTACATTTTCCTGGCAGTGGGGCGTGTTGGTTCCACCTCAGAAAATATCACCCAGAAAGTAGTCTGGGTGGAGGAGCTGGACAAGAGGTCTTTCCTCCTTGACCTCCTGAATGCCACAGGTAGGAGATGGGAGCACACTTTTTCCCTTCTCCCTTCTTCCCATAAGTCACACTGGGCTCTAACCATCATCCTCTGTTTGTCAGTCTGCCCCATAGCAAGCTAATATTGACTTTGTAACATCTAACAAGTTGTCCCACTGTGGTGAGAAAATAAGTTGCGATGTCAAAAACTAAATGTCACGCAGGGGTGAGCAGGCACTGAAGGCACTTGCCGTGGTGTGTGTGTGTTTTTTTTTTTTGTTTTTTTTTTAATTAAAAAAAGGGGTTTGCTTCTCATGATGATAAAGCTGATGAAGTTGTTGTACTGAGTAGCCTTTGCGTTTACTGGCCGGTTTGGTTCTATCTTAGTTATTCCCAGTGAGGTTCAGGAAAATGTGACAGAGCCCCCAGAGAAACCGGGTAAGTGTGAACTTCACTCTGATGCACAAGCAAGAAACATCCCATCCCACAGTTCATCCTGTCCCCCCTCTGCCCCAGCTGACATGCTGCCTCAGTTCTGTTTGTTTTTTTGTTTTTTTTTCTTTCATTACCAGTATGAGCTTATCGGACCAACAGCTGAATTATGGTTTTCTGGTGTGTAGATTATACAAGGAGTTCAGTCAGCGTAGGGTTTTGGGGGAAGTTTGAGCTCTGGCTCAAAGGTCATTGGCTCAATGTGGTCCTGTTGGCTGGCAGATGTAGAGCTCAGTTTCTAGGAGTCAGATGGCACTAATCTGCTAAGTCAACACAACTGTCCATGTAGATGATTAGACCACTTAAACAGCTCTAGCACAATATTAGAATATATTATACTGGTTTATTGACCCACAGCTTCTTATTTTCCAGGTGTTTTTAGGAACTAATAACAGAAAAGTTAAAAGAAATATGGCTTTCGTGCCATGCCATGGAGAACTAATGACCACCAGCACAAAAGCAATCTCATGTGCAATTATGTCACTTGAAATTGTTAGGTGTGTTACTGCCTTTAAATACAGTGGTACCTCTACTTACGAACGTCTCTACATACGGAATTTTCAGGTTACGAGACGCCTCAACGGGAAAATATTGCCTCTAGTTACGAACGAAATTTCAGGATACGAAAGGCAAAAAAGTACGCGCTCCTCGCAGCTTCCGTAGTTTACCGAACGTAAACATACCTGTAGCTGCTCTGCCATTGGCTATCGCCTAGCATCTTCCTGGTATCCCATTAACCACGAAGTTTTTTTTTTTTTTCCAAAACTTTATGCGTTTGGTTGATCTCGCCAAAGAATATGGCCGTAATACATCAACGATCAGCACGGTATTAAAACAAAACGAAGCACTTACAAGCCGACAAAAGCAAACGTCCTTGGATCAGAACATGAACCAAAGAAGGCAAAAGGTGACGACGTCGACGACGATAGCAGTTAAAGGGTAAATGAACATAATTTTTATTATTCTTTCTCTTTTATTATTCTCTTTTATTATTCTTTCTCTCATTTTAAACTCTTTTTATGTTTATTGTGCAGTAATCTAATTGTAACATGTATTTGTTACATGTTTTGATGCGTTTTTACGATTTATAAAAAATTTATGCCCGAATTTTGGGGGCTTGGAATGGATTACGGCATTTACATGTAAAACGCGCCTCTACTTACGAATTTTTCACGTTACGAGAATTCTTCCGGAACGAATTAAATTCGTAAGTAGAGGTACCACTGTACTCTGATGCTTTAGTAACATAGAACACAGGGTTTGTTTCCCTTTTCGTCATTTGTTCTGACTTTGGCCAGGTGCATTTACAAAAGAGTTGGCGGCAAGTAATGCGACGTGTCCTGCCCTACCATCACTCAAAATTTTATTCTCTCAGCCTTGAATTCTGATTAACATTAGTGCCAAATTTCTGGGCTGTATTAAAACAGTTTAGTAGCTGTTATGTGGTTCTTTACTCTTAACAGGATAAACTAAAAAGTAGATTTAAAGCTGTTTATGCCTCTGTCTCCATTTTTATGTTTCCATTTTATTTTTGTCATGTTTTGCAAATGCTGACCTTTATTATGATGGTTTTAGTTCCTGCGCCCATCATATTTCAAATCATATCTAACTTTTCTCCCTCATAATAGAATACCTATTTCCTGTATTTGTTTCCACACTCTTCATCTTGCTCTCTCCCTTTTGTTTCATCCTCTTTTACTTTGGCTGCACAGGCAAAGACTCCTTAACTTTGGTGTTTGTGGAAACGAAGAAGGGAGCAGACGCTCTGGAAGACTTTCTGTACCGTGAGGGTTACGCCTGCAACAGCATCCACGGAGACCGCTCCCAGAGAGACAGAGAGGAGGCGCTGCATCAATTCCGCTCTGGACGGTGTCCCATCTTGGTGGCTACAGCTGTAAGTAATCAAGCATATCGTCCACTTTTTTTTTCTTTTTTTTCTACTGATCACCATTCATTTGAATACTGATATCCTATGATCAATTATTTAATTTCAATACAAGAGGTCTTTTCATGTGGCTGAACTCATGTGTTCATATTCATGTATTTAATTCACCAATCTCAGAGGATTCTAGTTTCCTGATGTAGGAAAGAATTTCCCAGACTGAATTGCTGTATAATTTACAGTATTAGGTCTCTGAGAAATTCTTTCATAGGCAAGGAAAATGGTTATTATAATGGAAGTATTGCTGACTGTATATTGGTTTCAGAATTAAATCAATTCTAGAAATCATTGGCTGTTTGAAATTAGTTTCAAGCAGGCTGCATCAAAGTTTTATTGGTATTTTTGAAACGTTTGCCCAGAGTAAAACTGGTGCATTGACTGTTATTCTTAATGTGTGTTTCTTAGCATTTTGTTGGGTTCTGGAGGGATCTAATGAATATTCATACTTGTTCATAAAGAAAATCTTGACTGGATTATACCTTGTGGTCTTTAAAAACCTTTGTTCTCCCTGCCATTTCCAGGTGGCTGCCAGAGGTCTGGATATCCCCAATGTGAAGCACGTGATCAACTTTGATCTGCCCAGTGACATTGAAGAATACGTCCACCGTATTGGCCGTACGGGGCGTGTGGGAAACCTTGGTATGAGCTAGTAAAGGACTTGCTGTTTGTGCTCTTTATGCAGACTGACCTCTGACTGTGTATGAAACAATTTCCCAGGTCTGGCCACGTCGTTCTTTAACGACAAAAACAGCAACATAACCAAAGACTTGCTGGACATCCTGGTAGAGGCCAAGCAGGAGGTTCCCTCCTGGCTTGAGAGCCTGGCCTATGAGCACCAGCACAAGAGCAGCAACCGCGGTCGCAACAAGAGGTACATTTCTGAAACTACTGTAAATACGGGGGCTTCTCACTAACTGCCTTGCATCTTAAAAGAAAATTAGTTTTACACCCTTTGTTTTTATGGTTCAGGGTGTCCATGGATCCTGAAAGTCTTTCTTTAAAAATGACAGTTTATCAATGTCTGCCTTTCAGAGGTCTTAAGAATACCACGGATGTAACAATTTTTTTTTTTTATATTTAGGGAATTAAATCCTCATTCATTTTTAGTTCATTCCGAGTTTTTCATGTAAATTGTTGGCCTTTAACTGATATTTTGTGGTTTCTATAAAATTTGGTTTTTTTCCCTTGTAAACATGTAACATTTTGCTGGTATATTGATGGCATGCTAGGCTAGCTTCACGTATTATACTTTAATAATTTTATTGTCCTGTTCCAGCATTGATCCTAAGGAAATGCAGATTTAATGCAAAATGTGCACTAATTTCCAATCTAGCAAATAATTGGACAAGGCTAATTGTCATATGGCCAAATATATTTTGCCAGTTTGCAAATGTAAGGTCTTAAATTTGATCGAGTGGCCTTAAAAAGATCTTAAGTCTTGATTTCAGCTGTCTGTGGTGGACCACTCCATTACACAGGGTGAGACTGGACATCCTGGCAGATAAACACATCTTTCACAAGGTCTGTGGTGGACTGTGCCAGTCGGTGCATCGTGACATGCACTACACAAAGAGCATTGATAAACCTATCATCTGGTCAGTCACTGCAACAGATACTGGGGTCAGTTTGTCTTGGCTTGTCCTTGCCACTGATAATATCTCTATATCTGCCAAGAATGGGCTGCTAGTCCAGCAAAAGCTAGCGGTACTCAAATACTTTGCAAGCAGTTTAATGAAATGGTCAGCTGCAGTACAGCTACAGAAACCCTGGGTTTTAAATAAGTTGGTAACTGTTCTAGCTCTTGACGTGTGTCACTTTTGGGGTCTTGTTGGTGTGTGTGTAGATATTTGGAAACTGCATAACCCAAAGTAACGGTGGACATGGCACCAATGATGACAGAAAAACAGATGTTATTGTTAACAGAAACGTTGCTGTACTGATTAAGACTACAGTTCGAAATTTTCAGGCATAAAACATTTAGACTTGGTGACATGGCTGCAACATGCAGAGCTTCAGCTTCTTCCTGATCTGTATATGATCTTGACAAATTCTGTACCTTCTGTTAAATATACAAATGCTCTTGTTTGGTTCAGGTTCTCTGGCGGTTTCGGAGCTAGAGACTACCGTCAGTCGTCCAGCTCTGGAGGCTTCAACAGCAACCGTTCAGGACGCAACACTGGAGGTCATGGAGGAAACCGTGGCTTTGGAGGTACGAGAACAACACTTAAATGCAGCTTATCTGGAGTTACTTGGCTGTCATGAAAACATTTCTATAGACTGAAGTTGATAGGATGATAATCTGGTGATAGGAGCCCTGAAGTCCAGAATAAAATAACAAATTTAGCAGTTGTATCGTATGTGAGGGCTTGAGCATCAATTATAAGCACTGTACACTGGGACTAGGCAATTTGACCTTAAATCAGCGTCATGGTTAAGGGTTTGTGGCTCACGTCATGTGCACGACAGCTAATTAGCTGCATTGGGGAAGTCCCTTACATAGCCATGATTGTGTTATCGCCACGTAGTAATTGAGTCTCTTATCGGGTTCTTAAATACAGCCTTAGCTTGTCCATTCCCTCTGTAAAACTGAGATGACGTGGCTAGCCACAAGAGGCTGACAGCGACTTCTGCCCCTTTTAGTGTTGATATCCGTCCACTTCACTCACTTTTTCCTTGGCATCTTCAGATGAAATGGAGTCATTCATCACATACTATGTACAGTGGGGCAAAAAAGTATTTAGTCAGCCACCAATTGTGCAAGTTCTCCCACTTAAAAGATGAGAGAGGTCTCCAATTTTCATCATAGGTATACCTCAACTATGAGAGACAAAATGAGAAAAAAATCCAGAAAATCACATTGTCTGATTTTTAAAGAATTTATTTGCAAATTATGGTGGAAAATAAGTATTTGGTCAATAACAAAAGTTAATCTCAGTACTTTGTTATATACCCTTTGTTGGCAATGACGGAGGTCAAACGTTTTCTGTAAGTCTTCACAAGGTTTTCACACACTGTTGCTGGTATTTTGGCCCATTCTTCCATGCAGATCTCTAGAGCAGTGATGTTTTGGGGCTGTCTCTGAGCAACACGGACTTTCAACTCCCTCCAAAGATTTTCTATGGGGTTGAGATCTGGAGACTGGCTAGGCCACTCCAGGACCTTGAAATGCTTCTTACGAAGCCACTCCTTCGTTGCTCGGGCGGTGTGTTTGGGATCATTGTCATGCAGAAAGACCCAGCCACGTTTCATCTTCAGTGCCCTTGCTGATGGAAGGAGGTTTTCACTCAAAATCTCACGATACATGGCCCCATTCATTCTTTCCTTTACATGGATCAGTCGTCCTGGTCCCTTTGCAGAAAAACAGCCCCAAAGCATGATGTTTCCACCCCCATGCTTCACAGTAGGTATGGTGTTCTTTGGATGCAACTTGGCATTCTTTCTCCTCCAAACACGACAAGTTGAGTTTTTACCAAAAAGTTCTATTTTGCTTTCATCTGACCATATGACATTCTCCCAGTCCTCTTCTGGATCATCCAAATGCTCTCTAGCAAACTTCAGACGGGCCTGGACATGTACTGGCTTAAGCAGGGGGGGCACGTCTGGCACTGCAGGATTTGAGTCCCTGGCAGCGTAGTGTGTTACTGATGGTAGCCTTTGTTACTTTGGTCCCAGCTTTCTGCAGGTCATTCACTAGGTCCCCCCGTGTGGTTCTGGGATTTTTGCTCACCGTTCTCATGATCATTTTGACCCCATGGGGTGAGATCTTGCGTGGAGCCCCAGATCGAGGGAGATTATCAGTGGTCTTGTATGTCTTCCTTTTTCTAATAATTGCTCCCACAGTTGATTTCTTCACACCAAGCTGCTTACCTATTGCAGATTCAGTCTTCCCAGTCTGGTGCAGGTCTACAATTTTGTTTCTGGTGTCCTTTGACAGCTCTTTGGTCTTGGCCATAGTGGAGTTTGGAGTCTGACTGTTTGAGGTTGTGGACAGGTGTCTTTTATACTGATAACAAGTTCAAACAGGTGCCGTTAATACAGGTAACAAGTGGAGGACAGAGGAGCCTCTTAAAGAAGTTGTTACAGGTCTGTGAGAGCCAGAAATCTTGCTTGTTTGTAGGTGACCAAATACTTACTTTCCACCATAATTTGCAAATAAATTCTTTAAAAATCCTTCAATGTGATTTTCTGGATTTTTTTTTTTTCTCATTTTGTCTCTCATAGTTGAGGTATACCTATGATGAAAATTGGAGACCTCTCTCATCTTATAAGTGGGAGAACTTGCACAATTGGTGGCTGACTAAATACTTTTTTGCCCCACTGTAGATGAAGACTGAGTTTTCGTTACAAGCCGTCTTGAATTGTTCCACCTGTGTTGTGCTGTAGCTGAAAAGCACTGACTACACTGCTTCCAGGCACATCTTAACAGGACAGTACAGTGCATCCGGAAAGTATTCACAGCACTTCATTTTTCCACATTTTGTTATATTACAGCCTTATTCCAAAAGGGATTAAATTGATTTTTTCCTGAAAATTCTACAAACAATACCCCATAATGACGATGTGAAAAAAGTTTTTGAGATTTTTGCAAATTTATTGAAAATGAAAAACTAAAATCACATGTACATAAGTATTCACAGCCTTTGCCATGAAACTCAGAATTGAGCTCAGGTGCATCCTGTTTCCACTGATCATCCGTGAGATGGTTCTACAGCTTAATTGGAGTCCACCTGTGGTAAATTCAGTTGACTGGACATGATTTGGAAAGGCAAACACCTGTCTATATAAGGTCCCACAGTTGACGGTGCACGTCAGAGCACAAACCAAGCATGAAGTCAAAGGAATTATCTGTAGACCTCCGAGACAGAATTGTCTCAAGGCACAAATCTGAGGAAGGGTACAGAAAAATTTCTGCTGCTTTGAAGGTCCCAATGAGCACAGTGGCCTCCATCATCTGTAAATGGAAGAAGTTAGGAGCCACCAGGACTCTTCCTAAAGCTGGCCAGCTGTCTAAACTGAGCAATCGGGGGAGAAGGGCCTTAGTCGGGGAGGTGACCAAGAACCCGATGGTCACTCTGTCAGAGCTCCAGCGTTCCTCTGTGGAGAGAGGAGAACCTTCCAGAAGGACAACCATCTCTGCAGCAATCCACCAATCAGGCTTGTATATACATCTTCTCTATCCCCTCACCCCCCAGCCAGTCGCAGCAGATGACTGCCCCTCCCCGAGCTGCTGGAGGTTTCTTCCTGTTAAAAGGGAGTTTTTTCTCTCCACCGTCGCCAAGTGCTTACTCACAGGGGATCGCCTGATTGCTGGGGTCTTTCTGCAACTGTGGGGGTCCCCCCTACAGTTGATAGTGCTATGAGATGACTGTTGTTGTGAAATGGCGCTATATAAATAAAGTTGAATTGAATTATAGTAGAGTGGCCAGACGGAAGCCACTCCTTAGTAAAAGGCACATGGCAGCCCACCTGGAGTTTGCCAAAGGGCACCTGAAGGACTGTCGGACCATGAGAAACAAAATTTTTCTGGTCTGATGAGACAAAGATTAAACTCTTTGGTGTGAATGCCAGGTGTCATGTTTGGAGGAAACCAGGCACCGCTCATCACCAGGCCAATACCATCCCTATAGTGAAGCATGGTGGTGGCAGCATCATGCTGTGAGCAGACTGGGAGACTAGTCAGGATAGAGGGAAAGATGTCGGGCTGTCACGGTACAGGAATTTTCCCCGCGGTGACGGTGGACAGCTCAACACTGCCTTATGCGGTATTATTGCAAATGTTTTTAGGACCTTGTGGATTCGTAATTTAAACAGGATTTATAACTTAGGTGGCAAATGAGGGAAGCTGTGAGAGTCTTGCTGCAGCTCCGCTCTTAACTTTATGTGCGTGTGTGACAACTGTGGAGTGCCGCTCTTTCTACAGGCATGAACTGCTGTCTGGTTTAAAAAAAAAAAAAAAAAAGCAGTGGCGGTAACTACGGGGTGTGTGGACTGGAGACTGCAGCGACATTCAGGTTATTTAAGTAGGACAGTCTCCATACAGGACCCTGCGTGGCTCCTGTCTCTGATTTTTGCCACTGTCGGAAAAAACACATTCAAACAAGCTACTCTCGAAGCTCATACACAGTCAGGATCATACACACTCTGCTCAGAAGGAAATAACACGCTTTGTGGCCTTTCAGTACTCACTGTCACGGCTGTATTTAACAAGGAGTCCAAATGCTTTCACCACTAATTGCCTGCTGGAGTTCGTCTGGAGAGAGTGCCCCAAACAGTGCTGTCGGCACTCGGCAGTGGCAGCACCCTGTGCTGTGCAAGCTTCCAGAGTACTGGGTGCAAACATGCTGTTGGCAATAAAAATACACTTCATTTAACAATTTATTTAATAATCAATGGGGGCATATAAGTGAATAACGAGATATAGCCACACACACAAAAAAGTGAACACCACGGTTGTTGTGATTGGTCATTTTATCGCAACAGCCCTAGAAAGATGAATGCAGCAATGTACAGAGACATCCTGGATGAAAACCTGCTCCAGAGCTCTCTTGACGTCAGACTGGGGTGAGGGTTCATCTTTCAGCAGGACAACGACCCTAAGCACACAGCCAAGATATCAAAGGAGTGGCTTCAGGACAACTCTGTGAATGTCCTTGAGTGGCCCAGCCAGAGCCCAGACTTTAATCCATTTGAACATCTCTGGAGAGATCTGAAAATGACTGTGCACCGACACTTCCCTTCCAACCTGATGGAGCTTGAGAGGTGCTGCAAAGAGGAATGGGCGAAACTGCCCAAAGATGGGTGTGCCAAGCTTGTGACATCATACTAAAAAAGACTTCAGGCTATAATTGCTGCCAAAGGTGCGTCAACAAAGTATTGAGCAAAGGCTGTGAATACTTATGTACATGTGATTTCTTAGTTTCTTATTTTTAATAAATTTGTAAAAATAAAAAAAAAAGAAAAAAACTTTTTTCATGTTGTCATTGTGGGGTATTGTGTGTAGAATTTTGAGGGGAAAAATGAATTTAATCCATTTTGGAATAAGGCTGTAACATAACAAAATGTGGAAAAAGTGGAGTGCTGTGAATACTTTCCAGATGCACTGTACATAAAAAGCTCTCGCATAACAAATAGTGGAAAAAACGGGGGGAAAAAAACCCAGACGTGAACCGGATTAAGTCAGTTCTACACTTCGAACGTCTGTTCCAGTTTTATTTTGGTTAATTGCCCAGCCCTACTTTACACCCACATCTGTAAGATTTTGTATCACAAAATTGCTATAAAGGAAAGTTGGTGATCTTATTCTTTGGTAACCAAGCAACAACTTCACTGAACAATAATAGTTTTGATTATTTTGTTTTTGTTTCTCTAACTGAAATGGTTCCTTGCAGGTGGTTTTGGTGGCAATTTCTACAGCAACGACAGCTATGGAGGAAACTACAGCCACTCTGGTAGTGTGGACTGGTGGGGGAACTAGTCACCATAGGAACAGGTTGCCATGCCAACCCAATGGAAACCACATGTTAACTTAAGCCAGACCATAGCCAACCCTCCCTGTGTAGCTTCACTGACACACAGTACATTACCAACTCTGGTTCTCTGCCATTTGCTTCTCTCGGAAAAGGAAGTGCGGCACGCTGCAAAAGGATGCATTCACCAGCACGCGTGCTACGCACCGGGAGAGCGCAGAGATTTCGCACACCTCAGTGAGCATGGATGCTAACATGCATTGTCCGACAGCAATCTTGGACATTCATTGTTGAGAGTATTTTTGTTCTTTTTGTGTTGGGAAGTTTTAGGAAAACGAAAACATAAACCCCAGCCGAGATACCTGAGGATCATTTGTATGTTAATGTACTGTGCCTTTTGAATTTAAACAGGAAATCTGTGTTTTCATTTCACCAGACCGACATGGCCAGGAGCTCTAAATTTTACTCGTTTTGTTTGGTGAAAAAAGAAATCTTAGAAGAGTAAAATAAGCTTGGACTTACTCAAACCTTGGCAAACACTGGGGTGTTGTGGCGCTGAGTCATGACTCCATTTGAACTTCAAATTTCTAGCAGTAACATCATGTAGCCTTTTTTTTTTTTTTTTTTTTTTTTTTTTTTTTGGTAACCTAACAGCTAACGGAGCCATTACTACGTCTAAATACAAACTGGGCCTCTCATGTGAGGCGACCGTATTTTAGCCCTAAGGGACAAAGTTACATTTTTTGTTTTTCTTGTTCTTTATTTTTTTGCTCACTCTATCCTGGACAGGCTCCTTTTTACAGATATGGTAGTCTTTAAATATAGCCATTCCTGTTGTGATCTTAAGAAGAACACGGAAGTCATTAAAGCTCAGTGCCAATGATCGCTGATGTTGAACAAGAATAATAATGCTGGATCTTGTTACTCCATACGTTTCAATTGACTTGACAGTGTTACGGCAGCTAGTATGCTACCTAGTGCTAGCTACATTGAGTGGGCGGTGTTTTTTGTTTTTTTTAATTTTTACTTGACATTTTCAGTGAGGCTGGGAAATCGAAAACTGGTCAGTTTTTCGATTTATGTTTTGAAAAATATGTATCCAATCAAAACAAATGCCTGCCATCTTGAAAGTTGAACATGGCTGCCTACAGGACCACAGCATTGGGCAGGCATGGCACGGCACGGTGTGGCGGTGTTGGTGTTTACCGAATCAAGCTGCAAACACACGAGGCCCAGATGGGCGTTCTGCGCTTGCAAGTGTTTTGTTTTTTGGTCAAGGAGAAAGGACATGTGAACTGAGTCGCAGGCTTAACTTAATTACCAAAAAAAAAGCGTTTTCTCTTTTCAAGCTGCGTTGGAGGCACGGTTCATCTTAAGAAGACAGGCATTGGAACGATCACTGAAGTTTTCAGTTGCACGGCAAGGAACGAAGCGAGGTAGAGGAGCACTCCGACCACTGAAGGTCATGGGGTGTGGCGCGGTTTTTAAGTACACCACTGTTTTCAGTGGTGTTGGTTTCCACTGCTGCGGAGGTGGCCAAATGAAGGGTAGCAGTCCACTTCCTTTGTGCAACATTAGCTTACTGTCAGGTCGTCTGGGAGTTCATCTGCTCAGATGTGTATTTAAAAAAAAAAAAAAACTCTGGCTTCGTAAAATTCGGAGCAGGCTTTTCCCTCTCAGAGAGGAGCAGCCATTGAGAGGAGGAGGAGGAGACGACGTGGGAGGTGTTTGACCTCAAAAATGCTCCCACGGTTTTCTCATCGGGTGTGTTGTGCCTTGAAACTTGTTTTGTTCTTTTCTCTTTTTCGTTGTACGTAATCGAACTTGAAGCGGATGCACTGACAGTGTTGAAGAACTTAAGATTGAATGGTGCTACTTGATTTAGGCGTGTAGGCCCTTGTACGTCGTGCCCATCGCATTTTACAGAAATTGTTTTATTGCACATCTAGAGTTTTATATAGATGTCTTTGGATACGTGTCCTTAAGCTTCCAAATATTGTGTGTGAGGAGAAAAAAGCAAACGCAGCTTGTTTACAAGGGGAAGGGTTCTCAACGTATAAAAGCCGGGATTTATTTGGGACCAGGGGATTTAGCAGTCGGGAGGGAGGGAATTTAGCCATTTGCACAATTTCTAGATTCTACTTTTGCTGCTAGTTTTGTGTAATTTATTAAGCATTTTTGACAAATATTTATTTTTGTAAGCCTCAAAGTGATTCTTTGAAAGTTTTAGAAACTTGACCAAAAGACAGTACAAAAAACACTGGCACTTGAATGTTGAATGTCAACCTGTATGCGTGAAATTTATATATTTCGGGGTAGTGTGAGCTTTTTAATGTTTAAGATACATTGGACTCGTTAAATAATATCCACAAGCTGTTTCAGGGCCTCCTCAGGGGCTGCTCATCTCTAATATTATTAGAATATTCCTAATTGGGTCAGCAAAATTCAAAACACGATTGAACAAAAACATGCCAAGGTTTGGAATAAAGCAGTCAAAAACAGCAAATTTTCTAAGCATATCAGTGCAGAAGTGTTCCGATTCTCCAATTGTGTGCATTCTTGATTGTTTCTTCTAATTTGACCTGATGATTATTTTTCTCCAGTGAATGTCTGGCACATGGCAATCCTTAAAGAAACAAACATGTGGTTTATTCTCATTGTTGTATTTGCATATATGATGCCTCTTGAGTTCTCCGTAAATGTGGAGCAGGGCCTACAAGCGTCGACTTCCAAAGAGAGGCAGTCTATGCCGTTATTTTTTTGGGGGGGGGGGGGGGGATGGCCCTGCACACGGCATTGAGACTTGTTCCACGATCTCTGTAGAACCCAAGAGCTCTTTAGATGTAGACTTTGCTTTTTTCTGTACTAGCTTCTAGGTGACTGCACTGCATGGGAAATACTCAGCTGTGCAAAAATTTGTCAGATTTTACCAAAATAAAATGTTTGAATGCAAAAAGTACGTATGTGGAAAAATCGAGCATGTTTTACGACTTGTTTTGATGTAGATGTACTAAGACCTGTAGCAAAGCGGCTCGTTGCCTCATGTGGATAGGAGGCAGACGGGTGGCGAAACTTGATATGGTGTCAGTTGGATGGGTTTGTTTCTTTGGAAAAGGAATACATAAAGGTTTCATTTGTACACTGAACTGTGTTGATTGTGTTATTTTCCTGAGCTTGTATTTAAGAAATTGCATTAACTGAAAATTGACCTTTTTTTTTTTTTTTTTTTTTTTTTTTTTTTTTTGCAATGATTGATAAATCTGAAGGTTGTCATTTTGACAGTTACATTGAGGGTGATCTATTGGAATTTATTGATTTATTATGGCCACCTGTCCAGTTTATAACGCAGATTAAATGGTGATTATTTGGTATTATCTCCCCTTTGATACACATTCAGCACACTGAATGTCCTTTAAATTTGGTTTGACGAAAGATGTTCCCTGAGCTTTTTTATTCTGGCTGGAATGGCCAGTGAAAAGAGCTGCTGCAGGAGCCACAGAATGAGAGAAAAGTAAATTATGTTGTTGGTTACATTAACGTGACAAATTATATTCAGTAGGCATTGGCACAAATGTGCCAATTCGTCAAGCACATTCGGTGTATCGCCCAGCCCTACTGCTGCTGCAGAACTGTCGAAGCAGCAGAGCGTGAAACCTCTCTAAACTGCGGTCGTGATGTTGTTGGGGGGGGGGGGCTCCGTGCTCTACTGCTGACAAGACCCTGCAAGTTTTACCTCCAATAGGTGATTTCACTGAATTTCTTTCCACTGTTTGCTGATCAGTGAAAACACTTGCTGAAGACACTGGGTGAAAGTAAAACATCCAGGGTCTTGGCCCTCCATGGAATGAGTTTGACACCTCTGCAGTAGAGGATGAAGTACAAAGGTGCACGGCTGCTTGATGTATCATGAACAAAAATAAAAGCTGTTCAATGTCTTGTATGAAAATTAATAAAATGACTGGTAATGGTGTATACAGCACCCCTGTCTGTCAAAATAACAGCTTACCAAAAACCCGAGTGCAGGGGTGTCCAGTCATGTGCCAATGAGGGCGAAGACCCTGCAGGCTTTACCTCCAACCAGTGTCTTCAGCAGCAAATTTCACTGAATTTCTTCCCACTGATAAAACACCTGCTCAAGACTGGGTAGGAGAGAAAACCTGCAGGGTCTTGGCCCTTCATGGCACGTGATTGGACACCCCTGCTAGTGTAATCTGGTCTGCACGTACAATAAAGATGGCGCAAACTATTCAAGAACAACCATTTTCCGTGCAACAGAAAGCATCACTATGGAAAGGTACTATCTCACTGGGCTGCAATAGCCTGTAACTTGTGGGAAATTTAAGAAAAATAACTTGTGGCAAATTAACAATTTTCACTTTGAATCACACTTCGGGGCCAAAATTTGCCTCACAGTGCTCTTGTCATGTTACTTTTTTCTCGAATTTGTGACTTCCTGTCAGATTTTTTTTTTTTTCTAGCAAATTTGCGTTCCTTACGTTTTTTTTCTTTATTTTTTTCTTTTAAATGCTCTTTATCTCTTGTAATTTAGTGACATTTTTTTCAAAGATTATGTGGTCTATATTAATCATATATCCCATAACCTACATATGTATAAGCATGTGAGAATGTTTGGTGACTACATATGTAAAGCGACTTCACACCTCAGAACAGGACAAAGGGTCTCAACCGCCAGTGAAGATCAAAGAGCATCCGAGGCACTGCGATGGAGACCAGATAGGTCGCCCTGACCTCCCAGGGCCAGGTGGAGGGGTACGGAGACAAAGGAGGGGAATTAAGTTAATGGGGGATGTCAGCTTTGATATGCATGTCTTTTGTTGTGTGTGTGAGTATAAGTACACAGAGCCGAATGTGTTCGCTCTCTTACTTCTTCTGCTGCTGCACTAGATGAGACTTGTTAGAGGAGCGAAGCTGATAATAAACTTTGGTTTATAAGTCACATCGCCTTGTTATTTCAAGCTCTTCTACACTGGTGACCCTGACGCGAGGATGGACCAGAGGCGTTCCCCCGCGATCGACTCATCTGTGGCGACCCAGGCAGACGCCGGCGCCCATGCAGACGGGAACAGATGGACGACGTTCCCCCACGGCAGAAGTGATAGGGCTCAACCGAGCACCAGCGCCGCGGCGAGAGCCGAAGGAAGGCACTCTGCGGACACATCAGTGACGGTCCACACAAATGCCGTCACCGTCAAGCTGCCGGACTTCTGGCAGGAAGACCCCGCCTCGTGGTTTCAGCAAGCTGAAGCCCAGTTTGCACTTGCGGGCATCACGGCTGACGATACAAAGTTCTATCACATCGTCGCCAAACTCGACGCCGCCACTTCGAGATGTGCGCGGAGCATCATCTAGCGGCCACCAGCCCAGGACAAATACAGAGAACTGAAAGCGACCATCGTGGCGAATTTCGTCCCCTCTGCCGAGGAGAGAGCCGAGAGGATCCTGGCGGTCTACGGCCACAGAGGATGCAGACCCAAGGCCCTCATGGAGGACTTGGCTGCAACTTAAAGAAGAGGACAATGACAATTTCCTCTTCCAATTTATATTCCTCAGTACGCTGCCGCCACACATGAGAGGGACACTTGCCAACATGCGATGCAGCACCCAACAAGACTTCCGCACGCTGGCTCACGAAGCGCAGCGACTCGTCAACGCCTGCAAGGAACAGACACCCACAGCAGCATCTGCAGACCTCAACGCTGATGTCCGGAGCCACGGGGAGCCACAAACCACGGAGCAGAATCCGCCCGCCATGACAGCGACACGGCCAAGACGTAACAGACGGAGCGACGTCTGTTATTACCACCACCGCTTCGCCGAGAAGGCCTACAAGTGCGTTCCCCCCTGCAAATTCACGATTTCGGGAAACGCCAAAGCCGAGAACCGTTAACAGCGGCGGTTCTCGGCGAAAAAAGCAAGCTTCTATATGTGACGGACGGATACACCGGCAAGCAGTTCCTCATTGACACGGGAGCTCAACTGAGTTTTATCATGCCGTCCCAAGCAGACCGGGCCATGGGCCCCCGGGGCAATGGAGCGGTGGCAGCCAACGGCTCCGTCATCGACACTTTTGGCGAAAGGAACCTGCCCCTCCGCATCCATGGCCGCAACTACAGATGGACATTTGTTGTAGCGGCGGTGAGTTTTAACTTGTTGGGCGCAGATTTTTTGTGTGCACATGGGTTATTAGTCGATCTAGCAAACAGACGCTTGGTTAATGCACTGTCCTTTGCTTCTATTCCCTGCTCAGCTCGAGTTTCTCCACCACCCGTGCAGGCCAGCGTCACTACAGCAGGAGGTAAGTTTGATCAACTCCTCACCCAATTTCCAGCACTCACAATTCCCAAATTCTCAGCTACAGTGGCTAAGCACGGGGTCGAACACTTTATCCCCACAACGGGCCCACCCGTATTCGCCAAAGCTCGGCACTTAGACGCGACCAAGCTCGCCATAGCTCGAGACGAGTTTACCACCCTTGAAAAACTAGGCATTATCAGGTGCTCAAAAAGCCCCTGGGCGTCACCGCTTCACATGGTCCCGAAATCCGACGGTTCTTGGAGACCGTGCGGCGATTACCACAGATTAAACAATGTGACAGCGCATGACCGCTACCCTATTCCTCACATCCAAGAATTTTCACTACATCTGGCGGGTGCGCGCATTTTTTCAAAAATAGACCTGGTCCGCGGCTATCATAAGTCCCCGTTAGAGCGGAAGACATTCCTAAAACAGCTGTAATAACCCCCTTCGGTCTTTTTGAATTTTTGTGGATGCCTTTTGGCCTCAAAGGCGCTGCTCAAACCTTTCAGCGGATGATGGACGCAGTATTACGCGACCTCCCTTTCGTGTTTGTCTACCTCGACGATATGCTGGTAGCCAGCTCGTCTGAGGAAGAACACGAACAGCATCTCACTATGGTTTTTCAGACACTAGAAGAGCACGGGTTAATAATCAATCCAGCCAAATGCAAATTCGGCGTGTCACAAATTGATTTTTTGGGACACAGAGTTTCACCGAAGGGGGCAGTCCCACTGCCAGACAGTTCACGCAGTAAAAAGTTTCCCACGGCCACAAACGGTCAAATCGCTGCAAGAATTTTTGGGAATGGTTAATTTTTACAACCGTTTCCTCCCCCGCGCAGCTCAGCTCATGCAGCCCCTATATGACGCGCTCAGAAAACAAAAACCTTCCAACGCGGTCGAATGGACCCCGGAGCGCGAACGCGCCTTCGCGGAAGTAAAATGTGCCCTAGCTAATGCCACATTGTTGGTTCACCCTGATCCCTCGGCCCGCATTGTGCTAACCACAGACGCTTCAGACCTGGCCATAGGGGCGGTTGTAGAACAACACGTCGGCGGAACCTGGCAACCTTTGGCATTTTTCAGCAAATCGCTAAACCAAACTGAGCGTAAATACAGCACCTTTGACAGGGAGCTGCTAGCGCTTCATTTATCCATCCGCCACTTCCAGTTCTGGTTGGAGGGGCGGCGTTTCACAGCTTTTGTAGACCACAAACCGCTCACCTTTGCGATGGCTAAAATTTCTGAACCGTGGTCAGGCAGGCAACAAAGACAGCTAGCTGCGATTTCAGAGTTCACCACAGACATTCGACATGTGGCAGGCAAACTTAACGTGGTAGCAGACTGCCTCTCGCGCGCTGTGACATCGCCAGAGCGCGAGGAGACAGATTATACTACCTCAGCCGCAGAACTCTTCGCCAACGCGGACACATACGCAGCCCCAATCCACGTAGGGATAGATTATGCAGCCATGGCGGAGGAGCAAAGTAGTGACGCGGACGTGCGCGCACTCCTGTCTGGATCAACAGGGTTAAGGCTGGAGGAAAGGGGTTTACGCGACGGTGTACCCCCCCCAATATGCGACATCTCAACCGGCTGACCTCGCCCGGTAGTCCCAGCTGCATGGCGCCGCCGTATTTTCGACTCAATTCACTCCCTCGCGCACCCAGGTGTGCGCACTTCGGTTAAAATGGTCGCCGAAAAGTTTGTGTGGCCTGGCCTGCGCAAAAACGTAAAAGAATGGGCAAAGACTTGCATTTCTTGTCAGCGCGCCAAAATACACAAACACACAAAAGCCCCTCTAGAGCCTTTTCCAATCCCTGCTAGAAGGTTCGACCACGTTCATGTCGACCTCGTGGGACCACTACCTTCCTCCCAAGGTTTCACACATCTGTTAACGATGATAGACCGCACTACGTGCTGGCCTGAGGCGGTCCCTCTGGCGTCAACCACAGCGGAGGAAGTCGCTCGCGTTTTTTTGACAAACTGGGTGGCACGTTTCGGCGTCCCATCGGACATCACGTCCTATAGGGGGCCTCAATTTGTCTCAGAGCTTTGGTCAGCCATGGCCAGCAGCTTAGGAGCGACAATTCACCGCACCACCGCTTATCACCCTCAGGCTAATGGGTTATGCGAGCGTTTTCACAGGTCTTTAAAGGCCGCCCTCAGAGCCTCACTAACGGATACAAATTGGGTAAATAAACTTCCTTGGGTTTTATTGGGGTTGCGTGCTGCACCTAAAGAGGATCTAGACGCCTCCCCAACGGAATTAGTTTTTGCACAACCTCTGAGGCTCCCAGGTGAATTTTTACCAGAGAACCCAGAGCCAGGGCATCTTCCAGCCCCGTGGTTTTTAGGCAGCAACGGACCGGACTCTCTCCCCGGGCCGGCACATCACTCTTTTCCACGGGTTTTTGTCCCCCAAGGTTTAAAAAACGCTGAATTCGTTTTTGTTAGGCATGAAGCTTTAAAACCAACCTTCCGCCCACCATACGATGGACCATTCAGAGTGCTGGAACCTGGTGATAAGCATTTTGTGCTTGATTTTGGGGACAGAAAAGAAACAGTCAGCATTGACAGACTTAAACCTGCCTTCTTGTTGAGAGACGAGCCTGCACGGTTGGCGAGAGCACCTCGGCGGGGTAGACCCCCCCCAAGAGAAAAGACTCAGCCCCCCTGCAGGGAACAAATAATCACTCTCCTTCCCAAGCTGCAGATTCCTTACAGGAAGGTCCCACCAGGACGCCCGAACGGACCCACAGCAGATTCGGAAGAAGATTTAAGCCCAGACGGCACAAGGACTGATGCAAACTACTCAAAAGTTGTTCACTAATTGTGCTGTAACAGTTTAAGACTGATTTGTGATATTACTATGCTGTTATGATTACCACTGAATTCTCTACAGGAGCATAGCTGCTGGAAAGTTTCTTCTTTGTCAAGAGGCGTAGCAGTTAGTATGTCATAATAATTATCTTAAACTGTGAATTTTTCTATTGTCCTTTTCTTAGTCGTTTGGGGGGGGGGCTGTGGTCTATATTAATCATATATCCCATAACCTACATATGTATAAGCATGTGAGAATGTTTGGTGACTACATATGTAAAGCGACTTCACACCTCAGAACAGGACAAAGGGTCTCAACCGCCAGTGAAGATCAAAGAGCATCTGAGGCACTGCGGTGGAGACCAGATGGGTCGCCCTGACCTCCCAGGGCCAGGTGGAGGGGTACAGAGACAAAGGAGGGGAATTAAGTTAATGGGGGATGTCAGCTTTGATATGCATGTCTTTTGTTGTGTGTGAGTATAAGTACACAGAGCCGAATGTGTTCGCTCTCTTACTTCTTCTGCTGCTGCACTAGATGAGACTTGTTAGAGGAGCGAAGCTGATACTAAACTTTGGTTTATAAGTCACATCGCCTCATTATTTCAAGCTCTTCTACAGATTAGACCTTTTTCATTAACTTCATTACTCACATTTTCAATGATACTGCACATTTTTTCCCCCTCAAAGTAGCATTTTTCTCAGTTGTGACTTTTGTGTTCTAAATTCATTTTTTTTTTGTACTCTTGCCCTTGTTTCAGATTAGATTTAGGCATTACCTCCTGCGAGGTTAGGGCTTAAGATGTGGGTTAGTTGGTAGATGGCGAAAGACAAAAGTGACAGGAACACAAGCCGGCAAATGTTAAGCTGCCGTTAGACACCTTTCTTTTAAGCCTGTAAATGCCAGGGATCCACTGCATGTGAAAAATCTTTTTCGCTTGTCTGTACGATTTCTCTGCGTGACAAAACATGCAATTTGACATTGTTTTTGGTGAGACTGGGGTGTCCAAAACATAATGATGGCATTGGTTACAGGCGCATTTCTAAACTGCTGAATGTTTCAGTGAGCACTGTTGGAGCCATCATTCGAAAGTGTAAAGAACATTTTACCATAAACCAACCAGGAGCATCTCACAAGATCTGACAGAGGAGTCCAAAGAATTATCAGAAGAGTTTATTATATCCTAGGAGCAATTTATTACACAGCCATCAGCAACAACACACACGCAACAATAAAACAAATAATACAAAAGCTGGACAACTGTAACACTGGCCTCACAGGTCTCCTTAAAAAGTCCATCAGATAGCTGCAGTTAGTTCAGAACGCTGCTGCTCCTCGAGTCCTCACTAAGACCAAGAAAGTAGATCAGGATTGGGCAACTATGTGCCATGGAGGGCCATTCCACTGCAGGTTTTCTGTTCCACCCAGTCGCTTTAGCAGTTGCTTTCTTCAATTGCTTTCTTCAATTGGCAATCCAATTGTTTTTAAGAATAGGGTTAAAACCTACCTTTTTGATCTAGCCTACAATTAGGGAGGGATCATGTGTTTCTGAACCCTCCCTTAGTTATGCTGCTAATAGGTTTAGTCAGCCGGGGGACCTCCAGTAATGCACTGGGCCTCACTCCTTTCCTCACTCTCTATGAAATATTTTTTTTTTTGCTGGTCATTAACATTTGTTTGTTCTCTCCCATAGCTTGAATCCCCATCGTGCTGTTTGCTCTCTACATGTCTGTTCTTTTCTTCTTCTCTATCCCCTCACCCCCCAGCCAGTCGCAGCAGATGACTGCCCCTCCCTGAGCCTGGTTCTGCTGGAGGTTTCTTCCTGTTAAAAGGGAGTTTTTCCTCTCCACCGTCGCCAAGTGCTTGCTCACAGGGGATCGCCTGATTGCTGGGGTCTTTCTGCAACTGTGGGGGTCCCCCCTACAGTTGATAGTGCTATGAGATGACTGTTGTTGTGAAATGGCGCTATATAAATAAAGTTGAATTGAATTGAATCCTTGAAGCACATCAGTACAAAAACCTGCTGAAGAGACCGAGGGGAACAGAAAATCTGCAGTGGCATGGCCCTCACTGCCCATCCCTGAAGTAGATCATATAACTCCAGTCCTCAAATCTTTACACTGGTTTCCTGATTGTCAGAATAGATTTCAAAATACTGTTGGTTAATAAAGCTCTGAATGATTTAGGGTCAAAATAAATTTCAGATCTTCTGGTCCATTATGAACCACTCAGAGCCCTCAGGTTGTCAGGCCTACTAACTGTGCCCGGAGTTGGAACCAAACATAGTGAGGCAGCATTCAGTTTTTATGCCCCTCACATGTGGAAGAAACTCCCAGAAAGCATCAGCGCTGCTGAAACTCAGCTGCTTTAAATCGAGGTTAAAGACTTTCCCATTTGCCGCTGCCCTTCAGTAGAACAATTGTTAAGTCTTTGTTTTTTATTTCTTGCACTTTATCTGTCTTATTCTATTTTAGCTTGTTTCTGTTTCTTTTTTTAGTTTTCTTAAAAACTTTCTTTTGCAACTTGCTTTGCAACTTTAATGTTTTACATAAAACACTTTGAATCGTCTTGTACGTGAAATGTGCTATATAAATAAACTTACCTCTCCTTAACATTTAGCATTCATTTGTATTTAGCATTTAGGTATAACATTTAATATTTAACATTTAGATTTAGATATATTTACCATTTATTACTTGTGCCAAGAGGAGATGTGGGGGCACGGTTTGGAGGTCTTCTCACACCCAGAAGCCAGGGGGAAGGGGAGAATAATGGACAGTAGGAGGTGGTATCACTGGGGGGTATCAAATAGGACAGCAAAGACTATGCGCCCCCCAGGGAGAGGAGTAAATGCCGGAGAGAAGTGTTTGACCAGAGCCCACATATATTATGTTAATATGCTACATTTCTCTGTGTTCATACAACAGTGTATGATGGTCGGAAGCTTTGGGTCTCTACGTATGGAAATAAAGATATAAACCAGGAATGAACAGAGACCCAGGTAGCGCAGTAGCTCAGTAGAGCTCAGAAGTGTGTTTGCTGTATGTTGTTGGGAGAAAGAATAAAGCCTTGTGTCGTCCAACTCATTTGCCTCACCTATTCCTTTTCTCCACATTAGGCCGTGAGCAGCTCCCTCAAAATGTGGCTAGAAAATGATTTTCGTGGCACCCAATTGGGACTACCGGATCTTTGATGATTTCTATGTAAAAAAAAAACCTGCTGAATCCGAAAATCGATGTTCCCACTGTCAAAGGTGTGGATAGCTATGTCAAATTTGCATAAATCCAAGATGGCTGCCACGACTAACCAAGGGAATGAATGGCCTAACATTTCAACCAGTCTACCTAGAAACACGTTTGAGGCCTCTTTTTCGGATAATGTTGAGCCGAGGAATCTATTTCTGAGGTTGACTGTGTGATTGAGGGTCAAAGAACCACACTAATTTGCATAAATCCAAGATGGCTGCCATGGATGGACTAACTTTTTAGCCATTCTACCTAGAATCACGTTGGAGACGTCCTTTTTGGCTAATGTTAATCCGAGGAATCGATTTCCGAGGTCATTAGTGTGACTGAGGGTCAAAGAACCCCGCTAATTTGCATAAATCCAAGATGGCCACCATGGGTGTGGATGGACTATATTTTGAACCACTCTACCTATAATCACATTTGAGACGTCTTTTTCGGATAATGTTGACCCGAGGAATCGATTTCTGAGGTCAGATATGTGATTGAGGGCTCCAATAATTTTCATAAATCCAAGATGGCTGCCATGAATGGCCTAACTTTTTTATCAGTACAACTAGAATCACGTTTGAGACATCATTTTCCGATAATGTTATGCCCAGGAATCGATTTCTGAGGTCACTTTTGTGATTGAGGCTCAAAGAACTCCACTCATTTGCATAAATCCAAGATGGCCGCCACAGGCATGGATAGTCCAACTTCTTAACCATTCTACCTAGAATCACGTTTGAGACGTCTTTTCTGCATAATGTTGACCCGAGGAATCGATTTCTGAGGTCAAATATGTGATTGAGGGTCAAAGAACGCTGCTTATGTGCATAAATCAAAAATGGCCGTCATGGATGAACTTTTTTAATCAGTCCACCTAGAATCACGTTTGAGACATCATTTTCCGATAATGTTATGCCCAGGAATCGATTTCTGAGGTCACTTGTGTGATTGAGGGTCAAAGGCCCTTCTCTGAGAGTTTCCTTCTTGCAGATGATGCAGATGTTTGGCAACACATTGCTTGACCTTGCAGATGCTTTGCTGATGGTTGCTGCAGCATGGTGAGATCGCAGTCGCTTTTTAGGAGATGGTGTTGGGGGACTAAGTTCTGGTCCGCTTTGCTCCTGAGGCTCAGGAATGTGGGCTTTGGCCAGTTATTTTTTACGAGCTTCAGCACGTTCCACTCTTGTTTTGTCTGTAAAACGGCTATAGCACACCCGATGGTAGCCAAATGTTGGATCAAGGTTGTTTAGATCTGAAAACATATTATATGGACCATAGGGTATTATAACATTAGGCCTACCTTGTACCCTACAATAAAACATATTGTAGAGAATGCATTCAAGGATGAGGCTGAGTTTATTTCTCAGGTTCAGCTTTATTATGAGAACACATTCTCTAGCAATCTCTCAACAAGAAAAGAGACCGAGCAATGAAATACCACACTCTTATACTGCCTAAGTCACATGGTGCTTTAGCAAACATACAATCACATGGTACTTAATTCCCAATCACAATGCAACTCTTTGATGTCTGTTTCTTATCCCTCGATGTTCCGGGAATCCTTCTGGGGCATCCTCTCTGAGACAAAGGCCAAAACTCACACCTCCTCGTCATCTCCTGTAGATCTCTGCAGACCCAGACCTTCTTTGTCCCGTGAGACGTGAAGCCCCCAATACACATACAGCCATACATTTGTGGGAGATATGAACTCAATATATGTTCCAATATATGTGCCACAATATATAGATTGCAGATAATTTTCACATTAACAGTAAGCTTATAATAGAGACCTTGTGCAACCTAGTCACTGCTCAATGTAAACTTGCAAAATGGCAAGCACAGACCGTGTGCCCATATTTATTGAGAGCATAAAGTATACAGGCGACTGCTGCTGCCATGAGTTTAACCTTTCTTGGGTGACACATCACAAACATATGGGCTTTCCTTAACAGGCCATTTTCCCTCCGCCTAAGGCTTGATAGTATGGGTGTGACTATGTGCAAACTATATAAATGTATGCCCAAACTTGTTCCTCCCTCACCTACTAGTACACTGCACCCCTTGGGCTTGGGCTGAGAAGTACATCCAACCCTCAGACTCAGAGTTAAGCTCATTGGGATTGCTACCCTTTTCCCATTTGAGCTACTTTGTGGTAGTGGTATATTTTGACTAGTAGTGGTATATTTTTTTTTTTCCGGTTCCGGTTCCGCCGGACCGGCGGCGCCACACGAGTCGGCTGCCTGTTGCAACAGCCTTTTTTTTTATCTTCCTTCTTCTTTCTACACCTTTCACTCTGTATATATATCACGGACGCACGGATCGCCCCGGGGGTCTCCCGGGTCGGCGGACGGAGCCACGGTTTGCAGCGGGAGACGTTACAGCGGGGAGGAGCTAGTGCTAGCTAGCACTTGGCCGCCGCCCGGTGCTAATGGGAAACTCGACATACCGGGAGCTGTAGCGAAAACGAAGCGGGTGCCGGGCTGGAGTTTAGGCGGCGTGAAAGAAATATAAGACAGAATAATAAAGAGCGATGGCATGAACCAAGCAGACCGCCCGTAAAATCTACTGGAGGAAGAAGCCCCCCAGGAGACAGCTAGCCACAGGGCTGCTCGGAGAGGCGCTCTGGCCACCGGCAGAGTGAAGAGGCCTCGCCGTCACAGGCCCGTGGCTCTGAGAGAGATCCGTCGCTACCAGAAATCCACGGAGCTGCTCATCCGTAAGCTGCCCGTCCAGCGCCTGGTGAGGGAGATCGCTCAGGACTTCAAGACCGTCCTTCGTTTCCTGAGCTTCGCCGTCATGGCTCTGCAGGAGACCAGCGAGACCCACCTGGTGGTCTCTTCTTCGCTAAGGGGGTCACCATCATGCCCAAAGACTTCCAGCTGGCCCGCTGCATCCGCGGAGAGAGAGCTTAGACTTTCTGCTGCACATCCACCAGCCATAATGCTCTGCACTGTGTGTCTGTATATATACATTTATAGTAATATGGACATATGTTTACTAGATGTTGTTTTTTCTTGCCTTCTGATTGTTGCTCTGAGTGTTGCTATCCCTATGCTGTTGCAATCCTGGAATTTCCCCATTGTGGGACTAATAAAGGCTTATCTTATCTTATCTTATCTTAATTCAGGCCCAGGGTGGGTTCTGGGGATAGATGCACCATCAGAGTGAGTCGATCTGCATCATCTAGATCTATACTAGGACTATGTTACCTGGCACCCAGAGTCCCTTGGTTATTAGCCTCCACACCCCCAGATCGGCCTACTCGGAGTCTTAGACCAGGACTAGGTCACCCTGTGAGCGGTTGACAAAGGTTTTAGACATCTAGGGTTCCATTTTAGTTCATATTTAGAGTTACAAATGATCGGAGCCAAACGACTCCAGGGCACACGCAGTACAACCATAAACAATGGCTGCCACTCACCTTTCTCGAACAAGTCGCGACTTTGTTCTGCTACTTTCTGTTGGGGTCCGTCAAGTACAAGCCATTTTTGGGCACACTCACGTACTTTTGCCCACGATGCTTCAGTAAAACGAGTGATACTGCCCGAAAACTTATCGGAAATGTGAATAACACAGGAGAGGCTTTCAGCGCATGCTACCCCTGTGGGCGCTGCCATTTTGTTGTCACATGACCAAAGGGACGACGCTGATTGGTTAAAACGTCCCGGACTGGGCCATGTTTAAGGTAGCCAGACAATTATTACCGACTGACTTCAGTCGCATTTTTCATACAGCTATCCACACCTTTGGAAGTGGGAACATCGATATTTTGTCTTACAATAATGTAATCTTAATTTAGAAACACTAAAATTTTAGTTCCCCGTTGGGTGCCACGAAACTGAACGAAAAGTGGCAGCTGCTCACGGCCTACACAGGTGACCCTCGACGTGCCATGGAGAGCGAGCCGAGCACTGCCCTGGGGACTGCCTGGAGGGAGAGAACCAGCGCCGTATGTGCCGTTTCAGTCAAGCTCCCGAACTTCTGACTTCACCACCCGGTAGCGTGGTCTTCACACATGGAAGCCCAGTTCGCACTCCATGGGATAACTAAGAATAACACAAAATGCTAGTATGTGGTCACAGCACTGGACGCGCGCTCCACGCAACAGGCAACAATACTGCTCCAGGAACCGCCAGCCCACCTGCATCCTTCCCAGCTTAGGGCTGCGCTCCGCACCTAAGTAGGATTTGGCCACCTTCCCAGCAGAACTCATTTTTTCTCAGCCACTGCTGATCCTCGGAGAGATCTACCGGGATACCCCATGCCGAGGCTGATCCGCCTGTGCAATTTTTACACAAATTGGGTCGACCACCTGTCCAGAGTTCTTTTTCGGGCTACGCTCCACACCTAAGGATTTGGCAGAACTTGTTTCTCTCAGCCGCTGTGGATCACCGGAGAGTTTTTACCAGAAAATCATTTCAAAAAAAAAAAAAAAAGTCCCTACATTTTTTTAATGCTGTTACAAACAAAATGTGGCTAAAATGTTAAACTCAGTTTATTACTGTACTGTGCATCTTGGAAAAATGCAGATGTTCAAATGGATTAGTGGCTCATGTAACCAGTATGATCTGATCAGAGAAGTGAATAATACCCTTGAAGGCTCTGTGAACACCTCCGCCCCAACACACACAGCTCCCAAACCCCTATTTTCCCACGGTGACAGAAAAATTACACAACAGACTTTTAAATTAATGTCACTGACTTGATGGTTATGAAACCTACTCAGCATATTAGAGACCATGTGACCGTTTATCAGGGTAACATAAACAGCTATAAAAATGGAGCATTTTGTTTTTTATTGCCTAAAAACCTCCCACAGATGTTCAAAGTACATCTGTACAAACATAAAATACAGGTCTTGTGCAACTTTTCTCTTACATTTGCAACTTTTTTCTTGTGAATTTGACCTTTTGTAAATTTGCATGGAGAGTGGCTAAACTTTTATTCTCTGTAATGTTTTTTTTCTGTTCATTCTAGACAAGGACCCAGGTTCATTAATTTTTTTTTAATTATTATTCCAGTTTTTAAGGGTTTTAACTCTTTCCCATGCCAGTAACATGGGGACCCAAAGAGAATCTTACACAAGGTCCCCAAAAAGTTAGTTGTAAACACAAGTCTAAATAATGTCTCACTTAAGTTATGAATACCAGACTGTGTTTGTGTGGGTCCCTCCTGTGATGCCACTGTCGCTGGGCCTGGAAGAGCTTCACTTTCCTCTTGTAATCCTGCCAGCCGTCCGCCATCACCCCATCCAGCGGATTTGACTGCCATTAAGAGATGGCTTTTTGCTGTGCTCTGTGTGTGTGTGTGTGTGTGTGTGTGTGTGTGTGTGTGTGTGTGATCATAAGCATACACACACAGGCAGTGGGGCGGTGAGGGTGAAATGTAAAAACACAAGCTCACAGATTTTACTGGAGAACCATGTCAGGCGTCGGCCAGCTCGTTCAGCTGTCCCATTAAAGGTGACTGGTGCGGGATGGACACCTGCTTGAAAGTTTGGATGGTGACCTCTAACACGCATGGATGCAGCTGTGTGGAAGGATCTGCAGGTATGACTCTGTTTCTTTAAGTCGTCTCATTTGTGACACACTACATACAGTATCTATGATTTCCCATTATAACCACTTAACATATGCAAAACTATCTACTAAAGTGGATGACTGAAAGACTCCAAAGGCGGACTTTCACATGCTTCAGAACAACTCACCATTAACTTGTGTTGCTTTGCTCTTTTTCTGTGTCATTTCAGACCTGCGTTAATCCTGGCATGTCCCAGATGAGAGACTACAGTAATGACTGTCATCACTTTCACTGGTCAGTTTCAATCCCTTCTCTCCCAGACTGCTATATTTATCCTCCTCAGCCCCTGATCTCATGCTGAAACCCAAGCTAGAGTGGTTTCCAGGAATTTTGGTCACCAGCGGACCCTGGCTGATCAGTAATGAGAAGTCTGAAGTCGGGTTAGAGTGAACTGGATTGAATGTGAAATCCCAGACGCAGACAATACCTATTATTGTGGTGCTAATCTCTGATGTACAGTGCTGTGAAAAAGTATTTGCCCCCTTCCTGATTTCTTATATTTTTGCATATTTGCTACACCTAAATGTTTCAGATCATCTAACAAATTTTAATATTAGACAAAGATCACTTGAGTAAATACAAAATGGCAGTTTTTAGATGATGATTTCATTTATCAAGGGAAAAAAGCTATCCAAACCTACCTGGCCCTATGTGAAAAAGTAATTGCCTCCTAACTGCCCCCTAAACCTAATAACTGGTTGTGCCACCATTGGTGCCAACAGCTGGCAAGGAGTCTTTTACGTCGCTGTTGAGGAATTTTGACCCACTCTTCTGTGCAGAATTGTTTAAATTCAGTCACACTGGAGGGCTTCATCAACTGATGGCCAGACATTCTCCTTCAGGATTTTTTGGTAGACAGCAGAGTTCATGGTTCTGTCAGTTAGGGCAAGTTGTCCAGATCCTGAAGCAGCAAAGCAGCCCCAGACCATGACACTACCACCACCATGTTTGACTGTTGATATGATGTTCTCTTTATGAAATTCTGTGTTAGTTTTATGCCAGATAAAACAGGACACGTCTTCCAAAAAGTTCAACTTTTGTCTCATCAGTCCCCAGAATATTTTCCCAAAAGTCTTCAGAATCATCTACATGTTTTCTGGCAAATGTGAGATGAGTTTTTGTGTTCTTTTTCTCCAGCAGCAGTTTTTGTTTTGAAACTCTCCCATGGATGCCATCTTTGCCCAGTCTCTTTCTTATTGTTCCATCATGGACCAGTGTCCAAATTGAGGCAAGTGAGGCCTGCAGTTCTTTAGACATTGTTCTGGGTTTTTGTTTCTCATCTGTTCTTGAATTTCTTTAGATCACAGTGGGATGTATTGCTTTTTGAGAGCTTTCAGCCTGCTTCAGGTTGTCAGACAAGATCTATATTAAGTGATTTCTTGATTCAACAAGTCTGGCAGTAATCAGGCTTGGGTGTAGCTACTGAAATTGAACTCAGCTTTCCAAAAAATGTGGTTAATCAGTTAATTCATGATGTAACGCGGGGGTCAATTACTTTTTCACATAAGGCCAGGTAGGTTTGGATGGTTTTTTCCTTTAATAAATGAAATCATCATTTGAAAACTGCATTATGTATTTATTCAGGTTATCTTTGTCTGATATTAAAATTTGTTTGACGATCTGAAACATTTAAGTGTGACAAATATGCAAAAATATAGGAACTCAGGAAGGGGGCAAATACTTTTTCATAGCACTGTAAGCCATCCTTTCTTCATCACATCATCATTTCATAGCAGTTTGCAGCGAGACCCATTTTCAGACAGCAGCCACTTCTTCATCTGTTATTGTGTTGCTGAGAAATACTGTAATAATAATAATAACAAGTTTATTTATAAAGCACCTTTCACAGACAGAGTCACAAAGTGCTTAACATGGTAAAAAACAAAATAAAAACACAGGCACATAAAACAGTAAAACAAAGTAGACAATAAAAGCACATAAAAATACAATCGGCACATAGTTAAAAAGCCAGGCTAAAAAGGTGGGTCTTTAGTTGCTTCTTAAAAACACCAATGGAAGGTGCAGATCTAAGTTCAAAAGGCAAGGAGTTCCACAGTCTGGGAGCAACAGCAGCAAAGGCTCTATCGCCTTTGGTTTTGAGCCTAGTACTAGGAACTACCAATAGATTCTGATGAGAAGACCTGAGAGACCTGCTGGGCTGGTGTAGAGAGCAGGTCACTAATATAAAAAGGTGCCTCTTCATGAATGGCTTTGTAAATAAGAACAAGAACTTTAAAATCAATTCTATAATTTACAGGAAGCCAATGCAAGGAGGCCAAAACAGGAGTGATATGACAGAATCTACTGGACCTAGTTGGTAATCTTGCAGCAGCGTTCTGGACTAACTGTAGGCGGTGTAAAGAGGATTTACTAAGACATGTAAAAAGAGCATTACAATAGTCCAAACGTGAAGAAACAAAGGCATGAATAATGATTTCTTATTGAGTGTAGGAAACCAATGACCTAATTTTGGATATATTCCTAAGGTGGAAAAAACAACTCCGGGTCAGAGATTTGACATGCTGATCAAAACTCATCGATTGATCAAAAATGACACCAAGATTTTTTAGATTAGACCGTATGTTAGAGCTTAATGAACCAATGCTATTAACCAACTTAGGAATTAGATTATCAGGTGCTACAATAAGGACTTCAGTTTTATCAGCATTAAGTTGCAAAAAGTTACTAGACATCCAGTCCTTGATTGCAGACAGACAATCATGAATAATTTTTAAACTGTCAACATGGTCAGGCTTAAAAGAGAAAAGTAGCTGTAAATCATCAGCGTAGCAGTGATAAGACACACCTTTAAATGTGCTGATAATAGAACCAAGTGGCAGCATATATAGGGCAAATAAAAGTGGACCCAGAATAGAACCCTGAGGCACCCCACAGGTTAAAGGAGCAGAGTCAGATGAATAAGAGCCAACAGCCACGGAAATGCTCCTACCAGAAAGGTAGGAGAAAAACCAATCCAGAGCTTTTCCAGAAATACCTACCCAATCTCTAAGCCTTTGTAACAAAATAAGATGATCAATAGTATCAAATGCTGCAGTAAGATCTAATAACACTAAAACAGAGCATTTGCCAGAGTCTGATGACATTAAAATATCATTTGACACCCTCAGAAGAGCGGTCTCTGTCGAGTGTTTCTGACGAAAGCCTAACTGAAATTTGTCAGAAATATTATGTTCAATCAGAAAGTCAGTGAGCTGCTTGGCAACAACTTTTTCTAAAAGCTTAGAAATAAAAGGAAGCTTAGAAATTGGCCTGAAGTTTTTAAAAACAGATGGATCAAGGTTAGGTTTTTTTAAAAGTGGCTGCACAACTGCATGTTTAAAATACGAGGGTACATAACCAGATTCAAGTGAACTATTAATGATATAAACCAAAGACGTACCCACTGAGCCAATTACCTCTTTTAACATTGAGGAAGGCAAAATACCTAAAACGCAGGAGGAGGATTTCATGGAGCTCACCAACACTAACAAATCCTCAAAAGAAATTGGGGTAAAATCACTTAAAAAGGCCTGTCTGTTAGGACAATCAAGGATTAGGGGAAAGGAATGAGTAAAACCAGCCCTAACAGCAGTAACCTTGTCAACAAAAAAGGAAAGAAACTTGTTACAGTCATTACATGAATAAACAGGGGGAGCAGAACTGACAGGATTAACTATACTGTCTATTGTACTGAAGATGATCTTTGAATTGTTACTATTGGAGGAGATGATGTTGGAAAAATAAGAAGTTCTTGCCATTTTTATCATATTGTTAAATTCAATTAACAGCTCCTTAAGGTACAATCGATGCACCTCAAGTTTAGTGGACTTCCACAGTCTTTCCACCCTCCGACATTTACGTCTAAAACAACAGAGATCATCATTTAACCAGGGGGATGAATTAACAGCACGGACAGTCCTGGTTTTAAAGGGAGCAACTACATCTAAGATGCTTGAACAGTGTGAGTTAAAAGAGCAGACCAAGCTCTCAGTGTCGTCTGTAAATGTAATATCCTGAGGGGTAAACGGGGTTTAACTGTGTCGATCAGTCGGCAACCTGTACTTCATACACAGCCACTTTTGCATGGAGCCACAAAAATATCTGAGCCTGAGAACGAAGGTTAAAACTGCAGAACTTCAGTTGGTCTGACAACATCTGGATTAAGAGAGTTTTTGTCAAAAATTTGCAGCTTTTTTGATGGTAGTTATGTTTTTCCTCACAAAATTGCAACTTTTTCCCAGGAAAATTTTTAATCATTTGCAAAACATTTGTGACTTTTTTCTTGCAAGTTTGTGTGGATGTTTAAACTCCCCAATAAACTAATGTTTTTAAAAGATTTGTTATATTATTGGCATAAATGTCTTTTGCTTTTTCATCAATTTGGCCTATTTTTCTTTGCAAATGTGAAATCTATGTTGACTAAAATTAAAGACTTCACATAAAATAATGACCCCCCCCCAAAAAAAAAAAAAAAAAAAAATCAACTTCTTTTCATAAATGTTATTTTTTGCACAATCTTCCGCTTTATTTATTTATTTATTTTTTTTTAATTCTTACCCTTTTCAGGTAAAACACATTGCATTTTTCACATAAACTTGTGATGGTTTTCTCATAAAACTGCATTTTTTTTAAATTATTTTTTACAGATCTTGTGTGACTTTTTCTTGCAAATCTGTCAAGATTTTTTTTCCCTTATAAAATTGCAACTTTTTCAAGAAAATTTTTGACTTCTTTAAGAAATTTTGTGACTTTTTTAATTGCAAACTCATGGGTATGATTTTTCTCATAAAACTGCAACATTTTTCCTCTAAATTTGAGAATTTCTTTCTTTTTTGCATACATTTTCAGGTTTCCTCATTTTCTGCTTTTTATGATATTTTTCTCATGAATGTGCAACCTTTTTTCTTGAAAATTAGTTGCTTCTTTTCTTAGAAAATTGTGAGTTTTTCCTTTCACAAGGCCTCAGGGAGCCACTGACTATGGGGAAGAAAGACACATGGCTCCAGAGTCGCAGGTTACAAACCCCTGGGTTAGACCGAGAGATCAAGCTGGAAAAGATGTGCAGCAGGACAGAGATGGCAGTCTACTAATGAGTGAGGAGAGTGTGTTGAGAAGATGAAAGGGGTACTTTGAAGAGCTGATGATGAAGAAAACGAGAGAGAGGAGGATGGATAAAGGAAAGATTAGCAACTTGTGAGGGCAGCTATGAGTGAAAAGGCAGCTGGTCCAGATGACATACCTGTGGAGGTATGGAGATGTTTAGGAGAGAGAATCTGGCGTGGTGGAGGAATGCACTGGAGAGTAAGAGGAAGTGAAGTCAGTAGAAGCAAGACAGAATGTGTGTGTGTGTGTGTGTGTGAGAGAGAGAGAGAGAGAGAGAGAGAGAGAGAGAGAGAGAGAGAGAGAGAGAGAGAGAGAGGCTGGTGTAATGGTACAGATCCAAGGAGTAGAGGTAGTAAAGGTAGATGAGTTTAAATACCTGGCATCAACCATCTAAAGCAGGGGTGTCAAACTCATTCCATGGAGGGCCAAGACCCTGCTTGTTTTGCATCTACCCAGTGTCTTCAGCAGGTGTTTTCACTGATCAGCAATCAGTGTGAAGAAATTCAGTGAAATCACCTGCTGAAGACACTGGGTGGAGGTAAAACCTGCAGGGTCTTGGCCCTCCATGGAATGAGTTTGACACCTGTGATCTAAAGCAATAGACAGTGCACAAAAGAGGTGAAGAAGAAAATGTGGGCGGGGTGAAGGTGGTGGAGATGAGTGTCAAGTGTGATTTGTGAAAGGGAAGATTTACAAGACGGTAGTAAGACCTGCTATGATGTATGGCTTGGAGACAGTGGCACTGACAAAAAGACATGAGGCTGTGCTGGAGGAGGTAGAGTTGAAGATGCTAAGCCTGTCATTGGGAGTGACTAGGAGGGACAAGATTAGAAATGAGTATATCAGAGGGACAGCTCAGGTTCAGAGGTTTGGAGACAAAGTAAGAGAGGCAAAGCTGAGATGGTTTGGACATGTGCAGAGGAGGAACATTGGATATATTGGAGAAAGGATGTTGAAGATGGAGAAGAGGAGGATCACAGAAAATAATCATGGATGTAGTGCAGGAGAACAGGGAGAAAGTTGGTGTTAGAGAGGAAGATACAAGGGATAGTTTGAGATGGGGGCAGATGATCCGCTGTGGAGACTGGAGCAGCCAAAAGGGAGAAGAAGAAGATTAAGTAGGGGAAAATGAATGAGAAGAAGGTGCTAGGAGAAAGTTTGTGTTTCTAACAATGATTTACTCCACTAAAGATAAGTTATTTTTGTAGACAACATACAGAAAACATCTGTTTCCTAGAGGAACCTAAACGAAAGGACTAATGACATAAACGAGACAATGTTATTTATACTTTCTTTAGGAGACAGAAAACAGTTACTGATCTGTGCATATATGGAGGTCTGAAAAACTCTGTGTAGCACCAATATAGACCTTAGATAAGCCACGAGGAACTCATATTAGCAACATTACTTTTGTGATAGCATTGAGACCAAAGAGTCAAAAACTGTCAGGCCACATGAAAATGCTTATTCTCTTTAGAGATTTTTTATGGCAATAAAAGATGTGGTGAACAGTTTGTACACTTTAGATAAAAAGTCTGAATTAAATCAGATATTCTTGCCTCATTTAGTTCAAATGTTCTCGTGCTAAATTAAACAATTAGCAGGCTAACATGCTAATGTTGGTTAAGCTAACAGATTTTAAACAGTCCAGCTGAAAAGTGGGCGGAAAAAGTCGCCAATTCACGATTAAGCTGGAAAAGTTGCAAATTTACGAGAAGGAAGAAAAAGTCACAATTTGATATGTGGGGGAACCATTTTAATACATTATAAGAATAACAAAAAGTTACAAGTTTATAAGTGGGCTGGATAAACTATACTCATGGTTGCCAAGGTTCCAAGGTTGTCATAGCCAGGAGCGGCAGTGGGGTTAAGCTCCCAGTGCTCATAAAATGCTCCTTATGGCGTGCGTCTCGAAAAGCCTCTGACAGCTAAGTCCAACTCCTAGCCTGCCCGTGTGGTTTAGTCTCTAAGCCCGGCGGAACTGCTTTTACTAATAGGAGAAGGGGCGAGGGCGGATCTCTGGCGCCTTAAAACCAGATGCTTCGGGTAGATGGTGGCTCGTCAACCTGGGAAGGTAGCCCATCTAGGGGAAGGTAAACCCTGATTTCAAACCTCTGCTGCCTTGCAGCATACCCGGTCACGGGAAAGGCTTCGGGAGTCAACCCTGAGGAAAAATCCGGAGTCGGAGCCCCTAAGGCAGTTCTATGTTGTGCTCAACATCGTTCTGGCAGCTCCTGCAACGGCGCTGGTGCCAAACTGTAGCAGCCCTGCTGTTCCTTTGGATTCATCAGTGACGTAGAGAGGGGGGACATGCTGCATGGGCAACATCTTGTCCTCCATATCTTCCTGCCCAGGCTTGAATCCTACCAACGCCCAACGCTGGAAGGCAGAACACCGGATCACTGGAGAGGACACTCCAGCTTCGCCTTTGGCGTAGACAAAACACGGGGAATGACAGTTACCGGTTATAAGCCATTGCTCAATTGGCGTAGAGCGTGGCGCCAGGGGTTGTTCCCGACGGTGGGAGGGATCATCAGATCTCACTGGACAGCTACCGCCTGCCTCAAGCTGGGCAGCCCCCAGCCAATAAGGTGTTGTCCCGCCACAGCTTGCTTTCCTCATTGGGTGCATGGGGATAAGGAGAAATCCAAACAGCAGGCAGAGAACCTTCGCACCAGGCAAGACAATAAAACAAAAGAGACCAACTCTAAAACTGGGAACTTGGAACGTCCGCACTATGATGACAGGACTCGCTGCTAACCTCAAGGACATCAACGACACCAGGAAGACTGCCCTCATCAATAATGAGCTGAAGAGACTGGGAGTGGATATCGCCACTCTCCAGGAAACACGGTTAGCTGATGCAGGCATACTGAGAGAGAAGGACTACACGTTCTACTGGCAGGGAAAGGGCAGTGACGAACACAGGGAACACGGAGTGGGCTTCGCAGTGAAGAACACTTTGCTGAAGATGGTGGAACCGGGCAGCACTGGCTCTGCACGACTCCTCACCCTCCGCCTGAACACCACTCAAGGCCCAGTCACCCTCGTCAGTGTGTATGCCCCAACACAGACAGCCACACCAGAGGCAAAAGACGAGTTCTACGAGAATCTCGCAACAACTGTCAGGATCATCCCCAACTCTGAACAACTCATTCTCCTTGGAGACTTCAATGCCAGAGTGGGTGCTGACCACGACTCCTGGCCCTCCTGTCTTGGACCTTTTGGCGTGGGCAGAATGAACGACAACGGACAGCGGCTGCTCGAGTTCTGCACATATCACGATCTGTGCATCACAAACTCGTTCTTCAAGACCAAGCCCCAACACAAGGTTTCCTGGCAACATCCGCGCTCAAAGCACTGGCACCAGCTAGACTTGATCCTGACCAGGCGCACCTCACTGAAGAACGTGCTAATCACCTGTTCGTTCCAGAGTGCAGATTGCGACACAGACCATTCATTGGTGTGTTGCAAGGTCAAGCTGCAGCTGAAGAAATTCCATCGTGCTAGACAACCTGGAAAGGCACGGATTGACATCAGCAAGATGGCCCAACCAGAACTTGTTGAGCAGTTTGCCTCCACCTTTGAGAAGGAACTTGGTGTACCACAAGGAGGAGAATCTGCAAAGCAGAAGTGGGAAGAGCTGCGAAACACCATCTACCGCACAGCCTTGGCTACCTTTGGGAGGAAGACCTCGAAGTCACAGGACTGGTTTGATGCCAAGTTGACCGAGATGACCCCCGTCATTGAAGCCAAGCGCTCAGCACTTGCTGAGTACAAGAAGTACCCAAACGAGAAGAATCTCCAGATTCTCAGGGCTGCGAGAAGCAAAGTTCAGCAGACTGCTCGGCGCTGTGCCAACGAGTACTGGACTCAGCTCAGCCAAGACATTCAAACCGCTGCCATAACAGGGAACATCCGTGGTATGTACGATGGCATCAAGAAAGCACTTGGTCCGGCTCAGAGCAAGACGGCCCCCCTCAAATCTTCCACTGGGGAGATGATCACAGAGAAGAACAAGCAGATGGAGAGATGGGCGGAACACTACTCCGACCTCTACTCTAGACAGAACACCGTGACACCGTCAGCCCTTGATGCCATCGACTGCCTGCCATCCATGGACGAACTTGACGCCGAGCCAACCATCGACGAACTCAGTAAGGCCATTGATAGCTTGGCCGCTGGCAAGGCACCCGGCAACGACGGCATACCCCCTGACCTGATCAAGCACTGCACGACCGCCCTACTGCTGCCATTGCATGACGTCCTCTGCCAGTGCTGGAAGGAAGGTGCCGTACCACAGGACATGAGGGACGCCAAGATCATCACCCTCTACAAAAACAAAGGGGAGAGAAGCGACTGCAACAACTACAGGGGCATTTCCCTCCTCAGCGTTGTTGGCAAAGTCTACGCACGAGTTGTTCTCGTTCGTCTACAGAAGCTTGCCGAACGTGTCTACCCTGAGTCTCAGTGTGGCTTCCGCGCTGAGCGATCGACGGTAGACATGATATTCTCCATCCGCCAACTCCAGGAGAAATGCAGAGAACAGAACAGGCCTCTGTATGTCGCCTTCATCAACCTCACCAAAGCGTTCGATCTGGTCAGCAGAGAGGGCCTTTTCAAGATCCTGCCAAAGATAGGATGCCCACCAAAGTTGCAAAGCCTCATCGAATCGTTTCACACCAACATGCAGGGGATAGTGCAGCACGATGGCAACGTCTCAGAGCCATTCAACATACGCAGCGGAGTGAAACAGGGCTGTGTACTTGCGCCAACCCTCTTTGGGATTTTCTTTGCTATGCTCCTGAGGCATGCCTTCAGCACTGCAACAGAGGGAATCTACCTGCACACAAGATCTGACGGCAGGCTTTTCAACCTTGCCCGCCTGAAAGCCAGAACCAAAGTAGGCGAGGCTCTAATCAGAGACATGCTGTTCGCAGACGACGCTGCAGTCACAACCCACACACAGCAGGAGCTTCAGACCCTGATGGACCGCTTCTCCCAGGCATGCAAGGACTTCGGGCTTACCATCAGCCTAAAGAAGACTAACGTCTTGGCGCAAGGCACGGAAGCACCACCAACCATCACCATTGATGACTACAAGCTGGAGGTCGTGAATCAGTTCACGTACCTGGGGTCCACGATCAGCAACAACCTCTCCCTTGATACAGAGATCAACAAGAGGATTGGAAAATCAGCCTTCACACTCGCTCACCTCACCACATGTGTGTGGGAGAATCCCAAACTCTCTGTCAAGACGAAAATGGCAGTGTACAATGCCTGCGTCATCAGCACACTGCTCTATGGGAGTGAGACGTGGATAACATACGCCCGGCAGGAAAAGAGACTGAACTCCTTCCACTTGCGCTGCATTCGCCACATCCTGGACATATCCTGGCAGGACAAAGTGCCCAACACAGAAGTTCTGTCCCGCGCCGGCCTTCCCTCCATGTTCACTCTACTCAGGCAGCGCAGGCTCTGCTGGCTAGGCCACGTTCACCGTATGGAGGATGGCAGAATCCCCAAAGACGTCCTCTATGGAGAACTGGCAACTGGCAGGAGAGACGTTGGCCGCCCACAGCTGCGCTTTAGAGACATCTGCAAGAGAGACATGAGGGCCCTGGATATCAACACAGAGCGCTGGGAGGACCTTGCAACGGACCGCTCCAAATGGAGAGGCACCCTGACCAGACAGCTCAAGGCGGGTGAAGAGAGACTGACTGCTGCAGCAGATGAAAAAAGGACCCGCAGGAAGAACCGCCACAGACCCAGCAGCACGGAGACCACCCACAAGTGTGACCTGTGTGACAGGGACTGTCATTCGCGCATCGGCCTGTTCAGCCACAGGCGGTGCTGTTCCAGCAGAGTAGACGTTTAGGATTCTCTTCCATGGTCATCATAGACCGACGGAGGCCGACGATGGTTGCCAAGTCTCACGCCCATGGTGGGTGACATCATAGACCTACACACGTGGACAAAATTGTTGGTACCCCTCTGTTAATGAAAGAAAAACCCACAATGGTCACAGAAATAATTTGAATCTGACAAAAGTGGTAATAAATAAAAATTCTATGAAAATTAACCAATGAATATCAGACAATGCTTTTGAATTGTGGCTCAACAGAATTATTTTAAAAAACAAACTCATCAAACAGGCCTGGACAAAAATGATGGTACCCTTAACTTAATATTTTGTTGCACTGTGGAGTGTGTGAAATAAGAGTCGGGCTCATGGCACACAGTTTATTACACACTTCTCATCTCTCTAGCACAGAACAGACTGAACATTTCAGCAGGCACTCTCCTCTTAAGTTTCATGGCATTTCTCCACACACAACATGACATTTGCATCACACTGCATTCAACCCCCTATGTCCTTGACTCCTTCCTGCTATCTCGCCAGGAACCTCCTGAGCATTGTTCTCCCATGTTTATCCACTGTCTCTTGTCTGAGATGCTAAATAATCTGGCTCCCCCAAGGTGCTAAACTCCCCCCCCCCAGGCATCTTAGATAGAACAATAGAATAACAGTCAACTCTCAACTTGCTCGTCCGCCACAACGAAAGCGGGTTTGAGTCTGTCTATGCCAATTTTTCCCCGCCTACCCCCCAAGTCTAGCAAAAAATGCTTATCCCCTGTTTCCAACACTCTGAACAGTCCATCATAGGGTGGGCGCAATGGAGGGCGGTGGGCGTCGTGTCTGACAAACACGAACTCCGCGCTCTTCAAAGTTTTAGGCACGAAAACACGTGGAAAACTGTGGTGGGCAGGGCCCGGCAGCGTGCCTGTGTTTGCGCTACGCTGCAAAAGCTGAGACGGGCAGCTGCCCGGCGCAGGATTATGTGGCAGAAATTCCCTGGACAGCCGTAGGGGCTGCGCAAAAACGAGCTCTGCCGGGGAAGCTTCCAGATCCTCTTTCGGCGCGGAGCGCAACCCCAATGAAACCCACGGCAGCCTGTCTACCCAATTTGCATCTGTCAATGAAGCCCTGAGTGCTGCTTTCAGTGATCTATGAAAACGCTCGCATAACCCATTGGCCTGTGGGTTGTACGCGGTTGTGCGGTGAATTGTAACACCCAGGCTGCGGGCCATCGCGGACCAGAGTTCGGAAACAAATTGAGGGCCACTGTCAGACGTAATGTCCGACGGGACTCCAAAACGCGCCACCCATGCTGTTAAAATAGCTCGCGCTACGTCTGCGGACGTGGTTGCCGCCAGCAGGACTGCTTCTGGCCAGCGCGTGGTGAGGTCCACCACTGTCAGGAGGTGTGTGCACCCCTGTGATGGCGGGAGGGGGCCCACGAGGTCCACGTGAACATGGTCAAACCTCTTAGCCGGGATGCGAAACGGCTCCAAGGGAGCCTTCATGTGTCTGTGTACCTTGGCTCGTTGGCACGCCATGCAGGCTGCAGCTCACTCTTTCACTTGTTTGCGTAGGCTCGGCCACACAAACTTCTCTCCCACCATTTTGACCGATGCGCGCACTCCTGGGTGCGCCAGAGTGTGAACCGACTCAAACATGCGGCGGCGCCACGCGACCGGGACCACCGGATGCGGGCGACCCGTGGAGACATCGCAGATTAGGGGGGGGGCCGCCATCTTGCAGCACCCTGTTCTCCAGCCTTAACCCTGTTGGTCCAGACTGGAGCGCGCACACGTCTGCATCGCTAATCTGCTCCGCGGCCATGGCTGTGTAATCTATCCCCACGCAGACCGGGGCCACCACGGCGCGCAAGAGGCAGTCCGCCACCACATTCAGTTTACCCGACACATGTTGAATATCGGTAGTAAACTCTGAGATCGCGGCCAGCTGTCTCTGCTGCCAGCCCGACCATGGTTCTGAAACCTTGGCCATCGTGCATGTTAGCAGCTTGTGGTCCACGAACGCGGTGAAGCTGCGCCCTTCCAGCCAGAACTGGAAGTGGCATATGGCCAGGTGGAGAGCCAGCAACTCTCTGTCGAACACGCTGTATTTACGTTCGCTGTCGGGCAAAGTTCTGCTGAAAAAGGCGAGCGGCTGCCAAGCCCCGGCGATGCGCTGCTCCACGACAGCCCCTATGGCCACATCTGAAGCGTCGGTGGTGAGCGCTATCCAGGCCGCCGGGTCCGGATGCACCAGCAGTGCGGCGTTTGCCAGGGCTGCTTTAACTTCCGAGAACGCCCGCACTCGCTCCGGGGTCCATTCAACCCTATCCGCGGGTTTGTGTTTCTTGAGCGCGGCGTACAATGAGATGAGATGAGATGAGATTCAACTTTATTGTCATTACACATGTATGAATACAAGGTAACGAAACGTGACTTGGCATTTGGGCACGCTCTGCAGAGCGCATTCAAGGCCGGGGCAGCCGCTAGGCGCCAGTCAGCAATGCAACAATGGTTGCATGAGCTGCGCCGCGCGGGGAAGGAAGCGGTTATAAAAGTTCACCATCCCCAAAAATTCCTGCAGCGCCCTGACCGTCTGAGGCCGGGGAAAATCCGCCACGGCGCGCACTTTGTCGGGCAGCGGGATCGCTCCTTCCGGAGAGACGCGGTGCCCCAAAAAATCAATCTCCGTCACGCCGAACTGGCATTTCAGCGGGTTGATTATTAACCCGTGCTCCTCCAACCTCCGGAAAACCGTCGTGAGGTGGGTTTCGTGTTCGTCTTCGGATGCACTGGCTACCAGGATATCGTCCAGGTAGACGAACACGAACGGGAGATCGCGCAGCACTGCATCCATCATGCGCTGGAACGTCTGTGCCGCTCCTTTTAACCCGAATGGCATGCGCAGGAACTCGAATAGACCGAACGGAGTTATTACCGCTGTTTTGGGTATGTCCTCAGCGCGCACTGGGACTTGGTGGTAACCGCAGACCAGGTCTATTTTGGAAGAAATGCGTGCTCCGGCAAGGTGAACGGAAAAATCCTGTATGTGGGGAATTGGGTAGCGGTCGTGCGCTGTGGCATTGTTCAACCTGTGGAAATCCCCGCACGGTCGCCACGAGCCCTCAGCCTTAGGGACCATGTGTAGCGGGGATGCCCATGGGCTGTTCGATCGCCTGATGATGTCCAACCTTTCCAGGTTGGCGAACTTCTCGCGCGCTATGGCCAGTTTAGCTGCATCCAAGCGCCGAGGTCTTGCAAAAACGGGCGGCCCGGTGGTGGTGATAAAGTGCTCCACCCCGTGTTTAGCAATGGCTGCGGAAAACGTCGGGACCGTGAGTGCTGGGAACTGAGTGAGCAGTGTGTGGAACTTATCGCCTGTAGCTGTGACGTTGGCTTGTGCTGTTGGCTGGGTCACTCGAGCTATACAGGGGAGAGAGTCAAAGGACAGTGCATTAACCAGGCGCCTGTTAGCAACATCAACCAGTAAACCATGTGCGCACAGAAAATCAGCCCCCAGGATATGGTGTATTCAGTGCTGCTACGACAAAAGTCCACTCATATGTACGGCCGTGTAGAGATAAGAGCAGAGTCCTCTCACCAAAGGTCTTAATATCCGAGCCATTTGCTGCCAACATCTCGGGGCCGCTAGGTCCTGCCAGCCGGTCAGCGTAGGTCGGCAGGATGAAACTCTTCTGGGCTCCGGTGTCCACGAGGAAACGCCTCCCCGAGCGCGCATCCGTCAAGTAGACCAGCTTGTTCTCTTCACCTAGGGTCGCAGCTGCTACCGACCCCCAGCCTTGGCGTTTCCCGAGCGCTTGAATTGGCACGGGGGCGCACATCTCCGTGCCTTCTCTCTGAAGCAGCGGTGGTAGAAACAAAGCGTGTCTCTCTGGCGCTCCTTGGCCCCCGCTGCTGCTACCGTCGGTGGCTCCTCACCTCCTCTGGTCATCTCGCTGGGCTCCGCCGCTGCCGCGTTGACTGTGATCGCCCTGGTGGTGAGGATGATCCAGTCTGCCTCCTGGGCTAGCGCACGGTAGTCTCGCACGGCCAGCAACGGTGAATTGGCCAGAACCGCTCTCGCCACCGTCGGAAGGTTCCGGAGGAAGAGGTGGGCAAACAGAAAGTGCCCGTCGTCCGTGCCCATTAATGCCAGCATCTTCTCAATCAGGTCTACGGCCGAACCATCTCCTAACTCGGTCCGCGTCAGGAGCCTCTCCGCTCTCTCACAGTCCGAGAGCGTGTAGCGCTGGATGAGCGCAGCCTTGAGCGCCTCATATTTGCTGCTGGCTGGTGGCTGATCGAGCAGGCTTGCTACCTGCTGAGCTGTGCGGGCGTCCAGTGCTGCGACCACATGGTAGAATCTGGTGTCGTCTGCCGTTACTCCCCGGAGGGCGAACTGGGCCTTGGAGAGGTGGAACCAAGAGCGCGGGTTGTGCTGCCAGAAATCCGGTAGCTTGACTGAAACCGCACACGTGTGGCTGGAGGTTCCAGTCCGGGCTGTCTCCGGGGATCTTGCCTCGTGTTCCATAATACGTCTTGGGTCACCAGTGTGGAGTGTGTGAAATAAGAGTCGGGCTCATGGCACACAGTTTATTACACACTTCACATCTCTCTAGCACAGAACAAACTGAACATTTCAGCAGGCACTCTCCTCTTAAGTTTCATGGCATTTCTCCACACACAACATGACATTTGCATCACACTGCATTCAACCCCCTATGTCCTTGACTCCTTCCTGCTATCTCGCCAGGAACCTCCTGAGCATTGTTCTCCCATGTTTATCCATTGTCTCTTGTCTGAGATGCTAAATAATCTGGCTCCCCCAAGGTGCTAAAGCACAACCTTTTGAGGCAATCACTGCAATCAAACAATTTCTGTAACTGTCAATAAGACTTCTGCACCTCTCAGCAGGTATTTTGGCCCACTCCTCATGAGCAAACTGCTCCAGTTGTCTCAGGTTTGAAGGGTGCCTTCTCCAGACGGCATGTTTCAGCTCCTTCCACAGATGTTCAATAGGATTTAGATCAGGGCTCATAGAAGGCCACTTTAGAATAGTCCAATGTTTCGCTCTTAGCCATTCTTGGGTGTTTTTAGCTGTGTGTTTCAGGTCATTATCCTGTTGCAAGACCCATGACCTGTGACTGAGACCAAGCTGTCTGACACTGGGCAGCACATTTCTCTCTAGAATACCTTGATAGTCTTGAAATTTCATTGTACCCTGCACAGATTCAAGACACCCTGTGCCAGATGCAGCAAAGCAGCCCCAGAACATAACAGAACCTCCTCCATGTTTCACAGTAGGGACAGTGTTCTTTTCTTGGTATGCTTCATTTTTGCGTCTGTGAACAGAGAGCTAATGTGCCTTGCCAAAAAGTTCCACTTTTGTCTCGTCTGTCCGTAGGACATTCTCCCAGAAGCTTTGTGGCTTGTCAACATGCAGTTTGGTAAATTCCAGTCTGGCTTTTTTATGATTTGTTTTCAACACTGGTGTCCTCCTTGGTCATCTCCCATGAAGTCCACTTTGGCTCAAACAACGACGGATGGTGCGAGCTGACACTGATGTACCTTGACCTTGGAGTTCACCATGAATGTGTTTAGAAGTTGTTCTGAGCTCTTTTGTTACCATTCATATTATCCATCTCCTCTTGTGGCCACGTCCAGGGAGGTTGGCTACAGTCCTGTGGATCTTAAATTTCTGAATAATATGTGCAACTGTAGTCACAGGAACATCAAGCTGCTTGGAGATGGTCTTATAGCCTTTACCTTTAACATGCTTGTCTATAATTTTCTTTCTAATCTCCTGAGACAACTCTCTCCTTTGCTTCCTCTGGTCCATGTTTAGTGTGGTACACACCATGTCACTAAACAGCACAGTGACTACTTGTCACCCTTTAAATAGGCCAACTGACTGATTACGAGTTTGTAGACACCTGTGATGTTAATTAGAGGACACATCTTGGTTGAACATGTCCCTATGGTCACATTATTTTCAATCTTTTCTAGGGGTACCATCATTTTTGTCCAGGCCTGTTTCATGAGTTTGTTTTTTTAAGTAATTCTGTTGAACCACAATTCAAAAGCATTGTCTGATTTTCATTGGTTAATTTTCATAGAATTTTTATTTATTACAACTTTTGTCAGATTCAAGTTATTTCTGTGACCATTGTGGGTTTTTCTTTCATTAGCAGAGGGGTACCAACAATTTTGTCCACGGCTGTAAATCAAGGGGCAGACGGGAGGGCTGTGCCCCCCAACCTAGGAAAAAAACAGAAAATTACCCCCCCCCCCCCAAAAAAAAACAAAACAAAACAAAAAACCATAAACCTTTAATATTATGTTACATAACACTTTGAAGCACCAGTGCTAAATGCACACACAAGCTTGCAAATCTGGAGCATTTCTTGTAAATTTGTAACTTCTTTCTTTTAAATCTGCAACTTTTTTCTTTTAAATTTTCAACTTTTTTCTCAAATTTGTAACTTCTTTCTTTTAAATCTGCAACATTTTTTCTCATAAATCTTCAATTTTTTTTTCTCATAAATTTTCAACTTTTTTTCTTGTAAATTTACAACTTTTCTGGTGAATTTACAACCTTTTTAAAATCAAGTTTTGACTTTTTCTTGTAAATTTGCTGCTTTTTTCACATGAATTTGCTGCTTTTTTCATACATTTGCAACTTTTTTCTGATAAATTGTCAATTTTTTCTTGTAAACATGCAACTTTCTAAACTGACTTTTTTTTCTTGTAAATTTGCTTCTTTTTCCCTCTTTTGCTATTTTTTCTTGTAACTTCACGTTTTTCATCATAAATCTGCAATTTTTGTTGTAATTTTTAAACTTTTTTCTTTTAAATTTGCAACATTCACATGCATACTGGTTAAGTTTTTATTATTCTCTGTAATTTCAACGCGAAGGAAAACTAAGGAGCTGGTGGTGGACTGCCGCAGGCATGGGCAGCCCCTCACAGCACCAGTAAATATACAGGGAACAGACATCGAGATGGTGACATCCTACAAGTACCTGGGTATTTATCTGAACAATAAACTAGACTGGTCACACAATACTGACGCACTCTACAAGAAGGGACAGCGCAGGCTGTTCCTGCTGAGGAGACTCAGGTCTTTTGGTGTACAAGGGGCGCTGCTGAAGTCATTCTATGACACGGTGGTGGCATCAGCCATCACTTTTGGAGTGGTCTGCTGGGGCAGTGGCATTACTGCAGCCGATAGGAAGAGACTGAACAAACTGATTAAGAAAGCTAGCTCTGTCCTGGGGCAACGCCTTGATCCGATGGAGGAGATACGAGAGAGAAGGACGGTGGCTAAACTGTCATCTCTGCTGGAGTCCGAGTTCCACCCTATGCAGGACATACTGGATGCACTGAGGAGCTCATTTAGCAGCAGACTACATCATCCCAGGTGCACAACCGAGAGGTTTCGTAGGTCCTTCCTACCAACGGCTGTCAGACTGTACAACCTAAGCAGGGCTGCTCGCAGAGATAGCAAAAAGACGTAACAAACTAATAGTTTTTTGAATGCAAAAGATGCAATAGACTTACACAATGGTCCTCTCCAGCATACAACTAGGAACATACCGGTCGCTATGGAGGGTGAGAATATGTATGGGCACATAATCATACCATGTAGGATAACTAAATAGACGGTTATGCTGTTTCATCCCACCTAGCAACAATGCTCTGCACTGTGTGTGTTTATATATTTACATATTTATTCCATCTAGCTACAATGCTCAGCACTGGGTGTGTTTATATTTATATATCTATATATTTATTCCATCTAGCTACAATGCTCCGCACTGTGTTTTTATATATCTACATATTATTCCATCTAGCTACATTGCTCCGCACTGTGTGTGTTTATATACTTGCATATTTATTCCACCTAGCTGCAATGCTCCGTACTGTGGGTGTTTATATATTTACATATTTATTCCATCTAGCTACAATGCTCTGCACTGTGTGTTCATATATTCATATATTTATTCCATCCAGCTACAATGCTCTGCACTGTGTGTCTGTGTGTGTGTGTGTGTATATATATATATTTTATAGTAATATGTACATATGTATATTAGCTGCTCTTGCTTGCTTGTTTTTTTTTTTTTTTTTTTTTTTTTTTTTTTCTTGCCTTCTGATTGTTGCTCTGAGTGTTGCTATCCCTGTGCTGTTGCAATCCTGGAATTTCCCCGTTGTGGGACTAATAAAGGCTTATCTTATCTTATCTTATCTTATCTTAATTTCTTAAATTTTCTGTGGCCATCTAGACAATGACTCAAGATTATTTCTTTAAAGTTTTTGTTTTAAAGATTTTCAACTCTTCCCAATTACAAAAATAGGGGCCCCTAAACACAATAATACATATTTGTACAAACAGCTGACTGCCTCTCCTCTCCTTCCAGTGTCAGTGCTGTGCCTACTGCCTCAGGCGGTGCTGGGGCGGTGGGCCTGTGTTCGGGCCTGCCCCCCTTCCTGCTCCTGTACCCAGGAGAAGAGCTGCAGCGTGCTCTGCGACCGCTCAGGCATGGCTGAGCTGCCCAAAGAGTTCCCCTGCGAGGCCTCGGCCATCAACCTGGAGAAGAACAGGCTGAAGTTCCTGTCGGAGCGGGCTTTTGGCACCCTGCCGTCCCTCAGGTCTCTGTCTCTGGACCACAACAACATCTCCTTCATCACCCCGGGAGCCTTCAAGGTCTGTTCGCTCTTTGTGCTCAAGTTTTCTTTCCTTCCTCGTTGGTATATCTATTTTATTTTAATACCTATGCACTCATGGAGATATTTAATACCCCATAGATTTTTACAAAATTATCAGCTCACACAGAGACCATGGTTTTCATCATGTATTTACAGGATAAAAATGGGCAGCTTCCACTGAAAAATAAATATCTGTTCAAAATAAATATTTGCAAAAATCTGAAAAAGGCTTTTTGTTCAATAAATAAAATATGAAACGTCCATTCAAATAATTCAATCTTTGCAAAAAATTAAAAAGGCCATTACCCTTGTCAGCAAAATGATCCAAAATCCTCCCCTCTGTTAACCTGGCGAGGATAATAGCAAATGTACAAGAAAAATCATGAAAATCTGAGAAAAATTTACAGGAAAAAGAGTACTAAATTTACTACAAAAGTAATAAATTTGCCAGAAAAAAATTGCAAATTTATAAAAAAAGAAAAGTTATAATTTTCCAAGAACAATGTTGAAGTTTACCAGAAAAACCTCACTAACTGGTGAGAAAATTAGACATTTACGGAGGGATAAAAGTAAAAAAAAAACCAAACAAACAAAAAAAAAACCATATAAAAATGTTGTAGAAAATTGGCATTTTTTTTTCTTGTAAATGTGTGGCTTTATTGTTGTAAATTATGACCTTTTTTCTTGGAAATGTGGGTTTTTTGTAGCTTTTGTAAGCTGTGTTTTTTTCTCATGAAAATCATCTTTTTTTTCTCCTAAATTTGGGACTTGCTTATCGTAAATTTGGGACTTTTTAAATTGTAAATTAGTATCTATCATATTGTTGCACCTTTATCTTGCAGATTTGTACTGAAAGTACATTTACACCTTATGCTAAATTTATGAATATTCCCCCACATTCACCACCCCCCTTGTTAAAAAAAAAAATTACAACAGCTACACAAAATGTCAAAGCTTATTAAAATACAGAAGTGTCTACAGACATGGAGTACCTGTAGCTGCTGCCTTAAAACACTAACCTGAAGCTCTGCTTGAAGGAGAGGAGACACGGGCTGCAGCTGCTGCATTCAGGGCTCAGGCACAGGTCACACGGAATTATTTGGATGTCAAAATGTAGTTATCAGACATTAAAACACATTTGATTGGCAAAAATTTAACTCTATAACACTGTTTTGTAAAAAAAAAAAAAAAAAGGAAGCTCTCCAAAAGGGCACTTGAGGGGACAAAGGTGCGGCCTTCAAGCTTCACTTCACATCTGTGCATGTCACCGTTGCTCATGGTATACCCTTTGGTCAAAACACATCAGGATTTAGTTACTGCAGTACCATTTTATACCCAGCTGAAGGAGCCTTCCTCATAACAGTTTTTATTGATTTACCTTTACATGCTAATGACCAGGAGTTCACCCCAGCCTCCCTCTTTTGTCACTGCTGATCTCTGTGGCAGACAACACCATTATGTGGCTGTTAGCTAGTTATTACCTTGTAATGCCGGTAGCAAACACAGAAGCTAACATATTGATTGAGTGTAAAAGCCCAAATAAAGCATTTTCAGAGAAGTGGGTGTGTAGTTTAGTGGTCCCTGGGGTGTACCAAGCACAGAAACAACACCAAATAACTGAATGGCTAGCTCTGCTACTTGCTGCTAGCCACTGTTCATCCCAGCCGGTGTGTAATAAACTATAGTAAAATAAGCTAAAATAAACTCTGGGAAGGAGATATATGGTCAGTTGTTGGTAGTTGATGAGCTGGGATGAACAGATAATAGGGAAAATTTGTAACACCACCAACCAACATCAGTCAGCTAAGTCAGTGCTAGCTAGCATAGCCATCTCTGATGCCTAGTTCTGAGATAACTACATTAACAACACAATTTCTTGGCTTTTGATTAATGAATCAGCGGGGAACAGATGTCTGGCAGGATGACTAGATTGAGATACTACCCACATCTGTTTAAATCTGCTTCTATCACACACAGTTCATCCTCTGTCTTCTAGGGCCTCTCCAATTTAGTGGAGCTGAAGATGGCTCACAACGAGTACATCAGCTACCTTCACACGCGGACGTTCACAGGGTTGAAGAAGCTGGTGCGCCTGGACTTGTCGGACTGTAACCTCTTCAGTATCCCCGACCGGATCTTCATAGAGCAGGTGGCATTGAAGGAGCTGCTCTGCTTCCAGAACAACTTCAGGAGGATCCCGGGAGCCATCAGGGGCATGGAGAACCTGACTCACATCTACCTGGAGAGAAACAAGATCGAGGCTGTGGCCTACAACTCCCTGCTGGGCCTGGGCAGTCTCAGGTGAGTTACAGGCTGCAAGGAGTTCAAGCCAACAACACCTTAAGATAGACTTTATATAGAAAATGAAAATGGCCACTTTTGGCATGCAAATGTAGTCTGTGCATAACAATAAATAAAATGCTGATTAAGCAGAATTTAATGCACTAAACCTTAAGCATAGATGTCTTGGGCAGGTTGTCAGTCCAATCCATGGGCAAATATTTCATGTCACTATTGGGGGAGGGGGCAGTAAAGATTGAGGAGGACACTATAGGTAGGTGGGGCCCGATGCAAGATTGTGTTTAGGGTCCTTTATTTTTGTAATGGGGAAGAGTTCAAACCTGTTAAAACAAAAGCTTTATGAAAACAAACTTGAGTCATTGTCTAGAAGAAGAGAGAAAATTTAAGGCGTTACATAGAATAAAAACTTCACCAGCATTCATACAAATGTTGCAAATTTATAAGAAAAAAAGTCACAAATTTACAATAAAAAGTTGCAGATTTATGATGAAAAAATATAAATTGAATTTATGAGAAAAAAGTAGCAAATTTACAAGAGAAAAAGTCCCAACTTGATTTTAAAAAAAAATTGAATGTTTTTAAGAAAAAGTTGCAAATTTATGTGAAAAAAGTAACAAATTTACAAGAAAAGTCACAATTTAATCAGAAAAAGTTGCAACTTAACAACAAAAATGTTGCAAACTTAGGAGAAAAAAGTAGAAAATTTATAAGAAAAAGTCACTATTTGATTTTAAGAAAAGTTGGAACTTTACAACAAAAAATAGCAAATTGATGAGAAAAAAGTCACAGATTTATGTGAAAAAAGTTGCAGATTTAAAAGAAAGATGTTGCAAAGTTACAGGAAATGTTCAAAACTTGCAAGCTTCCCCCCCCCCCCCCCCCATTTGGCATTGGTGCTATTATTAATGATACTAGTGCATGCCTGTAGAAACCAAGTATTCCTGTCTGAAACGGGTAGACCAATCAGGCTTTACAGGCCCAAACGCAGGCTGTGTTTGAAAGTGGAACACAGAGGTGTGGCCTATATGTAGGCATTCACACAGGTTAGACTTTGACATATATGAAGGGGACTGAACTGAGACTGATTGTGTGAATATTAACTACAGAATAATTGAAAATGAATGGGACATCCAATATTAGCCACTGTTTAAGAACCGCTTCTTTATTTTTTTGTCCGATCACTTATTTGTGTGAACTTTTAAGAATTATATTCATAAATGTTGTGTCTTGCACTTTGGGGAATGGGAGTTGTTCAGTCACCAACATAATTTAGTTTATATATGTGTAGTTTATAGTCAATCGTCAATAAACTCATGCAGTATTATAACAGGACACGTTTACAAATATTAGAGACCCACTGTAGTGCATCCTTTTATATTTTAGCAATATTATAAGTACAAAACACCAAACATTATTATTATTATTATTATTATTATTTTGTATTTGTATCTTGTATACTTTATTGATCCCCAGAGGAAAATTCAGGGCATCCACGTATGGCGCCGATCCCTTCACCAGTCTCTAGCACACACACATACACTCCCCCCCCCCCCCCGCCCACAAACACACACACACACAGAGCAGAATGAGCCATTTGGCTGCAGCTTTTGAATCAGTGTTGCCCATTTGTGTGTATATATTTAAATTAAAATGATTTATTTCGTTATTTGGACATTGTTGCATCTTGTCGTCGTTTAGTCAAAGCATGTGTCCGCATGTAATACAGTATGCAGTTGATCTGGTCATTCAGCTCCACAATGAAGCAGCACCACTGACCGGGCAGGCTGAGCGTGCTTCTTCCTGAACGTTCGTGGAGCGGCCAGTGGGACGGGACGGCAGTCTCAGCTGCTGCTTTACCTGTATACCAGTGATGTCATTTGCGGCACCACGGGTCCCTGGCAGCGGCCCCCAACCCCACACCTCGTGTTCTCTACGCTGAATATATCCATTAGACCTACGCAATCACAGCAACTTTACTCGCAGATGCACACCTCAGCAGCAAAGCACTTCTAAAATCTTTGTTTGCGAAGCGTTGTGGTGACTGACAGGTCATGATGCTGTGTTATCCAATCAGCATGGTTGTGATGCCACATGTTCTCCAGTGAGCACGGAGTCAATCCAAAACCCCGCCCACACTTCTTGAAGCCAGGGGGGTGAAGACATAGAGCGGTCACACAGCAGTGGCTAAACTTTTATTGATAAAAATTACATATTTTGACCGAGCGACTCCATATTCGGGGATGCACACCTTCATAGCTTCAGCGAAGCATGTTTAAAATCTTAGGTCAGTGTGATGAACGGTTTGAGAGATGTTTGAGGAACACACACACACACACACACACACACACACACACACACACAAACAGACAGTGATCCCTTGATTTTATAGATAGATTAAAGGTTTATGATGATATTGGGAATGGGAGGGGTCTCTTTTTCCAGGTTGGGGGAGACATGTCCCCCCCATCCCCCCCTTTATTTACGCCTTTGATCCAATCATCAGGTGCAAAAATAATTTGGCAATTAATTTATCATATAAAAAGTCACATATTTATAAGACAAAAGTTAAAAATTTAAGAAAAAGTTGCAAATTTAATAAAAGAATAGTAAATTTTATGAGAAAAACTTTGCAAACTTATGTCAAAAAAGTCACATTTTTCAGGCAAAAGTTAAACATTTGAGAAAGTGTGGCAAAATGCAAAAATAAATGTTGCAAATTTACAATAAAATAGCAGCAAATCTCCACAAAAAAGCAAGCAAGCAAGTTTATTTATTTACATACTTATTATTTGTCAGTATATTTAATACTACAAGAAAAAAGCCAAATTAATATGGAAAAAAATAGTTATTTCTGAGGGAAAAAATGAGCAAATATACAAAGAAAAATATAGCTAAATTTTCAGAAAAAAGGTGTAAATTTGTGAGGAAAAAAGTGGTAAAATTATGAGGGGAAAAACGATGTCATTAAGAGAATTTTTTTTTTTTAATTTACAAGAAAAGTGGCAAAATTATGGGAAAAGGAAGCAAAATTACATGAAAAAGGCAAATTTATTAGGAAAAAAGCAGCAAATTTATGAGGGGAAATGTTGTGTGTGTGTGTGTGTGTGTATGAGAGGCACGGCCCGCCCCTAGGGTGGCGTGAGGTTGGCACGGCCCACTTGTATATAAACCCCAGTTATGTTAATAAAGTAGAGACTTGTTCAATGCATGAAAACTTGCCTCCAACTCCCTCATTTCAAGACAACATTTGGCGACGAGGTTTATAATGGAAAACGCGTTCGAAGACTCTTCCACTGTCTCCAAGAGATAGGGCGAATTTATGTGCCATACACAGCAGACGGGCGAGTCCCTTCAGTCATTTATATCAGCGCTGCGTAGCCTAGCTAGGAAGTGCGAGTTTGGAGCGTTAGTGCACGGGCTCGTGAGGGACTAGCCCGTGCACTACTACTAGCCCATAGCACCAGCGACGCCTGGCTGAAGTTGACGCTAAGAACAGCTAAGGTGCCGCTATCGCTAGAGGAAGTGCTGGACTTGGTGGAACATAGGGAGTCCGTGGTCCTGCACGAGCTAATGGCTAAGGCTACCAAGGGGCCAACCGCATGCGATTTTCCACCAAGAGCAGAGGTTTGCATGCTAGCTGGGCAGCAGGACGTGGTAATGGCACAGCAGAGCACAGAGGCCATGAGTGCTGGGGGCAGCGACGAGGAACCAGGGTCAGAGGACGTGGCCGACAAGGGTGACATCGTGAGTCCTGGAGGTGAGCACCAGCAGCAGCTGATTGTGGAAGGTACACAGTGGGAGTGTGAGACCATGCAGGCTGAGGGCCCTGGGGAAGAGCAGCAGCCGTAGAATACAGAGATGGCACAGCGGGACACCTGGAGAGGGAGTACCAGGAGCAGCGACGAGGCATCCGGGTCGGAGGATTTGGCCGACGAGAACGGTGCTGATAGCCCAGAGGGAGAACAGCCTTAAACGGACAGCGAGTTGACGCAGCGGGGCACCTGGGACAAGGGTGCCAAGAACGGTGACAAGGTGCCCAGGTTGGACAGTGGGTCCGACGGGGGTGACGCTGCCGGACACGGTGACAGCGCAGCGGTGCACCGGGACCAAGAGTGCTGGATACAGCAGCGGGGTGCCTGGGCCAGAGAACGAAGCCAACGGGGGTGACGTCATGAGCGCCCTGGAGGAGGGTGCAGGGTATTGTGACAAGGTGCCCAAGGCAGCAGACGTCGCCGAGGAGCGAGCTTCGGGTCTACCCGAGGTGCGGCCACTGTGGACCGGAGTGTCTGGAGCCATGGTGGCGGTGAGAAAGACGGTAATGAACGCTTCAACAGGCGCAAGGAGACAGTGTATCGGGGAACGGCACAGCAAGCTGAGAGGGAAGAGGCTCCTTATGGCGGGAGAGGACATTTTCGCCAGGGAGGGGGGCTTCGACCCTGGGGGTGGACAGCAGCCAGGTGTACAGATGCCATGGGGCTGCCCAGGTCCTCCGTGGCAGTCTAGAAGATGGTGGATGGCCAGAGACATTGGGGTCACTTAAATTATTATGTGTAAATATGTAAATACATCTATATTTGTATATATTTGAATACGTGTGTTTTGTATACAGTATATTGTTTGCTGGTGTGCATGTGAGTGAGTGAATGTATGTATAATATGGGGTTATTTTATACATTTTATAGAGACATGGTCCATTTTAGTTGTTCTTTATGTGAATGTGATACGTTGTTTTATTGCAGTTTATTGTTCCTCAGGTTCTTAGTGCGTGATTTGGGTTCTAAATTTGGGAGGTTTTCAATGGTGTGTGTGATTTCCCATTTTCTCAGGGGGGAGGGAATGATGTGTGTGTATGAGAGGCAGGGCCCGCCCCTAGGGTGGCATGAGGTTGGCACGGCCCGCTTGTATATAAACCCCAGTTATGTTAATAAAGTAGAGACTTGTCCAATGCATGAAGACTCGCCTCCGACTCCCTCATTTCAAGACATAACAGGAAAACTTGCTAATTTATGATAAAATTAAACAAATCATGAGGAAATCTTCTGAGGATTTTCTTGTCACTTTATAACTTTTTTCTGGTAAATTTATGACTTTTAAGGTAGTACTTTACTTATAAATTTGCCACGTTTTATGACAAATTTATTAGCCTTTTTCCCCATACAAATTTACAACTCATTAGTTGAAACTATTTCTATTGAATTTGTAACATTTTTCTCATACATTTTCAGTATTTTTCTTGTACATTTGCAATGGTACTTTCATTGACATGTTCTATTGTTGTATGGGGAGGGGTGGTAGGTTAACAAGGCAGATGGTTTTTAGCCATTTTTCTAACAAGGGGGATGGATGGATGAGTCATCTAAAAACACCTTTAAAAAGCTCTTAACAAAAGGGGATGAAAAAATAAATGGATAAGAACAATGAAAAAACCTTTGTCAATAATCATCAATCTTGTGTTTATCCAGACTGTCTGACACATCCAGTGAATAACAAGGGATAACAGATTTCAGATGTGGGGAGTGAGGTGTGTGTGTGTGTGTGTGTGTGTGTGTGTGTGTGTGTGTGTGTGTGTGTGTGTGTGTGTGTGTGTGTGTGTGCAGTCTGATCAAGTTACATTAAGAGATTGTGAGACGGAGTTAAGCAGAAATGCCCACTTTCCTATATAACTTCTGTATTGTCATTGTTTGGGGTCTTCTGATGTCCATGGACAGAGGACCCTGTGTATCCGAGCTGCCTGCCTTCCATCATGTAAATAAGTCTCCAGTACAGTTTTTCCTTTGACAAATTCTTTCAGAGGACCAGAGAAAACCCAGCCCAGCACCCTATCATATTCTTTCTCTAGATCCACAAAGACAGAGTGCAATTCCTTCTGACCTTCTCTATAATTCTCCATCAACAATTGCATATGTAGTACTCTTTCTTGGCATGAAACTGTACTGCTGTTTGCTGATTGTCACTTCTCTTCTTAACCCGGCTTTAACAACTCTTTCCATATCTTCATAGTGTGGCTCTCTTTTCTACCTCAGGTACCTGAACCTCCAGGAGAACCGCATCAACGTGATCCATGACAATGCCTTCCAGGACCTTGTGCGACTGGAGAACTTCTACCTCAACGACAACCTGCTGTCCGATCTGCCCAGGTTTGCCTTCAGAGGTCTCAGCCACCTCAAGATGCTCAACCTTGGTGGGAACCAGCTGACTAATCTGTCCAGGACATGGTTCAGTGACCTGGTGGAGCTGGAGGTCCTGTACCTGGACAGGAACCAGCTGGTGTACATCGAAGAGGGCACTTTTGAGAACCTGACGAGCCTGATCACGCTCCACTTGAACAGCAACAACCTCACCACCCTGCCCCTCCCTGTCTTCCAGCCCGTCTACTTCCTGGGCCGCCTGTACCTCTTCAGGAACCCCTGGGAGTGTGACTGCTCCCTGGAGTGGCTGAAGGAGTGGATGGAGAACTACAAGCTGGTGCGTGACATCCCCTGCGCATCGCCTTCCTCCGTGGCGGGGCTCGACCTGAGCGAGGTGGCCTTCACCAAGGTGAATGGCACGTGCGTGGACCCGGCAGACTTCAACCTGACCACAGTGCCCTCCGAGATCGCGTCGACCACAGAGAACCGCTTCAACAGCCTCATCTCCAAGCTGCTCCAGCAGGAGCTCAGAGAGGAGATGGGCAATGGGACCGAGAGCCTCCGGAACGGAACGCTGCCAGAGTCAGAGGAGGCACAGCTCTCGGGAGGGGCACGGGTGGGCCAGTCATTCCTCTGTTTCACTGTGATCTGGATCACTTATGGTGTGGTTGCACCACCAGATGTTAGCTTAGGTCTCTACTGCATGTGAAGTTGGGACACAGCTGAGACTTTTCAGTTGCCAATGAGATACAAGATGTTTGTTCAAGCAAGTCTTCTTTGCACGAGTGGTTACTGGTGTGAGTCTACCCTGCCAAACCCAGGACTTTAGGATTTATTTCTGCTGGAGCACTTTCAGCTAATCGAGACTGGCGTTAGGGGTGTCATTTATTTTTCTGTGTGCAGTTTACATGTGCTAATCTTCGCTATTCACAGAGGACAGCGAATATCTCAAAGATCTGGAGAACGCGTCTCTGCGATTGCACTGTCTAGTGATGCAATCATCTAGTTATCGTTGCATAATTCTCAGCTTTATTATGTAATATTAATAACATTACAATAATCTAAGTGTTTTTTATTGTATTTTCATTGAGATTTACAGTGGTGTGAAAAAGTGTTTGCCCCCTTCCTGATTTCTAATTTTTTTTGTATGTTTGTCATACTTAAATGTTTCAGATCATCAAACAAATTTATATATTAGACAAAGATAGCACAAGTAAACACAATATGCAGTTTTTAAATGAAGGTGTTTATGATTAAGGGAAAAAAATTCCAAACCTGCATGGCCCTGTGTGAAAAAGTGCCCTAAAGTGTGAAAAAGCCCCCTAAACCTTATAACTGGTTGGGCCACCCTTAGCAGCAACAACTGCAATCAAGCGTTTGCGATAACTGGCAGTGAGTCTTTCACAGCGCTGTGGAGGAATTTTGGCCCACTCATCTTTGCAGAATTGTTGTAATTCAGCCACATTGGAGAGTTTTCGAGCATGAACTGCCTTTTTAAGGTCATGCCACAGCATTTCAATCAGATTCAGGTCAGGACTTTGATTAGGCCACTCCAAAGTCTTCATTTTGTTTTTTCTTAAGCCATTCAGAGGTGGACCTGCTGGTGTGTTTTGGATCATTGTCCTGCTGCAGAACCCAAGTGCACTTCAGCTTGAGGTCACGAACAGATGGCCGGACATTCTCCTTCAGGATATTTTGGTAGACAGCAGAATTCATGGTTCCATTTACCACAGCAAGTCTTCCAGGTCCTGAAGCAGCAAAATAGCCCCAGACCATCACACTACCACCACCATATTTTACTCTTGGTATGATGTTCCTGTTCTGAAATGCTGTGTTACTTTTACGCCGGATGTAATGGGACACACACCTTCCAGAAAGCTCAACTTTTGTCTCGTCAGTCCACAGAGTATTTTCCTAAAAGTCTTGTGGATCATCAAGATGTTTTCTGGCAAAACTGAGACGAGCCTTGATGTCAGAAGCGGTTTTCATCTTGGAACTCTGCCATGCAGGCCATTTTTGCCCAGTCTCTTTCTTATGGTGGAGTCATGAACACTGACCTTAACTGAGGCAAGTGAGGCCTGCAGTTCTTTGGATGTTGTTGTGGGGTCTTTAGTGACCTCTTGGATAAGTCATCGCTGCACTCTTGGGGGAATTTTGGACAGCCAGCCACTCCTGGGAATGTTCACCACTGTTCCATATTTTTGCCATTTGTGGATAATGGCTCTCACTGTGGTTCGCTGGAGTCCCAAAGCTTTAGAAATGGCTAGAAAATTGAACTCGGCTTTCAAAGATGTGATAAACCACAGTTAATTTATTTTTTAACAGGGGGGCAATCACTTTTTCACACAGGACCATGTAGGTTTGGATTTTTTTTTTACCCTTAATAATAAACACCTTCAATTAAAAACTGCATTTTGTGTTTACTTGTGCTACCTTTGTCTAATATTTAAATTTGTTTGATGATCTGAAACATTTAAGTGTGGCAAACATACAAAAGAAAGAGAAATCAGGAAGGGGGCAAACACTTTTTCACACCACTGTATGTGTAAATTTAAAGGGGATAAGCCCTCCTGTAGTTATCTCCTGAACAGATGTCCTTCACTCACTTCTGTTTGGTCAACTCTTCCGTAACTGTGTTAATCTTCTTATGCTAAGTGGCGGTGGTACGGTGTGATGGAAGAAGGACTTCTCTGTCGCCATAAGTGGATGGATGTGAGCTGTTGCTACAGGAAGATCGTGTTGCAGGAGGAAAACGTTGTTAAAGAAAGCCACATCATTCAAACGGCACCACGTTCTGTAGCTGAGTAATGACACAAGCCAATGCTTTGTTACCTTGGTGAATGTATGTAGTCGGTCAGACACAATAATGCTCTTTTGCTATATATTTTTCTAAATAAAAAAAGATGGTGTTAAAGTTGGACATGGTGGCTCAGTGACTGCTTTCAGCCACGGCTGAAGAGTTGAGCTGTTACAGTGGTGAACCCGGTAATCTGCCTGTTGACCTGCTAATGTGGGATTAGGCAGGGACTGAGACAACTCTCCTCAGCCCTCACTGGTGGTGAAGGGCCACCAGATACAGGCTCTGATGCTCTAACAGTTTGTTTTATGTTGAACTGCTGCACTGATGTCACTCTTATGTTTTGTTTTGGGAAAATAGTGTTAGGTTCCTATGATGACAATTTTGTCTTCCGTCAGTAGTTCTAGTAATTTCTGGTAGTGCATTGTCCGTTTTTACGTTTTGCAACTGACTGTTTACATGCTTCATGCTGGTAGGAGTGGATTCATTTTTCAAGGGAATGCGGCTGGGTGCAAAGTTGGCACATTGCCATTTCCTGGAATTTTCTGGCAATGCATGTTTGACCGATAAAAACCACATCTAAAGTCAGTGGTGCATTAGGGCCCCTTTACACAGACAGAGATTGTTGGGTGACAATTGAGAGATCCAAAACTGATATGATCTCTCAATGACCCACTAAAGCCTCAAAACATTCTGTGTAAATGTTAGGGAGATCGTTATGTAAGATTTCCATGGCGATCTATAGAGATCTTTGAAAGATCCTTGAGAGATTGTTGTTGGGGGACCAACAACAATATATTTGAGAAGTTTCTAGTGCTATTCTAACCCCTTTACACAGGGGTGCAGATCATTGAAAGAACATTCAAAAGTGAAAAATGGCTAGATCTCTTGATGAGCTTTCAATGCTCTTTCAGTGATCACCAAGATTTCTCACTGATCTTCCAGTGATCTCCACAGTCTCCACAGTTTCGCAATTGTTTTGAGCATGCAACAATCTCATCAGTCTCCCAATGATCTCTCAGCAATCTTTCAGTGAACCCTATTGGTCTTTTATCAAACATTCAGCGACCTTCATTACTCTATCAATGATCACCCTTATGTAAAGGGGGGATAATAAGCAGCTCACCGTGCACTGCATCATAGCGTGACAAGACCAGGACTTAACCCAGCACCTCTCACGCAGGAGATGTCTAGAGTTTCATCCAGTGATTTAAAATCCATACATATTTACAAAAAAAAAAAATAGCAAAACAGAACACAGCTGTCCTCTGTCAACTGTGCCCATTTTTTTTATCTGCTGTTAATGCTATGGGATTACTCAACAGTAAAACACAACGTTCAGGCTCAGCTTCAGTCTAATCGCTCACTTGCATTGATTGAAATCACCAAATGCAGCGTTGACAGAGAGGTCAGCTTAATGCACATTCACCTGAACTGTGTCAGCCTGAGGACGGCCTCACTGGGCTTCTGAAACACACACACATACCATCTATTCATGTTAGGGTTTTTTTCACCCCAACTATCTTCTTCTTTAGGAAGAAGCAAGCCAGCTTTGAGGTGCATTACCGCCACCAACTGGGCTGGAGTGTGGAAAGGAGAGAAAAAAAAAAACTAAATTCTATTTATTAAACCAGACTCCTCTAAAAAGGTAATATTTGTGTTGATAGGTTTTGCTTGATGTGGCCGCTAATAACCCTGTTAATGACAGATTGCTTGACAATATGTTTCAATGTGTGAACAAGGCGAATTCTTGCAGTGCTGTATTTCTTACACTGGAGAAGAATATGGGTGATTGTCTCTTCTTGATTGCAGTGTATACATTTACCGGTTGGATACTTCCCTATTTTATGCAATGTACTGTTGAGACCTGTATGTCCTATTTTTAACCTGGTGATGACAGTTTCCTCTCTGCAGCTACTAAATGATTTCCTTCTATTATCAATAGATTTATCAATGTTGTAGAGATGCCTACCCATTTCATTGTCATCCCAGTACTCTTGCCTTACTCCTTGCATATATTTCTTTAGGATTGTTTTTGCCTCTGAGTTACCTAAAGGGACCTGTACATCTATAACCTGTTTTCTCAAAGACTGTTTTGCAAGATTGTCAGCCTGTTCATTTCCCTCCACCCCAACATGAGCAGGGACCCAGAGAAAACAAGTAGAGGTGCCTGAAGCATCTATTCTATGCATACTAACAAGGATTTCAGTAAGGAATATATTTTTTAAATTCTTGCCCATTTGCTATTAAACTTGTAGCGTTCCACTGAAGTATAATTAACATGATTAGGAGGATGCAGCCCATGCTTGAGAGAATTGTGCATTTTCATCGAGTATGTCTTTTACGGTTTCCCAGTGCAACCCTTTCACACCAAGGTACTTCTCAGCTGATTTTACAATAATTCTGATTCTCTCATTACGGCTTTGAGCTTGAGCTGAACAATTAATTATGTCTGCCATAAAAAGAACACCCATTCTTGTTCACAATTAAGGTTTCCTTATTTAACTTGCTGCACCCTTTACATACTTTCACATCCTTTTCATTTCGGTTTACTTGTTGTACATTTCCAGAAACTGCCTCTGCATAACTAACCCCATGGGTCACCCTAATACACTGTATTTCTGCCACTTTCTTGCTAACTTCACAACCACGGTAGGTCAAGCTATGCTCTTCTCCACATATACAGTGTTTAAGCTTTGTCCCCTCTGCACATTCACCATATTCATGATCACCGCCACACCTACCACATCTCTGCTTTCCCCTGCAAATGGCAGCTACATGACCAAATCTTTGACATTTAAAGCATCTAAGGGGTGGTGGGATATATGGTCTCACATCATAACATAACTAATGAAAATCTTTTCTGGTATTTGTTCCCTCTCAAAGGTGATCAAAACTGAGAGACTGTCACATCTGATCCCATTTCTATTTGTTTTTAAACGTTTGGCATCGCTTACTTTTGCATTACTCACATTTTCTTTCACATCATCCACTGACACCTTTGTAGGAATACCTGTGATAACTCTCTTGACAACTCTTCTGTCACCTGCCAAAAAGCATTGCACCCTTTTCCGATTTATTTTACTCATCTATTTTACTTAGTATTTTACTCTTTTCGTTGTTGTTCTCCATCCTTGCATACAACCAAAAGTGATCCATCCCTCAGGATTTCAGCGGTTTAAATTTCCCCAATTTCCTAATTTATTGATTTAATCAGTTGTATTGGATTCCAATCTCCAAATGATGCACCTTGTTGTTCCATCTTCACAATTACTTTAAATTCCTCTGACTTTCTCCCTGCTACAATCGTATTTGTGTCACAGTCACTTTCGTCAGATTTATTCTTTCTTTTTACATTTGTTTTTCCTTCCTCTCTTAGTGTTCAAAACTCCCGCCACCTACATCCATTTTCCCCAATTCACTCCCGTCACTTCCCTCTGCCATCTCCAGTCCCACTTCAACTATCTTATAGCCATTCCAGCTAATGTTCAAGTTGGCAAAAGCTGTGTTCCCCAAGCAGCATAAATTGTTAGCACACATATTGTGTGGGTGTGTATGTGTAGAATAGAATAGATAGATAGTTCTCTAAAATTTCCTGGTAGACGACTGCGCTGACTTTGGTCTTGATAAAATACAGTGGACAAACACCAGCACATGACCTCTGTTCAGATAAAAGTAAATTTTGCATTTCATTTGGAAATCAAAGTCCCAGAGTGTGGAGAAAGAGTGGAGAAGCACAGAATCTTAAGTTGCTTGAGGTTTAGTGTGAAGTTTCCACAGTCAGTGATGATTTGAGGAACCATGTCATCTGCTGGTGTTGGTCCACTGTGTTTTATCAAGACCAAAGTCAGCGCAGTCGTCTACCAGGAAATTTTAGAGCACTTCATGCTTCCCTCTGCTGACGAGCTTTATGGAGAAGCTGATTTCATTTTCCAGCAGGACTTAGCACCCCCCCACACTGCCAAAAGTATCAAAATCTGGTTTAATGACCATTGCATCACTGTGTTTGATTGGCCAGCAAACTCTCCTGACCTAAACCCCATAGAGAATCTATGGTGTATTGTCAAGAGGAAGACGAGAGACATCAGACCCAACAATGCAGACGAGCTGAAGGTCACTATCAAAGCAACCTGGGCCTTCATAACACCTCAGCAGTGCCACAGGCTGATCACCTTCATGCCATGCCACATTGATACAGTAATTAATCCAAAAGGAGCCCCGACCAAGTATTGGGTGTGTACATGAACATACTTTTCAGTCGGCCAACATTTCTATTAAAAAAACTATTTTTTAAAATTAATTTTATGTAATATTCTAATTTTTTGAGAAACTGAATTTGGGGTTTTCATGGGCTGTAAGCCATAATCATCAAAATTAAAATACATAAACACTTGAAATATATCACTCTCTGTGTAATGAATCTATATAATATATGGGTTTCACTTTCTTAAATGAGTGACAAAAAAAATTGAACTTTTTCATGATATTCTATTTTTTTGAGATGTAACTGTAACCAAAATATGAAAAAAAAATTGGGACGCAAATTTTATTTAGAAAATTATAAAAGCTGATTATATGGAAAAGAAATTCTGGGTTACTCTAAAGAAGTAAAAATGGGAGTTACTGAAAAGAGGGATTGCGGCGGCATGAAATAAAGCGGCGTTGTTGGAGGTTTTAAGTAGAGTTTTATTATCATACCGCCGTCACAAGCTCCGCTCCCGGCGCCGTGCATGCGCGCCGAGAGCGAGCCCACGGCTCTCAGAGAAGGAGGACACAATGTCTGTGTCCAGCAGCAGCAGATGCAGAAGTGAGATTGAGAGAGATTTACAGCACAGTGCAGCTTATATACTCAACTCAAACAATAGATCAAAGACATTCACAGCAGTCAATCTGGGCATTTGCATATCAGAGGTACAGACAGGATGCATGAACACAATGCATGGATGACACTTTAACCCCACGGCTGTAAACGCAGTATGCAGCGGAAAAAACCCAGGAGTGCGAGCTGACTGTCTCTGTGTTCTGTCTGTGTGTTGTGGGGGTTGAATCAAACCGCTACACTGCTCCCCCCCCCAGAGGGAACGGTAGGGGACCGTGACCTCGATGTTGCAGTCTGGGCAGCGAGCAGGGAAAAGCTCTGTGCAGGGGGGGGGGGGGTAGTACATGCTGACTGGGCGCGGGAAAATCGTTCGAGTCGCGCCAAAAGTGTTTGCTGCTCCGCGATGTCCCGTCTGAACATGCAGAGATCAGAAGAAGAAAAATTAGTCTCTGGCTCCTCTCGTGGCCATGAAGAAAACAGGAGCGGCGAGGCTGCGTAGCGGCTGTAAGAAAAAAAAGAAGCAGAGGGACTCGGCTTGTTGGCTTTAGGTGCAGGAGCAACCCTAAAACCCCCCGGGAACAGCTGACAGCTGAAATCCCTTATGTGCCGTGGCTGAGACCATTAAAAAAAAATCCAGTGGCGAGCTGCGTGCTTGCTTCAGGTGAACGAGCAGCCCTGAGGGTTCTGTGAGCTGCGGCGGAGGACGATGGCGGTCTCTGGAGCCGTTATTTGTCCCGTGCGTGATGCGCCGTCCTTGTAACTCCCTGGTGCTTGCGCCGGGGCTCGTGCGTGGGTGGGCCAGCTGGAGAGGAGAACCAGGGTGCAGAATCTTGGTGGAGATCGGCGCAGACGGCGCCGATAAAATCCAGGTTGAGCAGTGGCTGCAGATTGGCCATGGTGCGTTGGAGCGGTGAGAGGAAATAGACGATCTTTTGTCCCTCAGGCTCGTGCAGATGCGTTGGAGCAGTGAGTGGGAATAGACGATCTTCGTTCCTCAGGCTCGGGTAGATGAGAAGGCTCGCTGAGCGGGAGGAGTAGCGGTGAGAGGGGGAAAACGTTCTGTGTCCCTCGGCTGGTCCAGCGTGGACGTCCCGATCTCAGGCAAGGGTCGTGCCATGACGTTTTCTGCAGATTTTCCCGGTCGTGGGTGATGTCCGGAGAACAGCTCGTTTGCGTCAGTATGTTGTGTTCGCTGGCAGCGTGTTTCTTTCAGCGTCGGTTCGCTAGCGTGGCCGTCCAAATCAGAAGGCTGCGTCGCACAAAACGTGTGCGTCTTCAAGGGGTCACCAGTGCGGCAGCATGAAATAAAGCGGCGTTGTTGGAGGTTTTAAGTAGAGTTTTATTATCATACCGCCGTCACAAGCTCCGCTCCCGGCGCCGTGCATGCGCGCCGAGAGCGAGCCCACGGCTCTCAGAGAAGGAGGACACAATGTCTGTGTCCAGCAGCAGCAGATGCAGAAGTGAGATTGAGAGAGATTTACAGCACAGTGCAGCTTATATACTCAACTCAAACAATAGATCAAAGACATTCACAGCAGTCAGTCTGGGCATTTGCATATCAGAGGTACAGACAGGATGCATGAACACAATGCATGGATGACACTTTAACCCCACGGCTGTAAACGCAGCATGCAGCGGAAAAAACCCAGGAGTGCGAGCTGACTGTCTCTGTGTTCTGTCTGTGTGTTGTGGGGGTTGAATCAAACCGCTACAGGATACTATTTCTCTTTAATTCTATAGCTCCGATCAGAGTTATGAACTAGTTTTAAACCTGAGATAAATTATGACATACTTTAAGGAGGGTGAAGGACAGAGCTGTGTGGAGGAATCTGATCAGACCTAAATGAAACAGTCATTGTTGCTCCCGACAGACTGCTATGATGATGATGATGATGATGATTAAGGTGATGGACATCGCATTACGCAGCAGATGAAACAAAGAAATCTTGCTCAAGTGACCTTTGCATTAGTTTTCCAGCTGGATCCTATGATGATGATTAAGGCGATGGACATCGCATTACTCAGCAGATGAAACAAAGAAATCTTGCTCACGTGACCTTTGCATTAGTTTTCCAGCTGGATCCTTAGCTGAAGCTTTATTTGAGGATGATACCAGAAATTATCTGCCAGCAGATAATTTCTTCCCTGAGGCAAGCAGTCAGGAGCTGAGATCCAGCGACAATGATGAGAGGCTGCTGGCTGCTAACACAGTATGCCATGTGGACAACACGAGAGGGTTTTTTTCCAGCAGCTCTCCCGGGTCTAAATAAATTGGTGAGATAGTTCAGTCTCATTAAAGGCACAGAATTGGAGAGATAAGATTAATAATAATAAAAAAAAAATCAAGCCACGAAATCCAAGTTCTTTAGATGTCATGGTGATTGGCGAAAATAGCTTCCAGTGTGAGGAAAAACAATCAGTCCACTTTTAAATACAGTGAGTTAAGGAAAATCAATAGAAAAAGTTAAATAAAATTTTAAAAAAACATCTGAGAACATGGAGTTTCACTCCATATAAAAGAGGAGTTTGAGTTCAAAACAACAAAAAAAGTATTTTTCCCCAGACGTTTAAAGGAAAGAGAGAATTCAAGGCAGGACACACAGACAGCTTAGACAAACTTTCAGAAAAGAACCACTGCCTGAACTAGGGCGTTCCTCACTTAAACTGAGTAGATTTTTTAGGAGAAAAACTTGACTGACTTGAAAGGAAACCAATTGTCTCCCATCGCGGGAGAATTGAATGAACTCTGGTCCAATAAGAAAGCAGTCCTTTGTCTGTAACCGACCAATAGAATGAAAGGGGGCGTTATCCAACAGAGACTGGCTGGTGATTGGCTGAACCAGTCAGATGACTTGAGTAAGCTTTTCCAATAGGATGAAACACATCTTGATTAAAAAGAAACTTCGCTTTATGTGTGTAAGCTAAACTAACTTCAGTGATTCAGGACTAATTTTCATTCTTGCTACATTGAACATGCACTTTCATAAACTTGTCCTTCTATAATTAACATGCATTAGAATAAGGTTCATTTAAGCATTTTCAAACATACAATACATTTAAACCAATGATTAATGAAACATTTCAAACCAGAATGGTATGTCAGAATCCTGCTTGATTTTCCAGGGTGACCTGAAAAAGAAAATAATCTGAGAATTGAGAGTTTTTGTTAAAAGGAAGTCATTTCATTCATTAACCCCGGTTCAGCTTGCAGAGGCAACAGCAAACCTATTCCGGAGTTGTCCACCAGGGGGTAATGTTGAGCTGTGGATAATTCCTAGAGATCTGTGGAATGTGGTCTAATTTATCTGGAAGGTTTCCAACAGTTCTTGAAGCATAAAACTGCCTGGTTGGGGAGGAAGTTCCGGGATTTATGATTGCTGACTAATCCATTCCTGGCATGAAATGGGATCCCTCTCATCCTTTTCACCATGGAATGTGTTTTCAAACTGTGGTTCTTAGGTGAAGGAAACAATTCTTGACCAGACATTTGTGTGAAACAATTTCTTTAAGGTGAAGAGTAATTTTATAGATTGGAGCCAAAGGGATTGATGCTACATATCCCCCCTCTGTAACAATGGTGAGCTTCGGTCAGCAGTGGTACACATCCTTGGCAGCTGGTTCCAATTGGCAACTCTTGACCCAACTGCTGAGCTAATGGTTCTAATGTCCGTAAGCCCTAAGCTTGTAAATAGTATCTATTTCTGAGTATAGATCTTTGAGTTTGGTTTACTGAAAGAAAAAAAAAAAACTTCTAGAAATCTTCAAAAATAATTTGAATATGGACAAATATAGAAATTGTAAAATTGTCTAAAATATATTAAAATACTATATATGCACATAAAGGCTCAAAAATTTTGGTTACAAAAATACAAAAAGACAATTCTGGGTACCAAGGTACCAAAATAAAAAGTATGTACTTTTTACATACCTGAGGTAAATGTTTTGGCTAAATAATATTGAGATAACTCAAGGAGGTTCAAACTGGATTGGATAAGCTGGACTAAACCATGGTTCCACAGATGTCTGAGTCATAGGGTATTTGAGGCCTTTATTCTGGAAAACTGAGCGAATATGGAATATCATCATTGTTCTTTGAATGGCAACGAGGAGTAAATTTGTGACCACTGAAAAAGGGCCAAGATAGAGTGGAAACAGGCTCATTGCTAAAGAGTTAACTGGAAAGCTAATGTTCCTAGCTACATCTGAGAGTAACATAGACACCAGCTGTGTGTGAGCATAGTCAACCTTTAACACGAAGAGCAAAAAGTTGAAGACCTTGTTGAGTTTGACTGAAGCTTTGGAGCAAACATTCAAAACCAACACAGTATCTTGCAAAGTTTTGGTAATGGTTTGTGGTTCAAATGCCTGGCCTTTTAGTGTAGTGGTGTTGACCGAGTTAACAGTGGATGTGCTAAGGCTAATAAGAGGCCCAAATGCTGAGGCTGTTGCTGAGAATCCACCTGAGGTTTGTTGACTTTTTGTCTCGGCTCTGCCCAGTTCTGGCTGGGTGACAGTAGGTGTGATTGCTAGGTGGAGGGCTAAACTGAAAAACAGGAGGGCCATCATCTTGGCAACCAAATATAGGTGAGTGATTTTAATTTCAACCTTTTTGTTGTTTTTTTCTGTAAGTCACCTGAGTGGCAGATGAAAATTATTCTCAGAGGTGGAACAATTTCTTTGAGAGATTGAACTCTAAACCTTTGATATTTTATCACCTTTCATGGGGATTTTGATGTTGTTAGCTCAGGCTAATGATATTGGAAGTTTTGTGTGGACTATTTGAGAATAGTAAGTTGATTGAAATTGATTATATTTTACAGAGGCCTTTAAGATTAGTTTAAGGGATAATTTGGTTTAAATTTACCCTTTATGGCGCACATTTAGGGCGCATATATGGTATGCTTGTATGGTACGCATTTTCTCTCACATGTATTTAGTAGGCATGACGGTGCATACTCTACAGACTTCAAACGTCCAAAAGGACCTGACCCGGCAGAGACCTCGGCAGGTGTGAAGTGGTTTCTGGAGAGACGGGAAATCAGAGAGAATGTCCCAGCAGGAGCCCCCGAGGCGGAAGAGACAATAGAGACGCCAATATATGTTTACTGAAGGACTGTGGGTTCATATGTTTACTGAAGGACTGTGGGTTGAGGGTGTGATATTTGATGTGGGGGTTTTTTGTGTCTCTGGGGGTATAAGAGCTGTGAGGAAAGATTGTCCTGTCTCTTTTGTTGAGATACTTGCTGTTAGAGGATGAGACTGCAAATAAACCTTTCCTGAGAAATAAACTCAGTCTTGTTTGTGAAGGCATCCTCTACACTGGTGACCTACGACAAACCATGGCCGGTGACGGCGAGCTTTCCGCACCGGACTCTTCAGGAGCCAACCGGGTTAACGCAGCTACCACACTACAGCTGCCCGATTTCTGGCAACATAACCCGCGCTCCTGGTTTACCACTGTGGAGGCGCAGTTCCACCTTCGGGGAATCTCAGCGGACGCAACGAGGTTCTACCATGTCGTCGCGAAGCTGGACAGCATCACAGTGCAGCAGGTGGAGAGCCTGACCAACCACCCGCCCCGAGACGACAAGTATGGCGCACTGAAAGCCGCCCTCATTCGAGCCTTCACTCCCTCGCTGGGAGAGCGAGCAGAGAAGCTCCTGGCGCTGACAGAAGGGGAAGCAGACAGGCCGGCAGATCTGATGGCGAAGATGATGAGCCTGAGAGGCGAGGATGACGACAGCTTTATCTTCGCCCACCTCTTCCTCAGAACGCTCCCGCCAGCAGTGAGAGTCACTCTGGCCGGCTCACAGCCACTCAACAACCGTGACTACCACGAGCTGGGCCAGGAGGCGCAGCGGCTCGTCGACGCCCATAGACGGCACGCAGCCACGACGGCAGCGGCAGAGCTGAACGCCCCCCCGCGAGACAAGGGGAGACCAGAGGCTGCGGCACCGGATCCACTGACGGCAGCAGCGGCAGAGGCCAGGAGAAGCGGGGCTGACAACACCCTCTGTTTCTACCATCGGCGCTTCGCCAAGAGAGCGCGCAGATGCATCCCACCGTGCCGGTACCAGCGCCAGGGAAACGCCAAGACCGGGAGCCGGTAGCAGCTGCGACTCTCGGCACGAAGAACAAGCTGCTTTTCGTGACAGACGCGAATTCAGGGAAAGAATTCCTGGTGGACACAGGCTCCCAGCTAAGTTTTGTCAAGCCTGCCTACGCGGACATGCTGACGCCTGCCAGCGGACCCCTGGTGTTAGCGGCGAATGGCTCCACGATCAAAACCTATGGGGAGAAGACGCTCCTCCTGTCCCTCCATGGGCGCACCTTCGAGTGGACCTTCGTTGTAGCTGCAGTTAACAACAACATGCTAGGTGCTGACTTTTTATGCTCAAACAGTTTGTTAGTTGATCTTGCTAATAGACGTATTGTAAATGCACTGTCTTTCTACTCTATCTCCTGCACAGCTCGGGTGGCCCTGCCTTCTGCACATCCCAATGTCACAGCTGCGGGTGGTAAGTTTCATGCATTACTCAACCAGTTCCCAACACTCACGGTCCCAACATTTTCAGCGTCAGTTGCCAAACACGGGGTCGAGCATTTCATAACTACCTCTGGCCCCCCTGTTTTTGCAAAAGCTCGGCGCTTGGACCCAGCTAAACTGGCCATCGTGCGCGAGGAATTCGCCAACTTGGAAAAACTGGGCATTGTTAGGCGCTCGAACAGCTCTTGGTCGTCACCCCTGCACATGGTGCCTAAGGCTGACGGCTCGTGGCGCCCTTGCGGTGATTTCCGCAGATTAAATAATGCTTCAGCACACGACTGCTACCCGATTCCGCACATCCAGGATTTTTCGGCACATTTGGCGGGGGCGCGCATCTTTTCCAAAATAGATTTGGTGCGCGGTTATCACCAAGTTCCAGTCCGTGCGCAAGACATACCCAAAACGGCAGTTATAACCCCTTTCGGGCTTTTCGAGTTTTTGCGCATACCTTTCGGCCTCAAAGGCGCCGCGCAGATGTTCCAACGCATGATGGATGCAGTGCTGCGCGGCCTCCCTTTCGTGTTCGCTTATTTGGATGATATTTTGGTAGCCAGTGCATCTGAAGCCGAGCACGAATGCCACCTCACAGCCGTTTTTCAGAGGCTGACAGAGCACGGGCTGATCATTAACCCAGCGAAGTGCCAATTCGGGATAGCGCAAATCGATTTTTTGGGACACCGCGTGTCTCCAGAGGGCCCGGTCCCGCTGCCGGATAAAGTGCGCGCGATAACGGATTTCCCCCAACCGCAGACAGTTAAGGCACTGCAAGAATTTTTGGGGATGGTCAATTTTTATAACCGTTTCCTCCCCAACGCGGCACGGCTCATGCACCCGTTGTATGCGGCATTAAAGAAACAAAAACCTGCATCTAAGGTCGAGTGGTCCCCAGACCGGGAGCGCGCTTTCTCACAGGTCAAATCGGCCCTCGCGAACGCTGCGTTATTGGCACACCCGGTGCCAGCAGCTCGCATGGCGCTAACCACGGACACTTCCGACGTGGCAGTGGGAGCGGTTGTTGAGCAACTGGTAGCAGGGAGCTGGCAACCACTTGCGTTTTTCAGCAAAACATTGCGCGATAACGAGCGTAAATACAGCGCGTTTGATAGGGAGCTTTTAGCCCTGCATTTGGCCATCCGCCACTTCCAGTTCTGGTTGGAAGGGCGCCGTTTCACCGCGTTTGTAGACCATAAACCATTAACTTTTGCAATGGCTAAAATTTCAGAGCCTTGGTCGGGCCGGCAACAGAGACAGCTGGCCGCAATTTCGGAGTTTACCACCGACATTCAACACGTGGCGGGTAAACACAATGTAGCGGCAGATTGTCTCTCGCGTGCAGTTGCAATGCCAGGCCCCCAGGGGGCAGACTCGGCGGCTGTAGACTCGGGCCAGGCTTGCGGCGCGGAAGCGCTCACAGCCCCGGTCTGCGTTGGGTTAGATTATGCAGCCATGGCCGCTAAGCAGGTTAATGATGCGGACGTGCGCGCGCTCCAGTCTGGGCCAACAGGGCTAAGGCTGGAGCACAGGGTGCATCAAAGAGGTATGCCCCCCCTAATCTGCGATATCTCCACGGGGCGCCCCCGCCCCGTGGTCCCGGCTGCATGGCGTCGCCGTGTTTTTTTTTTCCACAATATCTTTATTGAACCTTTTTTTTTTTTTAAACAAACATGATACAAACAATCAAGCACTAACACTAAAGTACTACAAAAAAAAAAAAATGCACTAAAAAACACCAACAACCACCAACAAAATCAAATCTTCAACAATGCTCCTCTGTTTAGTCTAGACAATCCAACACATAAGTATACATATTATGTTCACCAGTTTGGAATTTACAAGGTCCACACATATCATTCACCTTCTTCTTCAAGAGTTATGTTTAAATTTTTTACATAATCAATAAAAGGTCTCCATATATTCTCAAACACAATTTCCTTTGATTTCAGTATATATGTTATTCTTTCTAATGGAAGGTTTGTTAACATCTGTCTTAACCACTGAGTCACATCTGGTCTATGAGTCTTTTTCCATAATAGTGCAATACATTTTTTGGCATTAAGCAAACTGAGGTCTATGAATGTTCTTTCACTTTTATTAAAATTATGCTTTTCTGGGTACAGACCCAACAAAAACAGTTTAGGATTCAATATGATTTGTTTTGAGATTATTTTTTCAATTGTTACCCTCACCTCTTCCCAAAACATTCTTATTAATCTACATTCCCATACACAATGAAATAGAGTTCCTTTACTTTCCATACATTTTGTGCACGTATCTGGTATATTTTTGTTATATCTATTTAACTCCTCCGGTGTAACATACATCCGCATTAACCATTTGAAATGTATCAATTTAAGGCGTACATTTATTGATTTGGTTTGAGCTTCTGTACAAGCCAATTCCCATTGTTCCTCTGAAATTTCAGTTTGCAGATCTTCTTTCCAGTAGTTTAATCTTTTCAGTGAATTTTCACTTGAAAATAGTGTCAATGAGTTATAAAACTCTGAAATAATACCCTTTCTTTTACTATCTTTCATCAACATTTTTTCCAAGGATGAATAAATAGGTCGAGTGAGAGCTTTATTTTGATTTGATCGAATAAAGTTTCTAAGTTGAAGATATTTAAAAAAAAATGTGTTCTATTGAGATTAAATTTGATCCTCAACTCTTCAAAAGACATTATGTTTTCTGCACATGGCAAATATAAATCCTGAATCTTTTGTATCCCTTTTAAATTCCATACTTTAAATACAGCGTCCGCTCTCCCTGGTTTAAAATATTGATTACCCCATATTGGACTAAATTGTGACAATAACTGTGGTTCTTTTAAATAGTTTTTAGCTTCACACCATATTTTGATCATATGCTTTACAAATGGATTTTTAACTTGTTTTTGTAATTTTTTTGCCGAATCTGAGTATATGAATATGGGAAGAGGTAAAGGTAAATTGTATGATTCCATTTCAGTCCAGTGAGGAAGATCATTTGATGAAAAATAATATGTCATAGACCTCAGTTGTGCCGACCAATAATACAACATAAAATTTGGACATTTCAGACCTCCACGATCAAATGGTAAATATAATAAAGACAGACGTAATCTAGCCCTCCTGTTGTTCCATATAAATTCCACTAACTTTTTTTTAATTCTTGAGAATAAATCTAAAGGTGGTGGTAAGGGAATGTATTGAAATAAATAAAGTATTTTAGGTAAGATATTACTTTTAAGTATATTAATTCTCCCGATCATCGACATTGGTAGTGACATCCATATCTGAAGTAACTCATCAATATCTGTCATTAAGGCTTCATAATTGACACTGGCGACTGATTCTAGCTTAGGCACAATTTGTATTCCTAAATATTTGAACTGATTTACAACATTGAATTGATTTACCTCAGGGGCTGGGTAATTTCTCTGGGTCTCATTTAGCATTAATATTGAAGATTTAGTTTTATTTATTTTATATCCTGATATTTCCCCGAAATTCTTTATTCAATTCAACAAGGTCGGAATTGATTTTTTAAGATTCGACATAAACAAAATTATGTCATCGGCATACAGGGAGATTTTATGTTCTGTTGGTCCAACTTTAATTCCATATATTTGTGACTGTAGACGTATCGCCATCGCTAAAGGTTCAATTGCCATAGTAAACAGTAAAGGTGAAAGTGGACAGCCTTGTCGACATCCTCTATTGATTTTTATTGATTTTGAAATATTGTTATTTGTTAGAATTTCTGCAGTAGCATTATTATATATTATCTGAACCCATTTTATGAAATTATTTCCAAGTCCAAACCTTTGTAAGACTTCAAAAAGAAAGGGCCATTCAACTCTATCAAAGGCTTTTTCGGCATCCAGTGATAAGAGAGCTGTATCCGGTGTTTCTTTATTAGAATAAATAATATTAAATAGTCTTCTTACATTATGGAAGCCTTGTCTTCCCTTTATAAAGCCATTCTGATCTCGATTAATAATATTTGGTAAAATTTCTTGTATTCGTCTTGCTAAAATTTTACAAATTATCTTAAGGTCGGCATTTAATAGGCTTATTGGTCTCATATTTTCACATTTATTAGAGGGCTTACCTGGTTTTGGCAACAGTATAATTAAGGCATTATTCATATATGATGGTAAATTACTATTTTGAAATGCTTCTAAAACCATTTCCAAAAAAGGTTTTGTTAATTTATTCTTAAATTTTTTATAAAGGTCAACTGGAAGACCATCTGGTCCTGCAGTTTTTCCTGATTTCATATTATTAATGGCTAGTCCAACTTCTTCTTGACTAATTTTAGACTCCAGTATCTCCCTATTTTCATTTGGAATACACGGTATAAATAGTTCATTCAAAAACCCATGTAGTTTTGTTAAGTCAGATTCATTTTTGTATCATATAATTTTTCATAGTAATCTCTAAAGGCTCTATTAATTTCTGAAGGATCTATAACTACCTGTCCATTACTTATAATACTGGTAATTGGTGTTTTAGAGTCTAATTGTTTAATCTGCCATGCCAATAACTTTCCTGATTTTTCACCTTGTTCATAAAAAGATTGTTTCAATCTTAGAAGACTCGAGGCAGCTCTATTCGCTGATTTTTTGTCATATTCAGCTCTCAAAATCAGTAATTCGTTCTCCAACCTTGGATCTCTTCCTGCATATACTCTTTCTTGAAGAATTTTTATTTTATGTTCCAATTGGACTCTCTCCTCTCGAGTCTTCTTAGATTTTGAACCTGTATAACTAATAATATGTCCCCTAATAAAAGCTTTGAAAGCCTCCCACTTTACACATGCTGATGTTTGTGTAGTATTGATATCAAAGAACTCATCTATCTGTTTTTCTATATACTTAACAAATTCCTCATCCTGAAGCCATTTATGCTGAAATTGCCATCTACCTGGTTCCTTTGTCAATTTCTTATCTACATACATTAGACAGCAGGGTGCATGATCAGAGATCACGATGTTATCATAAAAACAGTTTTGAATCTTGGACCTTAATTCTGTGGAGATCAAAAAATAATCTATACGTGAGAATGTCTTGTAGGTATTGGAATAACAAGAGTATGCTTTAACTTGTGGTTTCATTTCTCTCCATATATCTATCAATTTCAATTCTTTCATAAAATGATTAATGGTCATCCTACATCCATTGTGCGTACAGTCCAGTCCTGTTGATCTATCTATACTGGGATTCAATGTACAATTAAAATCCCCTGCTATTATATGTTGCCCTGTAAGTGATGATAAGATAAGAACTAAATTGGCAAAGAACTTTTGATCATCTATATTGGGACCATATAAGTTCACCAAATTTATGTTTTCTAATAGCAAAGATCCTTGAATGATTACATATCTTCCAAATTTGTCTCCAATTACATTTTTCACTTGAAATGGGACTGATTTATGTATGAGAGTCATAACTCCCCTGGCTCGGGATGAAAATGATGAGGTGAAAACATTTCCTTGCCATCTACTCCTAATTCTTTTTACATCTTGCTCTATTAGATGAGTTTCTTGTAAAAACACAATTTTTGAACCCATGTCTTTTATTTTATTCATAACTTGTTTAAGTTTTTTTAAATTTTGTAGACCTCTGCAATTCCATGAAGTTAAATTAAGATTAACGCTTTGATTTATAATCAATAGGGAGTTTGGGATTACCTTGCAGTGTAAACATGCTCAAACAGAAAAGCAAAAAAATGAGTGGTTGAACATTCACCCTACAAACTACACACAAACAAATTCCCCCTTTCCACATTTGTGGCAATCCCCCCAAAAGCAAAAGAAAAATTCTGTCTCCCGATATAGCCATCGACCGTTCCACACCCACGAGGAACAGCCAAAGCCACTCCTTCTTCATCCTCCCAATCACCCTAACTCTACTGCTTTTAATAACGTAACATTAACTCTCTTCTGTAATTTTCCAATTTAACTCCAAATTTTTTTTAGCAATTTTGTACTTTTTTTTTTTTAATATGTAATACATTCTATATTTTGTAATCTTGTTATATGCTTCTAATCAGTTAAATGCTCAAATATTCTACCCTATATTCTGTTCATGCTTAGCTCCCACCAGTCTCTTCCTGGATCTTCTTGATGAGCTCCTGCGCCTCCTCGGGGGTCTTGAAGATGCGTGTTCTGCCCTCATATGTGACCAGAAGTCTTGCAGGGTGAATCACTCCATGACGAATCTCAAGGTTGCGCAGTTCTTTGCGGATGGGGTCAAACTGCTTCCTTAATTGTTGGATTCCTGAGGCCAGATCTGGGTAGAACCGCACCTGCTGATCTTGGTATTTAATTTCTCCTTTGGCCTGCACCGCATTGGAGATCGTCATCCTGTCTCTGTAGCTGAGAAACTTCATAATTAGCGTCCTCGGTGCTGCCTTGTTACCTCTCGGTGGGCCAATTCGGTGGGAGCTTTCCAAGACGACTGATGATTTTAGCTCCGCGTTGTTCAGCGCCTCCGGGATCCACCCCTCCAAAAAGGAGCATGAATCACGACCTTCGGCTCCCTCTGGTAAACCCACCAGCCTCAGGTTGTTCCTTCTGGACCGAGATTCCAAGTCCAGAACGCTATTTTCCAGATCTTTATTTTTTTTTTCCAAAGTGCGCACCTTTATTTGAAGTCCGCTGATTTCATCCTCCGCACTTGAAACACGAAGCTCCGCCTGCGTCACTCGCTCCACGCAGTCACCCAACTCCTTTCTCATTGCATCCAACGCTGCCATAATCCCATCAAGTTTAGCGGAAAAGTCTGCTCTCATTGAGCTAATGGCAGCCAGCACTGCACCTGTGCCGCCATCGTCAGCAGCAGCAGTTACCGCACCACCGCTAGTTTCATCGGCGTCGCCGTGTTTTTGATTTAATACATTCGCTGGCACACCTGGGCGTTCGCGCGTCGATCCAAATGGTGGGAGAGAAGTTTGTTTGGCCGGGGCTGCGTAAACAGATCAAAGAATGGGCTGCAGCCTTCGCAGCGTGTCAAAGAGCAAAGGTACACAAGCACACGCGGGCCCCTCTAGAACCTTTTCACATCCCAGCCAAACGCTTCGACCACGTGCATGTCGACTTGGTGGGACCCCTCCCGCTGTCACAGGGGTTCACACACCTTCTAACTATGGTGGACCGCACTACACGCTGGCCAGAGGCAATTCCCCTGGCGTCAACCACAGCAGCAGACGTTGCGCGCGCTTTTTTAACGGCTTGGGTCGCGCGCTTTGGAGTCCCGTCAGACATAACGTCTGACAGAGGACCCCAGTTTGTTTCCGAGCTCTGGTCATCCATGGCACTCAGCCTGGGGGTGAAAATTCATCGCACAACTGCGTATAACCCCCAGGCCAACGGTTTGTGCGAACGCTTTCACCGGTCATTGAAAGCAGCCCTCAGAGCGGCTCTCACGGACACAAATTGGGTTGATAAGCTTCCATGGGTTTTATTAGGGTTGCGTTCAGCACCTAAGGAAGATTTGCAAGCCTCTCCGGGCGAACTTGTCTTCGCCCAACCTCTCCGGTTACCGGGAGAATTCCTTCCTGAGAACCCCGCACCAGATCGCCCCCCCCGCTCAGCTGCTGCAGAGCGACGCGGGATCAAACACCCTCCCCGGTCCAGTTCATCACAGTTTTCCACGCGTTTTTGTGCCTAAAGCCTTAAAGAATGCAGAATTCGTCTTTGTTAGACACGACGCACAGAGGTTAGGTTTAAGACCACCTTACGATGGACCGTTCAGAGTGTTAGAAACCGGGGAAAAGCATTTTTTGCTCAATTTGGGAGACAGGAGGGAATTAGTCTGCATTAACAGACTCAAATCTGCTTTTGTGTTAGCTGATGAACAGGTACAGTTGGCCAGGGCCCCCCGCCGCGGCAGGCCGCCGGGGAGACACTCTGCTAAGCTTTCACAACGATGTGCTAATGACTCTGATCCACAGATGCAAGAGACAGCCACAGGCAGAGCGAGGCCTGCTCACAGCAGATATGGCAGGGAGTTGAAGCCCAGGCAGTTGGATGTATGATCTGTTGTGCCAATTTTTTTTTTCTCGTTCTGTGTGATATGTCATGATTCTATGCATTTGAGGTGTAACTTGTCCTTATTTAGACGTTTGGGGGGGGTTATATGGCGCACATTTAGGGTGCATATATGGCATGCTTGTATGGTACGCATTTTCTCTCACATGTATTTAGTAGGCATGACGGTGCATACTCTACAGACTTCAAACGTCCGAAAGGACCTGACCCGGCAGAGACCTCGGCAGGTGTGAAGTGGTTTCTGGAGAGACGGGAAGTCAGAGAGAATGTCCCAGCAGGAGCCCCCGAGGCGGAAGAGACAATAGAGACGCCAATGAGCCTCGGAGGCTATATGTTTACTGAAGGACTGTGGGTTCATATGTTTACTGAAGGACTGTGGGTTGAGGGTGTGATATTTGATGTGGGGGGGTTTTGTGTCTCTGGGGGTATAAGAGCTGTGAGGAAAGATTGTCCTGTCTCTTTTGTTGAGATACTTGCTGTTAGAGGATGAGACTGCAAATAAACCTTTCCTGAGAAATAAACTCAGTCTCGTTTGTGAAGGCATCCTCTACACCTTTTTCTTTTTGGAAGTTTTGGTGTAATTCACTGATTAGTTTTGAGAGGTGCAACTGAGTGTACCTGAGGCTAATAGTTAGCTAACAGTTATTTCTCAGATGCAGGCCTGATTTTAATCGTGTTTATGGACTTACTGTGATAGTGTTGTACCCGACAAGTCCCATGGGGTTTTGGTAAAGTTTACTCTGATTGTGATGGACCCATTTGACAATGGGGTCCTGGATTTGGTACTTAAGTGGCCAAAGTTTGTTGTTGACAATGTGTGGATTCATCCACCTGGGCAGGAATTTAGGAGTGATTTTTCTCTGCCTGTAGATTGATTTGTTGTGTTTGCAGTACAAATGTGTAGTGGAAGACCTTGTCCCCCCCTTGAGGTTTGCCATGGGAGGCTTTTTGGTCATTGTACGCTTTGCCTGGTTTGGCGGATTGGTCCAAGTGTTTTTGAAATGGGGCCTTAGGAGCATTGTACATCATTGTGACGCCTCTGTGTTCTGTGGCTGGAAGGTCATGGGCATTGGCAGTCATCACCCCCCTCTGGTTTCGAGGAATTATGAGTGGTGGCGATGATTGTTCGTCGGAAGCAGGAATATGAGTGCCATTGCGTAGCTGCAGAGAAGGCTGCATCACAGGAAGTGTTTTCGATTTCGTCATATTAGAGAAATTTGACACGGGGAGTGCGTGTACAGTCTGGTCCGACCGGTGTATGACGGTTTTATGGACCAAGGGGCCACGGCCTTGAGTAAGTGGGGCGGTGCGGTGGCGATGCTATGGGGCGGTACGGTGGTGCAGTGGTTAGCACTGTGGCAGCACAGCAACTCACCCTTGGCCATGGGATCCCTGGTTCGATCCCAGCCCCTGACCAACAGTGATCTGTGTGGAGTTTGCATGTTCTTCCCGTATCTGTGTGGGTTTACTCCGGGATTTCTCTGGTTTCCTCCCACATGCCAAAAACATGCAGGTTAGGTTAATTGGAGACTCTAAAGTGGCCCTAGGTGTGAATGTGTGTGTGAATGGTTAAGGGATAGCGCCGTACCGTGGCTGCTTCATCCATCCAGGTGGATGCCCTCAATTTCCCCTCTGGGGATCAATAAAGTATACAAAATAAAATTTTTTTTTAAAAAATGCGCGCCTAGTGTTCACCAAAGCCGAGTCCACCAATGCATAGCCTTGAGGTTGCGGAGTTTCCAGGTAGCCGGCTGATTTGGCTCCAGTGACCATGCAGGCCGCAGGGGTGAGTGGGTGGGTGGGATTCAGAAGGTAACGCCAGTGTTATGTCAACAGTATCAAGGGGGCCAAGTGGAGCTTTCTGCTCAGCCATTGAGTTCCCAAGGTCATTCGCTTCCTTGTCTTGACCTTGTGTTTGAAGGTGACTTTTGACTTCTTGAGGGTAGTGTTCACCTTGGTTTTTGCGGTCACTTTCAATCGGTTTTGGTTGTTCCAACAGTGCTAGCTGTGTGAGACTTGGGGTGTCCAAAGTGTCAAGAACCAAGCACTGTGATTCAGTTGTCCTTGTTAGGTCGAATGGGTGAGGTTGTTGAGTTTGAGCCCATAGTTTGAGATTCTTAAAATCAATCAGTGGCTCAAAGCGGTTCAGTAGATCTTTGCCGATGAGCAATGGAATGGAGTTGAATTTGGACACATAGACTGGATGAGTCAAGGTCATGGGGCCAATGGAGACTTTGACTAGTGACACGCCCTACAGGGTCATTTTAGTGAGCGCATATGATCGAACGGCTAACGAACAGCTAACGAACTGGAACAGGGTTCCAGTATTAAATCCTTGTGAGTGTGGTTAGCAGCTACACGTAGTTTGTCAAAAGGTTGTGACATAAGAGTGATGTTGGCGGCAGTGTGGAGCCCATAGTTATAACCTATGTGACTCACATGTGGCTGGCTGAATTCAGCCAAGAGAGACTTTGAGCTAGCCATGTGTATTGACTTCACACCTCGAGAGGAAGACGTGTCTGCACCCCCTGGGGACTCAGGAGAGAGGATAAGATTACCCGGCCTGACCTTTGGGGGTCGGAAAGGAGAACAGAAGGACTCTGGGTGTTCTATTAGAGATGAAAGGATGTAGCTGAGTATTGTGACTTTTGTGTGTGATGTATTGTTAGAAGATGAATGTATAAATGTATGTGTGTGACTGCGTCCTGTCTCTTGTCACTCCGATCGAGAGAGGACGTAGGATGAATGGGGAATTAAAGCAGTTACTGGAAAAATCATCCAGTCTCCTCAATTCTTGACTCCTACAATTGGTGACCTACGCATGAATCTGAGCACGCCGAGGCTGGAGGACAGCCTCGTGATCGATATGGAAGAGCTGGGAGACAGCCGCTCAGACCCAGATTCACCGGGGAATGCCAGCAGGGGCACAAGACTGATTAAGCTCCCCGAGTTCTGGCAAAGCGACCCGCACTCGTGGTTCCAGCATGTGGAGTCGCGGTTCCTGCTCAGGGGAGTTTCTGTGGATGACATTAAATTCCATAATGTCATCGCGACGCTCGACAGCCGCACAGCTCGGTGTGTGCGGAGCCTGGTGCAGCAACCACCCGCCGTCGGCAAATACGACGCGCTGAAAGCCGCCCTCATCAGGAGCTTCGTGCCGTCGTCTGAGGCAAGAGCCAGGCAGCTGCTGGACCTGCGCGACAGAGGTGGACGCAGGCCGACTGTCCTCATGGAGGACATGCTGCAAATGATCGGGACGGACAACGACGCGTTCCTTTTCAAACATATTTTCCTGAGAACCCTCCCAGCGCACACGAGAGGTTCCCTGTCCAGCAGAAGATGTTTGACCCAGCAGGACTTCCGCGACCTGGCCCAAGAGGCGGAGCGGCTCCTCAACGCCTGCGAGGAACCAGAGGCTTCCGTGGCAGTGGCAGACCTCGGCGCGGCGGCCGGGGGCAGTGTGGAGCCAGAGACGGCGGTGACCACCCCAGCGGCGACAGCAGCGGCGAGATTCCGTGGCAGGGGAGATGACGGCCTCTGTTTTTACCATCGACGTTTTGCTGGGAAGGCGTACAAATGCATCCCGCCCTGCAAGTTCAAAAAAGCAGGGAAACGACCGGGCGGAGAGCCGTTAGCAGCTTCCACTCTCAACGAACGGAACAAGCTACTTTATCTCACAGACGCGGGCTCCGGGCGGCAATTCCTAGTGGACACCGGAGCCCAGAGGAGCTTCATCACTGCCACCTATGCTGATCGGGTCGCGGGACCCCGCGGAGACGGAGCAACAGCGGCCAACGGCTCCAGCATCAAGACGTACGGAGAGAGAACCTTGTCTCTGTCCTACCACGGCCGCGCCTATGAGTGGAATTTCATCGTGGCGGCAGTGAGCTTCAATATGTTAGGTGCTGATTTTCTGTGTTCACATGGTTTGTTAGTTGATCTGGCCAACAAACGACTAGTAAATGCACTCTCTTTCTGTTCTATCCCTTGTGCAGCTCGGGTGTGCCCGCCGCCAGTTCAGACCAACGTCGCCACAGCAGGTGGTAAGTTTCACAGCCTTCTACACCAGTTCCCAGCACTCACAGTTCCTACTTTTTCAGCTAAGGTGGCGAAGCACGGGGTGGAGCACTTCATAACCACGAGTGGCCCACCCGTTTTTGCGAAGGCTCGGCGCTTGGATGCAGCTAAACTCTCCATTGCGCGCGAGGAGTTCGTCAGCCTGGAAAGGTTGGGCATAATTCGCCGCTCGAAGTCCGCTTGGGCTTCCCCCCTCCACATGGTACCTAAAGCTGACGGCTCATGGAGACGTTATGGCGATTACCGCAGGTTGAACAATGCCACAGCGCAGGACTGGTACCCGATTCCGCATATCCAGGACTTTTCAGTGGCAAATTTTTTCTAAAATAGACCTGGTCCGCGGTTATCACCAAGTCCCGGTCCGACCCCAAAACAGCCGTAATAACCCCGTTCAGGCTTTTTGAGTTTTTACGAATGCCGTTTGGCCTTAAAGGCGCCGCACAAACCTTCCAATGGATGATGGATGCAGTGTTGCGCGACCTTTCTTTCGTTTTTGTCTATTTAGACGACATTTTGGTAGCCAGCACCTGGCTTTGGAGATGTTTCAGTTTGTTTGTTGAAACGGTCTTTTGATTTGTAGTTTAAAATTTGTGTGGATTGACTTCTTTACTTAAATTTTCAAAGCCTAGTATTGGAAATGTCATCAATAACTAGCTTTGGAATTTTTGTTGAATGTCACTTTAAAGTAATGATTTACTTACAAAAGGGAACAACACAAACAGAAAAGGTTAAATGCTTTAGAGATTTAAGGTTATAAGTTTTCACTTCCTTTTCAGGTTAAGGTTGACTTTGTCTTTATTGTTAAAGCAAATTCTCATTTAAAGCTTTTTTAAATGTTTAATATTTTCAGATTAGGAAAGACAAGTGAATTGTTTTTGTGTATTTTGCCACCAAGGATTTCTTAGGCTTAAGCTAATGGTGATTTGTTTGATTGTTATCTATAAAGTTTTCTATTTACAGAATAATCAATGTTTTCACCTTTTGACTTTTCTCTTTTAAATCCTGGTGAAAGGTAGGGAGTTGGTTACTGTTTTCCTTTTCCTGTGAAGAAAAACATGAACCAAGAATAGCACAATAACTTTAAATAACACCTAGAGTTTTAAGTGTTAATTGATTAATGTGGTTTCCTAATTTTGAAAAAGTTTGATAAATATTCAGTGAATCACTAAATCCTTTACCAGCATGCACAGGGTTAACACTTCTTTAGGGTCACTTTTGAATAAACATTGTCATTTATTTGAATCCTTGAGTTGAAATGGGCTTCCTGTGAAAAAAAAAATATGAAACAGTGCAGGAGTTAAAACAAACATAGTAGAGGAGTTTAAGTATCTTGGTGTCTTGTTCACGAGTGAGGGGAAAATGGAGCGAGAGATGGACAGACGGATCGGAACAGCATCTGCAGTGATGCGGACGTTGTACCGGTCTGTTGTGGTGAAGAGGGAGCTGAGTTCTAAGGCAAAGCTGTCGATTTACCAGTCAATCTACGTTCCTACTCTCACCTATGGTCACGAGCTTTGGGTAATGACCGAAAGAACAAGATCGCGGATACAAGTGGCTGAAATGAGCTTTCTCCGTAGGATTGCTGGACTCACCCTCAGAGATAGGGTGAGGAGCTCAGTCATCCGGGAGAGGCTCAGAGTAGAACCGCTGCACCTCCACATTGAAAGGAGTCAGTTGAGGTGGTATGGGCATCTGATTAGGATGCCTCCTGGACGCCTCCCACTTGAGGTGTTTCAGGCATGTCCCATTGGGAGGAGACCCCCGGGGCAGACCCAGGACTCGGTGGAGAGACTATGTCTCCCAGCTGGTCTGGGAATGCCTTGGTATCCTCTCTGAAGAGCTGGAGCAGGTGGCTGGGGAGAGGGAAGTCTGGGCTTCTCTGCTTGAACTGCTGCCTCCGCGACCCGGACCTCTGGAAAAGCGGTAGAAGATGGATGGATATATCACTTCAAAAGTTTGCAATTGTTGCTTAAAATGTGTAAATATATGAGCTTTTAACTTGAAAGATTAACGTGTGGTTAACATAAGCGATTAAGTACAAAGTGTATGCTTTTATACACTTCTACTGTGTTTATCTGCAGTAGAATGTAGTCCACCAATGAGGATAAACCTTCAACAGCCAACAAGTTTCTTTTTCGCTGCTTTTGGCATAGAAATTTTAATTGGTTTTAAATTTAGGTTATTCTGAATAATATGGGTTCCTTTGGAGTTAATTTGGAAGCTTGATTTGGTTATAAATCAGCTTAATAGATTCGCACTTTGTTTTAATTTGGAGGTAAATTTATGAAAATGCAATTCTTATACTTGACCACAAGATTGAGGCAGTTCCTTCTGCACTCAAGGAGGAGGAGACACAGTGACGTCACTTGGAGGCAGTCTAAACATCTCAGCTACAAAGTGGTGCCAGGATGACTCAGAATGGTGCTTCCTAAGATGGCAGTTGCACTGCTTAGTCTGCACATGTGCAGTTCTCGTGCAAAGTGAATGGTACGTGGCTCTTTTGGTCACACGCGAATGTGAACGCGCAACGTAGCGTGCAAATTCGGACGTGGCCTGTCGACTACCAACCACGCCTTGTTTTTTTTTTCCTCACGCTTCTATTGGCTTGTTTCTGCCAGCAACTTTTGAAAAGAATGGAGGATGGCTCCCTTTAATCCAGTTTGTCATGAGCCAAACTCCAGTAACTATTCTACCAATTCTGCAGATTATTCATGCAAGAATAATCTCACAATTTTAACTTTGCGTAAGATTCAGCGCTGTTACTTCAATTTCCTCGCTGAAAACTTGAGGAAAAGAAAATATTGGTTAATTCAATTTACCTCGCTGGGAATTTCGCCGAACGACTTGAATTAACAAAAACAGATTGGATTTCATCGCATTTCCATCTTTCCCGGCCTTATTTTAATTAATTCAGCGTATGATAACGCTTTTCTTTTTTTTATTTAAGTTTTTGTAAAGGGTATACAGGTCGTTACAGCAATGCATTGTTTACATTTTCATCACATGTTCCCTTATTTTCTGATATCTGACAACATTGGAAGATTAATTCTTACAACACCCCCTTTTTTTTTTTAAAGTGAAAGAAAAAGTGAAATTAAAGAGAAAAAAAAACAAAAAAACAAATAAAAAAACAAACAAACAAACCAGTAAAAAACAAACAAAAAGAAAAAGTAAGTAAATAAAGATAAAAGAGCATCTGAGTAGCGTTGGAACAAAGAGCGGAACCATTATTGAAATGGTATTTGTCAAAGATTAGATCTAATGGAAGACACAAATGCGGTCCAGGGTTGCCAAAAGTTCATGAACCCATCCATGTCCTGTCTCAGTGCGAATGTCAACTTTTCCATCGAGTAAATGTCTTGGATCACGTTAGTCCAATCTTCAGGTGTAGGACAGTCCTTCAACATCCATTTTTTAGTTAGAGCTTTTTTGCTTGCCAATATTAAAACATTGAATAAGTATTTTTCTCCTCGTCTTTCCAGTGAGTCCGGTAGTAAACCCAAATACAAAGTTACAAAAGAAAAGGGAACTGTAATTTTGAATATTTTCCCCAATATTGTCTGTACCTTGGTCCAATATTGGTGGATAACTGGGCATGACCAAAACACATGAAAATGATTTGCAGTCTTTTCACCACACAAGCGCCAACAGTTCAATCCCTTATGGGTAAATTTGTTTTGTGCAGGTGTTCTGAAAAATCTTGCCAAGTTTTTCCATCCAAATTCTCTCCACTGCAGGGATGAGGTACTTTTCCATTGCTGTTTATTTAGCTTTTCCCATATTTCCAGTTGTAAAGTGAAATTCCCCTCTTTTTCCCATCTCTCTTTTATATAAGATGTGTTGTCTCCTTTTAAGTCTTGAAGACCTTGGTATATTTTAGAAATGTATCTGATCCCTGGGATCCCTTTATATGCCATTAAGAAGACCTTCAGAACACCTGACTGGGCCCTTTCCAAAACCTCCTTTTTAAGTATATTGTTTATGTGGTGTCTAAGCTGGAAGAACCTGTAAAGGTCTTGATTTATTAGGCCTTGTTTTTTCAAATCTTCAAAACTTCTTAAGATTTGCCCTTTAAAAAAATCGTAATACTTTATCAGCCCTTTCTCCTTCCACTTTTTAAATCTGGTGTCTGTTTTATTAGGAGTAAAGTCCTGATCATAGGCAATCCATTGCAGAAGTCGATAGGGCTCTTTAGTTTGATTCTCTCTGACTATCTTAAACCAAATTTTTAGCGGGGTCTCTATCCACGGGTTAGTGTTATTCAAAAGCTTAGGTAAGGCATTGTTCCCTATTATCGCCTGTAGGGGGATGTCACTTGTTATTTGGCATTCGATCTCCTTCCATTGTGCAGTGTAGACTGGGTTACATATCTCTACTAAAGTTTTAATTTGTGCGGCTTTAAAGTAGTCCCTGATATTTGGCAGCGCGAGCCCACCTTTGTCTTTGTTTAGCTGTAGGGTTCTATATCTGATTCTAGGTCTCTTGCCCTGCCATATGAATCTTGAGATCCTTCTGTCCAGCTCCTGCCATGTTTTTTTGGGAGGTTCTACCGGTATTGTTTGGAAAAGGTATAGAAGACGTGGAAGTATATTCATTTTGACTGCTTCAATTCTTTGTGCAGTACCCAAGAATGGTATCATATTCCATCTTGCTAGGTCAGATTTTATTTTTGTCACCAGTGGATCATAGTTTAGTGATATAATTTTGTTGAGTTGTTTCGGGATATTGACCCCCAGATATTTCATAGATTCCGACTCCCAGTTAGTTTTGAGTTTGCTTAGTGAATAATGATTTGGGTCATAGTTGAATGTTAAAACTTGGGTTTTATGCATGTTTAATTTGTACCCTGATAAATCTCCATACTCTGAAAAAACTGAGGTTAGTTCTGGTAAAGAAGTGTTCGGCTGCCCTAGGTATATTAAAATGTCATCAGCAAAGAGTGCTATTTTATGTTCCTTCTGACCAAGTGTAATACCTTGAATTTTTTGGTTTTGTCTTATCCATTGGCTCAGAGGTTCTATGAAGATTGCAAAGAGCAGTGGAGACAGGGGGCAGCCCTGACGACATCCTCTTTCCAGTTCAAAAGAAGATGATAAAATACCGTTAATCCTTATTTTAGCTGTTGGTTTTTTATATAATGCCTGTATAGTTCTAATGAAGTTGTTATGAAAATTGAAACTGGATAAGATTCTATATAGAAAAGACCAGTCAACCGAATCGAATGCTTTTTCAGCATCTAATCCCAATATGACTGCATTTAAGTTATATTTTTTTATATGATGAATTATGTGTAAAGTGCGTCGGATGTTGTCTTGTGTCTGTCTTTGTCTTATAAAACCTGTTTGGTCTAAATGAATTAGGTCTGTCAGTATATTTTCTAACCTTTTGGCAAGGATAATGGTAAAAAGCTTATAGTCCTGATTTAGTACACTGATTGGTCTGTAGTTGGAGCACTGTAGTTTATCCTTTTCAGGTTTAGGTATAACTGCAATGACCCCTTCTCTCCAGGAGGGGGGGATTTCCCCTGTGTGGAGGACATAGTTAAATGTTTTCAGGAGGAGAGGAGATAGTTGCTGTTTAAAGGTTTTGTACCACTCTGCTGTATAGCCATCAGCTCCTGGGGATTTGTTAGCTTTAAGTTTCATAATTGCTTTTTCCAATTCTTTAGGATGTATTTCTGACAGTAGTGTTTTATTTTGTGACTCCGTAAGTTGGGGAAGGTTTAATGTGTTTAGGAATGCCTCGGATGCGTTTTTATGTTTTTTGTGGGAGTATAAGTTCTTATAGTAATTCTCTAAGTTTTTAAGAATATCCTGAATTCTGAATTTTATTTCCTTTGATACTGGGTCTCTGATTTTGTAGATTGCTCTTTCTGTTTGATGTTTCCTCAATTTATAGGCTAGCAATTTTGCCGATTTACTGCCTGCTTCATAGTATTTTTGTTTCAGAAATGTAAGTTTCTTCTGGATTTCTAATGTGTAGATCTCATTTATTTGGTTTTTAATTTCCTTAATCTTGAGCGAGTCAGTAGAATGAGTGTTGCCTTTGTGTTCTTTTTCTAGGTTCCTAAGTTCTGACTCTAATGTGGATAGTTTTTCTTGTCTTAGTTTCTTTTGGGTTGCCAGTTTTGCAATAATCTTTCCTCTTATTACAGCTTTGCATGCATCCCACAGTATTAAAGGGGATACTTCTCCATTATCGTTATCTTCCAAATATCTGAGAATATCTGATTCCAATTCATCTTTCAATGGTCCTTTCAGGACATTTGAATTTAACCTCCAAGAAAATGTATTATTTGTGTATTTTTGGATATTTAAGTCCATGTAGATCGGACTGTGGTCGGAGAGATCCATCAGTCCTATTTTACATGTTTTTACTCTTCCAATGTCTCTATTAAACATAAAAAAATAGTCAATCCTTGAGTAAGATGAATGTGGAGTTGAGTAAAATGTATAGTCTTTTACACTGGGGTTGAGTTCCCTCCACACGTCACAGATTCCCAATTCTTTTAGTAGCATCCGAGTCTTCCTGTTTTGGGTGTTATTTTGATGTGGGGAATTACCAGAAGCATCCCAGTATGGATTCAGTCTAAGATTGAAGTCCCCACCACATATCACTAAACCTTGAGCTTTAGTTATCATTAGGTCGAATACATTTTTATAAAATTTCCAGTTAGCCCCTGGGGGAGCATACACATTCAGCAGGGTGATATCTTCTCCCTCTAGCCGCCCAGTTACCAAACTGTATCTCCCTTCTTTATCTTTGTGTTCTGATTTTTTTTCAAATGTAATTTTGGTAGATATCAATGTCGCTACTCCCCTCCTCCTCCCTGACTTATATGAAGATGAAGAGATCATTTTAAACCCTTGTCTACTGAGTTTAGTGTGCTCCACGTCTGTTAGGTGGGTTTCTTGTAAAAATATTATTTCTGCTTTGTCTTTTTTCATTTTGCCTAGAATCTTGGATCTTTTAACTGGATTCAGGATTCCTTTTACATTATATGAAATTATTTTGGTTACACCCTGTTTCTCCATTGTGTTGTTTTGTTTAGTATAACTGTGTGGTGGCCCTCTTTTGTGCTACTCAGAAACTGAAAGAACATTAAAAACAAGAAAAACATTAAGAACATAGTGTAAAAAACTTTAAAACAAAAAGCTGTCATAAGAACTTCCTGAGCTGAGGTCTTTTTAAAGACCCTGTAAGAGCCTTGATGGAGTGAAGGCTCTGAGGGAAATTCCTCAAACTCTGTTACGTGTTGAGGGCCCTCTCTTACCACTGAAAGTAGTCCCATGCTTTTAACGTGAGTTTCAGAACCCAATCCAAACTTGTAATGATTTTTTTTTTTTCCTTTTATGCCTAAACCCTGTGAAATTGTGTGCACCCTCCCACCCCCATCACATCAAACATTCACGCAAAAACAGTATTTGTTAGTATGAGGAGAACATGTGGATTATTGTCACATTTCTATTTTAACAAGTTTTTTTTTTTTTTTTTTTTATTACAAAGACTTATTTGTTTCAAATAATATGATTGTTCCATGAAATGTTTTACCACATGCTGAATATGCATCTCCTTTAATGTTTGTTACCTTGTATGAGGGGGGTTGGATGTGCGGATTGATTCAAGAGAAAGGAAAAAAAAAAAAAAAAAAAAGGTCGCTATTCCAACCTGAAAACGGATATTTTGAGGGTCTTTGTGTTGTCCATGTTTGCGCTTTGATCTTCTCACTCGGGTCTGCTGCGGGTTTAAATACCGTTACCGGGAGCCCTCTTTTCGCCATGTCAGCTGTTGCTTCCTCCGCCGAATTATAGAGACACGTTTCATCGCCGTAGAAGACCCTTAACTTCGCAGGAAATGGTGTCTGAAAGTGCAATTTCTTCTCTCTTAACACCTTTTTCGCGTCATTGTATTCCCTGCGCTTTTTAAGGACCTCCGGGGCGTAATCGTGTTCCACGTAGACTTTTCTCTCCTGGTGCATAAATCCTTTTTTCTGCCAGGCCAGTCTTACAACCTCTTGTTTTATTTTGAAATTGGAAAATCTTACCAACACCGAACGTGGGGGCGCTTCCGCCGCCGGCCTAGCGGCTAATGAACGATGTGCCTTTTCTATCTTCAAGTCGGTGGTTTGTGGAATATCCAATTTCTCTCTTAGTAAGGATTCCACGCATTCTGCCATTGAGTTAAAACCATTTTCGGTTCCTTCTATCAGACCATGAATTCTTATGTTGTCTCTTCTTTGTTTTCCTTCTTGGTCGGTTAGCTTAGCCTCTATAGCTGCTTGTCTTTTGCGTAGGTCTAGCACAGAATCTACGAGCACTTTTATTCGATCCTCTGTTTCCAAGATTCGGTTCTCGGCCTGGTCCACTCTGCTGTTTGTCCTTTTCAATTCTTCTCTGAATTCCCGAAATTCGGCCGTAACTTCTCGGCGAAATCGTCGTAGCTCCTCAAATAGTGATTTCAGGCTAACCCTTTTGTTAGCTATCACCAGTTCCTCGTCTTCTGAACGGAGATCTTCCAGTTCAGATTCTCCGGCCGATACGTGTCCTGGCCTGGAGAATTTCAGTTTCTTCTGTTTTCCTTTAGACATGATGATTTTGTCTTTTGATTTTCACTCCTCCAAAAATCCGTTAAGTTTGATTTTCAAGGTGTTATCCTGGATTGGGTCTGAGAGCTTCAGTGTTAAGCTGCAGTCGCCATGGCGTCCAGACCGGAAGTCTCATGATAACGCTTTTCTGAACTTTTAGCATGCTTTAAACACAATCTCTCAGCTCAGGTCAGCAGGTGGGGTGGATCACTCTCCCTTCCCCTTCGTGTTTTCAGAGAGACACAGAAAAACACACACAGTCACTGGCCGCACCTCCTGGGGCTTCCCTGGAGGGCAGCAGACAGAGAACTTCACTGTATAAAGTGGATCAAATTTGGGCAAAAAACACACAGCTTATGGCTTAATATTCTTTTTGTGTTTATTTCAAAAGTGCACACAGCCTCATATGGGGCACAATAAATAAATGTAGGGAAAATTGGTTATAAGGTACAAAGATTATTTAATTTATACCTAGAGGTGTGTGTGGAAATGAAAGTTTGCTTCGGGTCCATGCACACACCGGGAAAAAACTAATTTTTGGGGCACCAGTCCAAAACTTGGACAATTTTGTCACGATGGCCCTCACAGACCATCACAAGACGCCTCAGTCACCAGTGAGTTTGCAGTGATGTTTATTTACAGTGAGGGATGGACAAGCACAGGATACATACAATGACAGGTGACGCCTGAGCCGTGGAGCACCCAATGCGCCAGACGAGATAATAATAAAGGTAAGTCACACAGAGCGTACCTTAACAACGGGACCGTTAACAGGCGGGTAACAGGGGATTCCCAAGTCTGTTAACCACGATGAGCAAGGAGAACAGGAACATAACAGAGCACAACAGGAACTTAACAGGAACTTAACAGGAATACAACAGAGATTAACAGAGACTGCCGCATTGGAGGACATTCAGCACCGGCTTTTATCTCTGGCCGCTAATGACCCCAATGCGGCACAGCTGCTCGCCATGACAGCAGCGCAGCAGCTGACTTTGACAGCAGGGAGCTCCCCCGGGCGCCTTCACAATAAGAGCCCGAGGAGCTGGAAGGAATCCTCTGCTGCCAAAGCCAGGGAAATAAGATATGAGACCCGAGTGTGGCCAGAACCGACACTCGGGTTATGACAGTACCTCCACCTCGAGGCCGAGCTCTGAGCGGCCCGAGTAACACCCAAGCCCCCCACCCCACCCCCGCTAGGGTGGGTGGATGGGGCGCTGGCAGGAGGGAGAGAGACAAAAAAAAAAAGACAAGCAAATAACAAGACTAACAAGGCAGTAGAGACAGGAAAAAAAACCATACTCCCTTGAACGTGGGTGACAAGAACACAGTCAAAATAGGCAGTACACCTATTGGCAAAAACAAATCGACATAAGGTGGAGGGAAAAGAACCACCAAACCCAGAAACAACGTAGTGAGCCACAAAAACACAAATCAACCCCCCCCCCCCCCCCCCCCCCCGGACACCCCAACAGTCCCACAGACGAAATCAGAAACCCGGGGAGGGTGCAGTCCTGACCCGGAGGGATGGGGGCAAAAGGTTCGGGGGGTCGTCCGGCATCAAAAGGCCACAGAACAGGGAGGGGAAAAGAGGACAGTTCGGGCGGCCTACCCCAGTCCCATGCTCGGAAGCAGAGAGTTTCAGGCGGCCGGAGCAGGTCGCCACACAGGAAGACAAAAATGTCGGGGGGCCGGCCCAGAGAACCAAACCGGCGAGACAGTCCTTCAGGCGGCCGCCCCGCAACACCAGCCCACCAGAACCATTGGGAAGAAGCAGCCGGCGGTCCTGCTGAAAAGGGGAGAGACGAGGGGGAACCGGGCGGAGCGTTCGGGACCCCAACGGCCCCAGGTGGAGATGGGTAGCGCTCCTCAGGGAGACGAGGAGGATGACAGTGGTGAAGAGGGTGACGAGGGGAATGAGCCTGTCCAGCATCCAGTGGCCGGGGATCTGCAGCTCCCTCATCGAATCCAGGACCTGCTGGTGCAGCACCCACGTCGGACCCTGATTGGGCCTCCGGAACCAAACCCGCGACGGACCCCGACTGGGTCGGCGTGGCACCAGACTCGACCTCCAACCCCGAAGCCGGAACCTCTGGCGCAGCAGGCGAGAGCAGCCCCTCGCCGGCGACCCTGGGAGAAGGCTCACAAGAGAAAGAAAACCTGGGATCAGGATCACCGGCAGCGCCAGAACCCGGCGAGATAAGCTCGGACGCAGCGGGCGGCTGCGCCCGACTCATCTCCCCTTGAGACAGGCAAAAATGCACTAAGAGGTGAAGAAGAAAACAGAGCACTTGCCTGAGCTCGGGTTCTGACGCCGTCCAGGACTGCGAAGATCTGGGCTCAGATGTCAGGAGGTCGTCCTCAGGCTCCCACTCAGCTGCGTCGGGCTCCGCAGCTGGCGTGATGGTGTGCACAGCTTGAGAGTCCTCCGGCAACGATGTAGACGCCGATGGCCCGCACGGCGTGGTGGCAGGAGAACCTCAACCCGCTGGACCGGACCGCTCCTCCGTGGAACCCCGGGGACGCTTTCTCATCGGCGATGGCTCCACGCTGCAGTCCGCTGTCCTCCTCCGCCCACGGCGTGGCTGCGGAACCGGAACCAGGCTCTCCAGAACCGCAGGCCCCCTCCTCATCCAGTGACGTTGGCCTGGCGTCAAGGACCGCTCAGCGGAGGGAGACACAAAGGAAGCAGGGTTAATACTTTCATCCACGGCAGGTGGAGGGAGCTCGGGGGGCTGCATGCCCCGAACTCCACCCCCAGGAGTCAGACAAGGCAAAACAATATCGAAATGAGAGAAATTATCATGCACTTGCCTTTCTCCTGAGGGTAAGATGGTTCCCGCTTTGGGGGACGTCGTTCCTCCCTTTCCCCGCTGGATGGCGACAGAGGGCCCTCTGGGAAGACGAGGTGAGGCCACTCGAGACGGTTCCGGGATGGGACTCGCCGAAACGGAGCTCCCGAGACACACAGCAGCCAGGATAGGCGACGAGGAGGAGGGGGCGACAGCCGGGGTCAGTTGGGCATGGAGCGCTGACGGGACAGCAGGTGAGGGCCCGGGAGAAGACGAGGCTGCGGGGATTCCCCTCTGACGAGGCGCAGGAGTGACAGCTGTGTGGGGGGTTGAGCCCTTGCGGCAACCCGGAACAGCATCCAGACAGGGTTTCAGCTGAGGATTCTGCTGAGGAGAGCCCGTGTCGTTACGCCGACGTCGTTGTCGGACCAGAGACGGTGCGTACTCCTGGTTCTTCTCCGGGACGGGGGCGGAACAACGACGCAGGGAGCGTGGATGCCTTCTCCCTTGCTTCCTGCTCCTCTCCTCCAGCCCACAAAGCGACTCGTGTTGAGCGGCGAGTTTCTCCCACCTCGCCATCACCTCTGGGTGATAGTCAAGCTCGAGGGGGAGATTGAGCAGAAATTCCTCAGCGTAGTCCAAATGTCTTAAAGCGTCGCTGGGAGCATCCCACAGCGTAGCGGAAAAGATGGTGATATCAATATCTTCCAGAGCTTTCGCTAGCTGCCTGGCCAGGCGCCCGCTGCGGCTCCTGGATGACGTCATACTCCCAGCTGCAGACACTCAGACAGGTAGGAACAAACAGTCCACTACTGCAAACTGCACGGTGAATGGCGTCTCGATACAACGCCTCCTCTCCGGGCGTTTGGCGGCAGTCTACTGTCACGATGGCCCTCACGGACCATCACAAGACACCTCAGTCACCAGTGAGTTTGCAGTGATGTTTATTTACAGTGAGGGATGGACAAGCACAGGATACATACAATGACAGGTGACGCCTGAGCCGGGGAGCACCCGATGCGCCAGACAAGATAATAATAAAGGTAAGTCACACAGAGCGTACCTTAACAACGGGACCGTTAACAGGCGGGTAACAGGGGATTCCCAAGTCCGTTAACCACGATGAGCAAGGAGAACAGGAACATAACAGAGCACAACAGGAACTTAACAGGAACTTAACAGGAATACAACAGAGATTAACAGAGACTGCCGCATTGGAGGACATTCAGCACCGGCTTTTATCTCTGGCCGCCAATGACCCCAATGCGGCACAGCTGCTCGCCATGACAGCAGCGCAGCAGCTGACTTTGACAGCAGGGAGCTCCCCCGGGCGCCTTCGCAATAAGAGCCCGAGGAGCTGGAAGGAATCCTCTGCTGCCAAAGCCAGGGAAATAAGATATGAGACCCTAGTGTGGCCAGAACCGACACTCGGGTTATGACAAATTTATTAATAACTAATCTTTATACCTTCAATCAATCAGTCTCAAATATTTGTGAATTCTCCTGGGTGACTTCAGAAACAGACACAGGAAAAAGAAATCACAGAAACTTCCATATACCGTTTACAGTTTTAATGATCGGACTCAGATTAAATGACATTACATTCAGTGGACTTGGTAAGGTGAAATGATCAAGTATCAAGCATCACATTCAACTTGTAACTGATTATTGAGCAAAAGAGTGTAATCCATTTGTGAAAGCAAGGAAACTGTGAATTTGTAACTGTGATGAAAATGGAGACTGAAATAATTGTAACCAAAATATGAAGAAAATTGGATGCAAATTTTTATGAAGAAAATTATAAAAGCTGATTATATGGAAAAGAAATTCTGGGTTACTCTACAAAAGTAAAAATGGGAGTTATTGAAAAGAGGGATACTATTTCTCTTTAATTCTATAGCTCTGATCAGAGTTATGAACTAGTTTTAAACCTGAGACAAATTATGACATACTTTAATGCGATGGACATCGCATTATTCAGCAGATGAAACAAAGGAATCTTACTCATGTGACCTTTATTTGAGGATGACACTGGAAATTATCTGCCAGCAGATAATTTCTTCCCAGAGGCAAGCAGTCAGGAGCTGAGATCCGGTGACAATGATGAGAGGCTGCTGGTCGCTGACGCAGTATGTTTAACAGTTTAACAGTTTATTCACACACACACATCACACATTATCAACAGCATGAATGAATTACAATATGAACTAGAAAAGCACTCGGAGAGCGCAGACCTCCGCCAAGCGGCACAGTTCCCCCCATACAGTGTTTGTGTGTACGTTTTCAGATTCCCTGAGCATGAAAAGATATGACTAGCAATTGGATTCACAATGATTATTTGTTTATTTGACATGGACAGTGCAATAAACAGACAATTAATGAATGACAATCAATGTGATAGTGATAGGATTAGTGGTTCAGTAGTGTAAAACGGGGCTATAAGGGACGGCGGGTTAATAAGGGACACTTTTCTGGGAAACGTTTTAAATGTAATTCTGCTTTTTTTATTTTGAGCAGGACGCTGAGTTGTGTTGTTATTGTCAAATATCCATGAATCCTTCATCAAATCTAGGCGGAAGCAAAATTAAAAAAGCAGAATTACATTTAGAAAAGTGTCCCATATTACCCCGCCGTCCCTTATAGCCCCGTTTTACAGCTGTAAAAGCATTGCCTCCTTGGCGGAGGTAATAAACTGAAGTGTTGGTGTGTCCATCTCCTCCACTGACAGATGCAGATTGGTTAGACAGGTTGCCGTGGGTTTTATATTATATTGGGGTTGCGCTCCGCGGCAAAACAGAATTTAGAATCTTCCCCGGCAGAGAGGTCGTTTTTACGCAGCGCCTATAGCTGGGCGGGGAATTTGTGGCAAATAATCGGGCGGCGGACAGGTGGCCGTGTCAGGTTTTGCAACGTGGCGCAAAAACAGGCACGCTGGCGGGCCCAGGCCAGCAGTGTTTTCCGCGTGCTTTTGTGCCTAAAACGTTGAAGAACGCGGAGTTTGTGTTGGTCAGACACGACGACCAGCACAATGTGCGCAGCGCCTATGGCTGGCACAGGCACGCTGGCGGGCCCAGGCCAGCAGTGTTTTCCGCATGCTTTTGTGGCTAAAATGTTGAAGAAGGCGGAGTTTGTGTTGGTCAGACACGACGCCCAGCGCCCTCCATTGCGCCTGCGCACATGTTGAAAATGGCCGTATGTCACAGTGTGGAAAAATGCTTTAAAAAGTTCCTGTATGCAGACGGTGATGCAGATCATCCCCAAAATTTAATCAGTTCTTCCTTGTACCATTTCCAACAACGCCTGAAAGTTTCATTGAAATCCGTCCAAAAGTTTTTGAGTTATCTTGCTAACCAACAGACAAACAGACAGACAAACAGACAAACACACAGACAAACCCCGGCAAAAACATTACCTCCTCCTGGCCTTTCGGCCTGGCGGAGGTAATTATCAACAGCATGATTAGCAGTATACAATAGGCTTTTTTTTTTACTTTGTAAAATGTCATGTGGACAACACGAGGGTTTTTTTTTTTTTTTCAGCAGCTCTCCAGGGTCCAAATAAATCGAGGAGATAGTTCAGTCTGATCAAAGGCACAGAATTGGAGAGACAAGATTAATAAAAAAAAAAAAAATTCAAGCCACGAAATCCAAGTTCTTCAGATGTCGTGGTGATTGGCGAAAACAGCTTCCAGTGTGAGAAAAACATCAGTCCTCTTTAAAACACAGTGAGTTAAGGAAAACCAATAGAAAAAGTTTAACAGAATAAAATAATAGAAAAAAAAACTGTCTGAGAACATAGAGTTTCACTCCATATAAAAGAGAAGTTTGAGCTCAAAACAGCAGAAAACATATTTTCTCAGACGTTTAAAGGAAAGAGAATTCAAGGCAGGACACACAGACAACTTAGACAAACTTTCAGAAAAGAACCACTGCCTGAACTAGGGCGTTCCTCACTTAAACTGAGTAGTTTTTTTAGGGGAAAAACTTTACTGACGTGAAAGAAAACCAATTGTTTCCCATCACGGGAGAATTGAATGAATTCTGGTCCAATAAGAAAGTAGTCCTTTGTCTGAAAGGACAGTCTCCAACAGAGACTGGCTGGTGATTGGCTGAACCAGTCAGATGACTTGAGTAAGCTTTTCCATTAGGATGAAACACATCTTGATTAAAAAGAAACTTCGCTTTATGTGTGTAAGCTAAACTAACTTCAATGATTCAGGACTAATTTTCATTCTTGCTACATTGAACATGCACTTTCATAAATTTGTCCTTCTACAATTAACATGAGTTAGAATAAGGTTAATTAAGCATTTTCAAACATGCAATACATTTAAACCAATGATTAATGAAACATTTCAAACCAGAATGGTATGTCAGAGTTCCGCTTGATTTTCCAGGGTGACCTGAAAAAGAAAATAATCTGAGAATTGAGAGTTTTTGTTAAAAGGAAGTCATTTCATTCATTAACCCTAGTTCAGCTTGCAGAGGCAACAGCGAACCTATTCCGGAGTTGTCCACCAGGGGGTAATGTTGAGCTGTGGATAATTCCTAGAGATCTGTGGAATGTGGTCCAATTTATCTGAACGGTTTCCAACAGTTCTTGAAGCATAAAACTGCCTGGTTGGGGAGGAAGTTCCGGGATTTATGATTGCTGACTAATTCGTTCCTGGCACGAAATGGGATCCTTATCGTCCCTTATACCATGGAATGTGTTTTCAAACTGTGGTTCTTAGGTGAAGGAAACAATTCTTGACCAGACTTTTCGGTGAAACCATTTCTTTAAGGTGAAGAGTAATTTTATAGATTGGAGCCTAAGGGATTGACGCTACAACTGCATCTGTATGAAAAACACACAAATAACGCATTATTAATCGCAATTAAGTCAACATTCCAAAAGATTAATCACGATTAAAAATTTTAATCGTCCAACGTCGGCCTCCGTCGGTCTATGATGACCATGGAAGAGAATCCTAAACGTCTACTCTGCTGGAACAGCACCGCCTGTGGCTGAACAGGCCGATGCGCGAATGGCAGTCCCTGTCACACAGGTCGCACTTGTGGGTGGTCTCCGTGCTGCTGGGTCTGTGGCGGTTCTTCCTGCGGGTCCTTTTTTCATCTGCTGCAGCAGTCAGTCTCTCTTCACCCGCCTTGAGCTGTCTGGTCAGGGTGCCTCTCCATTTGGGGCGGTCCGTTGCAAGGTCCTCCCAGCGATCTGTGTTGATCTCCAGGGCCTTCATGTCTCTCTTGCAGATGTCTCTAAAGCGCAGCTGTGGGCGGCCAACGTCTCTCCTGCCAGTTGCCAGTTCTCTGTAGAGGACGTCTTTTGGGATTCTGCCATCCTCCATACGGTGAACGTGGCCTAGCCAGCGGAGCCTGCGCTGCCTGAGTAGAGTGAACATGGAGGGAAGGCCGGCGCAGGACAGAACTTCTGTGTTGGGCACTTTGTCCTGCCAGGATATGTCCAGGATGTGGCGAATGCAGCGCAAGTGGAAGGAGTTCAGTCTCTTTTCCTGCCGGGCGTATGTTGTCCACGTCTCACTCCCATAGAGCAGTGTGCTGATGACGCAGGCGTTGTACACTGCCATCTTTGTCTTGACAGAGAGTTTGGGATTCTCCCACACTCGTGTGGTGAGGCGAGCGAGTGTGAAGGCTGATTTTCCAATCCTCTTGTTGATCTCTGTATCAAGGGAGAGGTTGTTGCTGATCGTGGACCCCAGGTACGTGAACTGATTCACGACCTCCAGCTCGTAGTCATTGATGGTGATGGTTGGTGGTGCTTCCGTGCCTTGCGCCAAGACGTTAGTCTTCTTCAGGCTGATAGTAAGCCCGAAGTCCTTGCATGCCTGGGAGAAGTGGTCCATCAGGGTCTGAAGCTCCTGCTGTGTGTGGGTTGCGACTGCAGCGTCGTCTGCGAACAGCATGTCTCTGATTAGAGCCTCGCGTACTTTGGTTCTGGCTTTCAGGCGGGCGAGGTTGAAAAGCCTGCCGTCAGATCTTGTGTGCAGGTAGATTCCCTCTGTTGCTGTGCTGAAGGCATGCCTCAGGAGCATAGCAAAGAAAATCCCAAAGAGGGTTGGCGCAAGTACACAGCCCTGTTTCACTCCGCTGCGTATGTTGAATGGCTCTGAGACGTTGCCATTGTGCTGCACTATCGTCCAACACCACTTATAGATATATAGTATACTGTAGTAGTAGACAATGTGTGTATATATATATATAAGCCTACATTAGCTTAGCTATATTGGTTTATGGACTAATATTTAGAGGATTTAAGCATTATGGCTGTGAACATTTGAAAGCAGAATTTACCTTTTACAGACATTAGGACAACAGTGTGTCATGGCAAGTTAATGGCTAGCTTGTTTAACAGGGTTATTCCATAAACCATGTGTCGGTCACTCTGAGAAGGCCACCTGCTAGTTAATTACCTCTGCCAAGGAGGTAATGTTTTTACAGGGGTTTGTCAGTTTGTCTGTCTGTCTGTTACCAACATAACTCAAAAAGTTATGAACGGATTTTGACGAAATTTTCAGGAAAGGTGTGTAATGGCACGGGGAACAGGTGATTAGATTTTGGTGATGATCTGAGAGTGCATACCTCCACCAAGGGCTTTGTTTGTATTTGTGCAGCAGGATTACACAAAAACTATTGGATGGGTTTGGATGAAATTTTCGCCTGAGATGTTCTTGGGCTAGACAGCAACCCATTATATTGTAACGTCGGGGCCATTTTAAGGGAGCCAGGGATTTCCCAGCATGCTTTGCCAGTTTGAAACGTTACTGTGTGTGTTAAATGTGTTACTTCTGAGTTATACTGCTGTGTCATTATAACTGCATTATAATGGCCCAGCAGTGTTTAGCAGGATTAGGGCAAGATGTATCATGTGTGTGTAACTGTGATGTAAACAGAGGTCTGTGAGAATGACCTCCGCTCCTGTCTGTGCTGAGAAGCAGGTTGGGGGTCGGGGTGTGTGAAAATAAATCTGGTTGATCAGAGCCATCTGCTCCATTGTCTTTGTGTGAACCCTTGAAAACGTCACACTGGTGTCAGGAGTGGGATATGGAGCGAGATGAGGATCCAGGCGGAGGTACAGCAGCCGGAGCGATTCATCGCTCAGCCGGGAACGGAGTATAGAGCTGAGACGCCGGCCCCTGGAGAGCTTCGCTGCGATGGACGGAGCAGAGCAAACCAGCCCCGCTTCCCGCCCTTTTCAGGGCAGGACGGGCTGGCGATTCCAGAGCAATTAGGAGCGGCAATCTACCGGGAGATGACCGTCCCATCCATCCAGCAGCGGGCCAAGATTCCCCGCTACAACGGCGAGAACCTGTTGGATGACCGCCTGGCCCAGGTCGAGTTGGCTGCCGCGCTGATCATCAGAGGAAACCACCGTGCTGAGAGCGAGTGGAGGAGCTGCTACGGCAGATCACAGCAGCGCGTGCACGCCGTAGCGACGCGAGGAAGGACGGCTTCCGCTGCACAGTGCCAGGGTACATGGCATGGTACTGCCCCGCACACAGCACACGACAAACTGGCCCCTCGCCGACGCTAAATTAGAGCGAGGTGGCATGGACGGGGAAAAAGCGGCCTCCTGCAGATGCTTCCCCCGGCAGATGACGTCACAGAGGCGCAGGAGCGATGCAGCGGAGCGAGCAGGACGAAGATGCGGCCACTTTCCAGGAGCGGCAAGGGCTGGACGCATGGACGCGGGCCAGCGGCCGCCTGGGACAACTGGCAGCGGTGGGAGTCGGCCGGAGCGGGCCTGGGACTCCCGCTGCCAGGGAAAGGACTGTGCGTGGTCCTACAGAGGCTGTCAGATGTGTCCATCCGCCCGCTGATGGCCAAACCGGAACCCTACCCCAACCAGATGCTCTGACCGAGACTCAGATGGCCCGTGCATGCCGCCCTGGCACCGGGCTGACTCGTGTTGGATTTCTGAAAGTGGACTTTGAATTTTCTGGGGACAGAAACCAGTCCAGGGGGGGGCAGTGTAACGTCGGGGCCATTTTAAGGGAGCCAGGGATTTCCCAGCATGCTTTGCCAGTTTGAAACGTTACTGTGTGTGTTAAATGTGTTACTTCTGAGTTATACTGCTGTGTCATTATAACTGCATTATAATGGCCCAGCAGTGTTTAGCAGGATTAGGGCAAGATGTATCATGTGTGTGTAACTGTGATGTAAACAGAGGTCTGTGAGAATGACCTCCGCTCCTGTCTGTGCTGAGAAGCAGGTTGGGGGTCGGGGTGTGTGAAAATAAATCTGGTTGATCAGAGCCATCTGCTCCATTGTCTTTGTGTGAACCCTTGCAAACGTCACAATATTTTGGTGATGATCTGAGAATGCATATCTCAGCCAAGGCTCTTATCTTCTCACAGTGTGTTAGCAACAATACTTTGATGCAGTTTTCACCACAAGTGGCTATAGGCCTACATACAAACCCATTACATTTTGGAGGTGATCCATGAGAAACGGAAGGAGCCTTGGCGGAGGTATGCGCTCTATGAGTGCTTTTCTAGTTTTACATGTAAATACTTTATTTTCACACTCCAAAACTTGGTTGGGTAGCAAAATTTGACATCAGTGGTTTAAAGGCGTCACTGAAAAATTGTGTTTTCAGAATCAGAATCAGAATCAGATTTATTGCCATTGTTCATGTAGTACACAAACTAGGAATTTGTCTCGGTGCAATGCTGCAACATTAAACATGATAAAATAAAAGAAATAAACTATACATGCAATAAAGTGTAGAATAAGAGTGAGTAATACTAGTCATCAGTTAAAATATATTAGCGAGCAGCAGATAATGTGCAGTCAGTAATGCAGGAAGAAAACAGTGATGATTGACATGAGTCTGGTTGAGCTGCTGTACATAGTGCACGAGAGACAATAAGTCACTTAGTGTTCAGCAGTCTGATGGCAGAGGGGAAGAAGCTGTTCATGTGACGGGAGGTTTTAGTCTGGATGGACCGAAGTGTTCTACCTGAGGGGAGGGGGGCAAACAGTACGTGACCAGGGTGTGAGGGATCGGCTATGATCCGGCCAGCACGCCTCCGGGTCCTGGAGATGTACAGATCCTGGAGAGATGGGAGCTTGCAGCCGATCACCTTCTCAGCAGTGCGCACGACGCGCTGCAGCCTTAGTCTGTCCCTGGCAGTGGCTCCTGTGTACCACACGGTTATGGAGGAGGTGAGGATGGACTCGATGATGGCTGTGTAGAACTGCACTAACATCTTGGTGGGTAGCTTGAGCTTCCTCAGCTGCCGCAGGAAGAACATCCTCTGCTGGGCCTTTTTGATGAGGGAGCTGATGGTCGGCTCCCACTTGAGGTCCCTGGTGATGGTGGTGCCTAGGAAGCGGAGGGAATCAGCAGTGGTGATGGGAGAGCCTGTGAGGGTGAGGGGGGGCAGAGGGGTTGTGACTTTCCTGAAGTCCACAATCATCTCCACTATCTTCAGAGCGTTCAGCTGCAGGTTGTTGTTGTTGCACCAGGACGCCAGCTGGGCCACCTCTCTCCTGTAGGCGGACTCGTCGCCGTTGGAGATGAGCCCGATGAGGGTGGTGTCGTCCGCAAACTTGATCAACTTGACAGACTGGTGGCTGGAGGTGCAGGAGTTGGTATAAAGGGAGAAGAGTAGGGGGGAAAGTACACAGCCCTGGGGTGATCCGGTGCTGATGCTAGCAGAGTCTAAGACAGTCTTTCCCAGCCGCACATGCTGCCTCCGGTCCGTCAGGAAGTCGGTGATCCACCTGCAGAGGGAGTCAGGCACGCTGAGCAGGGACAGCTTGTCCTGGAGCAGAGCGGGGCGGATGGTGTTGAATGCGGAGCTGAAGTCCACAAACAGGATCCTGGCGTAGGTTCCCGGGGAGTCCAGGTGCTGCAGGATGGAGTGGAGGGCCAGGTTGACTGCGTCGTCTACAGACCTGTTGGCTCGGTAGGCAAACTGCAGCGGGTCCAGGAGGGGGGTAGTGATGGACTTGAGGTGGGGCAGGACCAGGCGCTCAAAGGACTTCATGACTACAGAGGTGAGCGCTACAGGTCTGTAGTCGTTAAGTCCAGTGATCCGTGGCTTCTTGGGGACAGGGATGATGGTGGAGGATTTGAGGCAGGACGGCACGTGGCATAGCTTAAGGGAGGTGTTAAAAATGTCTGTGAAGACAGGAGCCAGCTCTTTCGCACAGTGTCTCAGGGTGGAGGGAGACACGCCGTCCGGACCGGGGGCCTTGCGCGGGTTCAGTCTGGAGAACTGTTTGAGCACGTCCTGCTCACTGATAACAAGGGCAGGGGGGGAGGAGGGGGGCCGCCTATGATGAAGTAGGGATCGTGGGGGCTGTGGAGCTGGAGGGAGGGGGGTAGTTGGACACAGATGACGAGGTGTCAAAACGGGCATAGTGTTGGGACAGTCTTTGACAAAGGGCTTTGTCGTCCTGACCTTTAGGAGCCTGAGGCCGATAATTGGTGATTTGCCTCAGTCCTCTCCACACAGAAGCCGAGTCATTAGCAGTGAACTGCTGCTGGAGTCTCTCAGAATACAGAGATTTAGCTCTCCTCAGCTCTCTGTTAAACCGATATTTAACCTCCCTGTAGCAGCCCCTGTCTCCACTTTTCAGCGCTGCTTCCTTCTCCTTCCTGATCTGTCTGAGCTTAGCAGTGAACCAGGGCTTATCATTAGAGTACCTCACCCTGGTGCACGATGGAAGAATGCTCTCCTCACAAAAGTGGATATAAGAGTTCACAGTGTCCGTGTATTCATCCAGATCATGCGTGGCTCCTTTAAACAAGCCCCAATTAGTTATTTCCATGCACGTTTCCAGCTTCTCCTCAGCTTCACTGGTCCATTTCTTCGTAGTGCTCACAACAGGTTTAGTGAGCTTCAATCTCTGTCTGTATGTGGGAATGAGGTGGACCATCACGTGATCAGATAGTCCGAGCGCAGCGCGGGGAACAGCGCGATATGCGTCTTTCACTGTGGTGTAACAGTGATCCAGCGTGTTTATTCCTCTGGTGGGGCATTTAATAAACTGTTTGTAGCGGGGGAGATCGTGGCTCAGATTGCTCTGGTTAAAGTCGCCAACCACAATAACCAGAGAGTCTGGAAAAATCCACTCCGTGTGTTGGATGTGATCTGCGAGCACGCGCTGAGCTTCGCGCGTGTCCGCGTCGGGAGGGACGTACACAGCGACGAGGATGAATGAGGCGAACTCCCGCGGGGAATAAAATGGCTTGCAGTTAATAAAAAGAAATTCCAGGGCGGGAGAACAGTGTTTAGAAATTACCGTTACATCAGAGCACCAGCTGCTGTTGATGTAGAAGCAGACTCCACCTCCTGAGGATTTACTGGAGAGCTCTGTGTCACGATCAGCACGAAACAGCTGAAATCCCTCAAGGCGCAGCGCGCTGTCCGGTGTATTTTCCCTGAGCCAGGTCTCGGTAAAACAGAGGGCAGCCGAGGAAGAGAGGTCCTTAAAATGCATCAGCAGTCTTAGTTCATCTACCTTGTTAGAGAGAGAGTTGGTATTGGACAGAAATATGCCAGGCAAAGCCGTGCGCGTGCCTCTCCTGCGGAGCCGGACGAGAGCGCCCACTCGTCTTCCTCTCTTTCGCCGTCTCACTTTCCGAGCCAAGCAATGAACCAGATCGGCGGCAGGAGCTAAAAAAACTGGGAGTAGGTCCGTGGAAGTGAAAGTCCTGATATTTAGAAGCTCTTCACGGGTATAAGAGCTGGCAGACACACAATTGACAAACAAAAACAAACAAAGGGCGCAGCGAAGCACCATGGCGACCACTGTGGGCGCCATCTTGCCCACATCTTGTTTTCATAGGTTTTACTCTGAAATGCATCTGTTGGTAACATAGTTATCGACAAAACATCAAACTGCTCACTTCTCTTAAAAAACACACTGTAGAAGAGCTTGAAAGAACGAGGCGGTATGATATATAAACCAAAGTTTATTATCAGCTCTCCTAACAAGTCTCATCTAAGTGCAGAAGCAGCAGAAGGAAAAGAGACCGAATACCTCCGGCTCTCTGACTTTATACTTGCACATAACAAAAGACATGCATATCAAAGGCTGATATCCCTCATTATCATAATCCCCCCATTGTCTTGGTACTTCCTCTCTTCGCCCTGGGGGGGTGAGGGTAGCTCCTCCGGTCTCCACCACAGTGTCTGGGAACGTCTTTGTTCTTCACTGGCAGTTGAGAGTCTTTGTCCTTTCAGAGGTGTGAAGTCGCCTTACATATGTAATCACCAAACATTCCCACATGCTTCAACATATGTAGGTTATGGAATATATGATTAATATAGCCCACAGCCCCCCCCCCAAACGACTAAGAAAGGACAATAGAAAAATTCACAGTTTAAGATAATTACTATGACATACTAACTGTTACACCTCTTGCCACAGAAGAAACTTTCCAGCAGCCATGCCCCTAAGAGAGTTCAGTGGTAATCATAACAGCATAGTAAAATCATAAGTCAGTCCTAAACTGTTACAGCACAATTAGTGAACAACTGTGGAGTAGTTTGCATCAGTCCCTGTGCTGTCTGGGTTTTAATCTTCTCCCAAAACTGCTGTGGGTTCGTTTAGGCGTCCTGCTGGGACCTTCTTGTAAGGAATCTGCAGCGTGGGAAGGAGAGTGGTTAATTGTTCCCTGCAGGGGGGCTGAGTCTTTTCTCTTGGGGGGTCTACCCCGCCGAGGTGCTCTCGCCAACTGTGCAGGCTCGTCTTTCAACAAGAAGGCAGGTTTAAGTCTGTCAATGCTGACTGTTTCTTTTCTATCCCCAAAATCAAGCACAAAGTGTTTATTACCAGGTTCCAGCACTCTGAATGGCCCATCGTATGCTGGGCGGAAAGTTGGTTTTAAAGTTTCATGCCTAACAAAAACGAATTCAGCGTTCTTTAAAGCTTGAGGGACAAAAACCCGTGGAAAGGAGTGATGAGCTGGACCGGGGAGAGAGTCCGGTCCATTGCTGCCTAAAAACCTTGGGACTGGAAGATGCCCTGGCTCTGGGTTCTCTGGTAAAAATTCACCTGGGAGCCTGAGATGTTGTGCAAAAACTAATTCTGCCGGAGAGGCGTCTAGATCCTCTTTAGGCGCAGCCCGCAACCCCAATAAAACCCAGGGAAGTTTATTTACCCAATTTGTATCCGTTAGTGAGGCTCTGAGGGCGGCTTTTAAAGACCTGTGAAAACGCTCGCATAACCCATTAGCCTGAGGGTGATAAGCGGTGGTGCGATGAATTGTTGCCCCTAAGCTGCTGGACATGGCTGACCAAAGCTCCGAGACAAATTGAGGTCCTCTATCGGACGTGATGTCTGATGGGACGCCGAAACGTGCCACCCAGTTTGTCAAAAAAACGCGAGCGACTTCCTCTGCTGTAGTTGATGCTAGAGGGACTGCCTCTGGCCAGCGCGTGGTGCGGTCTATCATTGTTAACAGGTGTGTGAAACCTTGGGAGGAAGGTAGTGGCTCCACTAGGTCGACATGAACGTGGTCGAACCTTCTAGCCGGGATCGGAAAAGGCTCCAGAGGGGCTTTAGTGTGTTTGTGTATTTTGGCGCGCTGACAAGAAATGCAAGTTTTTGCCCATTCTTTCACGTTTTTGCGCAGGCCTGGCCACACAAACTTTTCGGCGACCATTTTAACCGAGGCGCGCACACCTGGGTGCGCGAGGGAGTGAATTGAGTCGAAAATACGGCGGCGCCATGCAGCTGGGACTAACGGGCGAGGTCGGCCGGTTGAAATATCGCATATTAGGGGGGGCACGCCGTCGCGTAAACCCTTTTCCTCCAGCCTTAACCCTATTGGTCCAGACAGGAGTGCGCGCACGTCCGCGTCACCGCTTTGTTCCTCTGCCATGGCTGCATAATCTATCCCTGCATGGATAGGTGCTGCGTATGTGTCCGCGTTAGTGAAAAGTTCTGCGGCTGAGGCAGTATAATCTGTCTCCTCGCGCTCTGGTGATGTCACAGCGCGAGAGAGGCAGTCTGCTACCACGTTAAGTTTGCCTGCCACATGTCGAATGTCTGTGGTGAACTCTGAAATCGCAGCCAGCTGTCTTTGTTGCCTGCCTGACCATGGTTCTGAAATTTTAGCCATAGCAAAGGTGAGCGATTTGTGGTCTACAAAAGCCGTGAAACTCCACCCTTCTAACCAGAACTGGAAGTGGCGGATGGATAAATGAAGCACTAGCAGCTCCCTGTCAAAAGTGCTGTACTTACGCTCAGTTTGGTTTAGTGATTTGCTGAAGAATGCTAAAGGTTGCCAGATCCTGCTGACATGTTGTTCTACAACTGCCCCTATAGCTATGTCCGAAGCGTCTGTGGTCAGCGCAATGCGGGCCGAGGGATCGGGGTGAACTAATAATGTGGCATTAGCTAGGGCGCTCTTTACTTCCGCGAAGGCGCGTTCGTGCTCCGGGGTCCATTCGACCGCGTTGGAAGCTTTCTTTTTTCTGAGTGCGTCATATAGGGGCTGCATGAGCTGAGCTGCATGGGGGAGGAGACGGTTGTAAAAATTAACCATTCCTAAAAATTCTTGCAGCGATTTGACCGTTTGTGGTCGTGGGAAACTTTTTATCGCTTGAACTTTGTCTGGAAGTGGAACTGCCCCGTTCGGAGAGACTGTGTCCTAAAAAATCAATTTGTGACACGCCGAATTTGCATTTGGCTGGATTGATTATTAACCCGTGCTCTTCTAGTCTCTGAAAAACCGTAGTGAGGTGCTGCTCGTGTTCTTCCTCAGACGAGCTGGCTACCAGCATGTCGTCGGGGTAGACGAAAACAAAAGGAAGGTCGCGTAATACCGCGTCCATCATCCGCTGAAAAGTTTGAGCAGCGCCTTTGAGGCCGAAAGGCATTCGCAGGAATTCAAAAAGGCCGAAAGGGGTTATTACAGCTGTTTTAGGAATGTCCTCTGCTCGAACTAGGACTTGATGATAACCGCGGACCAGGTCTATTTTTGAAAAAATGCGCGCACCCGCCAGATGTAGTGAAAAATCCTGAATGTGAGGAATTGGGTAGCGGTCATGCGCTGTCACATTGTTTAATCTGCGGTAATCTCCGCACGGTCTCCAAGAACTGTTGGGTTTCGGAACCATGTGAAGTGGTGAGGCCCAAGGGCTCTTCGAGCGTCTAACAATGCCTAATTTTTCAAGGGTAGTAAACTCGTCCCGAGCTATGTTGAGCTTGGCCGCGTCTAAGTGGTGAGCTTTGGCAAATACGGGTGGGCCCGTTGTGGGAATAAAGTGTTCAACCCCGTGTTTAGCCACAGTGGCTGAGAATTTGGGAATTGTGAGTGCTGGAAATTGGGTGAGGAGTTGCTCAAACTTACCTCCTGCCGTGGTGACACTAGCCTGCACAGGTGGTGGAGAAACTCGGGCTGAGCAGGGAATAGAAGCAAAAGACAGTGCATTAACCAAGCGTCTATTCGCTAGATCCACTAATAACCCATGTGCACACAAAAAATCTGCGCATAACAAGTTAAACCTCACCGCCGCTACAACAAATGTCCATCTGTAGTTGCGGCCGTGGATGTGGAGGTGCAGGCTCTTTTCGCCGAAGGTGTCAACGTTGGAGCCGTTGGCTGCCACCGCTCCGTTGCCCTGTGTGCCCATGGCTCGATCTGCTTGGGAGGGCATGACGAAACTCAGCTGAGCTCCTGTGTCAATAAGGAACTGCTTGCCGGTGTGTCCATCCGTCACATATAACAGCTTACTCTTCTCGCCGAGAACCGCTGCTGTTAACGGCTCTCGGCTTTGGCGTTTCCCGAAATCGTACATTTGCAGGGGGGAACGCATTTGCGGGCCTTCTCGGCGAAGCAGTGGTGATAATAATTCAATTCAATTCAATTCAACTTTATTTATATAGCGCCATTTCACAACAACAGTCATCTCATAGCACTATCAACTGTAGGGAGGACCCCCACAGTTGCAGAAAGACCCCAGCAATCAGGCGATCCCCTGTGAGCAAGCACTTGGCGACGGTGGAGAGGAAAAACTCCCTTTTAACAGGAAGAAACCTCCAGCAGAACCAGGCTCAGGGAGGGGCAGTCATCTGCTGCGACTGGCTGGGGGGTGAGGGGATAGAGAAGAAGAAAAGAACAGACATGTAGAGAGCAAACAGCACGATGGGGACTCAATCTATGGGAGAGAACAAACAAATGTTAATGACCAGCAAAAAAAAAAATATTTCATAGAGAGTGAGGAAAGGAGTGAGGCCCAGTGCATTACTGGAGGTCCCCCGGCTGACTAAACCTATTAGCAGCATAACTAAGGGAGGGTTCAGAAAACACATGATCCCTCCCTAATTGTAGGCTATATCAAAAAGGTAGGTTTTAGCCCTATTCTTAAAAACAGAGATCGAGTCTGACTCCCGAATCCAGATTGGCAGCTGATTCCACAGGAGAGGAGCTTGATAACTAAAGGCTCTGCCTCCCATTGTACTTTTGGAGAATAACAGACGTCGCTCCGTCTGTTACGTTTTGGCCGTGTCGCTGTCACCGCGGGCTGGATCTGCTCAGCGGGTTGTGGCTCTTCGTGGTTCTGGGCATCAGCGTTGAGGTCTGCGGATGCTGCTGTGGGTGTCTGCTCCTTGCAGGCGTTGACGAGCCGTTGAGCTTCGTTGGCGAGCACGCGGAAGTCTTGCTGGGTGCTGCATCTCATGTTGGCGAGTGTCCCTCTCATGTGTGGCGGCAGCGTGCTGAGGAATATGAATTGAAAGAGGAAGTTGTCATTGTCCTCTTCTTTAAGCTGCAGCAAATCCTCCATGAGGGCTTTAGGTTTGCACCCTCTGTGGCCGTAGACCGCCAGGATCTTCTCGGCTCTCTCTTCAGCTGAGGGGACGTAATTTGCCACGATGGTTGCTTTCAGTATTTCATATTTGTCTTGGGCCGGTGGCCGCCGGATCATGCTCCGCACACACCTCGAAGTGGCGGCGTCGAGTTTGGAGACGATATGATAGAATTTCGTATCGTCAGCCGTGATGCCCGCCAGTGTAAACTGGGCTTCAGCTTGTTGAAACCACGAGGCGGGGTCTTCCTGCCAGAAGTCCGGCAGCTTGACAGCGACGGCATTCGTGTAGACCGTCACTGATGTGTCCACAGGGTGAGAGTGCCTTGCTTCGGCTCTCTCAGCGGCGCTGGTGCTCGGTTGAGCCCTCTCAATCCCTTCTGCCGGGGGGGAAAGTCGTCCATCTGTTCCCCTGTCTGCGTGGGCGCTGGCGTCTGCCTGGGTCGCCACAGATGAGTCGATTGCGGGGGAACGCCTCAGGTCCATACTCGCGTCAGGGGTCACCAGTGTAGAAGAGCTTGAAAGAACGAGGCGGTATGATATATAAACCAAAGTTTATTATCAGCTCTCCTAACAAGTCTCATCTAAGTGCAGAAGCAGCAGAAGGAAAAGAGACCGAATACCTCCGGCTCTCTGACTTTATACTTGCACATAACAAAAGACATGCATCTCAAAGGCTGATATCCCTCATTATCATAATCCCCCCATTGTCTTGGTACTTCCTCTCTTCGCCCTGGGGGGGTGAGGGTAGCTCCTCCGGTCTCCACCGCAGTGTCTGGGAACGTCTTTGTTCTTCACTGGCAGTTGAGAGTCTTTGTCCTTTCAGAGGTGTGAAGTCGCCTTACATATGTAATCACCAAACATTCCCACATGCTTCAACATATGTAGGTTATGGAATATATGATTAATATAGCCCACAACACAGCCTTTATCTCGTTTTTCTCTTGGTTTCTCTCCAAGAAGCCATTTTGACTCTTCCGGGGATTTTCTTGTACGTCAAGAAATGGGAAGCATCACTACTCTTGATACCTGCCCATTGCTCCATTATTGACCAGTCCAACTTGCTGCCTTTTATATGGGCGGGAAGCCAAAGGTGTTAGCTTTTGAGCTATATTGTTATTTTCTTCAGATTTCAGTCATCCTAATATCTGGTTCGCTAGTCCTTAGTCAATCTCACGTCATTCTGGCTTACTTTGTTATATTTTTGCTGTGATGCTACAGCCAGCTATTAGCATTAGCATGCTAGACGGTCCGAGTGAATCCATGTAACTGGTAACTGGATATCGTTTGTCTCAGTGGGGAACAGGTAGCAGACAGGCTGCCTAGCATTAGTTTAATTGCCAATCTGGCTGGTTTTAATCGCCATTTTCTAAAAAATTCTATTCACACCTCCTTGAATCCTTACTCACCTAACACTTGACCAGATACGTTGTTCTTAGACATTACTTTAACTTATTTTCTTGTATTATCTATAAGCACGACCAAATATGGCTAGTTTAAGCTATTCAAAAATGTTTGTGTGCTTACTGCAGTCCAGGGACCAATCATATTCTATCGACCACTGAGACCACACACCCTGACCCACCGGTGATGCATTATTTCATTCACTCTTTCAGACAAATTTATGTTCGCTGGCTCTGAGCTAGGCAGCTGTGAGCAGCTAATGTAATAGCGACATAAGCTGCCATCACTGCTGCTCTCCATCCAGCTGTCACCCACCTGGACTCAAAGAACTCCTATGTGCAAATGTTGTTCTTGGGCTCCAGTTCAGCATTCAACATAATCATTCCCCAGCACCTAATACAAAAACTCAGACACTTGGGACTCAAAACCTCTCTCTGTAACTGGTTGCTGGACTTTCTCACAAGAAGATCACAGAATGTGCAGGTTGGCAGCAACACCTCCCAGACCATCACACTGAGCACAAGGGTGTGTGCCCAGCCCGCTACTCTTCATCCTGCTGACCCATGACTGTGTACCAGCCTACAACACCAACCACATCATCAAGTTTGCAGATGAGACGACAGTGGTGGGCCTCACCACCAACAACGAGGAAGCCAACTACAGAAATGAGGTGAGCCAACTGGTCCAGTGGTGAAAAGACAATAACCTCTTCCTGAACGTGGGAAAAACCAAGGAGATTGTGGTCGACTTCAGAAGGAGACACCACACACAGCACCCCCATCTGATCATTGATGGTGCAGCTGTGGAGAAGGTGAGCAGCACCAAGTTCCTGGGGTTGCACATCTCTGAGGACCTCTCCTGGTTCAACAACACCACATCACTGGCCAAGATGGCTCAAACTCACCTCCATTTCCTCCGCAAACAGGAGAGCACGAGTCCCACCCCCCATCATGTGCTATTTCTATCGGGGCACCACTGAGAGCACCCTCACCAGCTGCATCACGGTGTGGTATGGAAGCTGCACTGCCTCCTACCGGAAGACACTACAGCATACAGTGAAAGCAGCCAGCAAGATCATCAGTGCCCCTCTGCCCCCTCTCGGACATCTACCTCACCCACAGAGCCATCAACATTGCAGGCGACACCTCCCACCCCTCACACTCCCTCTTCAGCCCCCTGCCCTTGGGGAAAAGATACTGGAGCCTCCAGGCCCGCTAAACAAAACTGCTGAAACAGCTTTGTTCATCAGGACCCTGAACTATGTCCACCCTCCCCAGACAATAACGCACTCACCCGCACAATAACTACCTCAGGTGGTGGCACAGAAAGACTGGCACACCAACAGTAATACATCTGATGCTGTATGTCTCTGCACTTTAACTGCAGCCATTTGCACAAATGCCATATTTGCTGCTGTCTGTCTGTCATTGCAATACTGATCATGTGCAGTCCTATCTGTTACTGTCTGCACCTACACTACCGCATTGAACTTGCAACTACAGGTATTACATCTCTACTTTTCTGTATATAGGATTGCTGGGTTTCATCATTAATTGTTTATCTTTATTTGCACTATGGGAGGTCTAGGTCTAGCTTTTGTCACCATTTGCACCACGGGTTGCATTACTGTACATAGACTGCTGTTGTTGTTTTTCAGCCTTATTCCTCTTTTTTGTATTGTGCACACCACTGAAGAGAGAGAGAAACTGTTATATCAGGAATAACGCCGAATGGAGAGCTTTCTCTGGGAACATGCAACTGAACATTATTGAGTTTTCTTTCCAATTTATATCCCCACCGTAGCCCGCCTGACGTCACTCACTCCCCCCACCCTGGCGGTGCTACGGCAGACCCCAAAGTCCAATTTCCATACATAACATTCGTCCCCCCCCCCCACACAAGTTCCAAACACAACATAAATTCAAAATCAACAAAAGCTAACATTATATACACAGGTTGTTTTTCTTTTTTTTGGGGGGGGGGGGGACTATAGACAAGTGAACATATGGGCGTCTGGGTAGACAGCCAGGGCGCCCTGCCAGGTTGGAGCAGGTTATTCTGCCACTAGATCCAACTGGCACTGTCCATAACAGTTTTAGCGACAAAGTCGTCAAGATATTTAGGCCTCCAATGCACTCTAGTCGGGCGTCTCTTACAAGGGGACACTGCACCTGGCACCATTGGTTCAGCCTGTGGGTCTACATCAGGTGGGGCTGCCCAGTCCCAGCTCTCACTGAGACACCCCACGGCATCCAAATTCCTCTGGCCAGGCAACGAACGTCTCAGTCTGCTGGCATGCCACCTTGACCCATCATCGAGTTCAAAAGTGTCCGGGCCCCACTGCCTCCCGATCTGCCGTGGCCCCATCCATAGTGGCTGCAACTTGTGAGTCCGGAGAGGATGCTTGATCCAAACTTGATCCCTCTCCCTCAGGCCATGGTCCCTCGCTCTATGCTTTTTATCAAACCGCCGCTTCATCTTGTGCTGCAGACCGGTGACCCTGCTCCTTAATGCCTCCATGTTCCTCTGGGGAGACACCACCAGTGGTCTCAGACAGTTCACTGGCAAGGATAGTTCTCACCCCAGCACGAGGGCCGCCGGGGAACAGCCAGTCGTGGCGTGGACTGACGCCCTGTAGTGAAGCAGTGTGTTCTGGAGGGCATCCAAGAAGGTGAAGCCATCCACCAGATGTGCTCTCAGTCCATTCTTTAGGGTCTTATTAAACCTCTCGACCCCTCCATTGGCCTGCGGATGATAGAATGCCGTCTTCACGTGCTCCACACCTCTGCTGCTCAAAAACTCCTCGAATGCCCCTGATACAAACTGCGGGCCATTGTCCGTCGTTATTGTGTTCGGGGTCCCCCACCTAGCAAACAAAGATGCTAGGAACCCTGTCCCCACCTCTGTCATTACTGAGCTAGTAGGGAGCACTTCCGGCCACTTCGAGAACGTCTCATAGGCCACCAGGAGGAATCGGCTGTTCCAAGGGGCTGCATGGAGTTCACTGCAGATTTCCAGCACAACGTGTCTCCAGGGCCCCTCTGGGTATGCAACTGGCCTTAGTGGTGGAGGAGGAGGTCCGCCGGTCTTGCCGCTCTCCAGGCATGGCACACAGTGCTTCATCATGGTCTCAATGTCTTTATCAATGCCCGGCCACCAGACCAATTCTCTACTATGTTGTGTCACCCTCACCACCCCCAGGAGGCCATCATGCAGCATTGTCAGGACACGTACCCTCAAGGAAGATGGGATCAAAGCACACTGACCCCTGGCCACACACACACCTCGTTCCAGCAACTTAGCTCATCCTTGAAGCGGTGATAGGGTGCCAAGTCGCCTTGCACCCTTGCTGGCCATCCCTCTCTGATCACTGCATGCAACTGCACCAGAACCGGGTCCCGCTCCGACTCCTCCCTGAGTTCCTGGGGGCGGGGGGAATGACCACCTGGAGTGGTCCGCACAGTGCGTTGACTAATTCTTCCTCAGCTGAGTCAGCATCATCATTGTCCGCTCAGGGAGTCTCCGCCGTGTCTTAGGATAGGAGGTCCGCCACTATGTTTTCCCTGCTTGGGGTGAACTTGGTGGTGAAGTCATAGGCTCTCAATCTCTCAGACCACCTATATATCCTCAGTGGTATGCCCCGACCCAGACGTCTCCAGCAGGGTTGTGAGCGCCCGATGATCAGTCCTCAAGGTGAAACGGCACCCATAGAGGTATATATGCCACCTCTCACACGCCCAGACACAGGCCAGCGCCTCCCTCTCACCCACAGCATATTCTTGTTCCGCCACTGAGAGGGACCTTGACGTGAACACCACTGGTCTTTCCGTACCATCCTGTACTTGTGACATGACTGCCCCCAACGCCGAACCAGATGCATCACAGGTCACCACCTTCTCAAGATTAGGGTCAAAGTGCGCCAACACCGGTGAAGAGGTGAGCTGACACTTCAATTTGGAGACTGCCGCCGAACAGGCTGGTGTCCACTCCCATGGCGCGTCCTGCTTCAATAGGGCCCGGAGAGGCTCAATCGTTTCCGAATAATGGGTAATGAATCGCCCATAAAAGTTCACCATGACTAGGAACAACAAGATCTGGGCAGGCATAGAAGGGTCCAGGATGCGAAGGACCACCTCCACGTTTGAGTGTAGTGGTTGGAGGCCCCTCCCTATTAGCCGAAAACCCACAAACTCAATAGCGTCAGCTGCATCACGATGTCGTCCAAGTAGGCTACCACGCCCTTAAGACCCGCCAGTATCATCGACATCACTTTCTGGAAGCAGCTGGGGGCAGAGTTCAGGCCGAATGGCATCCTGGTATACTTAAAGACCCCCATATGGGTCACAAACGCCATCAGATTCCTGCTGTCCGGGTGAAGCGGCACCTGTTGATAGCCCTGTCGGAGGTCCAGCTTCATGAACACCTGGGATCCACTAAATGTTGCTGTGAGCTCCTCCATGGTTGGAAGGGGGTATTTGTCCGGGATGACTGCCTTGTTTACCACCCGCAGATCTATACAAGGTCTGATTCCCCCCCTTCTTCTTCGCTACCAACAGGTTAGAAATCCATGGCGAGGCATCCACCTTCTCAACGATCCCAGATTCCAGCAGCCGAGGCTTCATCACACAGTGCTAGGGGTAGGCGCCGCAACAGTTGAATCTTGGGTGTCACAGTCTCGTCTACCAGCAGGCGATGATAGAAGGCATCTATCCGGCCCAGGCCTGTGAACAACACCGGCCAACGAAGTTGCCAGTCAGTGTATACTGTCAATACTACTGAGCCCTCTGGGTCCCGTATGGAGAAGTCCAGCTCTCTCAGCAGATCAATCCCTAACAGGTCTGCCCCCTGTTGTGCCACCTGGAAAGTGAACTTAGGCACCATCTTCAGCCCGCATGTCACAACAAACTGCGCCGTGCCCACCATTTCAATCTCTGCGTTGCCATAGCCGAACATTTTTACTGTCCCTGCTTTGACAGTCTTCGCTGGGAACAGCCTCCTCAGCGTAGCCAAACTCAGGATGGATCTATCGGCCCCCAAGTCCACCATAAGGGACACCTCAATGCCATCGAGCTGAACAACATACCATTTAAGTGGCCCTCTTCCCACACATGCTACACACACACGGCCAGTTTCATCGGGTCCCACTCTCACCGGGTCTGTAGACGTTCCATGGGCCCTGTCTCGCACCACTGGCCACCTTTTCTTCTTCATCTTAGCCCGCCCTCAAGGTCCTCTTAACATGCTAATTGTCGCCCTTGGTGTGGCAACACAGTCCGCTGGCTCCTTGCTAGCTGACATGCTTAATCCCTGTAGAGCCGCGGATTCCCGTTGTTTCACCAAGTCCACTGCCCCATCCAGGGATAAAGGCTGTCAGGCTAATCTTAGCATGCTTCCCAGCCACAAACTGGTTGTGCTATGGGCTAACTTGTCCCTCACTAGCTCGTCCACTAGTGGCCCAAAGGCGCATTTTCCGGCTAGGCTGCGTAGCTCCATAATAAATGAAAGGGTGGACTCATCTGCATCCTGCTGATGGTCAAAAAACTCGTATCTTCTTTCGGTGACAGTGGAGTGGTCACCGAAAATTTTGTCCATTAATAACAAACCCTCTTCCAGTGGATCGTCCCCACACAGCCCAAAGAAAATGCGCTGTCCTTCCACGCCAAGATGGTGCACCAACAAGCTCCTCCGTCTTTCGTCAGTGATATTGGCGAGTCCGGCCGCTGTCACATAAACCTCGAACATATTTTTCCACCGTTCCCATGGTATAGCTGGCGTACCCTAGCACTGCAGGAATGGAAGTGGCTCTGTGATACAAGCACCCATTTGTTTTCCGTCGTCGCCAAATGTTATATCAGGAATAATGCAGAACGGAGAGCTTTCTCTGGGAACATACAACTGAACTTTATTGAGTTTTCATTCCAATTTATATCCCCACCATAGCCCGCCTGACGTCACTCACTCCCCCCACCTTGATGGTGCTACGGCAAACCCCAAAGTCCAATTTCCATACATAACAGAAATGCCATTTCAATTCGCCTGTATGTCCTGGATGTATAGTAGTATTAACAAATAAAAACTTTGAATAAGGGGGAGGGTGGAGTTAATTGCGGGCAGGGATTTCTTAAAGTGACAACACTGAAACAAAGTGTTCTCAGAAAGGCTGTAAGAATAATAATAAAAAAAAAGTTGCTGTAATAATTAAAGAAAATTTGAACAAAACATGTTAAAAACATTACATTAAGACATCTGAGCAGTTAAAATGTGGAAAAAAAAGTGCAATGACCCCAGAAATAAAATCTAACAGACAGTTATAGCTGCCAAGACCAACACCGTCCTGTATTTTAATGTCTTAAAACTTGGTTATATTTCAAACATGATTTATATTACAATTAACCTTGTGTATAGTTATTGCAACATGAAACCATTTTCTTTAACTAGTTGTAAACATGCTAATTTTAAACAAGGTTGAGCATTTTAACATCCTGATCTGTGAGGCTCAACTTACTTTTGGAGAGGATTTAATATAATATTTCTGAAATACTGCACTGGTAAGAATAAGGCAAATGGAAAAATAAATATAATGAAAGCACCAAGGTGCTGATGCCTCGGTGCCCGAGCCTTGGCAGAGGTAAACATTCCCAGATCATCACCAAAATGTCATGGGTTCCTCTCTAGCCCAAGGACCACCTCTGGTAAAAATTTCATCCAAATCCATCCAGTAGTTTTGGAGTACACGCATGCGCAGTGAAAATAATCTGCAGTTCACGTGCTCATACTGTCGGCGGCAGCCAAGAGCCACCATACTGATTTGAACAGCTGCAATCCAAACACAAAAGAAGAGCACGATGGCAGATGTTTTAAACGGCAGAAGCAATGAAGGTATGTGAATACAATGGCAATCAAGATGAACAGGAGCTTTTGCTGTTTAGTGGCAGAGGAAGAAAACAGACGGGTAAAAAGACGGACATTTGTTCACCCAGTATTGGCAGATTGCTCAGTACTTCCCTCTGGCGGGAGTTTCTGGGCACATACACAGTTGACTGCGACTATTTATGGGCGAGGAATGTTGTGACTTGTACTGCCGCCTCTAGTGGCCCGGCATAGTTATTAGAATACCGTTCCATTGATGGTAAAGGTGAGCTATTTTTGTGTTTATTTAGAAAACAAAGCCTTATCTCGAAATTCTGGCAAATTAAAAGTCGAGAAAATAAGGCGATACAATGATACAAGCCTTTAGTTGCACTTAATTTTGACTAAGTGAGCTGAAAAGCTGACAGACAGACGGACAGATGCAGTATCTCACAAAAGTGAGTACATCCCCTCACATTTTCGTAAATATTATATCTTTTCATGGGACAACACTGAAGATATGACACTTTGATACAATGTAGTGTACAGCTTGTATAACAGTGTAAATTTGCTGTCCCCTTAAAATAACTCAACACACAGCCATTAATGTCAAAACCGCTGGCAACAAAAGTGAGTACACCCCTAAGTGAAAATGTCCAAATTTGCCCAATTAGACATTTTCCCTCCCCAGTGTCATGTGACTCATTAGTGTTACAAGGTCTCAGGTGTGAATGGGGAGCAGGTGTGTTAAATTTGGTATCGCTCTCACACTCTCTCCTACTGGTCACTGGAAGTTCAACATGGCACCTTATGGCAAAGAACTCTCTGAGGATCTGAAAAAAAGAATTGTTGCTCTACATAAAGATGGCCTAGCCTATAAGAAGATTGCCCTGAAAGCTGCAGCATGGTGGCCAAGACCATACAGTGGTTTAACAGGATAGGTTCCACTTAGAACAGGCCTTGCTATGGTCGACCAAAGAAGATGAGTGCACGTGCTCAGCGTCATATCCAGAGGTTGTCTTTTGAAAATAGACGTATGAGTGCTGCCAGCATTGCTGCAGAGGTTGAAGGGGTGGGGGGTCAGCCTGTCAGTGCTCAGACCATACGCCGCACACTGCATCAAATTGGTCTGCATGGCTGTCGTTCCAGAAGGAAGCCCATTTTAAAGATGATGCACAAGAAAGCCCGCAAACAGTTTGCTGAAGACAAGCAGACTAAGGACATGGATTACTGGAACCATGTCTTGTCATCTGATGAGACCAAGATAAACTTATTTGATTCAGATGGTGTCATGCGTGTGTGGTGGCAACCAGGTAAGGAGTACAAAGACAAGTGGGTCTTGCCTACAGTCAAGCACGGTGGTGGGAGTGTCATGGTTTGGGGCTGCATGAGTGCTGCCGGCACTGGGAAACTACAGTTCATTGAGGGAACCATGAATTCCAACATGTACTGTGACATACTGAAGTCATGATCCCTCCCTTCAGAAACTGGGCCGCAGGGCAGTATTCCAACATAATAATGACCCCAAACACACCTCCAAGATGACCACTGCCTTGCTAAAGAAACTGAGGGTAAAGGTGATGGACTGGCATGTCTCCAGACCTAAACCCTACTGAGCATCTGTGGGGAATCCTCAAAGAGAAGGTGGAGCAACACAAGGTCTCTAACATCCACCAGCTCCGTGATGTCAACATGGAGGTGTGGAAGAGGATTCCAGTGGTAACCTGTGAAGCTCTAGTGAACTCCATGCCCAAGAGAGTTAAGGCAGTGCTGGAAAATAATGGTGGCCACACAAAATACTGACACTTTGGGCACAATTTGGACATTTTCACTTAGGGGTGTACTCACTTTTGCTGCCAGCGGTTTAGATATTAATGGCTGTGTGTTGAGTTATTTTGAGGGGACAGCAAATTTACACTCTTATACAAACTGTACACTGACTACTTTACATTGTATCAAGTGTCATATCTTCAGTGTTGTCCCATGAAAAGATATAATTAAATATTTACAAAAATGTGAGGGGTGTACTCAGACACCCCTGACACTCGTCTCCACCCACTCCACCCTACCTGCACTCTCTTCTTTACCCCTCTTGTGCATTTTCCATTGCTTTGGATGGTTGACCCCAGGTACTTAAACTCATCTTCTTTCACTACCGCTACTCCTTCCATCTTCATCATTGCACTTTCCTCCCTCTCATTCACACTCATGTATTCTGTCTTGCTTCTAGTAACTTTGATTCCTCTTCTCTCCAGCGCATATGACACCTCTCCAAGTTCTCTTCCATCTGCTCCCTACTCTCACTTCAGATCACAATGTCGTCTGCAAACATAGTCCACGAAGACTCCTGCCTGACCTCGTCTGTCAGCCTGTCCATCACCATGGAAAACAAGAAGGGGTTCAGAGCTGATCCCTGATGTAATCCCACCCCCACCTTGAATCCATCCGTCACTCCTACAGCACACTTTACCACCGTCTCGCTGTCCTCATATACAATATGTCCTGCACCACCATCACATACTTGTCTGCCACTCCTGACTTTCTCATACAGTACCACACTTCCTCTTTTCACACCCTATCATCTGCTTTCTCTAGATCCACAAAGACAGTGCAACTCCTGACCTTCTCTATACTTGTCCATCAACACTCTTAGAGCAAACATTGTCTCTGTGGTACTCTTTCTTGGCATGGAACTGTACTGCTGCTCACTGATTGTCACCTCTCCTCTTAATCTGGCTTCAACAACTCTTTCCCATATCTTCATAGTGTGGCTGATCAGCTTTATGCCTCTGTAGTTACTACAACTCTGAGCATCACCTTTGTTCTTGAAAATTGACACCAAAACATTTTTTCTCCACTCCTCTGGCATCCTCTCACTCTCCAAGATTGTGTTGAACAGTCTGGTTAAAAAGTCCACTGCCATCTCTCCTAAACATCTCCATACCTCCACAGGTATGTCATCTGAACCAACCTCCTTTCCATTCTTCATCCTCTTCAAAGCTGTCCTCACTTCTGCCTTACTAATCCTCAGGACTTCCTTGTTCACTGTCTTTCCTTCATCCATCCTCCTCTCTCTCATTTTCTTTATTCATCATCTCTTCAAAGTACTCCTTCCACCTTCTCAACACACTCTCATCATTTGTTAGTACTTTTCCATTTCTGTCCTTAATCAACCTAACCTACTGTACATCCTTTCCAGCACGATCTCTCTGTCTAGCCAGTCGATACAACTCCTTTTCTCCTTCCTCATTTTCCAGCTTCCCATACAACTCACTATATGGCTTTTCCTTTGCCACCTCTCTCTTTGCCATGTGCCTAGATTCCAAATATTCCTTTCTACTTTCTTCATCTCCCTGACTATCCCACTTTTTCTTTGCTAACCTCTTCCTTTGGATACTTTTCTGTACCTCCTCATTCCACCACCAAGTCTCCTTTGTTGTGTTGGGTTCTTTTATAAATAAAGACTGCTGCTTTGGGTGTTCACGGAGCCTCCTTTATTGACTGGCTGCCACACATTAACACACGAACTCCATCATATTAATGTCCATCCTGTTGTATTCCTGACAACATCCGGTCTATGATCGCCCCCTAGTGGCTCCACATATGTAATGCCTAGATTACACCACATCCCCCTTACTGAAGCTGGGTTGACCCCTTTTAGCTGAAAACACAAAATACATTTTTATATGAGATTGTTTCTGTTCCCTTTTGTCAACTAACTATGACAGCATAAATTTAACAAATTACCACTTTTAACAAATCTATAACATTTCTTTTTGTTTTCCAACACTGTTACCATGTAAGAACATATTATGCAAAGGCCTCTTATTTTCTATTTAAAGAAGGCATTTTTAGAACTCAACTTTGCTTCCACAAATATTAACATGTAACTTCTACAGATCCAGTCTCTTTGGTTTAATCATTTCCCTGCCAGACCTGGTTCGAACAACACCTGGTGTTTCCTGTGCATTGGGCTCAGAAGCAGTTTCTGTAGGAGTGTCTTCTCCATTTGACTGGGTCCGTTGTGGTTCCATCTCAGTCTTTGGTATCGACATAGGCACAAGATGAGTGTGGTTCCTCCTGATTGTCCCTTGTGGTCCACTGATGACATAGGACCGTGGAGTTTTGTGGACAGATGTTACTGTGCCCTGTGCTTTTGCATCTGTAATCCAAACAGAGTTTCCGGGTAACAGTTTGTCCAAATCTCTCGTTCTGTGTCTTTTGTTAAAACATTCTGTTTGCCTCATCCGTCTCTCCTTTTCCACGTGACGAATTTGTTGCAGATTCGGCACGCATGGCTGCAAGGTCTCTGGAAGCATTGGCAGGGTGGTACGAAGCCTACGCCCCATGAGAAGCTGTGCTGGGCTGTAGCCATTTGCCAACGCTGTGGTTCTGTAGGCTAACAGTGCTCGGTATGGATCACTGGCTTTTTTGATAAGGTTTTTGACTGTTTGGACAGCTCTTTCAGCCTCACCATTACTTTGGGGGTACCTGGGACTACTGGTCACGTGCCCAAAACAGTACTCCTTTGCAAAGTCTTCCATTTCCTGACTTGCGAACTGCGGGCCGTTATCCGTGATCAGTATCTCCGGTATTCCGTGACGTGCAAACATTGACTTTAAATGCACAATGACATTGGCAGAGCGAGTTGGGCTGAGCTGGGCAATCTCTATATACCTAGAGAAGTAGTCCACTAATAACAGATAGTTTCTGTCTTGTAGCGTGAACAAATCAGCTCCCAACTTCTGCCATGGCCTTTCTGGTAAATCTGTGGGCATTGAAGGCTCTCTCACATTAACTCTTTCCTGTATGCACTGTCTACATTTGAGTACAACTTCACTGATCTGGTTGCTTAAACCTGGCCACCATACAGCCTGACGGGCGCGCTCTCTGCATTTAACCACCCCCTGGTGGCCCTCATGTATCTTGTCCAAAACTGCATTTCTCATGTTAGTGGGGATAACTAACCTCGTGCCTCTCAGTAGTAGTCCGTTATGCACACTCAAAACGGCTCTCTCAGACCTGTAGTGCTTCACCGCTCCCTGTAGCTGGTTACGATCCGGCCAGCCTTCTGTGCAGTATTTCATGACTTGTGAACAGACGCTGTCGGACTGCAGTTGCTCTTGGAGATCCGCAAGATATTTGCTGTTTGTAGGGAGTCCCTCTAGCACAGAGTCAACATAAATGTTAGTGTCCTTCATAAGATCTGTGTCTGTGTGAGTAACACTGTTTGTGAGCGGTAAGCATGAGAGCGTGTCGGCAGTGGTGAGACTTTTGCCAGGGATGTGCTTTATAGTGTATGAGTACCTCATTAGGCGCATACGAAATCTCTGTATACGCAGTGGAAGCGCATCCAAAGCTTGTCCTCCCAGTAGACTCACTAGTGGCTTATGATCAGTTTCTAGTTCAAAGTGCAGACCCAGGATAAAGTCATTGAATCTTTCGCAGGCCCACGTGAGAGCCAGCGCTTCTTTTTCCAGCTGGGCGTAGCGCTGCTCTGTAGGTGTCTATGATCGGGAAGCGTAAGCAACTGCTGACCACACGTCTCTCTCCTTCTGTAGCATGACTGCCCCCAATCTGTATGAAGAGGCATCTGCAGATATTTTCTGTGGTTTGTTTGGGTCATAGAGCTGCAGTACAGGAGCAGAGGACAGTTCTTGTTTGAGGTTACAAAACGCATTTTGTTGTTCATGCCCCCAGTACCACATGTTCTTTGTTGAAAGCAAGTCTCTCAATGGTTTGTCCTTTTCAGAAAGGTTCGGAATGAACTTCCCCAGCTGGTTCACCATTCCGAGAAAGCTCCTGAGCTCACTCACGTTGCTTGGCTCTTTCATGTCCTGAACAGCTTGGGTTTTGTCTGGATCTGGCCTCATTCCTTCTGCTGAAACAATAAACCCAAGAAATTTGACCTCTCTTTTGCCAAACTCACATTTTGACATATTCAACGTAACGCCGGCTTTCTCCGCGCGCTCCAAGACAGCGTGCAATCTTGCGTCGTGCTGCTCCTTGGTGGATCTCCAGACCAGGATATTGTCCATGTGACAGACGACTCCGTCGAGACCCGCTGTAACCTCTGTCACCATCATGTTTTGGAAATGTTCAGGTGCACTGGAAATACCAAATGGCAAACGGTTAAAATGGTATCTGCCAAATGGCGTAATGAATGTGGTGAGAAAGGCCGACTCTTTAGACAGTGGCATTTGCCAAAATCCCATATTTGCATCGAGCTTTGAAAAGTACTGAGTACCTGTGAGCATGCCTAGCGTTTGGTCCACAGACGGGAGGATGTGTCTTTCGTGACACACTGACTCGTTTAAAGGTGTCATGTCCACACAGATACGCACCTTTTCTTTGCCCTTTTTGGGAGCTACAACCATGCCACAGCACCAATCTGTTGGCTGCTCCACGCGACTGATAACTCCCAGCTTTTCCATCCTCTTGAGCTCTTCTTTCACTTTACCCATGAGCGGCAGTGGCACACGCCTTGGCACCTTGAGCGAAAAGGGCTTAGCATCAGGTTTCAGTTTAATTGTGTGTGGCTTTTGAACAAGCCCAAGTCCATCGCATAACTTGGGGTACGCTTTTCTCACTGTCTCTTGATCTATAGTGTCAACTCTGGCAATTAGTTTCAGTCTCACGGAAGCTGTTCTACTCAGTAGTGCCATGCGCAGATTTTTGACAACATAGATTTTTCTCAGTAGCGCTCTTGTCACCGTATGTAATAGTCTCTGTCATAGACCCCAACACGGTTAGTGCAGTTCCACCCGGTCCGTAGAGTGCTTTTTGTGCCTTTTCCAACTGTTCATTTTTCTTCTTGAAGGTTTCAAATGTTTGTTCAGAAACCGCGGTGACGTCCGCTCCGGAATCTAACTTGAAAGTCACTTTATTTCCTCTCACATTTATGTCTGCCAGCCATGGATCCTCTCCTAGATCCACTTCACCCAGAAAAAGTCCGTCTGCATTGTCAGCGACCTCATTCACAGTTGGGTTGGACCTACAGACTCTACTATAGTGTCCACGTTTTCTACAGTTATGGCATTCCACGTTTTTAGCTGGGCACTGTACTGCTGCATGTGCTGGTGCTTTGCCACACTTGGAACAAGCTTTACTGTCTTGTTTTGTCTGCTGAGGCCTTGAGGACTTAATCTGTTTATGTTCCTTGATTATGAACTTGTTTGGCTTGGCTTTTCTGATGTGTACTGCATCCATGGCTGTTCTGTTAACGCTAGTTTCACCTCTTAGGTCAGTTTGTTGTCGTTTTATTTCTTCAGATTGTCTTGCCATTGTTATAGCTTTAGCTAGGGTAAGATCTTTGTCAAGCTGCATTCTTTCTGACAGCGACGAATCTTTTAGACCCACTACAAGCCTGTCTCTCAAAAGGTCATCGTGAAGTGCACCGTACTCACAGTTTTCTGCCAGTACGTAGAGTGCTGTTATGAACGAGTCTACTGGTTCTGCCGGCTGTTGCACTCGCTTGTTGAATTTTGCTCGTTCGTAAATCACGTTCTTTCTGGGAACGAAATGTCTATCAAAGGCTGTTTTAACAGCATCGTACTGCTGGCGCTGCACACTCGTTAGCTCGAGCCCTCTTAGCATGTAATCAGCCTCATCTCCCATGCAATAAACCAGCGTATTTACTTGGTTCGCCTCAGATGAGTTATTCAGGTTACTTGCCAGTCTAAAACGCTCAAAACGACTTATCCACTTTTCCCACTCTTGGGGTTTCGCAAAGTCGAAGGGCTCCGGTGGTTTAATGGTGAAGGTTGCCGCTGGAGTAGCCGCCGCCATTACAGGATCAATTGGCGCAGCTGCAGCCCTTTTGAGCTTCGTCTGGCATAGCCGCTAGCCGGTTGCAAAGCTGACTTTTCTCACCTCAAAGCGCACCAGCTTCTGACACCATGTTGTGTTGGGTTCTTTTATAAATAAAGACTGCTGCTTTGGGTGTTCACAGAGCCTCCTTTATTGACTGGCTGCCACACATTAACACACGAACTCCATCATATTAATGTCCATCCTGTTGTACTCCTGACAACATCCGGTCTATGATCGCCCCCTAGTGGCTCCACATATGTAATGCCTAGATTACACCACATCCTTGTCTTCCTTTCTTTGTCTACTGGATACACAACATACCTTTCTACCCATTTCCCTCAATAGTTTTGCTGTACTTTCCCAGTTATCTAGTAATTCTTCCCTACCACCAAGAGCCTGTATCAACTCCTTCCTGAACTCTGTGTGACCTTCTTCCTTCTGTAACTTCCCCCACTTAATCTTTGGCTCTGCCTTCACTGTTTTCCTCTTCTTGCTTTGCAAAGTCATCCTACAGACTACCATCCAATGCTGTCTAGCTACATTTTCCCCTGCCACCACTGTGCAGTCTCCTCTTTCAGATTTTTCCTTCTGCATAAGATGTAGTCCACCTGTGTGCACCTTCCTCCACGCTTGTAAGTCACCCTATGTTCCTCTCTCGTCTTGAAGTATGTGTTCATCATAGCCATTTCCATCCTTTTAGCAAAATCCACAACCATCTGTCCTTGCTGTTGATCATATCATAGTTAACAGCAAGTAGCAAAGATCATTACTTGACGTGAAAGTCAAGAGAGGAGCTGATGTCGGCAGTGACCACCATCTATTGACTGCTAAATTGAGACTCAAGCTCAAAAAGGTGACAGCTGAGATCGGAAGCAGAAAACATCTTGACATTGCTAAGCTCAAAACACCTGAGGTGAAAGAGGATTTCATTCTGGAATTACAGAACCATTTCCTGGCACTTACCATAGACGAAAAAGAGGACGTTGATCTGAAATAGGACAAGATCAAGACTACATACACCTGAACAGCAGAAAACACCATTGGTTTTTAGAAAGATGAAAAATGAAGAATGGATAAGACCTGGAAATTGGCAGAAGATAGAGAGGAAGAATCTGAAGGAAAAGCTGCTGAACACCAGAACCCATAGGATGCAAAAGCAAACCCTTGAACAGTACGGTGATAAGAACAGAGAGATGAAGCATGGTGCAAGAGCTGACAAACGAGCCTTCATTGAAAGTCTTGCCTCAGAAGCAGAACAAGCTACTGTCAGGGGAGAAATAAGTGTAACCCAGTGTTAAAAACGTGGATGGACTTATAAATGTCGATACCACTTTAAGAAGAAGGGGGGACATTCACTTCACAATGGGAGTAGATAGTTTAACGTGAATTAAATTATAAATATTGATGCCGCTTTTAAAAAGAAAAACACCCATTTCACAATGGGAATACATAATTTGAATATGAATATTTAAATAAATATATATTCATAAATAGTTAGGAACATTTTCTAAAAGGTTCTGATAAAGTTCCTAGTATTGTGTGTTGGTATTTTGAGTAACCAATGGCTGCGCCGTTGCTGGGTCACGCCAGCCAATGGGTTAAGCGCTGTCTCCCTGGGTCTGGGATGACTTGCATTTTTGGCTCAGTCACGGCAGACGCCAAAAGACACAGACCAGAGAGAGAGACGGTACTTGGTGATATGGCGACGCTAGCGTGCTGGTAGCAGCCTTTGCCTGGATAAAACCCTTGAAATTGGTAAGCCTAAACCAAAATGAGAAATGAGACATTGCGGTATTGCCAAATTCTAATGCCCCGTCTATTAAATTTTAAGATTGGGATCCAAAGGCTGTCGACGCCGTTGAGCGCGGGAACCCCATTGACGCACGAGCCACTTAGCATGGTGAGTGCTATCTATTCATTGTGGATGTGGATGCTAACCACTAGCTTAAAAACGCTAGCCGCTGATGCTAAATTCGGCTAGTTTTTTCATCAGAAAAAGCTATTTTTCAAGGCTGTAACGGTTAGCAAAGGTCCCAGTTCCCTTGCCATTAATTGGTACTTAATGGTGAAAGTTATATCTGTGATTTATATGTGTTTTAAAGTGCGGAAATGGTGATAAATTGTTGTGCTAGCTTAACATGCTAAACCTCCGATGCTAAATCTGGCTAGGATTTACACAGAAGGAGGTTGTGTTCAGTTCTGTAATGGTTAGCAGAAGGATCCATTTCACTTGCCATTGAATGTATTTAGTAGTGAATGTTACATCCATGGTTTAAAGGTTTTGAAAATATTGTTTGTGTACAACCTAGAAATATTTTGTGATAAGCTTAGAGCAGTAGCTCATTTGTTGTGTTCTGACCTATTTTATGGGTGCGGTCGGGGCTACATCACTTCCGGTTAGTAACACATCGCCGCCATCTTAACTCGGTGAAAACAAACCCGTTACCAAACCTTGTTGAGTGCAGTGTTTTGACTTTTAGTCATGGCCTGTGACTACATAGAAAAGCTTGATGAGTCAGCCAGGCTACGTTATCAGGAGAAACTGACAGCAAGTGGACTGACAGATTGCCCATACAAGCTACCAGCCGGAAAATGGGTTAATGACCCGACCAGGTGGCCAGCTGTGCAGTGGCCGGACGTGTACAGCTACTTGATCGACACCCCTGGTAAGCATATTTGCTTCGACTCATATTAACATGATTAACCCTCTTACATGTTTTGAATGTTTTTAAGGAAAGGCCCCTATGGGTAACATGACCAATCCATTAAATATCAGGGCAGCACAGGAGTAATTCTTAAAAGAAATAATTAAATGATCCAGGGATCTTGAAAATCATGAAAATATGGTATATTCTCAAGACCCTGAGTTTCAAGTATTCAACTATTGTTGTCAAATGCAAAGTTGGCCCAACAGGTCTTGTTAAGTAATTGAACAATTAAGGCCACGTGGTTGCCTTTGTCACCTCTTTCATTAATGGCCAGCCCCTTTGTTGCACTATTTACTACAGTCTACAGTTAAATTAGTCAGGCTGACTGCACATAGAGAGGTCTGTATTGTTGGATGAAAACGGAATCAGTCATGCATTTCCACAGACGAAATGTCCGTCTCTGTTTACAATACGATACGGTCGAGTGCAAGCATGATGTTTGTGTCTGTGAACATTCCGTCTTTTGGCGAACTGATACGTAAGAATGTTTACAGTTTTATGAGAAGGTTGCTGGCATGTAACAATCATCTTATATCAGCAATTGTCAACTCGTCACTCACACTTCACTCCAGCATTTGGAAGTGGTGGCGCTCCATATTATACTGAGCCCATTACTGTATGTTATTGTTGTTACAAGATCGCCGAGTGTCTGCTGATATGTACAGTGGGGCAAAAAAGTATTTAGTCAGCCACCAATTGTGCAAGTTCTCCCACTTAAAAGATGAGAGAGGTCTCCAATTTCCATCATAGGTATACCTCAACTATGAGAGACAAAATAAGAAAAAAAAAAAAATCCAGAAAATCACATTGAAGGATTTTTAACAAATTAATTGGTAAATTCCTTGGTAAAATAAGTATTTGGTCACCTACAAACAAGCAAGATTTCTGGCTCTCACAGACCTGTAACTTCTTCTTTAAGAGGCTCTTCTGTCCTCCACTCGTTACCTGTATTAATGGCACCTGTTTGAACTCATTATCAGTATAAAAGACACCTGTCCACAACCTCAAACAGTCAGACTCCAAACTCCACTATGGCCAAGACCAAAGAGCTGTCAAAGGACACCAGAAGCAAAATTGTAGACCTGCACCAGGCTGGGAAGACTGAATCTGCAATAGGTAAGCAGCTTGGTGTGAAGAAATCAACTGTGGGAGCAATTATTAGAAAATGGAAGACATACAAGACCACTGATAATCCCCCTCGATCTGGGGCTCCATGCAAGATCTCACCCTGTGAGGTCAAAATGATCACGAGAATGGTGAGCAAAAATTCCAGAATCACACGGGGGGACCTAGTGAATGACCTGCAGAGCGCTGAGACCAAAGTAACAAAAGCTATATCAGTAACACACTACGCCGCCAGGGACTCAAATCCTGCAGCGCCAGACGTGTCCCCCTGCTTAAGCCAGTACATGTCCAGGCCCGTCTGAAGTTTGCTAGAGAGCATTTTGATGATCCAGAAGAGGATTGGGAGAATGTCATATGGTCAGATGAAACCAAAATAGAACTTTTTGGTAAAACCTCAACTTGTCGTGTTTGGAGGAGAAAGAACACCATACCTACTGTGAAGCATGGGGGTGAAAACATCATACTTTGGGGCTGTTTTTCTGCAAAGGGACCAGGACAACTGATCCGTGTAAAGGAAAGAATGAATGGGGCCATGTATCGTGAGATTTTGAGTGAAAACCTCCTTCCATCAGCAAGGGCATTGAAGATGAAATGTGGCTGGGTCTTTCAGCATGGCAATGATCCCAAACACACCGCCCGGGCAACGAAGGAGTGGCTTCGTAAGAAGCATTTCAAGGTCCTGGAGTGGCCTAGCCAGTCTCCAGATCTCAACCCCATAGAAAATTTTTGGAGGGAGTTGAAAGTCCGTGTTGCCCAGCGACAGCCCCAAAACATCACTGCTCTAGAGGAGATCTGCATGGAGGAATGGGCCAAAATACCAGCAACAGTGTGTGAAAACCTTGTGAAGACTTACAGGAAACGTGTGACCTCTGTCATTGCCAACAAAGGGTATATAACAAAGTACTGAGATGAACTTTTGTTATTGACCAAATACTTATTTTTTTTTTTCCACAATATCTTTATTGAACCTTTTTTTTTTTTTAACAAACATGATACAAACAATCAAACACTAACACTAAAGTACTACAAAAAAAAAAAAAATGCACTAAAAACACCAACAACCACCAACAAAATCAAGTCTTCAACAATGCTCCTCTGTTTAGTCTAGACAATCCAATACATAAGTATACATATTATGTTCACCAGTTTGGAATTTACAAGGTCCACACACATCATTCACCTTCTTCTTCAAGAGTTATGTTTAAATTTTTTACATAATCAATAAAAGGTCTCCATATATTCTCAAACACAATTTCCTTTGATTTCAGTATATATGTTATTCTTTCTAATGGAAGGTTTGTTAACATCTGTCTTAACCACTGAGTCACATCTGGTCTATGAGTCTTTTTCCATAATAGTGCAATACATTTTTTGGCATTAAGCAAACTGAGGTCTATGAATGTTCTTTCACTTTTATTAAAATTATGCTTTTCTGGGTACAGACCCAACAAAAACAGTTTAGGATTCAATATGATTTGTTTTGAGATTATTTTTTCAATTGTTACCCTCACCTCTTCCCAAAACATTCTTATTAATCTACATTCCCATAAACAATGAAATAGGGTTCCTTTACTTTCCATGCATTTTGTGCCCAAATACTTATTTTACCGAGGAATTTACCAATTAATTCATTAAAAATCCTTCAATGTGATTTTCTGGATTTTTTTTCCTCATTTTGTCTCTCATAGTTGAGGTATACCTATGATGAAAATTGGAGACCTCTCTCATCTTTTAAGTGGGAGAACTTGCACAATTGGTGGCTGACTAAATACTTTTTTTCCCCACTGTATATACTTTTATTTTATCTGTTTATCTTTTTTCTACTTGTTTTGGTTTTGCTCTTGCTATGAACCCTGAGTCTGAAATAAACATTTGAATTTTGAATTTGAATTTACAATACAGAGAGGCTTGTGTCAGCGGCTAGCATTTTCAAAACGTGACCCATCAAGTGGCAACTAATTAAACTAACACAATATCACTCAATTACCTGATATAGGACATGATGAGCTGAATATAATGCACTACGACGGGCTGGACAAGCTTGACTGGGTCACGGCAGCTGCCTGGGACTAGGTCGCCACTGAATTGTTTTCACCTAGTACGGCGTTGCCATGTGGGTTGCTAACCGGAAGTAGGCCAAATGCCCGGATGCCCGACTGCGCCCATAGGTCAGGTTTCTTTTTTTTTTTTTCTTTTTTTTTTTTGTGGACTGGTTTGACCAGAGCGTGGATCTCCAAATCTGGATGGTGAGCCGAAGCCCGAGTCCTAGAAACTGCTAGAAGTGACCCCACTGGTCACCTGGAACTGTTACACCAAGAACTGAATATTGTGACTATATTTTGGAGACCTTTATTGTTATTTTCTTTTTATTATTGTGACAAGTGTGTGTGTGGTTTTTTTTTTGATTGTACATATTTGTAAATAATACACATTTGTTAAAATAATATATATAGTTGCAAGTTCTATATGGCTGTGTATGTGTCATCTGTTGTTGCACCTCCCAGGCTCCTACGAACCCAGAGTCGGTCTGACCTGGCCCAATTATCCCTCTGCCCAGGTAGAAAAGTTAAGGTAACTACATTGCCATAACACAATACTACCAAAAAGGGTACTACACCTAAAGTGAGTAGGGTGAGTGGGTGTTAGTAAGGGTTACACACAAAAATCTGGCGAGCGCAGGTGTTAGTGTGTGTTACAGTGGTATATTGTTACATAAGCATGGTCTACAAAATCACTAAGCAGCTGTGTGAACAAAATTCAAACAAACTAGCCCCTGTGAAAGACAAGAACGGTAATGTAATCACTACTGAAAGACAGCAAGTGGAGTGTTGGGTCCAACACTTCCAAGAAGTCCTTAATCGTCTTGAGCCTGATGAACCAGCAGATCCACTACCGGCTGAGGAAGATCTCCATATAGATACTAGCATTCCAACACAGGATGAGGACAGGTCATCCATTGAGGCTATGAAACATGGAAAGGCCCCTGGCATTGAGTCAGTTCATGCAGAACTTTTGACTGCTGAGAGACATCCACCAAAGTACTTGCCATCCTCTTCAAGACCTTCTGGGAGACAGAAAGCATACCAGTGGATTGGACCAAAGGCCTCATTGTGAAGTTGCCAAAGAAAGGAGATCTCAGCAACTGTGATAACTGGAGGGGCATCACCTTACTCTCTATTCCAAGCAAAATATTCTGTCAAGTCCTGCTGAAAAGAATGGATAAAGCAATTGGATCTTTGCTCTTTGTAATATCACTGAACAGTTCATTGAATGGAATGTCCCCCTCTACATAAATTTTGTAGATTTCAAGAAGGTGTTTGACAGCGTACACAGGGAGAGCCTTCGAAAAAAATACTATGGTACTACGGAGTCCCTCAGAAGATCATTACACTGATCAGCAGACTCTACAACAACTTAGAATGTAGCGTAATAATAAACAGCACCCTGTCCAAAGCATTTCCTGTAGAATCAGGTGTCCGTTAAGGTTGTATATTGTCTCCTATACTATTCTTAGTCACGTTTGACTGGATAATGAGGTCAACAACAGCTGACAAACCAAGAGGCATACAGTAGACGCAAACAACACAACTAGAAGACCTTGATTTTGCAGATGATTTGGCCCTGATGTCCCAAAACCAAAATGACCTACAAAACAAGACTGACAGGCTAGACAGATATGCCAAACGGACTGGCCTATACATCAGTTTCACCAAGACTAATGTCCTGTTTATCAACCCTCCAAAACCAGCACAAATCACAGTCAACTATCAACAGCTTGAGGAAGTGGATGACTTTGTCTACCTGGGTAGCACCATAAGCGAAGACCACGGTATCAGCAAAGACATTAGAGACAGAATGACCAAAGCTCAGAACGCCTTTTCACACTCAAGAACATTTGGAAGTCCAAACAGTACTCAATCAGAACCAAGGTAAAGATCTACAATAGCAATGTTAAGACCGTGTTGCTGTATGGATCTGAATGTTGGAGTATTGTTAAGAGACATTCAGAGAGTTGCTGCATTTCATAACAACTGCCTGAGAAGGATCTGTCAAATCTTTTGGCCAAACAAGATCACTAATGAGGCGCTGTACAAAAAGACCAAATGCAACAGCATCATCCCAGAGATCAAAAGACGACTCAAGTGGTTAGGCCATGTACTCCGAATGAACCATGATAGCAACCTGCGAATAGCTCTCCACTGGAAACCTCAAGGAAAGTGCAGACCTGGATGCCCAAGAACAAAATGGCGAAGGACTGTTAATGCAGAGCTGGAAGAGGCGGGTTATTCATGGCCACAGGTTCATGCGATGGCAGATGACCGGGAGAGGTAGAGAAGCACCACTGCAGCCTTATGTCCCACTGGGGATCAATGGAGGATAAGAAGAAGAATCTGTCCTTCCACATTTCTCTCCTTAAAGGTGTGTTCAGATCAAATGCGAATGGGCAAATTTTTCACATAGCATGAATACATTATAACTCAATGTAAACACACGACATGAATTCATCGTCTGAGTGAGATGCAGACAGGTGAAGTTGCCTTTATAACCTCTGCAGCAGTATTCAACCTGCTGTGGAAATCCCCAAAATAACAAGGTTTACGTTATCCGACAGCGGCTCACCTGAAAACATTGTCCCAGCTTTCAAAACTTCACAAGATGGGTGTTTCTGTTGCTAGCTTGCTAGCCTTGTTAGCACGTCCGTGGCAGGAATCCATACTTCCGACATCCCGGTTCAGCTGAAGAGCTCCCGGTCCTTTTGTCTCCAGGTGAGTGGAGTGGTGAGGTCAGTCTAATTTTCAAACTAGTTTACTCTCCAATGCTGATATTTTCACTCAGATGACAGCGCTATCCCTGGGATGAGAGTGTGCGATTTTGTATGAGCTCGACTCTTTCCATTGACTTTGTATGGATTTGCGCTGCCCGTTCGCATTTGGTCTGAACGCACCTTAAGACCATACCTATCCAGAACCTCCTCATCACCTCTGTTCCCTTCATCTATATGCCCATTAAAGTCCACTCCAATTACCACTCTCTCCCCCATAAGAACACTCTCTACCACTTCATCTAACTTACTCCAGAATTCCTCTGTCTTCTATCTGACATCCAACTTGTGGGACATATGCAGTGACAACATTCAACATCACACCTTTGACTTCTAGCTTCAAACTCATGATTCTGTCTTACTCCCTCTTTACCTCCTGAACACTCTTCACATACTCTTCCTTCAAGATTACTCCTACTCCATTTCACTTCCTAGCTGCACCATGGTAGAACAGCTTAAATCCACCTCCAATGCTCCTCCTAGCCTTGCTTCCCTTCAATCTGTTTTTTGAACACACAGTATATCTACCTTTCTTCTCTCCATCATATCAGCCAACTCTTTGCCTTTACCAGTCATAGTCCTTACATTTAATGTCCCTACTCTCACCTCCACACTTCTACCTTTCTTTTTTTCTCTCTCCCTCCTAACACGCCTTCCCCCTCTCCTCCTCCTCGATCTTCGACCAACAGTATCCCAATTTCCACCGGCACCCTGTCAGTTAACAGCACCGATGGTGTTCCGGCCCCGGATTATGAGCTGCATTTTGGTGTGCAATAACTGATGTTTGACACATCTTTAATGTCCTTGCTTTTGACTTTATTGCATCAAACACCGTAAAGACTGAAACATATCAAACACAAGAAACATTATTTTAGCTGTGGACACAAAATTCTAGTATTACAGAAATTAAATCATACTGCATACACACAAATGTAAACATTTATGATCTCAAATTGATAGATTTCTTAGGTTTACTGAGTTGTTGCAAGAAAGCTACCAGCAAAAATTATGCAGCATTTACTGTAAACGAATACAACAGATTATCAAATCCACATTTAAAATTGTATGGCTTGTGCACATCAGATTTTCATATTAGAAACACACACACAAAAGTTTCTATTCTTTGAACATGTGCATATTCAAACAACCATCATTAAACTTCAACAGAGTTAAACATTTCACTGACCACTTTGCCGTGTCGCAGCCTTCCGAGGGCAGAAATTCCTTGCAGGCTCTCACATTTGTCTGCAATTAATAGCCCGGAATAAATACCTTGTAAATTGGTATTTCAGCTAATTTAAAGTCAAGATGTCAATTCAAAAACATAACAATAAAATTGACTAGAACTAGGCATCCAGTAAATAATGGATTGCCAGATTTGCACTTCTAAACTACTAAAGGCCATACAGGCCGGGAATTGCAGCAGTGATCGACCAGAATAATACTGCATTTACTTCAAGTCAAAAATACATCCCTATTCACAAAATGAAGCTTCAAAAATTACTTTTTCACAACTATTACAGTTTTTTGCACATGCATGGAGACTAGGTGAAAAGTTACATAGGCAATGGATTACCCCTGACAGTCACATGGTCTAGTCACACTTCAACAAACTTCAAAAATATCATCATCTCTCAAACAATCCACAAAATATCGGGTAGATAATTGGCTATGAGGGATTATTTCATCATTATGACAGTTTCACCCTACCTGGGCTGAGGTAAGCAACTGGATGGCTTTGGATTTCTGTCTTAGCCAGCCATGCTGAAATCCGTCCGTTGTCCTATTCTGCTGGGCAGGAAGTCTCAAAATCGTCTACTTCCTGTTGTGAATAATCTTATACCTCATGTATTTTTGATGGCAAATTATTTCAATAATTCTTAAATCTCAAAGGACAAATTTCCAAACCTGGGTTTTAAAAGAAAATATGGAGGGAATAAATAAATAAAAGGCAGGGAGTTCCCAAGGGATTCCCCAGAGGTCAAAGGTCATTTCCGGGTTGGGGGTTCCTCCAGACACAAAGTAAACAACTTTTGCCTGGCACACAGAGCCAGGCTGTGAATATATATACCTGCCAAAACAAATCTTTGGGAGGCATTGCTGTACAACCAAAGGTCAAATACTAGAAAGGATGTCACTGTTGACATATATAGCGGGGAAATTGCAACAGTCACCAGAATTGCCATGTTTCTCACATGGATCAAACAAACACAGCTGCTGCCGTTACACTCCCACCAAAATCTTTATGATGGAAGACTATAAAGTCATGCCAACATAAAGATTTTGACAATGTCACCTAATCTTTAACCGGCAGCAAGAGCACAACCTTTTGCACTGGTCTTTCCAGTTCTCCCACCGTTCAATTATGACAGGCTCGACGGGTTCGTCCCAGGATTTCTTTTGCTTGCACAGTTCTTGCAGGATCTTTTTCCCTTGCAACACCACAGGGCTAACAAATCCATTTGGGTCATAGACTGACATGACTGTAGAGAGGATGCCTCTTCTTGTGTTGGGTTTATCCTGTAGTGTTATCTTGAACCTGAAGCAGTCATTTTGAACATCCCATCTTGTTCCAAGTGTGCGCTCAACCGGGAGAGGTTCCAGTTCCAAGTTTGTTTTCGGAGACGGTAGTGGCTCTTTCTGAAGGTGGTATAGATTCCAGGACGTCTATGCTGTTCGACAGGATCTTATGGAGTCTAACTTTGCCCTTTTTGCATATTTCAGTGGCCTGGCAGATTAGCTCCTTCGCTTCATCTTTGGTGTCGCTGAAATCTTGGTCGAGAACCTTCAGGATCTCACAGGGTGGTGGCACTATCAATTCTTTGGCGACAATCCTATGGCATACACCATTGTTGCCTTGTTCATAACAAGGGCCTCCAATAATGCTCCATCCCAAGTCTGTTTTCACAGCAAAGGCTTCTTCGGGATTTCCGGAGACTATCTCCACCGGTCTGAGTGCTTGTGGGCAGGAGTATCCAACGAGCAGTCCCACTTCACAGTCTTGAATAGGAGGAATGAAGGGGGCTATTCGAGCCAAATGAGGCATCATACTTGCCGCTACCTTTGAAGGAATGTGCTCCCTGTTGTGAGGGATGTGGTCTCTTGTGTAGCACGACTTGACTCGGACTTCGACAGTCGAGTCGTATCCTCTCAGTTTGATGTCTGAGAACTTCTTACAATAGACCACCGATGAAGATGTCATAGTTGTTATCTTCATTCTTGTTATTTCATGTGGCATGCACAGCTTGGCTGCCAGATCCTCTGTGATATAGGAGCTGTCGCTCTGGGTATCAATCAGTGCATAAACCAATACTTCTTGCAAGCCAGCTTGGCCTGTCTTGACCCAAACAGGTACGATTATTGAAGTATAACTCTCCATGTAATCTTGGTTGGTTTTGTTTGAAATAGATTCAAATGTGTTTTCATCTTTGTCGGCTTCTGACTCTGTATGCTTTGTGTCTGCTTTCTTCTTGTCTAAGTGCAGCAGAGTTTGGTGTTTGCCTTTGCACGTGTTGCAGGACACTTTAACTAGACACTTCTTTGATGTGTGGCCACGTCTGAGACATTTGAAGCAAAGGGCCTTGCTTTGAATGCTTTGTATTTTGTCATCATAAGGCAACTCTTTGAAAGCATTGCACTTGTAGATGAGGTGATCTTTGTCGCAGTAGGTGCAAACTGGAGAAATTTTGGCTCCACTTTTAGGGGTTTCTTTTTCAGCACTGGTGTTGGTGGCATGAGTAATGCCAGGTGCTTGTTTTGTCTTTGCCCTAGACTCGTTTCCTCTATTCGTGGTTGGCAACTTGTCTTGGTTTTGAGCGACCACGCATATAGGGTTGTTAGCCACTCTGGCTTCTCTGGCTACGAAGTCGACAAATTCTTGAAACGAAGGGTAGCCCTTTCCAACATCTATGTCTTCTGTAATACGCCGTGTCCACCTAGTGTTACAATACTCGGGTAACTTGGCTGCTGTTTCCTGGATTTGGACGCAATCGTTCAAAACTTCAAGACCTTTCACGTAGGGGATAGCTTCTTTGAGGGTGCTCAGGAAATCGCTGAAATCTTGAAGACCTTTCTTATCTTTGCCTATTACTTTGGGCCAGTCTCTCAACTTGTTTCTCAAGGAGAGTTGAATGGTGAAGGGGTGTCCGAACCGCTCTTCCAACGTGGTCCATGCACGGTTGTAGGCAGCTTCATCACTTCCGAAAAAACAACCTTCTACTGCCGCTCTGGCTTCTCCTGCAAGGTACTGCTGCAGATAATACAGCTTGTCTGATGGTGGAATTCCCTTGTTCTCAACAAGTGTCACAAAACTTTTGCGAAAGTTGATGAACTTGAGTGGGTCACCATCAAACACAGGAGGTGTGGGGACAGGCAGCCTTGATTTGCTGACGCTATCTGAGAATGTTTGGGCGATGAAGGCCAACTGTGACTCTACTTGGCTCGTGCAATCTTCAGCTCTTGGTGATCTGGCCTCAGGAGAAAAAGCAGGTGCCTCTGGATTCAGATAACCTTTACTAGGCTTGTCACTGCAACAAGAGATGTCATCTGACTTTTGGACTCTTTCCTCTTCTTCTGCTATTTCTAATTGTTCACGACAACTTTCCAAGGCCACCTTGCATTTCCTTATCTTTGCGTGAAGTTCTGCACACTTTCGCCTAGCGCTCAATTCAGCCAGCTTCCTGGCCTTTTCTGAGGCATTACTTGATACTGTTGAAGAGCCTGTTGAAGATTCTGAAATCTGTGCACTTACAGATACCTTTGACTGAATGGAGACTTTAGACTTGGCAGAAATATCAGACTCATAGTCTAACTTGCTTCCAAAGAGAGACCTGGAATAATTCATTCCCCAAGTAGTCTTGAGAAGGCTTTTTCTCTCCTTGTCTGCCATCATTGGATTCTCTCCAATTTGTTTCAAGGCTTTCGCCATGTCTGAGCACATTTGCTTAGCGCTGTCGACTCTGCGCCGCATCTCTTTGTCTGGCGGGCACAAATCTCGACAGGCTTCATATGTAGCTGTCATTTCTTTGTCCAGGCGAATCAGGTCTTCCAAGTCATCTTCAGTTGTGTCCAAGACCTCATCTTTGTATGCATAAAAAAGAGCGAACACAGCCTTCTTTACTTTACTGTATGTTCGCATAAACTTTTTGTTTGCTCTGTCTACCTGTGCTTCTTGTTCTTCCTTTTTACTGATGACAGCATCTAAAGTCGCAACTTTGTCATTGAGGCTGTCGTATTCAGCAGAAATCTCTGGTGAGACAGACTTATCCTCTCCCTCTGCTTTCACCAACCGCCTGACTTCTTTCAGTCTCTTCATGCATGTCTCTCGTCTTTGCTTCAGCTTATGAAGTGGGACATGCCTGAGTTTTGTTTGTGCAGTGTTCTGGTTAGTCTTGCCAGTGGCGCCATCTTCTGGATCACTTGCATCTTCTTTTTCTTGGATTCCAGCCACCGCATTCTCTCCTTGTGGTTGCTTCTTGTCACCATTATTCTTTTCTTGTTCACTGATTGTAGCCAACTCCATTTCAAGAGTTTCTATTGCATCATGTACTGTTTCTGCATCAGTGTTGAGTTGAGATCGCTCTTCCTCAGACAAGGTTTCAACTGCCAAGTCAGCATTTATGGCTTGTAATTGCTCTTTGGCAGCTGTGATCTGCTCTCGCAATTCTTGCTCAGTTGCAATTTTGGTAGCTGCAGCCATTTTGTTGCAGTACAGTGTTTATGGAAAATAGTGAGGAAATGGGACAAAAAATGAAATGGTAATTTATATTACCTCTTTGAATAATTCACCAACCAGATTTCTTGAGTGAAAACCTGGAGATAAAAAATATTATGCAAACCTGAAACACAATGTGTTTTTTATGTTTACCTCGAAATTTCCACTCAAAATAACTGAATGGAAACTATACTTGAATTAGGGAATTCTTATCTTTGGGGTATATGATTCCCTAAATACTTTGAACTTGTACTTGATTTGATTAATTCAAAATTGAATTAAATTTGAGGAATCTTGAAATATACTTATATCATTGAATTGAAGCTCAACCAGCCCTTACCTCAGCCCTTGATCTTACTTAATCTTACTAGCCTGATTTAAATTGATGTTCAAAAATACTGATCGAAATACGCTAGCAACAGGATGTGCACAAGCAGTACATGTACAATGAAAACAGAATAATGCAAACACTTCTCTCAACATCAGCACAAAATAAACACAGTATTCAGTGACTAATAAACTTGACTTTGCACTTGAGAAACACGAACTTAACTTGACTTGACTTAAAATGTGTCCTCAAGGTTCAATCACTGGATACATGTCCTTCACTTACAGGCTGTAGCAGAAAAGTGAATGTCTCTTACTTAATTGTCATATACTAGCACTTAGCACACTGGTGAGTGGTACCGACAGGATGTCACCATCACGATCTCGATGACACGGCACGACCCAACCTCTTGAATCTGCAGCGTTCTTTGCTTGCACACCCACGCTCGTCCACGATGACTTGGTACAGACGAGTAGGAGGTGGTGTCTTTACTAGTGTCTTTACTAGTGTCTTTACTGTTCCGGCCCCGGATTATGAGCTGCATTTTGGTGTGCAATAACTGATGTTTGACACATCTTTAATGTCCTTGCTTTTGACTTTATTGCATCAAACACCGTAAAGACTGAAACATATCAAACACAAGAAACATTATTTTAGCTGTGGACACAAAATTCTAGTATTACAGAAATTAAATCATACTGCATACACACAAATGTAAACATTTATGATCTCAAATTGATAGATTTCTTAGGTTTACTGAGTTGTTGCAAGAAAGCTACCAGCAAAAATTATGCAGCATTTACTGTAAACGAATACAACAGATTATCAAATCCACATTTAAAATTGTATGGCTTGTGCACATCAGATTTTCATATTAGAAACACACACACAAAAGTTTCTATTCTTTGAACATGTGCATATTCAAACAACCATCATTAAACTTCAACAGAGTTAAACATTTCACTGACCACTTTGCCGTGTCGCAGCCTTCCGAGGGCAGAAATTCCTTGCAGGCTCTCACATTTGTCTGCAATTAATAGCCCGGAATAAATACCTTGTAAATTGGTATTTCAGCTAATTTAAAGTCAAGATGTCAATTCAAAAACATAACAATAAAATTGACTAGAACTAGGCATCCAGTAAATAATGGATTGCCAGATTTGCACTTCTAAACTACCAAAGGCCATACAGGCCGGGAATTGCAGCAGTGATCGACCAGAATAATACTGCATTTACTTCAAGTCAAAAATACATCCCTATTCACAAAATGAAGCTTCAAAAATTACTTTTTCACAACTATTACAGTTTTTTGCACATGCATGGAGACTAGGTGAAAAGTTACATAGGCAATGGATTACCCCTGACAGTCACATGGTCTAGTCACACTTCAACAAACTTCAAAAATATCATCATCTCTCAAACAATCCACAAAATATCGGGTAGATAATTGGCTATGAGGGATTATTTCATCATTATGACAGTTTCACCCTACCTGGGCTGAGGTAAGCAACTGGATGGCTTTGGATTTCTGTCTTAGCCAGCCATGCTGAAATCCGTCCGTTGTCCTATTCTGCTGGGCAGGAAGTCTCAAAATCGTCTACTTCCTGTTGTGAATAATCTTATACCTCATGTATTTTTGATGGCAAATTATTTCAATAATTCTTAAATCTCAAAGGACAAATTTCCAAACCTGGGTTTTAAAAGAAAATATGGAGGGAATAAATAAATAAAAGGCAGGGAGTTCCCAAGGGATTCCCCAGAGGTCAAAGGTCATTTCCGGGTTGGGGGTTCCTCCAGACACAAAGTAAACAACTTTTGCCTGGCACACAGAGCCAGGCTGTGAATATATATACCTGCCAAAACAAATCTTTGGGAGGCATTGCTGTACAACCAAAGGTCAAATACTAGAAAGGATGTCACTGTTGACATACAGTATATAGCGGGGAAATTGCAACAGTCACCAGAATTGCCATGTTTCTCACATGGATCAAACAAACACAGCTGCTGCCGTTACAGATGGTGGTCATTGTTAACCTGGTGTCATTCGTCATGATCAGCATGTTTGATTTGGCAAAAGTTTTAGGTCGGATGCCCTTTCTGACACAATCCTCCCCATTTACCCAGGCTTGGGACCAGCACTAGGAGTACACTGGCTTGTGCACCCCCTGTGGCTGGGTTATCAAACTTGTTGCAACCAGGAAGCGTAAATGCCCTTTGTTCTAAAGCTTGTTTACTGCCTAATTGCTGAGATGTGTGAGTGCAGTTCACAATTCAACTAATGACCCAGACCTAGTTTGCCCTCAGTAATCTCCATCACTGTGTTTTGAGCCTCTCTGTCCTCACTGCTTCTGTCTGGGTCTGTTTTCATGGTTTACCGCTAAACCTACAGGCCTAAAGAAAACTACAGCTAACAATGCGGTGCTGAATTCAACCCAAAGTGACATAATCAACAAATGATGGATGAATTTTGTTTCAGATATACAGAGGTGTGAAAAAGTGTTTGCCCCCTTCCTGATGTCTCATTTTTTTGTATGTTTGTCACACTGAAATGTTTCAGATCATCAAACAAATTTAAATATTAGACAAAGATAACACAAACACAAAATGCAGTTTTTAAATTAAGATATTTATAATTAAAGGGAAAAAAAATCCAAATCTACATGGTCCTGTGTGAAAAAGTGATTGCCCCCTAAACCTAATAACTGGTTGGGCCACCCTCAGCAGCAACAACTGCAATCAAGCATTTGTGATAACAGGCAATGAGTCTTTTACAGCGCTGTGGAGGAATTTTGGCCCACTCATCATTACAGAATTGTAATTCAGCCACATTGGAGGGTTTTCAAGCATGAACTGCCTTTTTAAGGTCATGCTGTGGAGATTGTGTGGAAAGACGAGGCTGAGTTTATTACTCAAAATCAGTTTTATTCACAACCACATTCTCCAACATCCAAAAACAGACAAGAGAGAGACATGCCCCCACAGCTGCCCCTTTATACCCCAGGACATCAAAGTAAACAGTCGCATTGTCTTTACATCCCAAATCACAACGCGCCCCCCTTCAGGTCTCCTGTCTCCACCTGAAGTCCTGGTGGTCTCCACCTGCAGTCCTGGTGGTCAGGAAATCCTTCATGGCCGTCTCTCTGCATACAAAAGGCCAGACTTCGCATCCTCCTGCAACCCCTAGGAGGTTCGGACCTTTTGTTCCTCTGAGACGTGCAGTAAACAATAAGCATACAGTAACAAGCATGTGAAGCATATGGAAACCACATATGTGCCCACATGACCCCCCCCCCCCCAAACGTCTAAGATGGAACAACATCACCACAGATTGCATGCCATAATAAAATCACTATATATCAGTCCAAATGTTATATATCAGTCCCGGTTTACTCCGGGATTTCTCCGGTTTACTCCCGCACACCAAAAACATGTAGGTTTAGGGCGCTCGCGCACGCAGCGACCAGCAGCCGGTGGCTTGTCACCAGACTGCAAACCAAGTCTACCTACGGGTACAAATAAGTACCAAAAAAAAAAAAAAAAATGCCGCTTAGGTCTCAACCTTCTCCCATATCTGCTAAAAGCAGGTTGTATCACTTCCACGGTGTCTTCCCGCTGTGGATCTGTTGCCTGGGGATGAGAACTGTTAGTCAACCTCTGTGGGTGTTCTGGGGAATGCTCTCTAGGGGGTCTGCCACGCCAAGGAGCCTTCGCCAACTGCACAACTTCGTCAGCTAACACAAAAGCGGGTTTGAGCCTGTTAATGCCAATCCTTTCTTTTCTGCCCCCCAAATCTAGCAAAAAATGCTTATCCCCTGTTTCCAACACTCTATATGGTCCGTCATAAGGTGGGCGCAAGGGCGGACGATGAGCGTCATGTCTGACAAAAACAAACTCCGCATTTTTCAAAGCCTTAGGCACAAAAACACACAGAAAACTGTGGTGAACGGGGCCAGGTAGCGTGCCCGGGCCCGCGCTATTCTGTAACCGCTGAACCGGGGAGTCCTCTGGCGCAGGATTATCTGGGAGAAATTCCCTGGACAGCCGAAGTGGCTGTGCAAAAACTAGCTCAGCTGGGGAGGCTTCTAAATCCTCTTTAGGTGCAGAACGCAACCCCAATAAAACCCATGGTAGCTTGTCCACCCAATTTGTATCCGTAAGCGACGCTCTGAGGGCCGCCTTCAATGACCTGTGAAAACGTTCGCACAACCCGTTAGCCTGCGGGTTGTACGCAGTCGTGCGGTGGATCGTTGCCCCCAGGCTGCTGGACATCGCTGACCAAAGTTCGGAAACAAACTGCGGGCCTCTGTCAGACGTAATGTCCGACGGGACTCCAAAACGCGCTACCCATGCCGTTAAAAACGCGCACGCTACCTCCTCAGCCGTGGTTGACGAAAGCGGGACCACTTCTGGCCAGCGCGTGTTGCGGTCAACCATTGTCATAAGATGTGTTTACCCATGTAAGGGCGGGAGGGGGCCTACGAGGTCCACGTGGACATGATCAAACCTTTTAGCCGGGATGTGAAACGGCTCCAAGGGAGCTCTCGTGTGCCTATGAACCTTGGCCCGCTGGCAGGCTGTGCAGGCTGCCGCCCACTCTCAAACTTGTTTGCGCAGGCTCGGCCACACAAATTTCTCTTCTACCATTTTGACCGACGCGCGCACTCCCGGGTGCGCCAGAGAATGGATCGAGTCAAAAACGCGGCGGCGCCACGCGGCTGGAACTACCGGACGTGGTCGCCCAGTGGAGACATCGCAGGTTAGGGGGGGCATACCGTCTTGCAGCACCCTGCTCTCCAGCCTTAACCCTGTTGGTCCAGACTGGAGCGCGCGCACATCCGCGTCGCTACCCTGCTCCGCGGCCATGGCTGCGTAATCTATCCCCACGCGGACTGGGGTCGCGCGCACTTTCGCGTCGCTAATCTGCTCTGCGGCCATGGCTGCAGGATCTACCTCCGCGCGGACGGGACCCCCCACGGCGCGCGAGAGGCAGTCTGCCACTACATTAAGTTTACCCGCCACATGCTAGATATCGGTAGTAAACTCCGAAATCGCGGCCAGCTGCCTCTGCTGCTGGCCCGACCAAGGTTCTGAAATCTTGGCCATCGCAAAAGTCAGCGGCTTGTGGTCAACGAACGCGGTGAAACGGCGTCCTTTCAGCCAGAACTGGAAGTGGCGAATGGCCAAGTGGAGAGCTAACAACTCCCTGTCGAATGCGCTGTATTTTCGTTCGCTGTCGCGCAGGGTCTTACTGAAAAAGGCGAGCGGTTGCCAGGCTCCAGCTACAAACTGTTCCACAACCGCCCCTATGGCCACATCTGACGTGTCAGTAGTGAGCGCCATGCGGGCCGCTGGGACTGGATGTGCTAACAACGCAGCATTTGCCAGAGCTGTTTTGACTTCGGAAAATGCGCGCTCTCGCTCCGGAGACCATTCGACTTTATTTGTGGGTTTTTGTTTTTTTAGTGCAGCATATAATGGTTGCATGAGCTGCGCTGCGCGGGGGAGGAAACGGTTATAAAAATTTACCATTCCCAAAAACTCCTGTAACGCTTTGACCGTCTGTGGCTGGGGAAAATTTGTTACTGCGCGCACTTTGTCAGGCAGAGGGACCGCTCCCTCTGGGGAGACGCGATGGCCCAAAAAATCAATCTGTGTCACCCCGAACTGACACTTCGCCAGATTAATTATTATCCCGTGCTCTGCCAACCTCCGGAAAACTGCTGTGAGGTGGTTTTCGTGTTCGTCTTCGGACGCGCTGGCTACCAGTATGTCGTCCAGGTAGACGAACACGAAAGGGAGATCGCGCAGAACCGCGTCCATCATGCGTTGGAACGTCTGCGCAGCGCCCTTAAGCCCAAACGGCATGCGTAAAAACTCGAAAAGCCCGAAGGGAGTTATTACCGCTGTTTTGGGTATGTCCTCTGCGCGCACTGGGACCTGGTGGTAACCGCGTACCAAGTCTATTTTAGAAAAAACGCGCGCCCCCGCCAAATGAACTGAAAAATCTTGGATGTGCGGGATCGGGTAGCGATCATGCGCTGTAGCGTTGTTCAGCCTGCGGAAATCATCACAAGGCCGCCACGAGCCATCAGCTTTCGGGACCATGTGAAGCGGTGAAGCCCATGGGCTCTTCGAACGCCTGATGATGCCCAACCTCTCCAGGTTGGCGAACTCCTCGCGCGCTATGGTCAGTTTAGCTGAATCCAAGCGCTGAGCTTTTGCGAAAACGGGTGGTCTGGTGGTAGTAATAAAATGTTCCACCCCGTGTTTAGCCACGGTCGCCGAAAATGTTGGGACTGTGAGTGCTGGGAACTGAGTGAGGAGTGTGTGGAACTTACCACCTGCAGCTGTGACGTTGGCTTGTGCTGTTGGCGGGGCCACTCGAGCTGTACAGGGAATAGAAGAAAAAGAGAGTGCATTAACCAGGCGTCTGTTAACAAGATCGACCAACAAACTATGTGAGCACAAAAAATCAGCCCCTAACATGTTGAAATTGACTGCCGCTATGATGAAAGTCCATTCGAAAGTGCGGCCGTGTAAAGACAGAAGTAGAGTCCTCTCACCGAAGGTCTTAATCGCCGAGCCGTTCGCTGCTGACACCCGGGGACTGCTGGAAGGCGCCAGCCGGTCAGCGTAGGAAGGTGTGATGAAACTCAGCTGGGAGCCCGTGTCCACGAGGAAGTGCCTCCCCGAGTGCGCATCCTTCAAGTAGAGCAGCTTGTTCTCCTCTCCGAGGGCCGCAGCCGCTACCGACCCCCGGTCTTGGCGTTTCCCGAGCGCTTGAAGTGGCAAGGTGGAATGCACTTGCGTGCCCTCTCTGCAAAACGGCGATGGTAGAAGCAAAGGACGTCATCCGCTCCGTGTTTCCCGGCCCTTGCCGCCGCCGCCGCCGCCGTCGGTGAGTCTGGTGCTGCAGCCTCTGGCCCCCTGCCATCTCCGGCCGTCGCGCCTGGCCCCGCTGCCGTAGCCGCGTGTCATTTACTGGCGTCAACGAGTCGCTGCGCCTCCTGGCCCAGCTCGTGGTAGTCTCGTCGGGCCAGCAGTGGTGAGCTGGCCAGGGTCACTCTCACCTCTGACGGCAGGGTTCTGAGGAAGAGGTGGGTGAAAATGAAGTTATCATCTTCGGAGTCTCTCAAACTCAACATCTTCCCCATGAGGTCTGCAAGTCTGTCGCCCTCAAATTCAGTCAGCGCTAGGAGCCTCTCTGCTCGCTCCTGCACCGAAGGGGTGAAGTAGTGAATAAGTGCAGCCTTCAACGTGCTGTACTTGTCGCTGTCCGGCGGGTGGTTGATCAGGTTCGCCACCCGCTGGGCTGTGTGGTTGTCCAGCTTTGCAACCACATGGTAGAACTTTGTGTCGTCCACCGAAATCCTCCGGAGGTAGAACTGTGCCTCGACTGCGCTAAACCAGGAGCGCGGATTGTTCGGCCAGAAGTCCGGTAGGTGGACTGTGGCTGCACTCGTCTGGCTGGCTCCTGGCGAGTCTAGCTCGGGAGATTCATCTCCGCTCATGATACGTCGTAGGGTCACCAGTGTGGAGATTGTGTGGAAAGACGAGGCTGAGTTTATTACTCAAAATCAGTTTTATTCACAACCACATTCTCCAACATCCAAAAACAGACGAGAGAGACATGCCCCCACAGCTGCCCCTTTATACCCCAGGACATCAAAGTAAACAGTCGCATTGTCTTTACATCCCAAATCACAACGCGCCCCCCTTCAGGTCTCCTGTCTCCACCTGAAGTCCTGGTGGTCTCCACCTGCAGTCCTGGTGGTCAGGAAATCCTTCATGGCCGTCTCTCTGCATACAAAAGGCCAGACTTCACATCCTCCTGCAACCCCTAGGAGGTTCAGACCTTTTGTTCCTCTGAGACGTACAGTAAACAATAAGCATACAGTAACAAGCATGTGAAGCATATGGAAACCACATATGTGCCCACAATGCCACAGCACCTCAATCGGATTCAGGTCAGGACTTTCACTAGGCCACTCCAAAGTCTTCATGTTGTTTTTCTTAAGCCATTCAGAGGTGGACTTGCTGGTGTGTTTTGGATCATTGTCCTGCTGAAGAACCCAAATGCACTTCAGCTTGAGGTCACGAACAGATGGCCAGACATTCTCCTTCAGGATTTTTTGGTAGACAGCAGAATTCATGGTTCCATTTACCAGGTCCTGGAGTAGCAAAACAGCCCCAGACCATCACAGTACCATTGTGGTGACCCACCACAATCTACACGAGCATTCTTCACACTCAACAGGGCTGGAGGAAACCGAAGACAATTTGCATACAGAGGACAATGCACAGACGGACAAAGAGCCACAGGAGGCAGTCAGACGGGACTGTGTGCATGTGTCCTCGAGCCAGCCAATGTCATGCTAATCAGGTGTATTGACTGTTATGCTAATGTTCCATGCATTCTCTCTTCCTGATCACTGTATAAAAGATCTTGTGTGAAATGTCTCAAGAACACAGTGGAACACAGTAGCACACAGTGCTACAAGTGTATCTCATTATCCATCCATCCATCCATCTTCATCCACTTAATCCTTTTCGGGTCACGGGGGGGCGTTGGAGGAAAATAAAACTCTGCAACCTTCCAGCTTGTTGCACCTCGCCTGATTTTAATCCTCCACACTGGTGACCCGACATGTCATGGTGCGCCCTTCGCCTGATCCTATTCCTCCACACTGGTGACCTGACAAGAGAGAATGACCGTCTGCTCCCTCTCACTGCACTGTGGATCCCAGAGGACCAGAGAACGCCTGCAACCTCTTCATCCTCACCGGAGCGCGCTCCCCAGAACGGGCAGCACTGGGACCAACACGCACCATGAACGGCGACACAAGCGAAACGAAGGAAGCAGCCTGAACGGGGAAATCATCGACGACGTCTGCGTTGATTTCCACCAAGCTCCCCGACCCTGACTCAGCTCACGACAGCGGACCTCCCGCACACAGAAGCCCCGCATGCACACCGCAGGATTACGAGGACAGCGCAACTGCCAGCTATGTGGTCACTGCGCCAAGCGCACACCACGCACAGGGACGAACCGGCTCCACAGACTGATAAATCATCCTCCGCCGCTGCACATGCCCAAGAAACACGGCCGATCGCCATCCTCGGAACCTTCAGGGCTGCTCACGCACCTGAAGCAGACGTGCAGCCCGCACACAGGACATTATATGGGTTTCTCAGCCACGGCGCACACTGGGAGTTTAGCTGATTGCTGTCCCCGATGGCTTTAGGGCTGCGTCTGCACCTAAAGCCTAATCGCCAAGTCCCTCACACAGCTGCAGTTGTTTCACAGCCGCTACGCATTCTCGGGGAATTTGGCCGTCACCTTCCCCACATCCTCGCCGGACCGAGCCGTGAGAGGAGTCAGAGACTTAATTTTTTTTTTCACAGTTGCTGCGGATCACTGCCCCTGGTTTACCGGGAAAGTCTCTCACCATCGTGGATCCACACGCAATTTTTGTGCGGCTCAGACACCTTTGACGTCCCGGGTCGGCACTCACTTACTCCCACCCCCTCCCCCTCTTCCTCCACAGCACTCTTCCCGCACCCCACTCCCTAAAGCCGGCCGATCGCCATCTTGTTCCATTGCGCACGACGTGCACCGGCCCCGGCACCCACGATCTACGGCCGTTCAACGTGCTGGAACTCGGAGCAGAGCACACTGTCCTTTCCACCCCTTCCCCGCGGACTGACGCCCTCCAACATTCCTCTACAGCAGGACAGTTCTACCGGAGCTGGAGCCCAAACGACGGGGGGGGGGGGGAATCACAGCCACAGAACAGAGTGTTCTGGGGGGGAGCCCTGTGGTGACCCACCACAATCTACACGAGCATTCTTCACACTCAGCAGGGCTGGAGGAAACGGAAAACAATTTGCGTACAGAGGACAATGCACAGACGGACAAAGAGCCACAGGAGGCAGTCAGACAGGACTGTGTGCATGTGTCCTCGAGCCAACCAATGTCATGCTAATCAGGTGTATTGACTGTTATGCTAATGTGCCATTCATTCTCTCTTCCTGATCACTGTATAAAAGAGCTTGTGTGAAATGTCTCAAGAACACAGTGGAACACAGTAGCGCACAGCGCTACAAGTGTGTCTCATTATGTTGGAGGAAAATAAAACTCTGCAACCTTCCAGCTCGTCGCACCTTGCCTGATCTTAATCCTCCACACCATCACCATATTTTACTGTTGGTATGATCCTTTTCTGAAATGCTGTGTTACTTTTACACTGGATGTAATGGGACATACACCTTCCAAAAAGTTCAACTTTTGTCTCGTCAGTCCAGAGTATTTTCCCAAAAGTCTTGGGGATCATCAAGATGTTTTCTGGCAAAACTGAGCTAAGCCTGTTCTTTTTGCTCAGCAGTGGTTTTCGCCTTGGAACTCTGCCATGCAGGCCATTTTTGCCCAGTCTCTTTCTATGGTAGAGTCACGAACACTGACCTTAACTGAGGCAAGTGAGGCCTGCAGTTCTTTGGATGTTGTTGTGGGGTCTTTTGTGACCTCTTGGATGAGTCCTAGCTGTGCTCTTGGGCTAATTTTGGTTGGTTGGTCACTCCTGGGAAGGTTCACCCTTGTTCCATGTTTTTGCCATTTGTGGATAATGGCTCTCACTGTGGTTTGCTGGAGTCACAAAGCTTTAGAATTGGATTTATAACCTTTTTCCAGACTGACAGATCTCAATTACTTTGTTTCTCATTTGTTCCTGAATTTCTTTGGATGGCAGCATGATGTGTAGCTTTTGAGGATCTTTTGGTCCACTTCACTTTGTCGGGCAGGCCCTGTTTAAGTGATTTCTTGATTGAGAACAGGTGTGGCAGTAATCAGGCCTGGGTGTAGCTTGAGAAATTGAACTCAGCTTTCCAAAGATGTCATAAACCACAGTTAATTTATGTTTTAATGGTGGTGGTGGGGGGAATTACTTTTTCACACAGAGCCATGTAAGTTTGGATTTTTTTTTCCCTTAATAATAAACACCTTCATTTAAAAACTGCATTTTGTGTTTACTTGTGTTATCTTTGTCTAATATTTAAATTTGTTTGATTTGAAACATTTAAGTGTGAAAAGCATACAAAAAAATGAGAACTCAGGAAGGGACAAACACTTTTTCACACCACTGTATGGTTGATGCTTACATTAGCAGGCTAGCTCTGGTATTTGGACACAGCATGAACTAACAAAATTACTGTAATGTGAGGGGGTAAATGCTCAAATAACCTTCATTGTGGACAGCAGTGTGTAGTTTGAGAGGTTGATAGGATATGACCAGTCCCTGTGATAAAATCACCACAAAAGTGAGAGTGGATGAGTGGCTCTGCTAGCTGCGGCTAACCACTGGTGGTGCAGCCGTTCCCATAAATATAGTCTTGGACAGAGTATAATAATCTATAGTAAAATTAGCTAACGTCGACTTCCGGTTATGGCTGCCACGTAGGACGGACGTGTCTCGCTCTGCTCTGCTCCTGGAGAAAAAAAATCGGCAAATAACTCTCTCATTTGGGACAGAACGTATGCCAGCATTTGGGCGAGGATATGTCGGCGAAGCCTAAGGCTGGAAAACCAGGAAAAGGAAAAAGCGAGCCGCCGAAACAGTCCAAATTAACGGACTTTCAGGTCTGTGACGCAGCAAACAAAACTCCATATATGGCGGAGGAGGCTGGCGGCGGTGCGATGTCTGCGGGGAATGGCGCAGATGCGCTGATGGCTGCCATGAGTTCAATGAGAGCGGACTTTTCCTCTAGATTTGATGGGATTATGACAGCGTTGGAAGGAATAAGAAAGGAATTGGGTGACTGTGTAGAACGAACGGCGCAGATGGAGCTCCGTCTCGCTAGTGCTGAAGATGACGTCACCCGTCTTCAATTAAAGGTGCGCACTTTGGAAAAAAAAAATAAATCTCTGGAAGATAATATTTTGGATTTGGAATCTCGGTCGAGACAGAATAATTTGAGGCTGGTGGGTCTTCCAGAGGAATCAGAAGGTCGGGACGTATGTTCCTTTCTGGAAAAGTGGATTCCGGAGGTGCTGGGCAGCGAGGAGTTGCAATCAGCAGTGGTTCTGGAAAAAGCACATCGTATTGGCCCACGGAGAGATAAGGGACCGCCGAGGACCTTAATTATGAAGTTTCTTAGCAACAGAGACAGGATGAAGATCTTCAATGCTGCACGTGCTAAAGGAGAGATTAAACACCAGGACCAGCAGGTGCGGTTCTACCCAGATTTGGCCACAGGAATCCAGCAATTGAGGAAGCAGTTTGATCCCATACGTAAGGAGCTGCGCAACCTTGGGATTCGTCATGGTGTAATCTATCCTGCGAGACTGCTGACCACGTATGAGGGCAGAACCCACATCTTCAAGACCCCAGAGGAGGCGCAGGAGTTCATCAAGAAGATCAAAGAAGAAGAAGAGACTGGTGGGAGCTAAGCATGAACAAAATATAAGGTAGAATAATTAAGCATTTGCACAGGCATCTGACTGACTTGAAGTAAATAGTAAGTTTACAAAATATAGATTGTATTATATATTAAAAAAACAAAACAAAAACAAAACAAACAAAAAAAAACAAAAAACTATGATGTACAAAGTTGTTAAAAATTTTGGAGTTAAGTTGGAAAACTACAGAGGAGAGTTAATGTTACGTCATTAAAAGCAGTAGAGTTAGGGTGATTGGGAGGATGAAGAAGGAGTGGCTTAGGCTGTTCCCCGTGGGTGTGGAACGGTCGATGGCTATATCGGGAGACAGAATTTTTCTTTTGATTTTGGGGGGTTTGCCACAAGTGTGGGAAGGGGAAATTTGTTTGTGTGTAGTTTGTAGGATGAATGTTCAACCACTCATGTTTTTGCTTCTCTGTATGAGCATGTTTACACTGCAAGGTAATCCTAAACTCTCTATTGATCATGGACCAAAGTGTTAATCTTAATTTAACTTCATGGAATTGCAGAGGTCTACAAAATTTAAAAAAACTTAAACAAGTTATGAATAAAATAAAGGACATGGGTTCAAGAATTGTGTTTTTACAAGAAACTCATCTGATAGAGGAGGATGTTAAAAGAATTAGGAGTAGATGGCAGGGAAGTGTATTCACCTCTTCATTTTCATCCCGAGCCAGGGGAGTTATGACTCTCATACATAAATCAGTTCCTTTTCAGGTGAAAAATGTAATTGGAGACAAATTTGGAAGATATGTAATCATTCAAGGTTCTTTGCTATTAGAAAATATAAATCTTGTGAACTTATATGGTCCCAATATAGATGATCAGAAGTTCTTTGCTAATTTATTTCTCATCTTATCATCACTTACAGGGCAACATATAATAGCAGGGGATTTTAATTGTACATTGAATCCAGGTGTGGATAGATCAACAGGACTGGATTGTACGCACATTGGATGTAGGATGACTATTAATCATTTTATGAAAGAATTGAGATTGTTAGATATATGGAGAGAAATGAAACCACAAGTTAAAGCCTATTCTTGTTATTCCAGTACCTACAAGACATTCTCACGTATTGATTATTTTTTGATTTCCACAGAATTAAGGTCCAAGATTCAAAACTGCTTTTATGATAACATCGTGATTTCTGATCATGCACCCTGTTGTCTAATATATGTAGATAAAAAATTGACAAAGGAATCAGGTAGATGGCAATTTCAGCATAAATGGCTTCAAGATGAGGAATTTGTCAAGTATATAGAAAAACAGATAGACGAGTTCTTTGACATCAATACTACACAAACATCAGTATGTGTAAAGTGGGAGGCTTTCAAAGCTTTTATTAGGGGACATATTATTAGTTATACAGGATCAAAATCTAAGAAGACTCGAGAGGAGAGAGCTAAATTGGAACATAAAATAAAAAGTCTTCAGGAAAAAGTGTATGCAGGAAGTGACCCAAGGTTGGAGAATGAATTACTGATTTTGAGAGCTGAATACGACAAAAAATCAGCGAATAGAGCTGCCTCGAGTCTTCTAAGATTGAAACAATCTTTTTATGAACAAGGTGAAAAATCAGGAAAATTATTAGCATGGCAGATTAAACAATTGGAAATTAAAACACCAATTACCAGTATTATAAGTAACGGACAGGTAGTTATAGATCCTTTAGAAATTAATAGAGCCTTTAGAGATTACTATGAAAAATTATATGATACCAAAAATGAACCTGATTTAACAAAACTAAATGGGTTTTTGAACGAACTATCTATACCGTGTATTCCAAATGAAAACAGGGAGATATTGGAGTCTAAAATTAGTCAAGAAGAAGTTGGGCTAGCCATTGATAATATGAAATCAGGAAAAAGTGCAGGACCAGATGGTCTTCCAGTTGACCTTTATAAAAAATTTAAGAATAAATTAATAAAACCTTTTTTGGAAATGGTTTTAGAAGCATTTCAAAATAATAATTTACCATCATACATAAATAATGCCTTAATTATACTGCTGCCAAAACCAGGTAAGCCCTCTAATAAATGTGAAAATATGAGACCAATAAGCCTATTAAACGCCGACCTTAAGATAATCTGTAAAATTTTAGCAAGACGAATACAAGAAATTTTACCAAATATTATTAATCGAGATCAGAATGGCTTTATAAAGGGTAGACAAGGCTTCCATAATGTAAGAAGACTATTTAATATTATTTATTTTAATAAAGAAGCACCGGATACAGCTCTCCTATCATTGGACGCCGAAAAGGCCTTTGATAGAGTTGAATGGCCCTTTCTTTTTGAAGTCCTACAAAGGTTTGGACTTGGAAATAATTTCATAAAATGGGTTCAAATAATATACAATAATGCTACAGCAGAAATCCTAACAAATAACAATATTTCAAAACCAATAAAAATCAATAGAGGATGTCGACAAGGCTGTCCACTTTCACCTTTACTGTTTACTATGGCAATTGAACCTTTAGCGATAGCGATACGTTTACATTCACAAATATATGGAATTAAAGTTGGACCAACAGAACATAAAATCTCCCTGTACGCCGATGATATAATTTTGTTTATGTCGAATCTAAAAAAATCAATTCCAACCTTGTTGAATTTAATAAAGAATTTTGGGGAAATATCAGGATATAAAATAAATAAAACTAAATCTTCAATATTAATGCTAAATGAGACCCAGAGAAATTACCCAGCCCCTGAGGTAAATCAATTCAATGTTGTAAATCAGTTTAAATATTTAGGAATCCAAATTATGCCTAAGCTAGAATCAGTCGCCAGTGTCAACTATGAAGCCTTAATGTCAGATATCAATGAGTTAACTCAGAGATGGATGTCACTACCAATGTCGATGATCGGGAGAATCAATATACTTAAAAGTAATATTTTACCTAAAATACTTTATTTATTTCAATACATTCCCTTATCACCACCTTTAGATCTATTCTCAAGAATAAAAAAAAAAGTTAGTGGAATTTATATGGAACAACAGGAGGGCTAGATTACGTTTGTCTTTATTATATTTACCATTTGATCATGGAGGTCTGAAATGTCCAAATTTTATGTTGTATTATTGGTCGGCACAACTGAGGTCTATGACATATTATTTTTCATCAAATGATCTCCCTCACTGGACTGAAATGGAATCATACAATTTACCTTTACCTCTTCCCATATTCATATACTCAGATTCGGCAAAAAAATTACAAAAACAAGTTAAAAATCCATTTGTAAAGCATATGATCAAAATATGGTGTGAAGCTAAAAACTATTTAAAAGAACCACAGTTATTGTCACAATTTAGTCCAATATGGGGTAATCAATATTTTAAACCAGGGAGAGCGGACGCTGTATTTAAAGTATGGAATTTAAAAGGGATACAAAAGATTCAGGATTTATATTTGCCATGTGCAGACAACATAATGTCTTTTGAAGAGCTGAGGATCAAATTTAATCTCAATAGAACACATTTTTTTAAATATCTTCAACTTAGAAACTTTATTCGATCAAATCAAAATAAAGCTCTCACTCGACCTATTTATTCATCCTTGGAAAAAATGATGATGAAAGATAGTAAAAGAAAGGGTATTATTTCAGAGTTTTATAACTCATTGACACTATCTGCAAGTGAAAATTCACTGAAAAGATTAAACTACTGGAAAGAAGATCTGCAAATTGAAATTTCAGAGGAACAATGGGAATTGGCTTGTACAGAAGCTCAAACCAAATCAATAAATGCACGCCTTAAATTGATACATTTCAAATGGTTAATGCGGATGTATGTTACACCGGAGGAGTTAAATAGATATAACAAAAATATACCAGATACATGCACAAAATGCATGGAAAGTAAAGGAACCCTATTTCATTGTTTATGGGAATGTAAATTAATAAGAATGTTTTGGGAGGAGGTGAGGGTAACAATTGAAAAAATAATCTCAAAACAAATCATATTGAATCCTAAACTGTTTTTGTTGGGTCTGTACCCAGAAAAGCATAATTTCAATAAAAGTGAAAGAACATTCATAGACCTCAGTTTGCTTAATGCCAAAAAATGTATTGCACTATTATGGAAAAAGACTCATAGACCAGATGTGACTCAGTGGTTAAGACAGATGTTAACAAACCTTCCATTAGAAAGAATAACATATATACTGAAATCAAAGGAAATTGTGTTTGAGAATATATGGAGACCTTTTATTGATTATGTAAAAAATTTAAACATAACTCTTGAAGAAGAAGGTGAATGATGTGTGTGGACCTTGTAAATTCCAAACTGGTGAACATAATATGTATACTTATGTATTGGATTGTCTAGACTAAACAGAGGAGCATTGTTGAAGACTTGATTTTGTTGGTGGTTGTTGGTGTTTTTTAGTGCATTTTTTTTTTTGTAGTACTTTAGTGTTAGTGTTTGATTGTTTGTATCATGTTTGTTAAAAAAAAAAAAAGGTTCAATAAAGATATTGTGGAAAAAAAAAAATTAGCTAACGTCTAGGAATGACTGGGATGACGATGTTGGATAGGGTGGATGAGTTATGACCACAGTAGCGTTAGGAGGTATTAAGGTAGATTAGCTCAGCTAGCGGCATTGCTGGCTTCATTACAGGGGCAGCCTGGCCCAAATATAAATAAACAAGCCAGAATAATGCCTGTAAATGAGTGTGGATTAATAAACCAGCTGGATATGCAGATGTCCAGTGGAGTATAAAGAGGAGCAATAAATATTGTGATGCCTCTGTTAAGTTAACAAGGGGACATGACATGTCTACCCTACCTTCATTTAAAGGGGTCATTGATCACTTTTTCCACGTTTTAACAATAGAACAGCTCATGTGTCTTTTTGTTCAAAATTTCTTTAATTATTTGATTATTGCAGCAAATTTGTTTTTAATTTTTCTCAGCCTTTCATTTTTCAGAATGTCCATTTTATATAGGTTTAAATCTTCAGACTGGATTCAACTCCACCTTCGCTCTTACATCATCGCTAATATTGACTTGTGGAGGAAAAATAAGTTCAGGCGAGGTACAACGAGCTGAGAGGTTGCAGAGTTTGATTTTCCTCCAACATCATGAGACACACTGTAGCGCTGTGCACTGTGCTGTGCTGTGTGTGCTACTGAAGCATGTATAGCAAGCTGTTCTATACATGTTATACAAAGAGAGAGAATGCATGGCACATTTGTATATTGATATACATATCAGTCAATACATATCAACTGCATAACCAACTGGCGCCCAGACTTCCTCTCCTTAATCCGGGATGTATAACAATAGTCCATTGTTCTGATTGTCTCCTAGGGGCTCTCTGTCTGTATGCAAATTGTTCTCTGCTTCCTGCCGGCTAGCTGAGTGTGAAGATTGAATGTCCATGTAGATTGTGGTGGGTCACCACAGAGCTTCCCCCCCCCAGAACTCTCAGCAGCGGTTGTGACCCCCCCCCCCCCCCACCATCATTTGGCTCCAGCTCCAGATTCCAGCACGTTGAATGGCCATGGATTGTGGGTGCACGGGCCGATGCGTTTCGTGCATAATGGAACAAGATGGCGATCGGCTGGCTTTAGAGAGTGAGGTGAGGGAAAAGCGCTGTGGAGGAGGAGGGGGAGGGGTTGGGAGTAAGTGAGTGCCGGCCTGGGATGTCAAAGGTGTCTAGGCTGCGCAAAAATTGTGTGTGGATCCGCAATGGTGATGGACTTTCCCGGTAAACCTGGCAGAGATCCACAGTGGCTGTGAAAAAAGCATTTTATCTGACTCCTCTGGCGGCTCGATCCAGCGAGGATGTGGGGAAGGCGAGCGACCAAATTCCCCGAGGATGCGTAGCGGCTGTGAAACAACTGCAGGTGTTTGAGGGTGTGAGGCGGTTTGGTTTTTAGGTGCAGGAAGCAGCCCTAAAGTCATCGGAGAAAGCAATCGGCTAAATTCCCCTTGTGCGCCGTGGCTGAGAAGCCCATACAAAGTCCTGTGTGTGGGCTGCATGTCTGCTCAAGTTGTGTGAGCAGCCCTGAAGGTTCCGAGGGTGGCAATCAGCCGTTTTTCTCAGGCATGTGCAGCTGCGGAGGACGATGTATCAGTCTGTGGAGCCGGTTCGTCTCTGTGCATGGTGCGCACTTGGCGCCGTGATCACATAACTGGCAGTTGTGCTGTCCTCGTAATCCTGTGGTATGCGTGCGGGGCTTCTGTGCACGGGAGGTCCGCTGTCTGGAGTTTAGTCAGAGTCGGGGAGCTCGGTGGAAATCAACGCAGTCGGCGTCGATGATTGTCCCCGTTCAGGCTGCTTCCTTCGTTCGCTTGTGTCATTCATGGTGCGTTTTGGTCTCAGTGCTGCACTCCGGAGCGCGCGCTCCGGTGAGGATGAAGAGGTTGCAGGCGTTCTCTGGTCCTCTGTGTCCACAGCGCGGTGAGAGGGAGCAGACGGCCATTCTCTCTCGTCATGTCACCAGTGTGGAGGGAAGAGATCAGGCGAGGGTCGCACCATGACGCGTGCTGGGGCTTTCCCGGTTGGGGTAATTTCCGGGGTGTTCGCCTCGTGTTTCAGTCTTCGTCAAGGGTCACCAGTGTGGAGGAAAATATGTTCAGGCGAGGTACGACGAGCTGAGAGGCTGCAGAGTTTTATTTTCCTCCAACATCATGAGACACACTGTAGCGCTGTGTTGTGCTGTGTGTGCTATTGAGGCATGTATAGCAAGCTCTTTTATACGTTATATAAAGAGAGAGAATGCATGGCACATTTGCATATTGATATACAGTACATATCAGTCAATACATATCAGTCGCGTGATCAACTGGCACCCGGACTTCCTCTCCTTAATCTGGGGCTGTATAACAATAGTCCATTGTTCTGATTGTCTCCTAGGGGCTCTCTGTCCATATGCAAATTGTCCTCTGCTTCCTGCCGGCTAGCTGAGTGTGAAGATTGAATGTCCATGTAGATTGTGGTGGGCCACCACAATAGCCTTTAGCTTGGATGGACCTTCGAGCCAAATACATGTTTAGCTGACCCCCAAAGTCAGCCCTGGAATCTTTAAGGGTAGTATCTCACAGAGCGGCGAGGAGAGGCGAACGTTGGCATTTGCCGGCAACCACCACTCCCATGGATTCCTCAAATTGCAACAGTTGCCAGCATTTGCCGCTCCCTGCAGCTCTGTGAGATATGGGGGTAATGGTGTGAGCAGAGAATTTTTGCAAAACAGCACAGTGGCAGCACAGCAACTCACCCTTGACCATGGGATCTTGGGTTTGATCCCACCCCCTGACCAACGGTGATCTTTCTGTGTGGAGTTTGCATGTTCTCCCCATGCCTGCATGGTAAGTTTACTCCAGGATTTCTCCGGTTTCCTCCCACAGGGGCCAAAAACTTGCAGGTTAGGTTAATTAGCATCAACTGGGGAGGTATGAATGTGCGTTGTCCCTTGCCCCCCCCCCCCCCCCCAGGCCACAGCTGTAAATAAGAATGTGTTCTTAATCTGTCCTGCCTGGTGGTTAAATAAAGGTAAAATAAAATAAAACTGTTAAGACTTTTCTCAGTCACCAACCAGTGTAAGGAATATTGTAAGAAATTCTCTGCTTGAGCCACCAAAGATTTCAGACTCGATCTGTTACCTCTGAGCCTGAAATAAAGCATCACTGGTTGACAGGGGTGTGTGGTTTCAGTGGTCGATAGGATATGACTGGTCCCTGGAGTACAGTAAGACCAGAAACGTATGCGAATGAGTGGCTAAACTGTTAGCAGCCTCGGATTCCGATTTGAGGGAAAAACAACCTAAGATGAAATGACATCTAAGAACGAAATATGTAGTCAAGCATCATTGGATGAACAAGGATTCCAGTGGGAGTGAATAGAATTCATAGAAAATGTGTAACGCTAGACAGCATGTCAGTCACCTCTCTGATGAGGCACGCTGTATCCAGTTACAATGATTGCCTTGACTGCCTATCATGCTAATGCTAATGGTTCATCCATCCATCCATCCATCTTCTACCTCTTAATCCTTTTCGGGTTGCCGGGGGGGCGGGGGGGGGGGGCTGGAGCCTATCTCATTGTCTTTGGGCGAGAGGCAGGGTACACCCTGGACAGATCGCCAGCCCATTGCAGGGCCAACACAGAGAGACAGACAACTGTTCACTCTCACATTCATACCTAAGGACAATTTAAGAGTCCCCAGTGTAATGATCAGTGTTTACCACTAGGCGTCGCTGCTACCTTGTTACCGCTTGTTGGAATGATGCACTCAGTAGAATAAGAAACGGCCAACATGGGAGCCGACGTGAAAGTGTCTGTGTGAGCTGCCGCTAAAAAATAAAGTTACGTTGGTTCAACTGCAAGTCTCTTCTCTCCTCAACGAACACGAACACAACATGGTACCAGGAGTAAACTGCATGAACTGAGCGACCACGTGAGAAGTCGTCATGGAGTTGAAGCCGCCGGAAAACCTGAAATTGGCAGGTAACGTGGATGAAAAATGGCGGGCATTCAAGCAGCAGTTCGACTTGTATGTCACGGCCATGGGACTGGACACGAAGCCGGACTTGAGAAAGGTAGCACTTTTGCTGAACTTAGCGGGGCCACAGGCCATTGAAGTGTACAACACGTTCGTGTTCGGAACGGGTGAAGACCCAAATAAGCTGGATGTCGTGCTCGCTAAGTTTGATGCTCACTGCACTCCTAAGAAAAACGAGACATATGAAAGATACATGTTTAGATCTCGTATGCAGCAACAGAGTGAGCCCTTTGACAGTTTTTTGACAGCTCTCCGTTTGAAAGCACAATCCTGCAATTTTGGGACATTGAAGGACTCAATGATCAGAGATCAAATTGTGTTTGGTGTTGAGGACAAAAAGTTAAGAGAGAGACTGCTTCGTGAGACGGAGTTGACGCTGGAGATGGCTGTTAAACTCTGCCAGGCAAGCGAACTGTCCCAGAAGCACATGAAAACGTTCTGCGGCATGCCAGGCGCCACACCTCCGAGTGAAGGAGCAGCGGTCGGCGCCGTGTCATCTCAGAGCGGGAGGCGTCGCTCATGGGCCGGGACTGCACAGCGGACCGAGGATCCCACGTTCTTCTGCAAGCGTTGCGGATTACAGCACAAGCCAAAGCAATGCCCAGCGTTTGGTAAAGTATGCTCCAACTGCCATGGAAAGAATCATTTTGCCAAGCAATGCTTCACCAAAAGAAAGGAAGGAAAGAAAGGCAAAAACGTGAATGTAGTCGAAGACACAGACTTAAGTGACACTTTCTTTGTGGGCATCGTTGACTGTGAAAATGAAGAAGAAAAAGTCAACAGCATTACCAATGAGGACAAGTGGACCACTCCTCTGCTGGTTAACGGGACTATCGTCACTATGAGACTGGACACTGGTGCAAAAGCTAACCTCATTAGCATGTCTGATGTAAAGGAAATGCAGGTTAAGCCACACATATACAGAAAGAAATCAGGGTTGAAAGATTACAATGGGCAACCCATACAGTGTTTTGGTACCTGTAAACTGAATGTTGTTGTTAAAGGTAAAGTGCACAATGTAAACTTTTCTGTTGTGAATGAGAAATGTGAATCACTGTTGGGTGATAAAAGCTGTGAAGAGCTAGGGTTAGTGAAAAGAGTGTACTGCATTGAATCAGATTCCAAGTGTGACACTAACGCTATTGTGCAAAACTTTTCTGATGTGTTCAAAGGTTTTGGCACACTGCCCTTTACATATAAAATCCAGCTAAAAGAAGGCGCCCAACCAGTTGTGCACGCACCACGTAGGGTCCCAGCTCCACTGCGTGAAGCCCTCAAACGAGAACTGGACAGGATGACCAACATGGGCGTGATCAAAAAGGTGCAGGAGCCCACAGACTGGGTCAACTCGATTGTCGTCACAAAGAAAAAGAATGGTGAGTTGAGAATGTGCATGGACCCAAAAGATCTAAATGAGAACATTAAGCGCGAGTACTACCAAATCCCCACACGTGAGGAAATAGTCAGTGAGATGGCAGGAGCTAACTACTTCACAAAGCTCGACGCTTCTCAGGGTTTCTGGCAGTTAAAACTGGATGAGAGCAGCACTAAGTACTGTACTTTTAACACACCTTTCGGTAGATACTGTTTTCTTAGGCTGCCATTTGGAATAAAATCTGCACCAGAAATATTCCACAGAGCGATGGAACAGATCATTGAAGGCCTAGAGGGAGTCAGAGTTTACATAGATGACATTATTGTATGGGGCTCGACTCTCCAAGAGCACAACCAGAGACTTAACAAAGTGATGGAGCGCATTCAGAAGTACGGGCTGAAACTCAATAGAGCCAAGTGTGAGTTTGCAGTACAAGAGATTCTCTTCCTCGGAGACAAACTCACAGCTCAAGGCATACAACCAGATGGCGATAAAGTGAAAGCAATACTGAACATGCCAAGACCAACAGACATCGAGACGCTTGTGAGTAGTTGTGAAACGTGCCAGAAACACCGAAGTAAACAAAGCAAAGAGCCAATGGTGATATCTGAAAGTCCTGCATCCCCTTGGCACAAAGTAGGGATAGACCTGTTTCACCTTAAAGGCAAAGACTACTTAGTAGTCATGGACTACTTTTCCAACTTTCCAGAAATGGCACTACTCTCAAGCACTACATCAGCCTGTGTGATCACTCATACCAAATCCACATTTGCTCGGCATGGCATCCCACACCTTGTGGTGACAGATAATGGACCATGTTTCAGTAGCAGGGAATGGCAGCAGTTTGCAGAACAGTATGAATTTCGGCATGTGACGTCAAGCCCACACTATGCACAATCAAATGGACAAGCAGAAAAAGGCGTCCACATTCTGAAGCAACTGCTTAAGAAAGCTGCAGACAGCAACTCGGATCCATACTTGGCTCTACTCAGTTACCGCGCCTCTCCACTTCAGTGTGGACTGTCACCTGCTGAGCTACTAATGAACAGAAAGCTGCGTACAACGCTTCCCAGCTACCCAAATGCTACTTCACAAAGGAAAGATACAAAACTCAGAAACAAGCTTGAGAAGCAGAAACTGAAACAAAAGACATTCTATGACACTTCAGCCAAACCACTCTCTCCACTGGCCAACAACGACCCAGTTAGGATCGAGGATGCATCTGGCTGGAACACTAAAGGAGTTGTATTACAGGAAGTTGCTCCAAGATCATTCACAGTGAGAACCGAGGATGGACAGGTGCTCAGGCGCAATCGCCGCAGTCTCCTCAAGACTCCACAAGCACCTGGTGGGCCCAATAATGCTCACCCAGAATCTCCCACAACCACACCTCTTATGAACTGTGAAGCAAATGTTCCACCTGACAAAGATGAACCGAGAAGATCAAAACGAGAAATAAAGAAACCAGATAGGTTGGACTTATAAGAAAAAAAAAAAAAAAAGCAAAAAGCAAAGAATAAGAAAAATGTAACAGATGTTAATTTCTTTGGGCATGTTGATTCAGGGAGAACTGAAATTTGTGTTTTGTATTAGTCCATTCATACTGAATACATATACACTGTTTTGCATCAATGTTTATTAATGTTTATTCACCTCAAAGAAAGGGGGATGTAATGATCAGTGTTTACCACTAGGCGTCGCTGCTACCTTGTTACCGCTTGTTGGAATGATGCACTCAGTAGAATAAGAAACGGCCAACATGGGAGCCGACGTGAAAGTGTCTGTGTGAGCTGCCGCTAAAAAATAAAGTTACGTTGGTTCAACTGCAAGTCTCTTCTCTCCTCAACGAACACGAACACAACACCCAGTTGTGCCAATTAACCTAACCTGCATGTCTTTGGCCTGTAGGAGGAAACCGGAGTACCCGTAGAAAACCCACGCAGACACAGGGAGAACATGCAAACTCCACACAGATGGGTCACCGATGGTCAGGGGACAGAATCGAACTCACGATGGTCAGCGGTGGAATTGATCCCATGACCTTCTTGCTCTGCTGCCACACTGCTAACCACTGTTCCACAGAGCTGCCTGCTAATGGTTCAATATACAGTCAGCCCTTTAAAAGGGTGGAGATGAAGCAGGGGGGTTGGGTGGTAGTATCAGTCTAAGCTCTGGCTAGGATGTCACAGGCAGCTACAGAGAAGGGTTCACTGAATGTGACCCACTGAGAGACTCTGGTCAAGTGACAGAATTGTGTGGGTTTTTTTTTTTTTTTAAAGAGCCCCGATTATGCTTTTTGGGGTTTCTCCTTTAATTTAATGCATTATGTAGGATTTTTGTGACATTATGTGGTCTGCTACGTCAAACAGCCCAAAGTCCACCTGCACATGAGTTCTCTCCCACAGAAAGTACAGAACTATAACTCTGCCTAAAAACACCTTGTCTGGATTTGCTGTCGTCTTCCGTGAGGTTATCGCATCATTACTGGATAGTCTGGCACACCCTCTCCTCGCAGAAGTTTCCCAATGAGTCTCAGAGTTCACATAGGTTGCTTTCTTGCCTAGCTAGAAAGCTAGCTAGTGGCCCAACAGTGGTATTTGGAGCGCTTCTCCGTGAATCCTAGTCATCTCTCTAGACATCACATTCATTATTAATACACAGTTTAGTTTTATTTTGCCCATGGTAACTGGGTATAATGGGCTGCTATTGTTAACTGGTCTGAGATCTCTGACTGACTTAAGGGGTTGACCTGCTAGCCTATCAGTGAGACATCCGTTTGTTTTTTATATTCTGTCCATTCTCGCTAGACACCCGTTGTCCCAGCTGAATCATCTATCGAGCCTTGATCATACATTTCATTCATATATGGTATTTTAAGCTTATTTTTTAGCTATTTTTTTAATATTTCATGATTAAACTGTTGTATTTTATTAGTTTTTAGCTTGTTTTTATGGTCAGTCATATATTTTTAGTATCTGTTAAACACTTTGGTCAGCTGAAATTGTTTTAATGTGCTATATAAATAAACTTTGACTTGACTTTCTCCGTGTGTAAAATGGTACAATAATTAAACTCTGAGTTGTTTTGACCAAAGCTGTCAACATTTTGAAAAAGAGGGCTCTTTATGCATTAGTAGCTCCTCCAGATACCCAAATTCATGCACAAAAATACAGAAAATGTGAAAATTCCATAACATGCCCCACCTTTAGCTTGTATATTTTTCAACAGTATGCTAGTTTTGTAGGATTTAAGGACAGAAATGTTAAAAGTGCTGGACTTAGCTGGTCTGAAAAGGACAAAACGAAGAGCCACTACATGTTTAATTTTTCCAACACATGAAAAATGTATTTTTAAAAAATCTGATCATACTGGAGTTCCTTTGATTTATACATCAGAGCTGCTGCAGGTCGGTGCATGACACCCACATGTAATTATTCCTTGGCACAGCTGCCTCATTTTCCCTCACAGACAGTTACAAAATAAAAAAAACAAGCATTTCACCTCTCGTTGGTTTTTAGCTCTGGACTGAAAAACTAAAAATACTCTCAAACATCACATTTCTCAAATGAGTAATGAGGTTAAGCCATTTCCTTTTTTTATGACAAATCAAAAAGATGAAAACAAAACAAAACAAAAAAAAATCAAGACTTTTATTTGATTTCTTTTTTATACAAACACATCTCACTTACATGGTGGATATTTCTAGAAATCTGCAGTTTAGAAATGTCACCCAAAATGCAAGGGATGTGCATAGGTGTTGAGTCATCGATCGGCTCCTTCAAGGTTGATTTTTCTTCTTTTTTTTTAAACTTCTTGGCTGAGTTCAGTCTTCCAAACAGCTGGAATGTTTTCTTTTTTCCTTGTAATATTTATATATTTTGTCTTCTTTTCCTTGTCGGAGTTGTACAGAGGGACACGGGGAACACGGACTGACTGACAGATGGCATGGAAGCTTGCAAATGTCCACATGCATGTTAACCTCATTCAAGTCTCTGAACATTTATGGATTTATTTAGAAGAGACAGTACGGGGGGCAAAAGTGCATGCCGTGGTTAAACTGTTCTGAGGCTGTCAATGGGATGGCAGAAGGGAAAGTCACCCACCCACAAAGCCGTTTCTAGCTTTATGGGGGCCCTATGCAGGACTGTGTTTGGGGGGGAGGGTGCTATTCTTGGGATGGGAAGAGCGCAACGCCAGTAAACGGTAAAAAAACAAAAAAACGGAAGAAATGCTTAACTAGCATTCATGAGTGTTGCAAATTTATAAGAAAAAAAGTAGCAAATTTGTGATGAAAAAAAGTGAAATGAAAAAAAGGCTGTAAATTTTTGAGAAAAAAGTAGCAAATTTATGAGAAAAAAATGCTAATTTGCAAGAAAAAGTAGCAAATTTCTGATGGAAAAAGTAGTGAAATTTAGAGAAAAAAGTTGCAAATTTGTGAGAAAATGTTGCGAATTCATGATGAAAAAAACAGTGAAATGAAGACAAAAAGGTTACAAATTTTTGAGAAAGAAGTTGCAAATTTAAGAGGAAAAAAGTAGCAAATTTATCAGCCAAAGGTTGCAAAGTTGTGAGAAAAAAAAAAAACTCACAAAATTTCTTGAAAAGCAAATTTTTGAGAAAAAAAAGTAGCAAATTTATGCGAAAAAAATGCTAATTTGCAAGAAAAAGCAAATTTCTGATGGAAAAAGCAGTGAAATTAAGAAAAAAAGTTGCAAATTTGTAAGAAAAAAGCTGCAAATTTAAGAGGAAAAAAATAGCAAATTTATCAGAAAAAGGTTGCAAATTTGTGAGAAAATATTGCAAATTTATGATTTAAAAAAAGCAGTGAAATGAGGAGAAAAATGATGCCAATTTGCAAGAAAATGTGGCAAATTCATGAGAAAAAAGATGCAAATTTGTGAGAAAAAGTAGCATTTATGAGAAAAAAATTAGCAAATTTGTGAGAAAGTAGCAAATTTATGATAAAAAAGCAGTGAAATTAAGAGAAAAAAGTTGCATACTTATGAGAAAAAGAGTTCAAACCCTTTCAAATGGGGGGGGGAGGGGGGACAATGACATCGCTCCCCTTCCAATAAAAACCGCTGGAGAGAAGAAAAGTTCAACCAGCATTCATATCAATGCTGCAAAATTACAAAAAAAAGTTGCAAAATTGCGAGGAAAAAAGTAGCATATTTATGATGAAAAAGGTGAAAATTTGCAAGAAAAATCACAAATTTATGAGAAAACAGCAAATTTATCAGAAAAAGTTGCACATTTCAGAGAAAAAAGTTGCAAATTTACAAAGACACTAATTTTCAAAATAGGAGTAACAAATTTAAAAGGAAATAAAAGTTGCATGTTTCTGAGAAAAATAATGAAAAAAATTATGCGAAAAAAGTTGCAAATTTATGAGAAAATCCCACAAATTTATGAGGAAAAACTGCAAATCTAAGAGAAAAAAATTTACATGAAAAAACTCAAAGTTCCACATATATAAGAAAAGTCACAAATTCACAAAAGTATCAAATTTAAAAGGAAAAGTTTGCGAGAAAGCAATTTTATGGGAAAAAAATTGCATATTTACAAGAAAAGTGAAATTTACAAGGAAAAATGTGCAGATTTAAGAGAAAAAAGTTTCAACCATACAAGAAAAAAAGAAATGTACAAGGAAAAGGTTGTAAATCTATAAAAAAAAAGGATGCAAATTTATAAGAAAAACGTAACAAATTCATGAGAAAAAAGTAGCACAGTTACAAACAACTCTTGGGGGGAAAAAAACCTGCAAAATTACACAAAAAAGTAGCAAGTTTACGAGGAAAACAGTTGAAGACAAATTTAATTCTCCCAAGAAAAAATGCCGTGTGTGAACTCATTGCTTTGAGGGCCTGTAGCATTTGCGTACTCTGCTTTCAAGCCAGAAATGGCTCTGTGACGAGATATCAGAACTGAGAAAAGTGCAGGGGGAGTGACTAAATAATGAGGACTGTCATGTGGTCTGCAGCAGTGTGTGTGTGCTTTTTACTGCAGTCTGCTGTGAGGTGGCGTGGGTGGAGGGGTGATGGCCAGGATGCGGTACTGTCTCTTTAAAACAAACATCTACAAAAATGTTGCCTCCTAGCTAGAACGGACATGACAATATTCACTTTGTTTTTGTTTAGTTTTTATACAACACTATGAAACGAGGTTGTCTCCAACAACGGTCTGCTGAGGGGGTTTTCCATCGTGTGCAGTACAGAGAGACAGAGGGGGGGCTCCCATCGGTTCTAGTTCAGTTTTTTTTTTTTCTTGTTTCAAAAAGGGAATGATGGGAAATCTGGCCTGGCAGGAAGAGGAGGAGGATGCTCAGTAGACCCAGGAGACGGGAACCCACTGGCTGGTGGTGCACACCAGGTCGATGGCCTCCTCCAGCAGACGGATGGTCTCGTCGATCTCGTTGTTGATGATCGTCTGGTCAAAGTAGTGGGCGTAGGTCTTCTGCAGGATTTCCGACTCCTTCTGCAGCCGCTGGAGAGACTCGTCCTGCGGGTGGGGGGGGAGGGAGAGAGGGGCAGTGAGACGTTCAGGTTCAGGTTACTTTATTTGTACCCGTAGGTAGATTTGTTTTGCAGTCCGGTGACATCCATATTTACAAGCCACTAATTACATTCAACATAGACACAAACACAGGCACACATCTTACAAAATAGGTAAATATAAAATATGTACAATATAATTTTTATAGCTTGTTCAACTCTTTGACAGCAGCAGGGACAAAGCTGTTTTTGTAGCGCTGGGTTTTGCTTTTTGGGACAGCAAACCTCCGTCTGGAGGGAAGAAGCTGAAAGTTGCAGTGCAAAGGGTGGGAGTCATCATTTAAAATGGAGGTAGCCATCCTCTGTACCTGTCTGGTGTACAGGGATGTCAGGCTCAGCTGTGACTCACCAAGCAAACGACTGGACCATCTAACTACCTGATCCAAGGATTTCCTCTGTTTCAGTTTTATCTGACCAAACCATGACACTAAAGAAAAGGATAAAACAGATTCAATAAAAGCCCGATAAAACATTGTCATTATGGATCGGTCAATGTGGAAGCGTGCAAGTTTCCTCAAACAATGCAAATGTTGCTGACCCTTTTTGCACACCCTTTCACAGTTCACTTCAAAGTTTAATTTACTATCAATAATCGTCCCAAGATATTTGTACGATTGTACACATTCGGTGGTCTGGCCTTTTAGTATGGTGACTTTGTGCCTGGGAGTTTTCCTCCTAAAGTCAATAATCATATCTTTCGTTTTTGTTGTATTCAGCTGCAGGTAGGAATCCTCACACCAGTGAACAAAGTCATCAACTACTGGGCCGTGGCCACTCTGGCCACGTGGATGGAAAGAGTAAAAAAGGACGGGAAACGGCCTCCACATGCTGTGAAACGTGCCATCTAACAACAAAAAAAATTAAAACAGGGAGAATGGTGGTCCTCAGTGTTCATACAACAACACAGTAGAGTAGCCAGAAACTATACTCAAGTCAAAGTAGCTTTACTTTATGGTGGTGGTGGTTGGGGGGAGGGTTAAATTCATTTTAACTGAGGGCTGGTTAATGATTTTTATTTTTTTTTAATTGAAAAATTATTGTAAGTTAATCAACTAGAGAGAAAATTTGGAAAAGGAGTGTGAATGCTGGTTGCTGAAAAATGCTTTGCAGAAATACTTAAAAAGGCTGTAAAATGCTGCTTTAATGCTTCTAAAGGTTAACTGTTAAAAACATTAACAGAACAGCGGAAACAGTTGGAAGTTGCACAAAGTTGGCTTAAAAATGCTAAACATGAAGCTTAAACTTCAAAAATGCTAGTCTGAAAGCTAACATAACCCAACTTTTAAATATAAAAGCATAAATTCACAAATAGCTTAAAAATGCAAAATATAAGCCGAAACATTAAAAACAAAAATGCAAGCGAATGCTACTGTTACCCTAAAATCAGAAATAGCTTATAGTAGAAAGAAGTTAGCTTAAAAATACTAAATATGGGTGCAGTCGGGGCTACGTCACTTCCGGTTAGTAACACATCGCCGCCATCTTAACTCGGTGAAAACAAACCCGTTACCAAGCCTTGTCGAGTGCAGTGTTTTGACTTTTAGTCATGGCCTGTGACTACATAGAAAAGCTTGATGAGTCAGCCAGGCTACGTTATCAGGAGAAACTGACAGCAAGTGGACTGACAGATTGCCCATACAAGCTACCAGCCGGAAAATGGGTTAATGACCCAACCAGGTGGCCAGCTGTGCAGTGGCCGGACGTGTACAGCTACTTGATCGACACCCCTGGTAAGCATATTTGCTTCGACTCATATTAACATGATTAACCCTCTTACATGTTTTGAATGTTTTTAAGGAAAGGCCCCTATGGGTAACATGACCAATCCATTAAATATCAGGGCAGCACAGGAGTAATTCTTAAAAGAAATAATTAAATGATCCAGGGATCTTGAAAATCATGAAAATATGGTATATTCTCAAGACCCTGAGTTTCAAGTATTCAACTATTGTTGTCAAATGCAAAGTTGGCCCAACAGGTCTTGTTAAGTAATTGAACAATTAAGGCCACGTGGTTGCCTTTGTCACCTCTTTCATTAATGGCCTGCCCCTTTGTTGCACTATTTACTACAGTCTACAGTTAAATTAGTCAGGCTGACTGCACATAGAGAGGTCTGTATTGTTGGATGAAAACGGAATCAGTCATGCATTTCCACAGACGAAATGTCCGTCTCTGTTTACAATACGATACGGTCGAGTGCAAGCATGATGTTTGTGTCTGTGAACATTCCGTCTTTTGGCGAACTGATACGTAAGAATGTTTACAGTTTTATGAGAAGGTTGCTGGCATGTAACAATCATCTTATATCAGCAATTGTCAACTCGTCACTCACACTTCACTCCAGCATTTGGAAGTGGTGGCGCTCCATATTATACTGAGCCCATTACTGTATGTTATTGTTGTTACAAGATCGCTGAGTGTCTGCTGATATGTATATACTTTTATTTTATCTGCTTATCTTTTTTCTACTTGTTTTGGTTTTGCTCTTGCTATGAACCCTGAGTTTGAAATAAACGTTTGAATTTTGAATTTGAATTTACAATACAGAGAGGCTTGTGTCGGCGGCTAGCATTTTCAAAATGTGACCCATCAAGTGGCAACTAATTAAACTAACACAATATCACTCAATTACCTGATATAGGACGTGATGAGCTGAATATAATGCACTACGACGGGCTGGACAAGCTTGACTGGGTCACGGCAGCTGCCTGGGACTAGGTCGCCACTGAATTGTTTTCACCTAGTACGGCGTTGCCATGTGGGTTGCTAACCGGAAGTAGGCCAAATGCCCGGATGCCCGACTGCGCCCATAAGCTTAAACTTCAAAACTTGCTAGCTTCAATGCTATTACCCAAGCTTTAAAAACTTTTGCATAAAAGCAGAAATAGCTTACAGTGGTAAGAAGTTGGCTTGAAAATGCTAAATATAAGCTTAATTCTAAAAAAAAAAAAAAAAAAAAAAGCTGGCTAAAGGCTAAACTATCCCAACCTTGAAGAATGTTAGTGTAAGAGTAGAAACTTTGCAGTAAGCTAGCTTAAAGATGCAAAATGTAATCTTAAAACTTGCTAAAATGCCAGCTTATATACTACAATAGCCTTACCTTAAACGTTAGCACAAAAGCAAAAATGGCTCAACATTGCGAGAAGTTAGCTTAGAAATGGCCAGATGCAAGCTTAAAACATTAAAAAAAAAGATAGCTTAAATGCTAAAATAGCCTAATCTTGAAAACATTAGCATAAAAGGAGAAAGCTTAATGCTGCAGGAAGTTATTTTATTTTTTTTACTTAAATAGACAACCCCTATATGCTGGGCAATGTGCCACGTAATGACTAAATAATTCAAGACAGGGAGAATGGTGGTCCTCAGTGTTTGTACTACAGCACAGAGTAGCCAGAAACTGTAGTCAAGCAAAAGTAGCTTTACCTTACAGCGGGGGTCAAATTCATTCTAACTGAGGCCAACAACAGGGTCATGAATAAAGCCAGGGGCTGCTCAATCAATTTTATCATCTTTAATAGAAAACATGCTAATATTTTAATTTTAATGAATGTTCAAAAGTATTTGCCCCCTTCTTGATTTCTTATATTTTTGCATATTTGTCACACTTAAATGTTATATCATCAAACAAATTTTAATATTAGACAAAGATAACCTGAGTAAATACAAAATGCAGCTTTTAAATGATAATTTCATTTATTAAGGGGAAAAAGAGCTATCCAAACCTACCTGCCTCTATGTAAAAAAGTAATTGCCCCCTAAACCAAATAACTGGTTGTTCCACTCTTGGTGGCAACAACTGCAATCAAGTGTTTGCAATAACTGGCAATGAGTGTTTTACAGAATTGTTCTAATTCAGCCACATTGGACAGGATTGGGGGGGAGTGGTTAGCATAAATTCCATGAAAAGGTATCCTAAACCCAGTGTTTACCAAAGTTATTATTAGTGTTCTACCACGGTTACCTCGGTCAACAAGGGATAATGCTCCAGAATTTTGTCTTACCATAGTCACAGAGCCTTTGTTCTAAAACCCAGTAGTCAAAATTACTTGCAAAAACTGGTGCCCTCAAACTGGGCCATTAGCTTAGTTTTCATCAGTGGACTTTCTGCCCCCTGAGGAGCTGGAGAAATTCACGGAGACCTTTAAGGTGCTCAAAGAAGGTCATGACCCCGACTACTCTGAATACAAAGAATAGTCAGGGGGCTTGAGCTTGAGGTCACGAACTGATGGTCGGACATTCTCCTTCAGGATTTTCTGGTAGAGAGAAGAATTCATGGTTCCATCAATTACAGCAAGTCGTCCAGGTCCTGAAGCAGCAAAGCAGCCCCAGACCATCACACTACCACCACCATGTTTGACTGTTGATATGTTTTTTTTATGAAATGTTAGTTTTACGCCAGATGTAACAGGACCCACAGCTTCCAAAAAGTTCAACTTTTGTCTCATCAGGCCACAGAATATTTTACCAGAAGATCATCAAGATCTTTTTTTTTTCTCTTTTTTTCTCTCTCTCTCTCTCTTTTTTTTTTTTTAGCAATTATGAGACGAGTCTTTGTGTTCTTTTTGGTCAGCAGTGGTTTTTACCTTGCAGCTCTCCCATGGATGCCATTTTTGCTGAGTCGCTTTCATATTCTTGAATCATGGACCAGTGTCCAAACTGAGGCAAGTGAGGCCTGCAGTTCTTTAGATGTTCTTCAGGTTTTTGTGTCTCATCTGTTCTTTAAATTCTTTAGATCGCAGCATGATGTGTTGCTTTTTGAGATCTTTTAGTCTACTTCAGTTTGTCAGACAGATTCTATTTAGGTGATTTCTTGATTCAACAGGTCTGGCAGTACTCAGGCCTGGGTGTGGCTAGTGAAATTGAACTCAGCTTTACAAAAAATGTGGTTAATCAGTTAATTCATGATGCAACATTGGGGTATTGGGGGAGTAATTACTTTTTCACATAGGGCCAGGCAGGTTTGGATAGCTTTTTTCCCCTTAATAAATGAAATCATCATTTAAAAACTGCATTTTATCTTTGTCTAATAATAAAATTTGTTTGACGATCTGAAACATTTAAGTGTGACAAATATGCAAAAACATAAGAAATCAGGAAGGGGGCAAATACTTTTTCACAGCACTATATATCCACAGGTCCCCAACGTTGATACAATTAAAAAGTTAAGTTAGTTCCTCAAATTTAACTGTAACAGCCAGGTACAAGCTGCCCTGCCATTAAGAAACTACTCGGCTGCTTCTGTCTGTGGGAATGTGCTTCTAGCAGGCTGAAGCCTCACACTGATCCCTCTGCTCTTCATCATCTCAGATCTGCAGTCATGCAGTGAACCTGCGAGACGGCCGTTAGTCACAGCGTGTGGGGGCCGACACTTGGTGGAGGAGGAAGTGGACGGGAACACACAGCGAGGGTGGGCACTAGCCACTATGACCATATGGTAAAGGAACACACACACACACATATGCACGCACATCTAAAAATAAGACTGCATGGGCTCCATCCTGTCCGGTTTTTACTTACTGGCAGCGTTCGACACCACCGGGGCATCTGAGCAGGAGCGCCAAACACACAAACACATGCAGCATGCGAAAATAAAACGATGCAGAGAGGAGTGAGAGAGAGAGAGAGAGATGGACAGACAGACAGGAAGACGGGCTGTGGGCTCACATGCTCGCCCTGCTGTGTGACGGCAGCTTTACACAACCCCACAGTACACGGGTACGACTTGAGAGGCAGTCGGGGGGAGCACTGATGATAAAACACTGATGATGTATCACAGATGAAGCCTTTGGGCATCAAATGTGAAGGTAATGGGAATGTTCTTCAAAGCCCATATTACAGGTACATGTTTAAGGCAGAAATACTGAAGTGCTGTACCAATTTTAAGTTCTGCGCCTAGAACAGCCTTTTTTCCCCCAAAAAATGTGTCACATAACTGAACATCAAAAGGACGCCTATGTCAGCTCTCTGTACAGCAGCGGCAGCAGTGACAGCTATTGGTAGTGATTTACTTGGTAGTAAGTAATAATTACTGTGTTTGTGAAGGTCATAGCAACCTTTCTGTCATTGGGACATTTGCACACAGCTCCGAGTTTCTGCAATTTAATTTTTTAGTGTACATATTGTTAAAAAATGGGACGTTATGGAGCCCAAGACACACAAAGGTGGGAGTAGAGAACCAGAAGCACCGCGGCTAATGGCTAACAGATTGTGGGTGGTTTTACCTATGGGCAGAAAGAACAGTGGAGATTGGTAAGAATAAAGGAGGAACTGTGAACTTTGTAAGGAGAGATATTCAACCAAATTATGTTATAAGCCTATCATCCATGAATATATAACAAAAATAGTTGTAGGTCAGGATCCTAAGGAGAATCTGTGTAGCAAGTTTGGTGACCCTAGCTTTACTCGTTCTATAGTGATACTGCAAACAGAATGTTAACCTTTGGACCCCAAACCCATCGTCAGGTCAGGGTGTAGGCCGTCCACGATTTGACTTCGATACAACTATGGTGTTGATTTAAAAAGCCTGCATAGTGGTTATCCCGTTTACAAGATTTAAGCAAAAAAAAATGACTTTTGACCTTGACCTCAAGGTCTATAATTCTTGCAAAAATCATCCAATCAAAGCCAAATTGCAATATGTGCATCATCAGTGTATATCAAGCCCTGGTACCAAGTTTCAAAACAATCGGAACAAAACTGTAGGAGGAGTTGATTTCACAAGACAGTTACTATCTATTAACTGAGGTGAAATAGGAGACAAGTGTAACGCTAGCTACAAGCTAACCAATGATAATCACCAGTAAAGGGCAGTCTGACCACAGATTAAAGTTCGTCACAACTGTGGAGTTAACCTTCAGATAAAGCTGCCACATATGTGGGAAATAAACTTACAGGATTTTTCCACAGTATTAACCGTCATAAGCCAACAATAATCATAAGCTAAACAGCTCACTATAACAGCCATGTGGTTCTCCACTGGTTTCCCTCACACCAAAGATTCATGTGTGACTGGTGGCCGTTATTCCTCCTAATCCTCCTCTGCTCCTGGTCTTAACAAACATATCACTCCTGTTTTATCTTCCCTTCACTGGCTTCCTGTCCATTTTAGGATTGATTTTAAGATTTTATTGTTTACTTTTAAGGCTTTAAATGGATTTTTACCATCTTATTTGTCACAGCTTATTTCCATTCATTGGCCTGTGAGAGCATTGAGATCAACCAACCAGATGCTCTTAGTCATACTAAAATCAAAGTTAAACCGGAGAGGTGATCGAGCGTTTGCAGTTGCTGCTCCAAAACTGTGGAAGAGTCTACCTGTCCACATACGCACTGCTGAAGACACTTCTGTTCTCACTGGCATTTGATTCAAGTCGAGAGTGAATACTCAACAGTTGGCTGCATTCTGTGTTGTTGTTATTTTTCTTTTAATGCCTTTTATTGATATTTATTGTGTATTTCTAGTTTTGTAGTTTGATTTTGTTGTTTTTAAATGTGCTCTATAAATAAATTTCACTTTAATGATGCCTAACAGGTTCATAATTACAAAGCTGTGGTGCCCCATATGAACACAGACTTGTAATTCCCTTCTCTTGAGAGGATAACTACTCTGGATTTTCATTCGTGACAGTGAGAAAATGGTCTGTCGTTGCCTCCGCTGGTGTCACGGGCAGGCTGCTGTTCTAGAAGAGGGGCCAACACAGCTTTGAAAGCTGTTCTAACATAACATCTGGCCATATTTTTTGTAATATCTATTAACTGAATAATTTCTTAACATGTTAATTAACCGGTGTTATTATCCTAGGAATTGTTCTTTAAATCTAGATTATTCTTTAATAGCAAGGAAAAGGCAGTTACATTGTATAGAACTCAATTACAAATTACCCAATTTATCACTTAAAATACAATGCACAGCTTAAAAAAATCTCTAAATTTGAACACAGTATTTGTTTGACAAGTCAACCGAGGTTTTAATTTGATGTACAGTAAATAAAGGCAGAAATTCTGATGAGAAAATTTATTTTCAGACAGTATCATGCTGTACAGGAAGTGGTCAACACCTGACCTCGTGCAGCAGCCATACCTCAGTAATGTCTGGAGTGATGGTTGGTGCAGCGATGAAGATGACGTAGGGGGCGAATTCTGCTGTCCGCAGGACCTTCAAAGCCTGATTAAAAAAAGAAAAAAGTAGATGTTAGCTGTCAAAGTCTTGCTACATTCTACATGAACTCTCTCTCTCTCTCTCTCTCTCTCTCTCTCTCTCTCTCAAACACACCTGAGGTTCAACGTCCAGTATGGCGACGAGCCGCTGCTGGTGGATCTTGCGAATGGTCTCCAGCCGCGTCCCGTACATGGCATCCTCATGGCTGCCGTACTCCAGGTATTCGTTGTTGCTGATGTCCAGCATCATCTGATCGTGAGAAACAAAGTAGTAATTCTTGCCGTTCTCCTCGTCCTTCTTCGGAGGTCTGGTCGTGTCTGTTGGGCACAGGGAAGTGAAGAGTTAAATTTCCCGACACGTGCGCAGTGTCAGCGAGACGGCAGCGTGAGGTGGGCGGGTCTTACGTGGGATGGGGTAGGCGAATCTGTCGGGGTGTTTGGTGATGAGCGTGTTCTTGATGTGCCGTCGCCCCACGCCGTGAGCGCCTGTCAAGGGCATGATAAGTGAGATCAGAGACGTTTCTGGGTATGAAGAAGAGTACGCAACTGCTGGGGGGGTAAAATTAGTTTAAACTTTTTTCTTGTCAATTTTCACCCTTTTCTCTCATAAATTTCCTACTTTTGTATTGTAAATTTGCATATTTTTTCCCGTGAATTTTCAACCTCTTCTCATAAAATTGTGGCCTTCTTTTGTAAATTTGAAACCTTTTTTTTCATAAATTTGGTATTTATTCTTACAAATTGGCTATTTTTTTACTTGCCAATTTGCAACTTTTGCAATTTAACAATTTTTTTTTTTAAATTTGCAACTTTTTCTTGTAAATTTTCAATTTTTTTCCTTATAAAAATTAACCTTTTTTCTCTCACAAAATTTCACATCTTTTAATTGAAGATTTGTAAATCTTAGAAATTTGTGACTTTTTTCTCAAATTTTCTACTTTGTTCATATCAAATTTTCAGCCTTTTCCCCCTCATAAAATTATGACTTTTTTTCACAGAAATTTGCAACCTTTTCCTCACAAATCTGCAATTTTTTCCTTGCAAATTTTTACTTGAAAAATCGCAACTTTTTTCTTGAAAATTTGCAGCATTTTCCTCATGAATCTGCAGTTTTTTCATTGTAAATTTTCTATATTTCCGGCCTTTTTTGTAAATTTGAAACTTTTTCATTATAAATTTGGTATTTTAGTCTTGCAAATTTGCTATTTTTTTATTTGACGACTTGCAACTTTTTGCACTTTTGCAAGTTTTTTTTAAACTTGCAACTTGCAAAATTGACTTTCACAGAAATTTACAACTTTTTTCCTTGTAAATTTACATTTTTTTCTTGTAAATTTGTGATTTTTTTTAACATGGTATTTGCAACTTTTTCCTCACAAATTTTTACTTGAAAAATTGCAACTTTTTTCTTTGTTTTTTTTTCTTGTGAAGCTGAAATTTTTTGTCCCAAAATTGCATTTTTTAAACTGAAGATTTGTAAATTTGCAGCATTCATATGGATGGTGGTTAACTTTTTATTCTATGTAATGTTTTAATTTTATTTATTTATTTAAATGTTTTTTGGGGGAGGGAGAAATTCCTCCCCAACTCCCCCATTTTAAAAGGGTCTGAGCTCTTCTTCATTATAACCCCCCCAAACATAACATGTCTTTGAGTGAGACAGTGCACATCTCCGTTTACTCACCCAGCAAAACTAGTGTTTTCCTCTTGAAAGCGGGAAGCTTCACAACCTCCTCATATGTGACGAGGTCTAATTGGTCGAACACTGGAGAGACAGAAATAGATTAGGTCCATGCGGAAGAGGACGTGCACGGACAAACAGCAGCTACGGAGCTCTAGACACTGTGAGGGGAACCGTGTGTGAAGAATGTATCTGTAAATCTGATCACTACGTGATAAAGGGAAAAAGAAATCTTGAGAAATCTAAACATACAGGAGAAAGAAATCAAGACATTTGGGTTCATAATTAAAGTTAGGTGAATGAAATAGGAAAAGTCAACACAGTAGCTATAACTTTTTTAATACTTAGTGGAGAAGTCATTTTTGTTTTTTTTTTAAACCCCGCGTACTCCTAGTGCCGGTCCCAATCTTGGGTAAATGGGGAGGGTTGTGTCAGGAAGGGCATCCAGGCATAACAAATGAGAAAAAAGATATATAATTTTATTTAAGAACTTAAATGTTTTGATTTCTTTCTATGTGTGGATTTCTCGACTTAATACCAAAGTCTGGTGAAAATTTCATGTGAGTAGCCTCATTGGAAATACATGTACTGGAAAAATGTTGATGCGTTCAATACTAATTTCCCCCACTGCAAATGACACTGTAAATTTATAGGACTATTTTTAACCCAACATTACATGGAGAATTTGCAGTGTATTTTTCCCAGTAGGCAAGAAGTCTGTGCCGCAGAGCGTATCACATGTTAAAGTGGAGCTGCTCACTGTACAGCATGCCCCCAACCTGAGAAACACAAGCCTCCACCTTAGCGGTGCTGACAAGTGAAATACAACACCCACAAGCCACCAGGTTCAGGCAGCTGCTCACGCTCATTTACAACATATTTGACCAAAGGAGTTAATATTACAGGTGGTTTACATTGGTGAAACTAATAACAAACAACCAAACATGGGTGAGAAAATGAATGGACGCCACAAACACAAAGGCTAAGCTGTGTGGTTTCAGTTTTGTCTCAGACTTCTGCTGTTCTGGATGACAGAAACAAAAGTGAAACACGGCCAGTGACAGCAGATTTCGCCTACGCTGTTGAACAGATGAACATAGAAGAGAGAGAAGAGAGGAGCTGGTAGCTGTCACTGGTTGTTACTTACATGCAGAGAGGCCGTTCAGTAGGAGAAAGCCAGAGAGATGAACAGCAAAGGGGGAGGGGGGTCAGAAGATGGTTATAACATCAGAATTACAGAACACAAACAGCAAGATACAACAGCTGGGCACCACGGCACAGTGCTACAGTGGAGACGGTGGCAGATAAAATACTGTTGTTGTTGCTGTTAGAGGGTTTATTCACACTGGTGGGAATGTGACGAGAATAACAGTCACCAGCACAGCCTGAGCACTTTAACCCTGTCAAAACCCCTCAGGGTTTAATTATTGCAGTACCATTCTACACACAGGGAAGAAGCTCTCCTCAAAACCAGCTGTTTTTATACCATACTACTTTAAATGCTAATAAGCCCCAGCTCACCCATTCCTCCCTCTTTTGTAATTTCTGTGAGATTTCTGTTTTGATGGTGACGCAGTGTTTGAGGCTAATGTTAGCCTTTAGCTTTGATTGTCAGATATGTAACATACTAATTGTTAGACTTTAATAGCCCAAATAAAGCATTATTGGCATCAGGGGTGTGTAGTATGAGTTGTTTATAAACCGGTCACTGTGGTGTATTTTACAACAGTTGGTTCCGACCAAGCAATTTGATTGGACAATAGCAATTCCAGGAGTTACTATATATTCCAGAATAATTGCACTCAAACTTTACTAGATATGTATCACTCCACTTCAAAGGTGTTCATGTAACCGTAATTTACTATCAATGCTCTGAGAATCTCAGTACTGTTTTGGATACCTTAATTTCCACAGTGAGGCACTGTTTGACAAGAAATTATACATCCCTGACTCGGACGTCCCACCCTAAAAAATCTTTTACATTGGATCTTGTATAAACATCATTAAGCTATTTCATGTCTGTTTAAAAAAAATAAGCAGTGCTAGAGTTTGATTTAAGATAAGATAAGATAAGCCTTTATTAGTCCCACAATGGGGAAATTCCAGGGTTGCAACAGCACAGGGACAGCAACACTCAGAGCAATGATTTAGAAGATAAGAAAATAAGAGCAGTGAATATACATATGTACACATAAATATATAAATATATTTATTTTCAGCTATTTCATGTCTGTTTAAAAAAAATAAGCAGTGCTAGAGTTTGATTTAAGATAAGATAAGATAAGCCTTTATTAGTCCCACAATGGGGAAATTCCAGGGTTGCAACAGCACAGGGATAGCAACACTCAGAGCAATGATTTAGAAGATAAGAAAATAAGAGCAGTGAATATACATATGTACACATAAATATATAAATATATATATATATACACAGTGCGGAGCATTGTAGCTAGATGGACTAAACAGCATAACTGTCTATTTAGTTACCCTACATGGTATGAATATGTACCCATACATATTGTCACCCTCCATAGCGACTGATATTGTCCTAGTTGTATGCTGGAGGGGACCATTTGTGTAAGTCTGTTGCGTCTTTTGCATTCAATACTATTAGGTCGTCACGTTTTTTGCTATCTCTGCGAGCAGCCCTGCTTAAGTTATACAGTCTGACAGCCGTAGGTAGGAAGGACCTGCGAAACCTCTCGGTCACACATCTAGGATGATGTAGTCTACTGCTAAATGAGCTCCTCCGTGCGTTCAGTATGTCTTGCATAGGGTGGGACCCGGACTCCAGCACAGATGACAGTTTAGCCACCATCCTTCTCTCTCCTATCTCCTCCACTGGGTCAAGGCGCTGCCCCAGGACAGAGCTAGCTTTCTTGATTAGTTTGTTCAGTCTCATCCTATTGGCTGCTGTAATGCCGTTGCCCCAGCAGACCACTCCAAAAGTGATGGCTGATGCCACCACCGTGCCGTAGAATGTCTTCAAGAGCACCCCTTGTGCTCGATTAACAAACCACAATATCTTTGTGGTGACAGACTCTTTGTTTCATGTGAAAATGCAAAGAAAAGCGAGCAAAGTGTGCTAAATCACTAGCATGCTAACTGCTAGTTACTGGCGTTCTGACGACCAGCGTTTTGACCTCCAGGCTTCTGCAGTACATACTCAACAGGTATGCTTTATAAACACTTACTACTTTTGCACTTGACAATAGGGGTGTGGCCATATCGTATCATTCACAATAATACCAGTATAAATTTGATACCGGTGTAAAAATGAATATCACGATATTTGGGGTCAGTTACGCTGCCAACAGAAGTTACGCGTTACCATAGAAATGGGAAAAAAACATGATGCAGGAAGCGGCGTTCCGTGCTTGGAACATCTTCATCTGGTTGTGAGAAAGAAATTTAGTTTTAAGGCCGTTTCAGACTGCTGCCATCTTTAAAAAAAAAAAAAAAAAAAAAAGGTGCAGCGATGCAGATAATCTGCCCGCATTTTTTTGTGAATGTCAACAACGCCACGTTTTACTTTGCTCTGAAGCAGTGTTGCTGATGTCCGAAGTGTCCAGAAGTTTATTTTTGTTCCATTGTGGTTGCGCCAGCGTGATTTATTCAACCAACTGAAAGAAGAAAAAAAAAAAAAATCTGTTAACAGCCCCAGGAGTTATCTGTGCAATGGAGATTTCTAACTTGGGTAAACAGAAAGAGAGAGAGACGGGAGGTCTTACCAGCAGAAGTGTCTTGGGAAACGACAGGTAGGCCAGCATATATTTAATATGATAAAAATGATGAAATAATAATAGTTTTAAATAAGCCCACTCTGTCCCTGTTCTATTTAGACACTCTTCCTGACCCCGTGAAATAACATACTAGACTAAATTAATTTAATATGTTAAAAGGACCAAAACCCCATCATGCCCAGAGCACAGAAATGAAATAAAGACAGAAGTAATGTGGTGAAAGCGTGTCTGTGGTTATACTGCTGTAGCGGCTTATACTGTAGTTTAGGGTTTACGTTTTTTAATGTAATAAATAGGTTGCATTAACCAGAGCTAAATTGCTCTTAAGTTCATAAGGCAATGTTTTTAGGACTATTCAGATGTTTTAAGAAAAAGCTGCAGAATTTTCAAAACTACAGGCTATACGTAGTACACAGTACCAGCTGTACTCTCATCTGCTTGTTACCGTTCTCTCCTAAATTTGTTTTTTCTCATTAAACATCTTTTCATAAAGGTACTTTTTTTAAAATTTTGAACATTTTTGGTGACAAATTTGTGACCTTTTTCATGCAGAATTGTAACTTTTTTACCGAAAGCCTCTTACCTTGTGTTTTTACTATGAAAAGGTGAAGAAATGAGAAGCAGCACCAGATTAAAATTAAGATGAGTCAATCAGTTGTTTTAAAGGTCTAATGACACGATTTTGACATTTTTTATCATGTTGTGTAAACCCAAAAGTCATTGTTAATGATCAATATACAGTAATATTTACAACCGCGCCTGCATAAACTAGTTATCATCAAAAAACTGCAGCCGCTGACTGGACTGTGGTGCCACCCACCGAATGAAGGGCAGCACCACCATGACGTAAGCGACAGAATGGACACCAGTGTTGTTGACTGGAATGACAGCAGCTTTGTAGCTCACAGTTTCTCTGGTTTCTTGTTTTAATTTTATGGCTATGCCTTCGCGTTGTGTCGCAGGCTTAGATAAACAGCAGGCCGTGAAAGACCACATCACACGCTTCAGCTACAACTGTCATCAGAATCAGATTTATTGCCATTGTTCATGTAGTACACAAACTAGGAATTTGTCTCGGTGCAATGCTGCAACATTAAACATGGAGTAGCACTAAAGATAAAAATAAAAAACTATGCATGCAATAAAATGTAGAATATGAGTAATACTAATCTATGCAATTTTAAATATATTAACAAGCAGCAGATATTGTGGAGTTCCACATAGTGCAGTCGGTAGTGCAAAAAGAAAACAGTGATAATTGTCATGAGACCGGTTGAGCCGCTGTACATAGTGCACGAGAGTCTAATAAGTCACTTAGTATTCTGATGGCAGAGGGGAAGATTCATGTAGCGGGAGGTTTTAGTCTGAATGGACCGAAGTCTTCTACCTGAGGGGAGGGGGGCAAACAGTACGTGTCCAGGGTGTGAAGGGTCGGCTATGATCAGGCCAGCACGCCTCCGGGTCCTGGAGATGTACAGGTCCTGGAGGGATGGGAGCTTGCAGCCGATCACCTTCTCAGCAGCGCGCATGACGCGCTGCAGTCTTAGTCTGTCCCTGGCAGTGGCTCCAGCGTACCACACGGTTATGGAGGTGGTGAGGATGGACTCGATGATGGCCGTGTAGAACTGCACTAACATCTTGGTGGGTAGCTTGAGCTTCCTCAGCTGCCGCAGGAAGAACATCCTCTGCTGGGCCTTTTTGATGAGGGAGCTGATGGTCGGCTCCCACTTGAGGTCCTGGGTGATGGTGGTGCCCAGGAAGCGGAAGGAATCTGCAGTGGTGATGGGAGAGTCTGTGAGGGTAAGGGGGGACAGAGGGGTTGTGACTTTTCTGAAGTCCACGATCATCTCCACTGTCTTCAGAGCGTTCAGCTGCAGGTTGTTGTGGCTGCACCAGGACGCCAGCTGGGCCACCTCTCTCCTGTAGACGGACTCGTTGCCGTTGGAGATGAGCCCGATGAGGGTGGTGTCATCCACAAACTTGATCAGCTTGACAGACTGGTGGCTGGAGGTGCAGGAGTTGGTGTATAGGGAGAAGAGTAGGGGGGAAAGTACACAGCCCTGGGGTGATCCGGTGCTGATGCTAACAGAGTCTGAGACAGTCTTTCCCAGCCGCACATGCTGCCTCCGGTCCGTCAGGAAGTCGGTGATCCACCTGCAGAGGGAGTCAGGCACGTTGAGCAGGGACAGCTTGTCCTGGAGCAGAGCGGGGCGGATGGTGTTGAATGCAGAGCTGAAGTCCACAAACAGGATCCTGGCGTAGGTTCCCGGGGAGTCCAGGTACTGCAGGATGGAGTGGAGGGCCAGGTTGACTGCGTCGTCCACAGACCTGTTGGCTCTGTAGGCAAACTGCAGCGGGTCCAGGAGGGGAGTGGTGATGGTCTTGAGGTGGGGCAGGACCAGGCGCTCAAAGGACTTCATGACTACAGAGGTGAGCGCTACAGGTCTGTAGTCGTTAAGTCCAGTGATCCGTGGCTTCTTAGGGACAGGGACGATGGTAGAGGTTTTGAGGCAGGTCGGCACGTGGCATAACTTCAGGGAGGTGTTAAAAATGTCTGTGAAGACAGGAGTCAGCTCTTCCGCACAGTGTCTCAGGGTGGAGGGAGACACGCCGTCTGGACCGGGGGCCTTGCGCGGGTTCAGTCTGGAGAACTGTCTGTGCACGTCCTGCTCACTGATGGCAAGGGCAGGGGGGCAGGAGGGGGGGGGGCGCCTTTGATGAAGTAGGGACCGTGGAGGCAGTGGCGCTGGGGGGAGAGGGGGAGTTGGACATAGCTGACGAGGTGTCAAAACGGGCATAATGTTGGGACAGTCTTTGACAAAGGGCTTTGTCATCCTGACCTTTAGAAGCCTGAGGCCGATAGTTGGTGATTTGCCTCAGTCCTCTCCACACAGAAGCAGAATCGTTAGCAGTGAACTGTTGCTGGAGTCTCTCAGAATACACAGATTTAGCTCTCTTCAACTCTCTGCTAAACCTGTATTTGACCTCCCTGTAGCAGTCCCTGTCTCCACTTTTCAACGCTGCTTCCTTCTCCTTCTTGATCTGTCTGAGCTTAGCTGTAAACCAGGGCTTGTCATTGGAGTACCTCAACCTGGTGCGCGATGGAAGAATGCTCTCCTCACAAAAGTGGATATATGAGTTCACAGTGTCCGTGTACTCATCCAGATCACCTTTAAACATGCCCCAGTCAGTTATTTCCATGCACGTGCGCAGCTTCTCCCCAGCTTCACTGGTCAATTTCCTCGTAGTGCTCACAACAGGTTTTGTGAGCTTCAGTCTCTGTCTGTATGTGGGAATGAGGTGGACCATCACGTGATCAGATAGTCCGAGTGCAGCGCGGGGAACAGCGCGATATGCGTCCTTCACTGTAGTGTAACAGTGAAGACAGCGCGCGCTGAGCCTCGCGCACGTCCGCGTCGGGCGGGACGTAAACAGCGGCCAGAATGAATGAAGCGAACTCACGCGGGGAATAAAATGGCTTGCAGTTGATGAATAGATATTCCAGAGCGGGAGAACAGTGTTGGGAGATCAGTTACATCGGCGCACCAGCTGCTGTTGATGTAAAAGCAGACTCCTCCTCCTGTGGTCTTACCGGAGAGCTCTTTGTCTCGGTCTGCATAAAACAACTGAAATCCCTCGAGGAGGAGCACGCTGTCCGGAGTCGATTCCTCATAAGCCTCCTCATGCGCTTTTACGTAGGAGGCGCGCACGAGGAGGGGAAGGATTAATGGATTTACGCACAGCTTTGACCTACTTTCTCTGATCGCATGCTGACACTTGCCGGTCTGGTCACGTCCCCTCTCTCATTATCATCAGCTGATTCAAACTCCTGCTGATCATGTTTCCCGGTCCTCACCCAGGTGCTTCTCATCACACCATCACCAGCAGTGCATGTACTTAGCGGCCATTTGCCAGTCACGCACTGCTGGTACATAGTATTGTCATCTGTGCTGTTAGTTACTATTATTTTCAGCACTCTCTCGATGTGTCAGTCACTCCATGGTCGCCGTGGTTCTCGTGCGTCCCTGAAGCAATGTCGGCTCTGAGGCGCACCTGTGGCTAACGCATCTCCTCTCATTCATTCTCTGGGCGATGTCGGCCCCCAAACGCCATCAGTAAGTGTGTTTGTGTTTTTTGTACATCTTGACCTTTTTGGGAATTGTCTGTCTTTCTGAATACGCTGTGGTGAACCCTGCACGTAAATCCTCATTATTTCATCCTCCCTCTCCGTGCCCTGCATAAGAGCGCACGGAGGGTCATGATGAATGGATTTACGTGCAGGATTCACCAGATAATACATAAATACATAAAGATAATGCATAATAAACCCGATGCCTGAGCCACAGAGAATATACTGCTATGATTTTATTGAAAAATCGGGTTTAAATAAATTATATTTATGAACAAATAATTTGTTACAATATCTGTAACAAAAGAATAACACTCGGTGTTCCCCTGCCATGTGTTTGTCGCTGCTGCTGCGCCAGCCATGTGTGCCTCACCACCGTCACTCTCTGAGTCTGACTCACTTGGCACAATGCCCGCTTGTCACGGCTCAAACCTATACGGTCTAATGCCCCCAGATTCTTCATTGTCATCCCATTCTTCGGAACTATAATCATCTGAAGATTGGACAACATAAACCAATTCCAAACTACATGTGCTGGAACCATTGTCGATGTTTTCTACCGCTTCCATTCTGTGTGTACAATAGGCAGCCAAGCGCTGTGTTCTGTCGATGACGTTACAACATGGGCGGGGGGGGGGGGGTTCCAGCCACTGATGCAATTGGTGACGTGGCACTCATGAAAACATCGGATATTCGCGTGAAAAAAAGCCTGTTTGACTTAGAACTGCACAGACCAACCTATTTCGTCATATTGTATTATGTGTTGAAAAATTAGATGAAGTCAAAAACATGTCATCAGACCTTTAATAATCAATAGCTCAGTTGACTATTACAATCCAAATTTATAATTTTCGTCCCAAACAAAGGTTATAATTACATTTATAACTAGTTTGATACCTGTTATTTTAAAATATTAACCTACTAAAACTGTGGTGGTTTCTGGTTTCCAACAACAGGATGGCCTAGGATGAAGTCAAATTCCCGGCCTGAATTTTTGTCCCAGTCCATCCTTCGGTGCACTTAAGATGTTTTGGTTTATATTTTCTGGTAATATTTGATACAGAATTAAAAAAAAAAAAGACTTTGGTTCATATTGCCAACACTCGATCGGACTCATCCCCACTGACAGTTGGACTTCGCCAGGGCTGTCCTTTGTCACAATCCTGTTCATAATTTTTATGGACAGGATTTCTAGGTGTAGTCAGGGAACGGGGTGTGTCATGCTCGGTGACCACAGGATCTGATCTTTGTTGTTTGCGGATGATGTTGTCCTGTTGGCTTCATCCAGCAATGACCTACCGGTCTTACTGGGACGGTATGCCGCTGAGTGTGAAGTGGCTGGGATGAGAATCAGCACCTCCAAGTCCATGGTCCTCAGCCGGAAAAAGGTGGATTGTCCTCTCCGGGTTGGGGACAAGCTCCTGGTCCAAGTGGAGGAATTTAAGTATCTCGGGGTCTTATTCATGAGTGAGGGGACACTGGAGCGAGAGATTGACAGATGGATCGGAGCAGCATCCGCAGTGACGCGGACACTGTACCGGTCTGTTGTGGTGAAGAGGGAGCTGAGTTCTAAGGCAAAGCTGTCGATTTACCACTCAATCTACGTTCCTACCCTCACCTATGTTCATGAGCTTTGGGTAATGACAAAAAGAATGAGACTGCAGATACAAGCGGCTGAAATGAGCTTCCTTCCTAGGATTGGTGGACTCACCCTTAGAGACAGGGTGAGGAGCTCAGTTATTCAGAAAAGGCTCAGAGTAGAACCGCTGCTCCTCCATATTGAAAGGAGCCAGTTGAGGTGGTTTGGACATCTGATCAGGATGCCTCCTGGACGCCTCCCACTTGAGGTGTTTCGGGCACGTCCCACTGGGAGGAGACCCCGGGGTAGGCCCAGGACTCGCTGGAGAGACTATGTCTCCCAGCTGGTCTGGGAACGCCTTGGTGTCCTCTCTGAAGAGGTGGAGCAGGTGGCTGGGAGGAGAGAAGTCTGGGTTTCTCTGCTTGAACTGCTGCCTCCGTGACCCAGACCTCCGGAAAAGCAGTAGAAGATGGACGGATGGATGTGTGTGAAATGACAATAGACGTTTTTGTCAGGGCTTGACATTAACACCCACCAGCCCACCTCTGGCGGGTAAGACAGCAACTCCCACTAGCCATTTTGGCGGGTGAAGTTTTCTCAAGTGATATCTAAAAATAAGCCTATCGCAGTGTGAGACTACGAAACCACAACTCCCACGAGCACCATCTGCGCACAAAGTGTATTCTCATTAAGGCTAAATTCTCAATTAAAAATTTACACGTCAACGTGTCATTTAGTGTAACACTTCTGGTCTATATGACCTTCTTCCGGTCACGCTACCTAAACAAAACACAGATTTGTTTAACGGCGCCATGTCAGACCGGCATAGTGACAGGCCAGCAAAGATAAAGAAAATTTTTGAAATATGACAAAAGTATCAAGTCTGGAATCATTTTAAGCTCAATCTGAAGGAAAACATTGTGCAGTGCGTACATTTTACAGCCAAGCGGCGAGCTAGCATGCTACAACATCGGATGTTACAGTGTCTCGGCAGAAAGCATCCCACATCACACACAGCCAGGGCACCTGAGACAAGGTATGTGATTGAGATTTAAAATTAAGATGAATAGAATGTAGTCAGCTACACTAATTATGTTTATATGACCAAAAAACATATAGCAATCATCGCTAACGGCATCGTTAGCGGATGCTAATGGCTAGCAAAGGAACTTTATGGTGTAACATACCATTTAAAGTTACGTTCTATGCAATAAACGTGCACCTGTGTTACTGAGTGTTTGGTACAATTACTACTGCTCTTTAGGAAAGAAAGTTCCACAAATGTTGGTCAATGCAACTTTCTTCAAAAAAAAGTATTAATTACTCAAGTAATCTTCGATGAGAGTGGGTGATTACCCGAGCTGTAAAATAGTTGTTAGCTGCAGCCCTAATTCTCATTGGTCCACTGTCAGCAGCAGCAGCCCGGTACACACAGGACGGAGTCTGTGCTCAGCTTGCTGGTTACAGGTGAAAGTGCGAGCGGTCTGCTCCGTGGTTTGGTTAATTTTATAGCCAGTCTGGTGAAACGGCGATGAACAGACAGCAGCCGCTCTCAGATCACAGGATAACTGCCCCTGATCCCCCGCCCAGCGGTGAGAATAACCTCTGCTCTCTCCCCCCACATTAGCTCCTTACTCTATGGTTAAATATGATTATTTTTATATCAAGAAGTTCCCGTTAGGCTGCGTGTCCACCAAAAGCGTTTTTTCAGCTGTGGGCGACTGTTTTTTATTGATTCTCCATGTAGTCCAGTGTTTGCATTGCTGAGTGCCCTTGGCGCTGAATCGCTCTCGCTGGTGGCCGCTTCTTGTTGTGGCGCTCAGAGTTTAAAAAACTTCAGCTTTTCAGACTGCAACTGAGCTCGTCAATGTCAGACCTTTCTAAGCAGCCAATCAGAATAAGGACGGGCGGGACACAGGATGCCGGTACTAGTCTGTACTCTGACTCCTGTTTTCTATGTCATCATATTTTGCATCCAGAGCAGCTACCAATGCTAGAATACATGTCCTGTCCATTGTTGTTTAGAAACTGCTATTAAAAAATAAGTAGAAAGTCTGACCATAGGAAAAGCAGAAGTGCTAAGCCGTGAGTGACAAGCTGTTGTTAGGATACAGGGCACAGACTTTTTTTCCAGAGCACAGCATACAAACGCTGAAAAAAAAAAGACGTTCAGGATGGTCAGGTGACAAAAAACGCGTTTGGTGGACACACAGTCTTAGTTGTGCAAATTTAAGTTTTCGTATGATGGAGAGAAAAATTGACTAAACTTTATGTTGCTGTGAACAGCAAATGAAGCTTCTTCTGAGGTGAACTTTTGTTTATCTGTGATTATCTATGATATGTGTGATTTGGCAACTTTTTCATGGAAGTTAAACATCTAATTATGCATTTTTAATGTGTTGGTCCAGGGGTTTCAAACATGTGGCCCCAGGGGGTCCAAGTTTTTCTCTGAATTTGCAGCTTTCTTTCTAGTAAATTTATGACTTTTTCTACTGATTAGAATTGTTCATGTAAATTTGAGACATTTTTCTCCATAAGATGAGACTTTTTTCTTATCAGTTTCCTTTTTCTTTTTTCTAGTGAAAACAGGTAGATTTAGATTAAATCTAAATCTACCTGTTTTCACCAGAAAACTCATGCAGATGGCCTTCTCGTACGCCATCTGCATGAGGCTGATGCAAGTCACATTCATGGACGATTCTTTTGAGAACCAACTCATTTTTTGAAGGTTTGAGAGCTGGATACGAAGCACAGAAAGTCTTTAGTCGAATAAAGTTGAAAACTCTAAAGATTTAGTGGTTATTGCCTAGGAAATAACCTAAAATTAAAAAAAAGAGATCTTCATTATTCATGCACTGATGATCTGTATTGAATATAGATTTGGTTATGACTCAAATCACCAAGGTGCTGACCCAACATCCGATTCAGTTGAATTCAGTTCTGCTCACAATGCTAACACTGCTAACATTCAGCTGGCACCTTTAAAGCACCACTAAGTAACTTTCCTGCTACTGGTAGGAACAGTGAAAAGACTACACCTATGGCAACTATGACCTCCGTGCCAGCAGCCCATCACAGGGTACAGCTGTAGCCACCAATGACTAAGCACCCTGTGATTGTCTGTTGGGACTCGGGTCATGGTCACCATAGTTGTCTTTTCAGTGTTCCTATTCAGAACAAGAAAGTTGCATCGTGCTGCTTTAAAATTAAACCAATTTACAACACCAAAGTTATGAGTCACATTAACTCTGTATTTTTTTTGTGTAAAAGAAAAGAATGTATGTTTGTCCAGCATGACTTCCGCTAAAAACAAACAAACAAACAAAAACAGCAGGGACAGATGTGTTAACGTCCAGGTGGAACAGAGCAACAATTTCAGTGCAGGAAACAAACTGCAGACTAAACATGCACTGACCAATGATAGACCCGGGGAGTTGAAGCTCCCCAACGTTGACAGACATACTCATGGTAGTGGACACTCATGCATACACAACCAAACACACCATTTACATGCATGCACATGCCATATACCACACACCAAGTTAGAGACCCTTCATAGCACCAATCATCCTTTAAAATCATTAATAAACCTGCCAATATTGACCATCACAATAATTCTTTTGAGTACATTTGAGTGTGCATATTTGGTGATTCTAATGTATTTATTTGTTTTCTCATATTTAAGTGACCGCTCATAAACACTCCCCTCTAAAAGTATTGGAACAGTGACACAAGTTTTGTTATTTTAGCTGTTTACCAAAACATATTCAAAATACACTTAATATGGGCTTAAAGTGCAGACTCTCAACTTTAATTTGAGGGTATTCCCATCACTTGGGTGGATGTTGTGAAGGGGTTTTTCTTCACTGTGGAAAGGATCCTGCAATTATCCACCACTGTTGTCTTCCGCGGACAACCAGGCCATTTTTAAGTTCCTGAGCTCACCAGTGCACTCTTTTTTCCTCAGAATGTACCAAACTGTTGACCTATTCAAGATACAGTAAAATAATCAATATGGGCTTAAAGTGCAGACTCTCAGCTTTGAGGATATTCACATCCACATTGGAGTTACGGTTAAAAATTACAGCCATTTTTATACAAAGTTTCTTTGTTTCATTCGCTGAAAAATAAACAATTGACTCAAAAATTATTTCATGGACTGCATGGGCTATTCTCTCGTTAATCCATCATCAACCATGCAAGCAGGTAAAAGGTCTGGAGTTGATTCCAGGTGTGGCATTTTCATTTAGAAGCTGTTACTGTGAATCCACAACATGTGGTCAAAGGAGCGCTCAGTGGAAGTGAAACTCACCATCCTTAGGCTGGGAAAAAAGAAGAAATCCATCAGAGAGATGGCGGAGATATTACGAGAGGCCAAATAAACAGAAAAAAGAGCACACTGGTGAGCTTGGGAACACAAAATGGCCTAGATGTCCACGGAAGACAACAGTGGTGGATGATTGCCGGATCCTTTCCATGGTGAAGAAAAACCCCTTCACAACATCCACCCAAGTTAAGAACACTCCAGGAAGTAGGTGTATCAGTGTCCAAGTCTACCATAAAGAGAAGAGTTCATGAATGTTTGCAATTCCTAAACTGCTCCTACAATGTGGATGCAAATACCCTCAAATTAAAGGTGAGAGTCTGCACTTTAAGTCCATATCGAATACATAGGGTTACAAAAATAATTTTTTTTGTAAGTTGTCTGTGTTTTTTCAACTGATTTAAGACAATTTTGCACCGCTGAATCCGAAATGACATCCATTTCTCTCGATCAGGTCAGGTTTTTATGCTAAGTTGATTTTTAAAAAATCTGATCTTCTGACTAAATCGATTACATTTTTGTGACATTATCGGTTGATTTTTGTTTATATTTGTCATCCAAAATAGATTTTTAAGAGAAAAAAAAATCATTTTCTAACACAATTTATTGATTAAATGTTACAAACTTCGACTACTGTAAATTGAATAGTAGACATTGATAAAGGTAAGTACATGTAAATTGAATGTTACGTCATCATTGTTCAGAATTCACAGCTTCAACTTCCATTTTATTCGAACCTCCAGAATGCTCAGCGGCAGGGATGTCTCTCTTCAGAGTCCAACAGTAAACAGGCATCATGACAATTTATGACATCATGTCATAAATTGGCGCATGCAAACTCTTCAGAGTTCGAGAAATTTCAAGAAATAAAGAATTTTGCAGTGATCTGTGTGGAGTTTGCATGCTCTCCCCGTGTCTGCGTGGGTTTACTCCGGGATTTCTCCGGTTTCCTCCCACATGCCAAAAACATGCAAGTTAGGTTAACTGGCATCAAACTGGGGATTCTAAATTGTCCTTAGTATGACTGTGACAGTGAATGGTTGTCTGTCTCTCTCTGTTGGCCCTGCGATGGACTGGTGATCTGTCCAGGGTGTACCCTGCCTCTCGCCCAAAGATGCTGGGATAGGCTCCAGCCCCCTGCGACCCGAAAAGGATTAAGCGGAAGAAGATGGATGGATAAAGTGAAAATACCCGTACATGTAAACAAAAATGTAAAAAAAACATGTGGCCATAGGCCATAAACCTTAAAACCATCTCTGGGCTCCAGAATACCTCCTCCCAGGCCACGGGGGGCAGGGAGTGGGCGAACAATCTGAACCTGTTTTTTAATAGGTTTGACCAACCGCCCTCCCCCCGACTGCACAACAACCACTGCTGCCTCTAAAGTCATCAAGACCTGCTGTCCACACCCCACTCCACCAACACCTCCCCACTCCCAGCACACAGCCCCCCAACCTGACCCTCACTAAGACCCAGGTGAGGACGGAGCTGAGGAAGATCAAGGCGTGGAAGGCCTCGGGACCGGATGGCATCAGCGCGAAGCTCCTCAAGTCCTGCGCAGACCAGCTGTGTGGGATTGTGGAGCACATCTTCAACCTGAGCCTGAAGCTGGGGAGGGTACCACAGTTGTGGAAAACATCTTGTGTGGTACCTGTACCAAAGACTTCCCACCCCAAAGACCTGAACAGCTACAGACCAGTGGCCCTGACGTCTCACATGATGAAGACCTTGGAGAGACTTCTCCTTGCTCACCTCCGCCCCCTGGTGGGACCAGCGATGGATCCACTCCAGTTCGCCTACCAGCATGGCATTGGGGTGGAGGATGCAGTGATCTTCCTCCTTCACCATTCCCTGTCCCAACCCGGTGAGGATCATGTTCTTTGACTTCTAAAGTGCTTTCAACACCATCCAACCGATGATCCTGAATGACAAGCTGCTGTGCGCAGGGGTGGACCAGCACCTGTCATCATGGATCCTGGACTACCTTACTAACCAGCCAAAGTTTGTGAGAACCCGGGATTGTGTGTCCGACACGATCATCGGTAGCAAGGGGGCACCCCAGGGAACAGTTTTGGCTCCCTTCCTGTTCACCCTTTATACTGCGGACTTCTCACACAACACAACACACTGCCATCTACAGAAGTTCTCTGATGACTCTGCGATCGTCGGCCTCATCTCCAACGGAGATGAAGCTGAGTACAGAGGACTTATCCAGGACTTCGTGGACTGGTGCCATCGGAACTACCTCCAGATCAACACGAGGAAAACTAAGGAGCTGGTGGTGGACTGCCGCAGGCAAGGACAACCCCTCACAGCACCAGTAAACATACAGGGAACAGACATTGAGATGGTGACATCCTACAAGTACCTGGGTGTTCATCTGAACAATAAATTAGACTGGTCACACAATACTGACGCACTCTACAAGAAGGGACAACGCAGGTTGTTCCTACTGAGGAGGCTCAGGTCTTTTGGTGTACAAGGGGCGCTGCTGAAGACATTCTACGACACGGTGGTGGCATCAGCCATCACTTTTGGAGTGGTCTGCTGGGGCAACAGCATTACAGCAGCTGATAGGAAGAGACTGAAAAAACTAATCAAGAAAGCTAGCTCTGTCCTGGGGCAACGCCTTGACCCAGTGGAGGAGATAGGAGAGAGAAGGATGGTGGCTAAACTGTCATCTCTGCTGAAGTCCGAGTCCCACCCTATGCAGGACATACTGAACGCACTGAGGAGCTCATTTAGCAGTAGACTACATCATCCTAGGTGTGCAACCAAGAGGTTTCGCAGGTCCTTCCTACCTACAGCTGTCAGACTGTATAACCTAAGCAGGGCTGCTCACAGAGATAGCAAAAAAACGTGACGACCTAATAGTATTGAATGCAAAAGACGCAACAGACTTACACAAATGGTCCCCTCCAGCATACAACTAGGACAATATCAGTCGCTACGGAGGGTGACAATATGTATGGGTACATATTCATACCATGTAGAGTAACTAAATAGACGGTTATGCTGTTTATTCCATCTAGCTACAATGCTTCGCACTGTGTATATATATTTATATATTTATGTGTACATATGTACAGTGGGGCAAAAAAGTATTTAGTCAGCCACCAATTGTGCAAGTTCTCCCAGTTAAAAGATGAGAGAGGTCTCCAATTTTCATCATAGGTATACCTCAACTATGAGAGACAAAATGAGAAAAAATCCAGAAAATCACATTGTCTGATTTTTAAAGAATTTATTTGCAAATTATGGTGGAAAATAAGTATTTGGTCTCCTACAAACAACAGATAGATAGATAGATAGACAGATGTACTTTATTGATCCCAAACTGGGAAATTACAGTGTAACAGCAGCATGACAGTTGACAGCCAAACAACAGAAACACACACGACAGACAAAGGGATTACCCATGGAAAGTAAAAAAAGAAACTAACACGACTATAGAACCTATATACATCATAGCTTAATATATGATGATGACCCGTATAAACACATGAATCATCCCATTGCACAAAGGAGGACTATCAGGAGCAGAGTGAAATGTGAGGTACCAGTTAGTCTGTAAGGTGCAGTGTGGCAGCATAGCTATGACCAGAATACAACATCATAGTGAGTTATTGTACAGTGAAATTGCATGTGGCAGGAAAGATTTCCTGTACCTGGCCGTTCGACAACGGAGCTGTAGTAGTCTACTGGAGAAAGTGCTTCGCTGCCTATCTAGTGTGTGGTGGAGGGGGTGATCAGAATTGTTCATGATGGATTGCAGTTTATTTAGTGTTCTCCTCTCCACCACTGTCTCAAAGGTCTCCGGTCTGAGACCAATTACAGAGCCAGCCCTCTTGATAATTTTGTCAAGTCTGTTGGTATCTCTGGCCCTGATACTGCTACCCCAACAGACCGCAGCAAAAAAGATGGCGCTGGCGACAACAGTCTGGTAGAAAAGCTCCAGCATCCTGCTGCACATGTTGAAGGATCTCAGTTTTCTCAGGAAATAGAGTCTGCTCATCCCCTTCTTGTGCGCAGCATCAGTGTTGGATCTCCAGTCCAACCCGCTGCTGATCCTGACACCCAGATATTTGTAGTCTTCAACCACTCCCACATCCTCCCCCCTAATCTGCAGTGGCTGAGAAGGAGCCTTCCTCTTCCTGAAGTCATTCACCATCTCCCTGGTCTTGCTGACATTCAACCTCAGGTGATTCTGCTCCGTCCACTCCACAAATCTGTCTACCAGTGCCCTGTACTCCCCCTCCTCTCCTCCTCTTATACACCCCACAACAGCTGAGTCATCAGAGAATTTTTGCAGATGACATGACTCAGTGTTGTACTGAAAGTCAGTGGTGTATAAGGTAAAAAGAAAAGGAAAGAGCACAGTCCCCTGTGGTACTCCCGCATCACTAGCCACTACTCCAGACAAGACACTGCCCAGCCTGACAAACTGTGGTCTGCCTGTCAGGTAGTCGGTAATCCAGGAGATCACAGAGCTGTCAACCCCCATCCCCCGCAGCTTCTCGCCCCGCAGCAGTGGCTGGATGGTGTTAAAGGCACTGGAGAAATCAAAAAAAGTGATTCTCACAGTATCTCCTCCACCATCCAGGTGCTGATGGGCTCGTTGCAGCAGGTAGATGACAGCATCTTCAACTCCTAAATGGGGCTGATATGCAAACTGCAGAGGGTCCAGCCACGTCTCCACCTGCGGCCTCAGGTGGGCTAAGACCAGTCTCTCCAGGACCTTCATCACATGAGATGTGAGGGCAACTGGTCGATAGTCATTCAGATCTGATGGAGATGACTTCTTGGGGACAGGAACCAGGCAGGATGTCTTCCACAGCACCGGTACTCTCTCCAGACTCAGGCTCAGGTTGTACAGGTGTTTCAGTACTGGAGCTAGTTGGTTGGCACAGGTCCTCAGGATCCTAGCGGAGATGCCATCCAGGCCCGAAGCCTTCTGCTGACGGAGTCTCTTCAGCTGTTTCTCCACCTGATCTGTAGTCACCGTGAAGTGAGGGGGGGTCCTAGTGCCCCCTGAGGAGGAGGAGGAGGGAGATGGAGAGAGGTTCTGCACGGGAGCGTGGGTAGGGAGGGGTGTGTGGGGGTCTGGTTGTGTTGCTTGGGTGACAGACTGTGAGTTGAACCTATTAAAAAACAGATTCAGTTCCTCAGCTCTCTCCTGGCTTCCAGATGGCTGCCTGACTCTCCCCTTGTACCCAGTTATTTGTTTCATTCCCTCCCACACATCTTTAGTGTTATTTTGCCTGAGTTTCTCTTCCAATTTCCTCCTATAATTGTCCTTGTACCTCCTCAGCATCTCTCTCAGCTCATGCTGCACTCCCCTCAGCTTCTCCTTGTCTCCAGTCCTAAAAGCTCTCTTCTTTTTGTTCAGAAGTGCTTTCAGGTCACTGGTGGCCGGCCCATGGTCTGTTGTTGGAGAAGCAGTGTACAATCTGAGCTGGCATGGTCTTGTCTTCACATAATCTAATGTATTCTGTGATGCAGCTGGTCATATTGTCTATGTCCACCCCATGTGGTTCACGGAGTACGCTCCAGTCTGTCGTCTTGAAGCAGTCCTGCAGTGCATCAGCAGCCTCCTGTGTCCACCTCCTCACAGTCCGTGTATAAGCAGGCTGCCTTTGCACAAGGGGGACGTACTTGGGTGTTAACATAACCATGCAGTGATCTGATTTACCAATGGGGGGGGCAGAGCTGTGGCACTATATGCATCTCTGACATTGGCATACATAAATCCAGTGTTTTGTTCTCTCTGGTGGGACAGTCAACAAACTGGTGAAAGTTGGGTAAAGTTTTTCCCACTGAGACATGGTTAAAATCACCTGTGATGGCCATAAATGCATCCGGGTGCTTCTCCAGTAATGTGGCCGCAGTGGAGCTGATGACGTCACAGGCCACCGCTGCGTCAGCTGACGGAGGGACGTAGACGATAACAATTAAAGCGCACTTCATTTCTCGCGGCATATAATAAGGTCTCATACTGACAGCCAGCAATTCAATGTCCGGGCTGCAGCACTTTTCCTTCACATAAATGTGCCTGGGATGACACCACCGCTCATTAACAAGAAGAGCCACGCCTCCTCCTCTCTTTTCCTGCTGCTTTTCACGTCTCTGTCCCCCCGTATAGTCTTGAAGCCAGGTATCGCTACGTTTACATCTGGGATCTGTGAGTGTAACCATGTCTCCGTAAAACACATGAAACTACACTCACGATACTCCTTTTGTGTCCTGACCAGCGCTGTGATCTCATCTGTCTTGTTTCCCATAGAACACACGTTTCCAGTGATGATCATCGGTACAGCCGGCTTATGCTTCCTCCTCCTCACCTTCGCTCCAGCCCTTTGCCCGCGGTGTCTCTTCTTCAGCTCGTCCGGGATGAGGGGCTTCACTGCCGGCCGCAGCGCTCCGGGCGCCGGCCTCCTCAGCGCAATCAGCTGTTCACGTGTGTAAACAATGCGTCCACCCCCACCTCTGTTGATCTCCATTGTCCGAGGAAGAGAAAAAGTGACGAAAACTAGAAAAAAGACCGGCTAAAAAGAGAGAAAAGTTGGTCCAGTCTTAGTCCGAGTATTCCTACAGAGCCCTGGTTAATAAGAGACACACTATATACAGGTATAAACAGACAGAAACACAAAGACACGAGAGAGTTGCTGCTGGTACAGCCGCCCTGCCTCCGGCGCCATTAAAAAACAAACAAACAAACAAAAAAAAACAAGCAAGATTTCTGGCTCTCACAGACCTGTAACTTCTTCTTTAAGAGGCTCCTCTGTCCTCCACTCGTTACCTGTATTAATGGCACCTGTTTGAACTTGTTATCAGTATAAAAGACACCTGTCCACAACCTCAAACAGTCAGACTCCAAACTCCACTATGGCCAAGACCAAAGAGCTGTCAAAGGACACCGGAAACAAAATTGTAGACCTGCACCAGGCTGGGAAGACTGAATCTGCAATAGGTAAGCAGCTTGGTGTGAAAAAATCATCTGTGGGAGCAATTATTAGAAAATGGAAGACATACAAGACCACTGATAATCTCCCTCGATCTGGGGCTCCACGCAAGATCTCACCCCATGGGGTCAAAATGATCACGAGAACGGTGAGCAAAAATCCCAGAACCACACGGGGGGACCTAGTGAATGACCTGCAGAGAGCTGGGACCAAAGTAACAAAGGCTACCATCAGTAACACACTACGCCGCCAGGGACTCAAATCCTGCAGTGCCAGACGTGTCCCCCTGCTTAAGCCAGTACATGTCCAGGCCCATCTGAAGTTTGCTAGAGAGCATTTGGATGATCCAGAAGAGGACTGGGAGAATGTCATATGATCAGATGAAACCAAAATAGAACTTTTTGGTAAAAACTCAACTTGTCGTGTTTGGAGGAGAAAGAACACCATACCTACTGTGAAGGATGGGGGTGGAAACATCGTACTTTGGGGCTGTTTTTCTGCAAAGGGACCAGGACGACTGATCCGTGTAAAGGAAAGAATGAATGGGACCATGTATCGTGAGATTTTGAGTGAAAACCTCCTTCCATCAGCAAGGGCATTGAAGATGAAACGTGGCTGAGTCTTTCAGCATGACAATGATCCCAAACATACCGCCTGGGCAATGAAGGAGTGGCTTCGTAAGAAGCATTTCAAGGTCCTGGAGTGGCCTAGCCAGTCTCTAGATCTCAACCCCATAGAAGATCTTTGGAGGGAGTTGAAAGTCCGTGTTGCCCAGCGACAGCCTCAAAACATCACTGTTCTAGAGGAGATCTGCATGGAGGAATGGGCCAAAATACCAGCAACAGTGTGTGAAAACCTTGTGAAGACTTACAGAAAACGTTTGACCTCTGTCATTGCCAACAAAGGGTATATAACAAAGTATTGAGCTGAACTTTTGTTATTAACCAAATACTTATTTTTCACCATAATTTGCAAATAAATTCTTTAAAAATCAGACAATGTGATTTTCTGGATTTTTTTTTTCTCATTTTGTCTCTCATAGTTGAGGTATACCTATGATGAAAATTGGAGACCTCTCATCTTTTAAGTGGAAGAACGTGCACAATTGGTGGCTGACTAAATACTTTTTTATCCCACTGTATATTCACTGCTCGTATTTTATTTTCTTCTCTTCTTGGTTGTTGCTCTGAGTGTTGCTATCCCTGTGCTGTTGCAATCCTGGAATCTCCCCATTGTGGGACTAATAAAGGCTTATCTTATCTTATAGTTCAAAAGGTTGACCTGATGGAGCAAAACCAATGTGATTTTTGGATTCAGCACATCAAATTTGTGTCACTGTTCCAATACTTTTTAGAAGGGAGTTTAAGTATATTTTCTGGAAACTCTACCCAGCTCCCATCCCAAATAACCCGACCACCCCTTTCCCCCAAACACACAACAGGTGTTTCTATCCAACAGCTGAGCCTGGTCACACGTGAGAGTGATATCTGAGCGGCGACAGCCTCTACTGTATGTCCACACAGCAGAAAATAAACATGCCGCTGATGCTTCCATCTATCTGACAGCATGTGTTTATATGGTAGGACACATACTCAGACCCGCTCACAATGTGCTGGCTCACACCCGGTGTCTGCATCCACGAGTTGCCCACAATTCCCTATACTGGCCCCACACTCGTCTAAGATTTCTGCTTCCCCAGTAGCTTTGCCCGTCATCCCTGGCTGTGGTTCTGCTACCGGAGGAGGAGGCTGCACGATCCAGTTACAAACACAAACAGACCAGCAGACATGCTCACACACTACACATTATGTAATACACGTGCATGTAGAAGTGATGGGACAGAGATGAAGGCTGTGAGCTGTACAGCGTACGGGGGCATACCTGCGTTGTGCTTTGCTAAATATTTGTCTTTGTACTGCTTCTTCTTCTTGCCAAACCAGGTACAGCTGGCCTGCTGCTCCTGTTTAGTCTTCTCCATGGCTATACATGCCACTCGCCTGCCACACACACACACACACACACACACACACACACACACACACACACACACACACACACACACACACACACACACACAGTAGTTACAGTGAGCTGAAGCATTTAAGAAACAACATTTGTAATATCAGCCACGTTTTCACCACTGCAGCCATCCCTCACCTGTGGTTTTGTTTTAGTAACGTCCAAAAAAAGGATATACAGTGCCATCTCTCCCCTTCCTGATTGCTTATATTTTTTGCATAATTGTCACATCTAAATGTTTCAGATCATCAAACAAATTTTAATATTAGACGAGTAAATCCAAAATACAGTTTTTAAATGATGATTTCATTTATTGAGGGGAAAAAAGCTGTCCAAAACTACTTGGTCCTATGTGAAAAAATAACAGTCCCATAAACCTAATAACTGGTTGTCCCACCCTTGATGACAACAACTGCAATCAAGCATTTGTGATAACTGGCAATAAATCTTTTACACCATTACTGAGGAATTTTGGCCCACCCTTCTTTGCAGAATTGTTTTAATTCAGCTACACTGGAGGGCTTCAGCTTGAGGTCATGAATCTCCTTTAGGATTTTCTGGTAGAGAGCAGAATTCATGGTTCCATCAATTATGAAGCAGCCCCAAACCATCACACTACCACCACCATGCCTGACTGTCGGTATGATGTTCTTTTTATGAAATGCTGTGTTACTTTTATGCCAGATGTAACGGGACGCACACCTTCCAAAGAGTTCAACTTTTCTCTTGTCAGTCCACACAATATTTTCCCCAAAAGTCTAGGGGATCATCAAAATGTTTTTTTTTGCAAATGTGAGATGGATTTTTGTTCTCTTTGGTCAGCAGTGATTTTGGCCTTGGAACTCTCCCATGGATGTCATTTTTGCCCAGTCTCTTATTGTTGAATCTTGGACCAGTGTCCAAACTGAGGCAAGTGAGGCCTGTAGTTCTGTTGTTGGTAACCACTGGGGAGACAATTCCTGTGAAATGTAGAGGGACGGACGCAGTACCATCACATTAGCTCCTTTTGGCTTTGCTGGAATGAGTTAATAAAACTTTAATCTGCCTCATTATTTAGAATTGGCTTCAAAATCTAATGGATTCTTCTGTGAGCTAAAGCTACGGTCACAAAAATTCTTACAAACGATGGGTTTGTAAGAATCTCCCAGTTCCTATGAATTCTGGACTTCGCAGATATTCATGGAGGAGGTCATCGTTTCTTCTGCCTGTCGTTCAATTTGCAAGAGCAACTTGAGGCATTCTTGAGAAATGAGGTGCTTTTCTGTTGTATGATGGCCCTAGAGTTCTTATGTTCTTCGTAAGGGTGCCTTGGGATCTTCCTATGGCATACTTACTGCCATCTTACAAAAATTTGTGTGCAACTTATGGCACTCAAGTCATTGTTAGGAAGCTCTTGCGGGTTTTGGCGCATTTTGTCGGTGCAAATGTCACACAAATGACATACTTCTGCCTTACGAGTGCCTCACTACCACCTTACACATGCTGTACTAATTTCCGTACAAACAGGAGATTCGTACAGCATTTCCTATGACTGCTGTAAGGGGCCCTTAAGAACAACTTAAGATGTTCTTGAGGCATACTTACAGCCAACATCTTGCGTAGTTCCTATGGCATTCATATGGCCGCCCTATAATGAGGGGTTTTTGTGGGGCACTGTTGGAAATCTTAGACAAGACCGTCAACCTGACCACAAACTTATGGTCTACAAACACTGGATTCTCTGACAGCCGCCTTAAGAAGGCCGTATGAAATGGTCCAAAAATCGTTCATACGTTGTTAGCAGCCATTCATAAGGGTATTTGTGACCATAGCTTAAGCCCCACAATCTGCTGTTCAGTTAGCTGTTTGTTTAGTTCTAGAACTAATAGCTCTGGCAACTTCTGGTGGAAATGTGGCACTTAAACATCCCCATTATCACCCATGTGCAGCAGAGCTTGTGTCCGTCAGTCTCACCACTCCTGCAGCTCCGGCGATGGAATGAGCCCCGCCGTGCCGTTTTTGGAGTTCTCCAGCTTGCCCTGCCACCAGTTGTGGTCGTCCTTGGATATGATCTGGATGATGTCGCCCACGCGGAAGCGAATGCCGGCCTCCTTGCAGGGAATGAGCTCGTCTTTGGAGGGGTCATATTCGAACTGGGCCCTCACGTAGATCTGTGGTTAGAAGGCAGAGCAGATATTACATTGTGTTTAGAAACTGAAAAAGAGACGGATGTGGTTAAATGGGGTGTTTTATTTTGCATATCATGACAGCTAGGGCTGAAGTAATGAGTGGGAAACTCTCAGGGGGTGTTGGGGGGCTGTTGCTAAGTTGGAAGCTGGTTTCCATGGAAGGGGTTTCTGAGGCGAGATAAACGCAGACACTACCGGGTCGTTAATGAACCTCTCAGCATCTCCAGTAATTACGGCACAAGCATTGTTTATGTGTCCATTAGAATGAAACAACAGCCATTAAAGTTCTTTAAAACTTTTTAATATCACAGCTCTCTGTTGCCGTTTTACACAGTGAATGTCAACTTTTTTTTGTTTGTTTTTGTTAAGTGAGTGGGGGGGGTGGGGGTTTGGGTGGGCATCTCTTACCTTAACAGAAATTTTGTCCTTGATTGGAGGTCTGGATACAATCTAGGATTTGAAAGCATCACACATCATGCAGGAAAACATCTATGCAATGGCTAAACAGCATTAAGAGGGGCCGAGGCTGGCTGAAGGGAGGGTAAAGGAGATTGATGGAGGGGAGGACGGGTTAAGGGTCAGGCTAAACCTGCCTTTTATAGAGTGGTACACTACAGTGTGAGACGGTTTAGTGAAACTGAGATAAGAGGTCTGCTGTGGACTCCCCCGCCCTCTGCTGTTCCATTGGAACTAGCCATCATTGTATAAGGGGATATAGTGTTGACTTCAGGTGAAAATGATGGGTTATGTCAGTAGTACGTGTCAGAAAGATGCACAGACATGACGACCGAGACCTGATGAGGCTGTGGGAGAGAGTTGTTGCCGACGTCACATGACATGCTGAACATAAAGTGTGAGCCCAGATGTTGCTTAGTGTCAGAGTGGTTAGGGGCAGTGTGTTGGTTAAAACAATGCCTGTGCCACTGTTACCACATATTGATCATAACAAATAATAAACAACGTGCTTGGTGAAAGGGGAAATTGAGTAAAGGCATGTTCCTGTTACTCCAGGAAAATATTTGGGGTTTTCTATTTCATATAAATGTACGTATATTATTTTTTTTCCTCTGTAGTCTTCTTCTTTTCCTCCTGCCTGGCAGCTTCATTTTCAACATCCTTTGTTCAATATATCCACTATCCCTCCTCTGCACATGTCCAAACCATCTCAGCCTTGACTCTCTTACTTTGTCTCCAAACCGCTCAACCTGATCTGTCCCTCTGATATACTCATTTCTGATTCTGTCCCTTCTAGTCACTCTCATTGAGAATTTTAGAATCTTCAACTCTGCCACCTCCAGCTCCATCTCCTGTCTTTTTATCAGTGCCACTGTCCCCAAATCACACATCCTAGCAGGTCTCATTACTGTCTTGTAAATCTTCCCTTTCACTCTAGCTGCACGGTGGCGCAGTGGTTTAGCACTGTGGCAGCACAGTTTTACCCTCAGCCGGGGGACCGCGGGGATCATGAGATCGTGGGTTCGATCCCAGCCCCCGACCAACAGTGAGCTGTGTGGAGTTTGCATGTTCTCCCCGTGTTGCGCGGGTTTACTCCGGGATTTCTCCGGTTTCCTCCCGCACACCAAAAACATGTAGGTTTAGGGCGCTCGCGCACGCAGCGACCAGTAGCCGGTGGCTTGTCACCAGACTGCAAACCAAGTCTACCTACGGGTACAAATAAGTAACAAAAAAAAAAAAAAAAAATCCTTCTGTCACAGATCACCCCTGACACTCGTCTCCACCCACTCCATCCTGCCTGCACTCTGTTCTTCACCACTCTTGTGCATTTTCCATTGCTTTGGATAGTTGACCTTGAGTATTTAAACACATCTACCTTGACTACCTCTACTCCTTGCATCTTCACCATTACACCTTCCTCCCTCTCATTTACACATGTATTCTGTCTTGTTTCTACTGACTTTCATTCCTCCAGAGCATACCTCCACCTCTCCAGGTTCTCTTCCACCTGCTCCCGACTCTCACTTCAGATCACAATATCATCTGCAAACATCATGGTCCACAGAGACTCCTGCCTGACCCCGTCTGTCAGTCTGTCCATCACCATGCCAAACAAGAAGAAGCTTAGAGCTGATCCCTGATGTAATCCCACCCCCACCTTGAATCCATCTGTCACTCCTACAGCACACCTCACCACCGTCTTGCTGTCCTTATACATGTCCTGCACCACCCTCACATACTTCTCTGCCACTCCTGACTTCCTCACACACACACTTCCTCTCTTGGCACCCTATCATATGCTTTCTCTAGATCCAAATAGACAGTGCAACTCCTTCCGACCTTCTCTACACTTCTCCATCAACACTCTTAAAGCAAACACTGCATCTGTAGAACTCTGGTATGAAACCGTACCATTGCTTGCTCATTGTCACATCTCTTCTTGACCTGGCTTGGTATCTGACCAATGAAGGCTAAAATGCCTGTGACCTTTGGGTAGCTACAGCAATTAGCCCCATTTCCACTGCAGGAATGAGAAACCAATATAAGCGGGCAGGAACAAAGCAAACAAGCTGTGCTGCTTAAAATACACTTAATTCATACAGAAACAATTATGCATGCCCCTCTGTGGACTGTCACCTTATCATAGTGGAGGGATTTGTGGGCAATAATGATCCCAGGATCACTGTCGGGGCAACTTGCCCCAGGTGAGGTCTCCCAAGAAAGATTAGTCCTGAGTTAAAGGCCAGACCAGGAGTGCTTCAGTGGATCCGAATGGGTAAGTTGTAGCAAGGATCCAGTGTACCCCACCCATTTTGAGGCTATGTTTCTGTAGTTGAAACAGGGCTACAATGTGTTTTTAGACTAGTAAGAACTAACTTTAAATGAAGTATTTTACCAATACTGCTGCTGCTCTCTGCTGAGGCTCTGATTGTTCTGAGAACAGAGAGCCGTACTATGAGGATGGATTAACAACTTCTCTGAAAAGCCCTGTACAAATAAACTTTCTTCTTATTATACACTGTAAACACACTGAACAACATCCTGTAGTACAGTAACACAAATGATATGCATCCCACTGGCATAAGAATACAGACATGTTCTTTGTGTTTATTTACTGTTGAGTAGTTTATTTTAATTAAATTTCTGTTATTGCAGCTAAAAGAACACACAGTCACTGTCAATGACATGTCAAAATGCCAAATTAATGCCTGAAAAATGCACAATATGCAACCTTTAAAAAGCAGTGTTTCACAACAGCTTTACTTGACATCTTTATCCCGTGTAGCTGCACAACAACACATCACCACTGTTGTGCATTTGTATTTTTAAACCTAGCTGTGTTATGTGTTGCGGTGAGGTGTGACTGTAACAGAGAACAAATGAAGGGAGGAGGATAACAAAGATGTTAAAAGGGGCAGCACAATGGCTCTGGATCTCTGGCTTCCGTTACCAAATGAACACACAAACACAGACCGCTTTCCTCTTGGACTCCAAGGGAAGCATTATGTTCTCCAAATCAATAAAATCCAATTTCCCCAAACACCCTCAAAACAACAAGCATCATTTGAATCCAGATGCATTGTGTCTGCCCCCCTCTTTAGCCTGATAAAAGCCATGCAGCTGCAGCCTCTTTCTGTGCAAATTAGATATAAATGTAAAACGTTTGGCCAGAATCCAATGTCTTCTTTAAAAAAAAAAAAAGAATAGAGGAAGACAAAGTGTATTAACAAGTTTTATCTGTGTAAACCATAGAAGGTATAAAAAAAAGATGCACATAGATACTGAGATGCCAGGCACAGGTTTATAGTTTTATTTTGCTGCCTTGTGTTTTATGTCATGGCTTTTTAACCTGCCCTAACGGGGATCAAGACAATGAACTTTTTCAGCTGCTGGATGGTTGACCCCAGGTATCTGAACTCATCCCCCTTCATTATCTCTACTCCTTGTATCTTCACTGTTACACCTGCATCCCTCTCATTCGCACACATAAATTCTGTCTTGCTTCTACCAACTTTCATCCTCTTCCCTCCAGTGCATACCGCCACCTCTCTAGGCTCTCTTCCACCTGCTCCCTCCTCTCACTACAGATCACAATATCATCTGAAAACATCTAGACCATGGAGATGCCTTCAAGACCTCGTCTGTCAGCCTGTCCATCCCCACCTTAAATCTAGTTGTCACTCCTACAGCACACCTCACCATGATCTCACTGTCCTCTTACATGTCCTGCACTACCCTCACGTACTTGTCTGCAACTCTTGCTTTCCTCATAAATACTTATTTTAGAACACCAAATAATAAATTAAAACAGAACTGATCTTTAAAAAACAACAACACTTGAATAAAAATCAGCACGATAAGGAATAACTACAATGACATATCCTATTTCCTGCACCACCCTCACTTCTTTAACCTCCATTTAATTCTTGGCGCTGTCTTCCCTTGCTTCCTCTTCTTGCTTTCCAAAGTCATCCTACAGACGACCATTTGATGCTGTCTAGCTACATTCTCCCCTGACACCACCTTGCAGTCTTCTATCTCTTTCGGATTGCTCTTTCTGTCTAAGGTGTAGTCCACCTGTGTGCACCTACCTCCAATCCCCCTACTGTATGTTCACCCCTCTTTTTCAAATGCGGCTTCCACAGCCATTTCCATTGTTTTCCCAAAATTCACAACTAGAGCTGGGAGATATAGTTGAGAGAGAGAGATGCTGTATGAGGTGAAGTCCTGGGTCATATTAATGTGACAAACTATACTCGATATGCATGATATAGCCATTTTATGTATCAGGCAGTGGGCAGCCAAATGTACTGATACAGTGACTATACCACAACCTGTTCCATTCATCCATCTTACTCCAGCATTCGTCTCTCTACCTTCTACCTGACATCCAACTTGTGGAGCATACACACTAGCAACATTAAGCATTACACCTTCGATTTCTAGCCTCAACCATGCTCCTGTCTGACTCCCTTGTCATCTCCTGAACACTCTTCACATACTCTTCCCTCCTCCATTTATGTTCCCATCTACATCATGGTAAATTCTCTGTGAAAATGGTGATATTGATCACAGTTAGCTAATAATCTAGAATGACCAGATTCTCAACACTGGTCACCATGGTGCTCCTTTACACAGATTCTTGTTTATAGGATAAAATCATTGCTGGGTTTGGTCAAATCATGAGTTAAACCCTGAATATCTGTCAGTCAGTTCAACAACGCTTGAATGATGAGCGTTGTGAAGCAGTAAGAGGGTTTGGGGAGAAACAACGACACATTTCTGTATGTATATAAATGAGTGATGTGATGTTTTTAAGAAGCGTGTAAGCACAGGTACAATAGGTGGATTCTAATTACCTGTCGACCCTTGGGCTGGATGGTGGACGGCAGGTCCTGTAGAAGTAAACCATTGATGACAGAAAGACAGTTAAAGGAAGCACAGACACTAACCTGGAATACAAAACACTTTGAGACATCCTTTAGATGACGTTTACGTGCAGACAACTTTTGAGAAACAATAAGAGTAAAGCAGTAGAGGGAGTCATTCTCATCTGCTAATGCAGGTCAGGCTGTGGAGCGACCAAGCAAACACCAAGCAAGCAAAGCAGCTGCAGCATCAGCACAATCACAGTGTCTGTCTGGAGCTTCGGTGGAGGAAAAAAAAAACTTCAGAGCTGTTTGGGTTCAGACTGGGAGCACAGAGAGTGTCCCCGCATACCTTTGTAAAGGCCTAGGAGTGTGTTGTGTCAGCAGTTAGGCACAGCACGCAGCAGGCTTCAAGAGGCACACCAATTTGTGAACTGAGATATCGGACACGGGGGGGCCTTTGGGCTCAAACTGATGTATGACACGGGAGACCCTAACGCACCACCCGCCTCCTTTTAACTCGACTGCTACCACTACAGGGTCAGCCACAACTGAGAATGAACACACACACACACACACACACACACACAAAACTAATGATGGAGTGGACGTCCACACGCACAGGGACCACAGCCAGGTTCCTGCCTACAAATGAGAGCACACAAATGCTACGAGATCCTTCAACCACAAGGAGGCCCCCAAACTTAATTTATAAATTTGCAACTTTTCCCATTAATTTGTAATATAATAAAATTGTAATTTTCCTCAAATTTGCAACTTCTTTCTTAAATTTGCCATTTTTCTTATAAACTTGCAAGTTTCTTCTCATAAGTTTTCAACCTTTTTCTCATAACTGTGACTTTCTCTTGTAAATAAAGTACATCTAATTTGCATTTTTTTCCCAAAAAAATTTGCAACGTATTTCTTATAAATTTGCTGTTATCCCCATAAAATTGCATATTTTTTCTCATAAATTTGCAACTTTTTTCCTCATAAATCTACAATTTTACCCCAAAATTTGTGACTCTTGTCATTCATTTGCAACTTTTTTCTCATGAATTTGCAACTTTTTTCCTCATAAGTCTTCAACTGTTTCATAAATTTACAACTTCCCCTCCCAAAATTTGCAACTTTCTCATTAATTGTAAGTCTCTCATAAATTTACATCTTTTTTCTCATAAATTTGCAACTCTCCTTAATTTGCAACTATTTTCTCATAAATTTACAGCTTTTTTTCCTCATAAATGTACAACTTTTATCCCTCGTAAATTTGCAACTTTTTACTCTTTACAATTTTTTCTCATAAATTTTCACCTTTTTTCCTCGTAAATTTGCAAGTTTTTACCCATAAATATTACAATTTTTTCTTGTAAATTTTCAACTTTTCTCATAATTTTCAAAATTTTCTCATAAATTTGCAACTTTTTTCTCATAAATTTACAATTTTCCCCCAAAATTTGACTTTGTCACTCATTTGCAACTTTTTTCTCATGAATTTGCAACTTTTTTCCTCATAAGTCTTCAACTGTCTCATAATTTTACAACTTGCCCCTCCCAAAATTTGAAACCTTCTCATTAATTGTAAGGGGGGCAATGGATCAGCGTTCTCGTCGCGCCCTCCGCCAGTACCCGGGCTCGCCTGGGGAAGCTAATGATCCTACCAGCAGACTAAATTCGAAGAGACGACGCCTCTGTGCCAAGTCAAAGAAGAATCCTAGTCACAGTCCTAAAGCCGAAAGCAAACAGCCCCAAGAGCACTTTGTGGTAGGATCTGCCCTTCGCATATTACAACTAAACGTTGAAGGCCTATCTGCAGCCAAGCGAAGCCTTATCGAAGTCCTCGCCTTCCAACATTCGATTGATGTAATCTGCCTCCAAGAGACTCATATTGGCACAGAGGAAGCTGGCCGCTTCACCATCAAAGGCTTTGACCTCCTGTGCTATGTTCTACATAAACATGGACGTGCCACCTATGTGCGTTCTGACATAGTTGAAGCAAATCACCTGATAACAACACATTTCTCAGACACCATAATCATTGGTGGCTTCCATATTGTCAATGTGTACAAGCCCCCTAATGCCAACTGGGATCTGCAGGTCTTACCCACCCTACCCCACCCTGCCATCTATGTGGGGGACTTTAACAGCCATCACCCTGACTGGGGGTACCCAGCAGTGGACAGTGATGGGGAGGCACTTTCAGACTGGGCATCCAGAAATGACCTCGCTTTGATATACGACCCCAAACAAAGAGGAACCTTCCACTCTGCTAGGTGGAAGAAGGACTATTCTCCTGACCTGTGTTGGGTCAGCTCTTTGAATGGGGAGCCATATCCTACACAGATCCTCATTCTTGATGATTTTCCACACAGCCAACACCGGCCCCTGCTTGTACACATTGGCCTACAACTTCCAGTCATATACAGCCCAAGGAAGATGCGCTGGAACTTCCGCAAAGCCAACTGGAAGAAATTCAGTGAAACTCTGGACCGGAGCATTGTTACCATCCCACTCCACACCATCACTGTAGATGAAGCATACAACCGCTTCTGCAGCGCAATCTTCAAGGCTGCCCATACTGCAATCCCACGAGGCTACCGACCCCTCTATGTCCCATGTTTGGACGGAGAAAGTGCTGCCCTCCTACAATCCTATCAAACATCAGGGGACCCAGAGATAGCAGACCATCTCATTGAATCGCTAAATACAGCCCGGCGAAAGAAATGGGAGGAGACAGTTGCTGACCGGAGCTTCACGCACTCTAGCAGGAAATGTTGGAGCCTCATCCGTCGCCTAGGAGCTGCACAGAAGCCCCCTAGCCAAAGCCGAGCATCCGTCACACCCAACCAAGTTGCATCCCACCTACTGACTATCGCCAAAGCACCCCAAGACAAAGACACCAGAAGAGCAGTTACAACTGAACTAAAAAAACACCAAAAAATGCCTGTAGAGGAAACGAACCCTGAACCCTTCGAAGCTGCTGAACTGGAGAAAGTCCTACGGGGCCTGAAATGTGGAAAGGCAGCAGGATACGATAACATCTTCCCAGAATTCATGAAAAATCTTGGCCCCCGAGCCCTAACCTGGTTGACACAATTCTACACAAGGATCACACAAACGAACTCGATCCCAAAGAAATGGCGGACAGCAAAGGTCATTGCCATCCCAAAACCTGGCAAAGACCACAAACTACCAGCAAGCTACCGCCCAATCTCCCTACTCAGCGTTCCTTACAAAATCATGGAGCGCCTAATACTGCAACGCATTTCCCCAGAAATAGAGGATATTCTAAGTGTGGATCAAGCAGGTTTCCGCAAGGACCGCAGTACAGGAGAACAAGTACTGGCCCTAACCACCTTCATTGAAAATGGCTTCGAGAGCAGACTGAAGACAGGGGCTGTGTTTATCGATCTTACAGCCGCCTATGATACGGTCTGGCACAAAGGCCTCCTCCTGAAACTTATAAAGGCGATCCCTGCTTGGGCAACAGCAATTATAAAAACCCTGCTGACCAACCGAAGGTTCAGAGTCCACCTCAGTCAGAACACAAGTGCATGGAGAATGCAGAAAAATGGACTCCCACAAGGCTCAGTTCTAGCTCCAACTCTGTTCAACCTCTACATAAACGACCTGCCTACTACAAAATCCCGCAAATTCATCTATGCAGACGACATCTGTTTGGCATTCCAAGCACCAGACTTTGAACCACTGGAACGGGTGCTCACGGAAGATCTTGCTAAACTGGACCAGTTCTGCAAAATCTGGCGCCTAAAACCAAGCCCAGCAAAAACCGTCTCCAGTGTATTTCATCTCCACAATGCAAAAGCTGCCAGAGAACTAAACATCCACCTGAGCGGACTCAAGCTTAAGCATGCCCCAAATCCAACTTATCTTGGAGTGACCCTTGATAGGACCTTATCCTTCAAGGAACATCTAAAGGGGACGGCTGCTAAGGTGAAAGTACGAAACAACCTGCTCTGCAAGCTCGCTGGTGCAAAATGGGGGGCGGCAGTCTCCACCCTGCGCACCTCAGCACTGGCCCTTTCATACTCTGTAGCAGAATATTGTGCCCCTGTCTGGTCCAGGTCATCTTACACACACCATGTAGACACCCCGCTCAACTCAACCATGAGAACTATAACTGGAACAATCCGCTCAACACCACTCCCCTGGCTCTCTGTACTGTCAAACATAGCCCCTCCACACATCCGGCGAGCAGCATTAACTCAAAGGATGCTCCAAAAAGTTAAAGATTTTCCTCACTTACCAATCCATGCAGATATCTACACCCCACCCACTGCCCGACTTTCATCCAGACGGCCGATTTGGAAAAACCCTCCCCCAGCTGACTTTACCATCCAGACAGCTTGGCAAGAGGAATGGGAGACTAAGGAGGTCCCAAACAAACAGCTGGTGATAAACCCCAACCAACAGGTCCTGGGCACCAACCTCCCAAGGAGACAGTGGTCTACACTCAATCGCTTCAGGACTGGACATGGCCCCTGCTTGGCCAGCCTTCACAGATGGGGCAGTAGCCCTAGCCCACTGTGCGCATGTGGAGAGGAGCAAACTATGGAACACATCATAGAGGCTTGCCCGCTCCAAAGACTGGAAGGAGGATTACACACCCTCCATACAGCAAACCAGGAGGCAACTGCTTGGCTTAAGGACTTTGCATTCGCTAAATAAATTAATTGGAAGTCTCTCATAAATTTACTTTTTTCTCATAAATTTACAACTTTTTTTCTCATAAATTTGCAACTTTTTTCCCTCATAAATTTGCAACTTTTTACCCGTTACAATTTTTTCTCATAAATTTTCAACTTTTTTCTCATAAATTTTCAACTTTTTTTCTCATAAATTTACAACTTTTTTTCCTCATAAATTTGCAAGTTTTTCTCATAAATGTGCAACATTTTTCTCATAAATTTACAACTTTTATCCCCTCATAAATTTGCAACTTTTTACCCGTTACAATTTTTTCTCATAAATTTACAACTTTTTTCTTATAAATTTACTTTCTTTCTCATAAAGTTACAACTTTTTTCCTCGTAAATTTGCAAGTTTTTACCCATAAATGTTACAATTTTTTCTTGTAAATTTTCAACTTCTCATAAATTTTCATTTTCTCATAAATTTTCAACTTTTTTTCCTCATAAATTTACATCTTTTTTCTCATAAATTTGCAACTTACCCCCCAAATTTGCAACTCTCATTAATTTGCAACTATTTTCTCATAAATTTACAACTTTTTTCTTATAAATTTACTTTCTTTCTCATAAAGTTACAACTTTTTTCCTCATAAATTTGCAAGTTTTTACCCATAAATGTTACAATTTTTTCTCATAAATTTTCAACTTTTTTTCCTCATAAATTTATATCTTTTTTCTCATAAATTTGCAACTTACCCCCCAAATTTGCAACTCTCATTAATTTGCACCTATTTTCTCATAAATTTACAACTTTTTTCTCATAAATTTACAGCTTTTTTTACTCATAAATTTACAACTTTTTTCCTCGTAAATTTGCAAGTTTTTACCCATAAATGTTACAATTTTTTCTTGTAAATTTTCAACTTTTCTCATAAATTTTCAAAATTTTTTCTCATAAATTTGCAACTTTTTTCTCATAAATTTACAATTTCCCCCAAAATTTGTGACTTTGTCACTCATTTGCAACTTTTTCTCATGAATTTGCAACTTTTTTCCTCATAACTCTTCAACTGTCTCATAATTTTACAACTTGCCCCTCCAAAAATTTGCAACCTTCTCATTAATTGTAAGTCTCTCATAAATTTACAACTTTTTTCTTATAAATTTACAACTTTTTACCCGTTACAATTTTTTTTCATAATTTTTCAACTTTTTCTCATAAATTTACAAATTTTTTTCCTCATAAATTTGCAACTTTTTACCTGTTACAATTTTTTCTCATAAATTTTCAACTTTTTTCTTATAAATTTACTTTTTTTCTCATAAATTTACAACTTTTTTCCTCGTAAATTTGCAAGTTTTTACCCATAAATGTTACAATTTTTTCTTGTAAATTTTCAACTTTTCTCATAAATTTTCAAATTTTTCTCATAATTTTTCAACTTTTTTCTCATAAATTTACAATTTTCCTCCAAAGTTTGTGACTTTGTCACTCATTTGCAACTTTTTCTCATGAATTTGCAACTTTTTTCCTCATAATTCTTCAACTGTCTCATAATTTTACAACTTGCCCCTCCCAAAATTTGAAACCTTCTCATTAATTGTAAGTCTCTCATAAATTTACATCTTTTTTCTCATAAATTTGCAACTTACCCCCCAAATTTGCAACTCTCATAAATTTACAACTTTTTTCTCATAAATTTACAACTTTTTTCCCTCCTAAATTTGCAACTTTTTACCTGTTACGATTTTTTCTCATAAATTTTCAACTTTTTTTCTTATAAATTTACTTTTTTTCTCATAAATTTACAACTTTTTTCCTCGTAAATTTGCAAGTTTTTACCCATGTTACAACTTTTTATTGTAAATTTTCAACTTTTCTCATAAATTTTCAAAATTTTCTCATAAATTTGCAACTTTTTTCTCATAAATTTACAATTTTCCCCCCAAATTTGTGACTTTGTCACTCATTTGCAACTTTTTCTCATGAATTTGCAACTTTTTTCCTCATAATTCTTCAACTGTCTCATAATTTTACAACTTGCCCCTCCCAAAATTTGAAACCTTCTCATTAATTGTAAGTCTCTCATAAATTTACATCTTTTTTCTCATAAATTTGCAACTTACCCCCCAAATTTGCAACTCTCATAAATTTACAACTTTTTTCTCATAAATTTACAACTTTTTTCCCTCCTAAATTTGCAACTTTTTACCTGTTACGATTTTTTCTCATAAATTTTCAACTTTTTTTCTTATAAATTTACTTTTTTTCTCATAAATTTACAACTTTTTTCCTCGTAAATTTGCAAGTTTTTACCCATGTTACAACTTTTTATTGTAAATTTTCAACTTTTCTCATAAATTTTCAAAATTTTCTCATAAATTTGCAACTTTTTTCTCATAAATTTACAATTTCCCCCCCAAATTTGTGACTTTGTCACTCATTTGCAACTTTTTCTCATGAATTTGCAACTTTTTTCCTCATAATTCTTCAACTGTCTCATAATTTTACAACTTGCCCCTCCCAAAATTTGAAACCTTCTCATTAATTGTAAGTCTCTCATAAATTTACATCTTTTTTCTCATAAATTTGCAACTTACCCCCCAAATTTGCAACTCTCATAAATTTACAACTTTTTTCTCATAAATTTACAACTTTTTTCCCTCCTAAATTTGCAACTTTTTACCTGTTACGATTTTTTCTCATAAATTTTCAACTTTTTTTCTTATAAATTTACTTTTTTTCTCATAAATTTACAACTTTTTTCCTCGTAAATTTGCAAGTTTTTACCCATGTTACAACTTTTTATTGTAAATTTTCAACTTTTCTCATAAATTTTCAAAATTTTCTCATAAATTTGCAACTTTTTTCTCATAAATTTACAATTTTCCCCCCAAATTTGTGACTTTGTCACTCATTTGCAACTTTTCCTCATAAATTTACAACTTTTTTTCTCATAAATTCACAACTTTTTTTCCCTCATAAATTTGCAACTTTTTACCGTTACAATTTTTTCTCATAAATTTTCAACTTTTTTTCCTCATAAATTTACATCTTTTTTCTCATAAATTTGCAATTTTCCCCCCAAATTTGTGACTTTGTCACTCATTTGCAACTTTTTCTCATGAATTTGCAACTTTTTTCCTCATAACTCTTCAACTCCAGCACAGGCTGCAGATGTACTGTCTACAAGTATGGTTGATGTCCAAGAGTGGCTCCTCAAGAACCATCTATTGCTGAACCTTCAGAAAACAGTCTCAATGTGCTTTTCAATCAAAAAATGTAACCTGCAACATTTTAAAGTTAATATACATGATCATGACATCAGTTTAGCTACAGAATTCAAATACCTTGGCATTGTACTAGATCCTCAACTCAAATTTAATCTTCATATAAAGAAAATTTCAAAAACAGTAAAAAAAAATCTGAACTGCTTTAAATTAATTAGATATTACATACCTTACGAAGCAGCTGCACTGTATATGCATTCTATGGTTTTTTCTCATATATCATACTGTTTGACAGTCTGGGCTCAAGCAGCCCCTTCCACAATAAGACATATAGGTTCATTATATAATCAAACCCTAAAAATCTTGGACAAAAAGCCCATTAGGTGGCATCACTGTAATGTTTTAAAAAAATACAACCTATTGAGTTTTGAGAGCTTCATTGACCTCTGTCTTCTGAAATTAACGTTCAAATGTTTCCATAAATCAGCACCCGAGCCACTTGCTGGTTTCGTCCAAAGACAGGACAGCAGCAGAGCCACCAGGAGTTCTGTTAACAATAACTGTAAAATATTCCACCGCAGAACCACATTTGGACAAACAGCTTTCTCTATAAAGGGCAGTCACATCTGGAACACAATGCCAAATGAAATTAAAATAATAACGGACTTTAAAACATTCACTAAAAATGTTAAAAACTGGCTGAAAAATAAACAAGAATGTACTCATGTATGAATTAATTGTCTGCAAAGTGAGAGTGAATGAAGGGAAGGAATAAATGTGTTTGTTTATAGTGAGTGACGGAGGGAGGAAGGCCTGAAATAGGCAAATGTGAGTTATGTTATATGTGTTAAATGTGAGTCAGGCTGTTATATTTGTGTATTTATAATATTTATAATATTTATGTTAAATGTGAGTCAGGCTGTTATATTTGTGTATTTATAATATTTATAATTGTTGTATTTATAATTTTTCTGCATTGATGTATGTGGTTATTGTGTATATTTTTTATCTTGATTCTTTTTTCTAAAGCCCATCCAGGGACAAGAGTTGCAAATTAGCTAATAGCTATACACTCTATGTGCAACACATCAGATTGATTGTCTTTGATTAATTGTCTATGTTTATTGCACTGTCCCTGTCAAATAAACTAATCTACTACTACTAAACTGTCTCATAATTTTACAACATGCCCCTCCCAAAATTTGAAACCTTCTCATTAATTGTAAGTCTCTCATAAATTTACATCTTTTTTCTCATAAATTTGCAACTTACCCCCCAAATTTGCAACTCTCATTAATTTGCAACTATTTTCTCATAAATTTACAACTTTTTTCTCATAAATTTACGACTTTTTTCCCTCATAAATTTGCAACTTTTTAACTGTTACAATTTTTTTCTCATAAATTTTCAACTTTTTTCTTATAAATTTACTTTTCTCATAAATTTACAACTTTTTTTCCTCGTAAATTTGCAAGTTTTTACCCATAAATGTTACAATTTTTTCTTGTAAATTTTCAACTTTTCTCATAAATTTTCAAATTTTTCTCATAATTTTTCAACTTTTTTCTCATAAATTTACAATTTTCCTCCAAAATTTGTGACTTTGTCACTCATTTGCAACTTTTTCTCATGAATTTGCAACTTTTTTCCTCATAATTCTTCAACTGTCTCATAATTTTACAACTTGCCCCTCCCAAAATTTGAAACCTTCTCATTAATTGTAAGTCTCTCATAAATTTACATCTTTTTTCTCATAAATTTGCAACTTACCCCCCAAATTTGCAACTCTCATTAATTTGCAACTATTTTCTCAAAAATTTACAACTTTTTTCCCTCATAAATTTTCAACTTTTTTTCTTATAAATTTACTTTTTTTTCCTCATAAATTTACTTTTTTTTCTCATAAATTTACAACTTTTTTTCCTCGTAAATTTGCAAGTTTTTACCCATAAATGTTACAACTTTTTATTGTAAATTTTCAACTTTTCTCATAAATTTTCAAAATTTTTTCTCATAAATTTGCAACTTTTTTCTCATAAATTTACAATTTTCCCCCAAAATTTGTGACTTTGTCACTCATTTGCAACTTTTTTCTCATGAATTTGCAACTTTTTTTCCTCATAAGTCTTTAACTGTCTCATAATTTTACAACTTGCCCCTCCCAAAATTTGCAGCCTTCTCATTAATTGTAAGTGTCTCATAAATTTACATCTTTTTTCTCATAAATTTGCAACTCCAAATATGCAACTCTCATTAATTTGCAACTATTTTCCCATAAATTTACAACTTTTTTCCTCATAAATTTACAACTTTTTTTCTCATAAATTCACAACTTTTTTTCCCTCATAAATTTGCAACTTTTTACCGTTACAATTTTTTCTCATAAATTTTCAACTTTTTTTCCTCATAAATTTACATCTTTTTTCTCATAAATTTGCAACTTACCCCACAAATTTACAACTTTTTTCTCATAAATTTACAACTTTATTCTCATAAATTTACAACTTTTTACCAGTTACAATTTTTTCTCATAAATTTTCAACTTTTTTTCTCATAAATTTACATCTTTTTTCTCATAAATTTACAACTTCCCCCCAAATTTGCAGATCTCATTAATTTGCAACTTTTTCCACACAAATTTACAACTTTTTTTGTCATAAATTTACTTTTTTTCTCATAAATTTACAACTTTTTTTTCTCATAAATTCACAACTTTTTTTCCCTCATAAATTTGCAACTTTTTACCCATTACAATTTTTTCTCATAAATTTTCAACTTTTTTTCCTCATAAATTTACATCTTTTTTCTCATAAATTTGCAACTTACCCCACAAATTTACAACTTTTTTCTCATAAATTTTCAACTTTTTTTCCTCATAAATTTACATCTTTTTTCTCATAAATTTGCAACTTACCCCACAAATTTACAACTTTTTTCTCTCATAAATTTACAACTTTTTACCCGTTACAATTTTTTCTCATAAATTTTCAACTTTTTTCTCATAAATTTACATCTTTTTTCTCATAAATTTACAACTTCCCCCCAAATTTGCAGATCTCATTAATTTGCAACTTTTTCCACACAAATTTACAACTTTTTTTGTCATAAATTTACTTTTTTTCTCATAAATTTACAACTTTTTTCCTCGTAAATTTGCAAGTTTTTACCCATAAATGTTACAATTTTTTCCTCGTAAATTTTCAACTTTTTTTCTCATAAATTTGTGACTTTCTTGGAAATCTCCAGCATTCATGTGGATGCTCATTAAATGTTCATTTTATGTAATAGTTTCATTTTTTTCTGTTCATCCCCATCCAAAGTTATCTTTTTTAATGTTTGTGTTGGGAGAGGAGAAATTTTTTTTCCTCCCATTTAAAATAATTTGAACTGTTCCCCATTCCAAAAACAGGGCCCCCTCCCCTAAAACAATCTTGCATAGGGCCCCCAAAAAGCTAGAAACAGCCCTGGGCGCAGCTAACAGCAACATCATGAGACACATGAGATGCATCTGGGGATGGGGGAAGAGAGCAGAGACACGGTCATGGGTGTGTTCGTGGGGGTGGGGGGGTTCCGGGGGAAGGGGGGGGTCCTTACCAAGATAGAACTGTTAACGCTGGAGTGGCCATTGGCAGGGGACTGCCTGGAGGTGGTGGGGGACTCTTTCTGAAATAAGACACACAGATCAGCAACACACACATGCACACCCGCGCTTTGCTGTCACATTCCTGGGCAGCGGCTGTAGGTGACAGAGGTTCGCAGGATACAACAGAGACGCATCGCGGGGTTAATATGAGGAGGTGCATCAGCTGGATCAGAACATGGGAGACAGCAGCACAGATCTCGGCTGCATGTCTGGAATCGCCGCATAGGGGCGCCAGACTGACATGAGCCACTGAGGTGAGCGGCTGGGAGAAGTATGATGTCATCGCCCTGATACATGGCTCTGTTCTCACAGAGTACTGAGGAGCTGAACTCAGCAGATAAATGGTTTCTTACTGAATTAAATTAATTGCATTTTGTTTTATAGACACATTTAAAAAATATATATCATCACTTCACAAATTAACACAGAAAAATAACCACAAGAGAAATATTCTGAATCGTATTCACGCCTAAACTACACTTATTGGAACAACTGATAAAACAATATTCATAGAATCTAACAATATAATTTAAAAAATTAAAAAAACAAAAAGAGAATCAGATGACTGCTGAATTATTGGGTTTTGGACCAAAAATAGAAAATGGATTGAAGTTAAACTAAATAAATTAATAAAGTGAAACTTAAAAAAAAATCTAAGCATGGTTTTAGTATGATTGTTCATAATTAAAAATTTAAAAGGATATAAAAAACTATACATGAACCAGTAAAATTTCAGGATTTTGTTATGTAAAAAAATAAAAAATTACACCACCATAATTTATTTCCATATTTTGCCACCTTTAATGTGACCTAAAACCTATACAGTTCCATTGAAAAAAAAAAATAGAATAATAAACTGGTTGCATAAGTCTGCACACCCTTAAACTAATACTTTATTGAATCACCTTTTGGGTTAATCATGATTGTAAATAAATTAACAGCACTACCTATGCCAACTTTTTTCTCGGATCCTGTCCAGCTGATTCCGTTTTAATTTACAATTAATTACATTAAATGAAAAATTAATTAATAAACTGATTATAATTGGATTTCTGAAGTTATCTGATGATTCAAGTACTCATGTAAACATAATAATCAGATAAAAGCCATTTTCTGGTAATGAGAAATTACATACACACACTTTATTGCCCAATTATGCATTTATTCAATGCATGTAAAAACCTCAGATATGATTATTACCATTATCTGATTATGGTGTTCATGTAACCTGATTACACACAAGGGTTCACATGGCCAGATTCCAGCCTACATAAGTGGACTTCCTTCTGTTCAAAAGGCCTTTCAGATCTACTCTGTCAGCCCTTTAAGCTTTTACTGAGTCTACAACAAGGGGCCATAAAAGCTTCAGATTTACTTGTGTCTTGGCTTTTACAAATTCTTCCATTTAATTTTAGTGCACTCACAAAATTTTTTATGTCTGAAATGCTGGCTTTAGTTTAAAGTACGCCGTCTTGTTTTTACACTTTACACACCCTGCAATTAAAAGCTTTTTTTTTTTTTAAATGGTATTAGCAGGAGTAGTTAAAGAGCAGATTTTTAATTAAGGTATTAACTACTGTGTATTCTAAAAACCTGAATATCATTTCATACAGCTATGTAGAGATTCAAGATAAATGCTTACTTCACTGTATTTGCTTTTCTTCAGGTGTGTTTTATGGATTTAAGCTTTCTCTTTTCTGTCTTGATGTTGTTGAGCAACATGTTTAGCAGGCAACTCAACCCCAGTTGTTTTTAAATTAGCCTCAGACATAAACCAAAGTTACTGAATCAGAGCCTATTTTACTATAGGTCTGTGGGTATCAAAACACACAAACATACAGAAGAGGATTAGGGCCACTGAAAAAAAAATCTGGGGGGGGGGGCAATACTTTTTTCTCACAATTCTGAGATTAAAATCGAAATTCTGACTTTTTCTCAAGCTGTGTTCGAAACATCCACTCACTCCCTACCTCACTACATAATGGATTCAGATGTGGTGGACTATACAGTAAACTCAATATAACAATAAAATTATCAGCTTTCACACACTACTCGGCTTGTTTTTGCGGTGCGGTTAATGATGTCATCATGATGAGACAGCAAAATGTTAACAAATTAATGGTGGTAAAAAATGAATACCTACATGTATTTTGTAGGAAATATGTATTAAATCAAATCTTTTTGCTGCATTAATAAATAAAAATATCTTAAGGGAGTTTATGTTGTGATGTGAAGCGCCCCCTCACTGTTCCGTTGGCTGCGCATTGCATTATGGGATACATTGGCTAATGTAGTGACCATCCGTTGTACACTACTTTTCAAAATGCATTATGTGATATTTTGAGTGTATTATATAGTGAATGAAATTTTCAGTTAAGATTTCAAACAAAATGGCTCATTCACCATATGTATGGGGAACGAGTGAACATTTCAAACAGCATCAGAATTGTGATTTCAATCTCAGAATTCTGACTTTATTTCCACAATTCTAACTTTTTCTCAGAATTCTGACTTAGTTCCCAAAATTCTGACTATATTCTCAGAATTGTGAAAAAATTAATGCACCCCCCACATATTGTTTTTTTTTTCTAGTGGCTCTAATCCTCTTCCGTACCAACATCATAACACCCATAAAAGCCTAAAAAAAGCATGCTGGACTGGGACTGAGCGTTTCTTGAGACATCAATGAGACCCTTAGCTATCCACAGACCCTCGAGACCCTCCGTGTAGCCTGTTCAACTAATACATAATTTCCTCTTGTATCTGCACAGGTCAGTCTCCAAACTCTCCATCCGCACTTAGTGAGACACACTAAATCCTCATTTAAATAAAGCCGCCTCCACCTGTTTGTACCTGCTGTCAAACGCGCAACATTCCTTAGAAAATCTTGTACACTCAGGAAACGTAATTTTTCAAGACTATGCAAGCAATTTAGTACTCGCTATTTTGGATCACAGTAAATCAGGCCCTCATAGTGCTGACTCATACATCTCTAACTAACTAACTAACTAACTAACCTGCACTTATATAGCGCTTTTCTAGTCACAAAGACCACTCAAAGCGCTTTCACTAATACTAACCCTCTACTCTAAGGGCCTATAGGAAACCGATATCTAGGGACAATTTAGAACAACCAATTAACCTAACATGCATGTCTTTGGATTGTGGGAGGAAACCGGAGCCCCCGGAGTAAACCCACGCAGCACAGGGAGAACATGCAAACTCCACACAGAAAGGTTCCAACCCCTGCCAACCTGGGGATTCGAACCAGGAACCTTCTAGCTGTAAGGCAACAGTGCTAACCACTGCACCACCGTGCTGCCCTCTATTTGTACATTTGCTTCAAACCTAAAAAAGAAAAACTGAAGACTTCCAACAGTATTTAGCTTGATGATGTAATATTTTATCCACCTCTACAGTGAGTGTCTATGAGTTTGTGTAAAAGTGTGACTGTTTGTCCCTGGGCTGGAGGAGAAAGGATCACACACAGAGGTGCGGCTCATATCCAGAGCTGAGGACAGAAGATGGCGGAGGTAGAGGGAAAGAGTTCCGGTATCTTTGTTGTGAAATTGGTGTGCTGATTAACTGGCCCCAGCAAAACACAGCAGATCACACACTCACACACACACACACACACACACACACACACACACACACACACACACACAGCACACCTGGGCTACACACACGCTCCGTAACCAGGCGAGCGGTTAGTAACCAGATCAGGAGCTCACGACCAGCAGTATGAAGAGGAGGAAGAGGAGTCGTTACCTCACACGAAGAGCCCTGTGTCCGATAACTTGGTACTATTTTGAAGGTGATGCTGCCTCTCATCTCCCTCTGAAGAGACACAAACACATAAATATTGTCTGTCACGTCAGTGTGTAATATTTCGGTGATTAATACACTAATGTAGAGGTACAGAGAATAGTGCGTTACATGTACACTTAAAAATATTCGTGAGAAGTCACGTCAGTTAGGATTACAATGTGTATCACTTCACTGCAACGGTACATAATCTATACCTTAATTACTACAGTGAGGTGCTGTTTGAAAAGGAAACTGACAACTTAGAAATTGATCTTGTGTTCTGGGTTCATGCTAATAGTTAGCCCTGTTAGCTGTATGAGCTCCCTTTTAAAATTAATAAACTCAAAGTTTAGCCTTCAAAATGTACTGTTTCTCTAAAAGCCTCATAGCATAATGCATGCTGCTGACTCTTTATCTGAAGACGCCAATAAGAAGGTAGTGAAGAGAACGTAAACAAAAACAGAGATATCCATCAAATGCTAGCTAGCATTATTAGCTTGCTACAGTAACACATAGGGACAGATTTACTAACGTGTTGCCCCATCGCAAAACCCTGTTTTTGTCATGGAGCAGTCCTCGTGGACCGCTAATGAGACGCTATAGGCAACCGGTGAGTTTGTGTATTTATCAAAGGACTGGAACAACGATACAAAATAATGAGCCTCGTGGGGCAAAACACAAATAAAGACTAGGACTAAGACACACTATGATATACTGAGAACTAGGGAGACTGACGGGAGACAAGGATACAACACTTACATGCGAATAGGACGCTGAAAGGAACTGGCTTTGGATGTAGGGAAACCAGTCTGGAAAATGCGAGGTCGCAGCCCCGAGTGACAGGAGCTGTTCCCTTAAATAGGGCAAGATAATTAATCAGCTGATGAGGGTGTCATCTGCTGACTCAGCACCAGCTGTGCTGCTTGGCTCTGACAGCAGGAAAGCCCCGCAGAAACGCTGTCAGAATAAGAGCTCAGAGAGCCCACCAGGACTAAATACAGAATGGGAGGAAAATACTGCATGACCCGAGCACGGATGAGATCAGTGCTCAGACCATGACAGTTTTGGCATTATAAAACTACTGCTGCGATTTACTAAATGGCACAGGGCAAAATTAGTGGTGGAAAGGCGTGGACTATGTTAATTTTGCGCCTGGCCTCACTGCATACAGTATGTATTTGTGGGAGTTGTCATGTCAACGCACAAATTTCAGGGAGGGAGTATTTAAATGACAGGCGCAAGGGGATTTATTAAGGTTTGCGGTTGTCAGTCTCCTGCTAAATGCACCAGGATTTAACACTCCACAAAAGCTTGTCTTAATTCATCTGTGCCTGACATGATAGTGATCATTGGTGCCAGGAGGAGACACTGGTGATAACTGGGCATGTGGCAGAAGCTTCTCTCTGCCCGTGACTTGATTTGGCATGACAGAAGAACAGATTACATGAATATCAATAGTCTCACAGAGATCACTGTTGTGCTGAACTGGACATCAGCCAGCAGTTTTGTTTTTTTTTAAATTTCATTTGTTTATATTGTATATAGCCTACTACATGAATTTACATCCATAATATAGGATACAATAGGAGCTCTTATACCTGCAGTGGACATACAGATGGTGTCAGTTGACTTTTTCTCTTTTTTTCTGCGGAGGTTCAGACTCAGATCTGGAGTTTTCCTTTCCTCACTAGCCATCAGCTCTCCCTCGCTCTTGAAGCAAAATCTTCCACATTGCCAATTTTCATTTTTTCCCTCTATCCATATGTCTGTATTTACAGTATTTCTTTTTGCTGTGCATAAAATGGTAATTCAGTTCCTTCTTCTCTCTATTTCTCTCTCCCAGTTCAGGATGCATAATATAGGAGGAAAACAACAATGAGATTATTAACAAAAAGAGTGCACAGATCCATAGAAACATCTCCCGAAACGGCAACACCATAACTCCATGGCATTTATAAAAAGCTGTGAACTGGGAGACCTGTAGATTTTGTTAAAACAAAGTTATTCACATAATGAAACCCCAGAGTCTCCATCAGACCATCTTGATGGTTCTAGTGTTAATAAAATAAATACATTGGTCAAATAATCAATTTATTCATGAGTAGTCCTTTTTAAATTAGATAATTCATTTATACATATTAAACAAAAAAGTCTGCCATGTTAAATGAAAATCTAAATTTTGAAAAATAACGAACAAAAATAAACTATTTTAGTGGGGTTTGCGCTTAAACTAAAACTTTTGAAAAAGCTTTACATATTATGGTCCTCCAAATTGGCTGTGCCTGTGTTGATGACCTGCTTCCTCATCTGGTGGGCCTGTGCGCAATTTTGCAAGGTTCTTGGTGGATGAGTGGGCATTATTGAAATGAAGTGACTGCATCTATATTCATAATTTTGCGTGTTGCTAGTAGATCACTGGCAAAAATTTGCCACTCCCTTAGGCGCTGTCTAAATTGTGCGCTTGCTAATTTGCGCTGCCATAGTAAATCTGCCCCATAGTGTGTTTAAGTAGTAAAAGCTACAGTGTGCAGTCAGTCCTCTGGTGGCTTTGTGTGTTAACTTTCCTTTCCACATTCTATTATGCTGAGCACTAAGCTAGAAGCCCGAAAGTAAAATTTTTTATATGGTATTTGGTATGACCTGGTTGGGGCATGAACCCACAGCCTCCCAGCTGTGAGGCGGATGCTCTACCCTTAAGCCACCACTCCGGTATTCACAGTAGGAGCAGAATTTAGTAAATATTTTTGTCTTTTAATAATTTGCACTGTGGTACTTTAGAAATTACCTTAAGCAATTGGTGTTACACACACTCACACACATACATATACTGTATATACTGTATGTGTGTGTGTGTGTGCGCGCGCGTGCGCGTGTGTACTATACATTAGTGAGCTCAGGCTGTGTTTGCTACAAGATCTATGAGATAACAGCTAACATTAGGGCTGTACGATATGACCAAAATTTCATATCACAATATAAGTCATTTTATTTGACCTTTATATATATATACACTACCATTCAAAAGTTTGGGGTCACTTAGAAATTTTCTTATTTTTGAAAGAAAAGCACTGTTTTTTTCCAATGAAGATAACTTTAAACCAATCAGATATACACTCTATACATTGCTAATGTGGTAAATGACTATTCTAGCTGCAAATGTCTGGTTTTTGGTGCAATATCTACATAGGTGTATAGAGGCCCATTTCCAGCAACTATCACTCCAGTGTAATAATGGTACAATGTGTTTGCTCATTGCGCCAGAAGGCTAATGGATGATTAGAAAACCCTTGTGCAATCATGTTAGCACAGCTGAAAACAGTTTAGCTGGTTAGAGAAGCTATAAAACTGACCTTCCTTTGAGCAGGTTGAGTATCTGGAGCATCACATTTGTGGGGTCGATTAAACGCTCAAAATGGCCAGAAAAAGAGAACTTTCATGTGAAACTCAACATTCTATTCTTGTTCTTAGAAATGAAGGCTATTCCATGCGAGAAATTGCCAAGAAACTGAAGATTTCCTACAACGGTGTGTACTACTCCCTTCAGAGAACAGCACAAACAGTCTCTAACCAGAGTAGAAAGAGAAGTGGGAGGCCCCGCTGCACAACTGAGCAAGAAGATAAGTACATTAGAGTCTCTAGTTTGAGAGATGCCTCACAGGTCCTCAACTGGCAGCTTCATTAAATAGTACCCGCAAAACGCCAGTGTCAACATCTACAGTGAAGAGGCAACTCCGGGATGCCTGCCTTCAGGGCAGAGTGGCAAAGAAAAAGCCATATCTGAGACTGGCCAATAAAAGAAAAAGATTAATATGGGCAAAAGAGCACAGACATTGGACAGAGGAAGATTGGGGAAAAAAAGTGTTATGGACAGACGAATCGAAGTTTGAGGTGTTTGGATCACACAGAAAAACATTTGTGAGACGCAGAACAACTGAAAAGATGCTGGAAGACTGCCTGACGCCATCTGTCAAGCAAGGTGGGGGTAACGTGATGGTCTGGGGTTGCTTTGGTGCTGGTAAGGTGGGAGATTTGTTCAGAGTAAAAGGGATTTTGAATAAGGAAGGCTATCACTCCATTGTGCAACGCCATGCCATACCCTGTGGACAGTGCTTGATTGGAGCCAATTTCATCCTACAACAGGACAATGACCCAAAGCACACCTCCAAATTGTGCAAGAACTATTTAGAGAAGAAGCAGGCAGCTGGTATTCTATCTGTAATGGAGTGGCCAGCGCAGTCACCAGATCTAAACCCCATTGAGCTGTTGTGGGAGCAGCTTGACCGTATGGTACGCAAGAAGTGCCCATCCAGCCAATCCAACTTGTGGGAGGGGCTTCTAGAAGCATGGGGTGAAATTTCTTCAGATTACCTCAACAAATTAACAGCTAGAATGCCAAAGGTCTGCAATGCTGTAATTGCTGCAAATGGAGGATTCTTTGACGAAAGCAAAGTTTGACGGAAAAAATTATTATTTCAAATACAAATCATTATTTCTAACCTTGCCAATGTCTTGACTATATTTTCTATTCATTTTACAACTCATGGTGGTAAATAAAAGTGTGACTTTTCATGGAAAACACAAAATTGTCTGGGTGACCCAAAACTTTTGAATGGTAGTGTATATATAAAATATCATGATCAGTGTTGGGCAAGTTACTAAAAATAGTAACTAGTTAGTTACTTCTTTTCAAAAGTAACAGTTACTTTTGAGTTACTGCATGATTAAAGTAACTAGTTACTTGGAAAAGTAACTTTCACATTCATTCATTCATCTTCTTCCGCTTAATCCTTGTTTCGGGTTGCGGGGGGGCTGGAGCCTATCCCAGCATCCTTGGGCGAGAGGCAGGGTACACCCTGGACAGATCACCAGTCCATCGCAGGGCCAACACAGAGAGACAGACAACCATTCACTCTCACTGTCATACCTAAGGACAATTTAGAATCCCCAGTTTGATGCCAGTTAACCTAACTTGCATGTTTTTGGCATGTGGGAGGAAACTGGAGAAATCCCGGAGTAAACCCATGCAGACACGGGGAGAACATGCAAACTCCACACAGATCACTGTTGGTCGGGGGCTGGGATTGAACCCAGGATCCCCTGGCCAAGGGTGAGTTGTTGTGCTGCCGCAGTGCTAACACGTTACTTTTAAATGCATATTTAAATCATCTTGCACACACAGCAAGATCAAGGGCCGCTTGTTCTCATCAGAAAAAAGAAGAAAAAGAAAACCGATGAGAATAAAAATCTCATCTTACAGAGAAAAAATGTCTCAGATTTAAACAAACTATTGTAATGAGCAGGGATGAGAATGGGGTTTGGGAAAAAAAGAGGAAACTAAGCCGGGGGTCTTAGTTAGGCCTGCGTCCCCCAAGCCGGATCCAAGGCGGAGCCTTGGTTGGGGGTCTGGGGGGCATAGCCCCCCAGAAGCTAACGAAATCTGGTGTTTTAGAATGCTCAAATGTGGTCTTATACTTAAATAATTAGAAGTAAGTACAAATGCATTTATAGTTTACCTTTTTAATCTGCTGCTGCATCACGTGTAAATTTATGATATCTGAATGGTATGTTGATGTAATAATACTAAATTATATTTTACTACTATTTAATATGTTTAGAATGGTAAATGGCGTTCACTTATATAGCGCTTTTTCTCATCTCTGGATGACCAAAGCGCTTTACAGATCCTGCTATCCACCCATTCACACACACATTCACACACTGATGGCAGCAGAGCTGCCATACACACACAGGCGCTAGCCTGGCCACCAGGAGCAACTGGGGGTTCAGTATCTTGCTCAAGGACACTTTGACATGCAGACTTCAGACAGAGTGGGAATCGAACCCATGACCCTCCGATCAGTAGTCGGTCACACTACACCTGTGCCACAGCCGCCCCTAGAACTGACACAGAATTACATTTACATAGTTCTAGAACAGACAAAATAATTTAACCAAGTAAAATAAATTATAAATATTAACAAAATTCCATCACCAAGTCCATCACCCATTTATTAAAATATACTGACATTCTGCAAACATTTTGATTTATTAATGTGTGCATTTGTTAGTGTTACTAGGAATATAAAAAAGTTGCATATTAGTATATTTTAACATTTGAAAGATAATCTAAGAAAGTAAGTAAAACCTAAAAGATGTTTAATTAGTGTTTCAAATTATCAATCAGTGTTTCAAAACAGGCATGACGTCACAACTTACACATGCTATTTCATAACAAATTCATTACGTGAAAATTCTCAAGTACATTACTTATAACGAGAAAAAAATCTTACCTCGGAATGTGTCTTCCGATCACTAATTGCTGTAATCGGGGCCGATTGTAATGAACTTTGATTGACTGGCATCTGAATTTAACCGTGTCCATCAATCGTTTTGAACGCAGCACGAGCGAGTAATTTGATCTCCTTGTAGCCACAATTTTGAGATGTTTCTGTTTTGAACAGTGTTCAACTAAGGCACAGGTGTCAAACTCATTCCATGGAGGGCCAAGACCCTGCAGGTTTTACCTCCACCCAGTGTCTTCAACAGGTGATTTCTCTGAATTTCTTCCTACTGATTGCTGATCAGTGAAAACACCTGCTGAAGAGACTGGGTGGAAGTAAAACCTGCAGGGTCTTGGCCCTCCATGGAATGAGTTTGACACCCCTGAACTAAGGCAACACAACCACGAGATCCATAACTCAAGAAATCATTACAATAAACACACTGGGCTTTCCCTGGTACTTCGCATTTCACTATGAAGTCAGCCATTTTTTCAACCACAACTTTGGTATTTTTACCGATCTTTACAGTCATTGACACAGTTTTTTGGAGCCATTCCCAACGAAACTTGTTCCTTATCCCTTTGTCTATTGCTTTGTTGTCTTTCGTGAGTTTTAGGTTCACCATTTTCACGAAATCGGGAAAACTCGGTTGATTGAATTGTCCGCCATTTGCATTTCGCTCCGCGTGTGGGATATGACAAAGGAATAACAAAATCGCCGATTGGTTGCTTCAATAAGTATCAGCCAATCAGTGGCCTTGTTACATTACATTACTGATCTCGCTGGGTAGCACGTTCTGCGCGGTGGATTTGAGCAGCCGATGGAAAATACGACTCGCCGCTCATAACAGACACCCCCCACCCCCAAAAAAAATTCTCCTCGAATTTAGACGATTCACGAGAATGACCCTAGACATGATCAAATCCGAGGAATTCCTCGGATCCGCGGAGGATTCTCATCCCTGATATGAGTAGAAAGTCAGAAGTTTATTAGAAATAAATCTGTGAATTCACAGAGAAAATTTTGGACCGCCTGGTAGGCCGTTTTTGGCCCACGAGCCATATGTTTGACATCCCTGGACCAGCCCATTAAAAATGCACATTTAGAGTATTTACTTCCATGAAATAGCTGCATATCACAACAGCATGCAAATGAATGAGATAAAATAAAATGGAAAGCACAGATAAATGAAAGTTCACCGCTTAGAAGAAGCTGTTCTTTACTGCAACAAATCACAGTCACTTTTTCTATGCGTAAGAAAACTTTAAATGCATTTAATGCGGACATTAAACGTGAGCTTCTTGCTCAAAAAATACTCATGTTTAACCACAGAGGTAGGAGCTGGTAGGGGCTACTTACCACTCGGACAACAGGTGATCAGGGCTCGATATAAGAAGTCGCCACCGCCACGCCATTTTTTCACCGGGTTGTGATGTGAACTGGGGCAGGACAGGAAACGGACACACGGAGGAGACTGTGTGACGGCTGCCTCAGTTACGGCAGGGTCAGTTTATATTTATTTGCTTATTTACTTGCTTGCCTTTGCCTTTGGCCTGACAACCTCCTGTGGCTTGAGGCCGGTGGTGGCGCTGGGGATGGCAGTTGTCCTGCCCATAGCCAGTGAAACTGTGTATTCATTCCCAGTTGGCAGCTGATGAGAGGAAGGTGTCGAGCAACTGCAAGCTGTATGATTGTCTATTTGCGCTAAAAATATCTATCCATATTAATAAAACGAGTAATGCCAGTAACACATCTGATCAAATTCCAGTAACTGTAACATATTGCTGAATTTTTAAAAAGTAATTTCGTTACACAGCACGTTACTGCAAAAGTAGTGGCATTACAGTAACGCATTACTCTGAACACTGATGACGATCTACACTGTAAATTCTATAGTTTATATATAACAACCAATAAAAAGGACCATCTCTTTCTACATTTTAAATTACATACTGAAAAAAATCAACTGTACAAATTCATCTGTTATTAATATTATGCACATTTTTCCCCTCTTAATTTTGCAGTGTTCCATCCATCCATCCATCCATCTTCTACCGCTTTTCCGGAGGTCCGGGTCGCGGAGGCAGCAGTTCAAGCAGAGAAGCCCAGACTTCCCTCTCCCCAGCCACCTGCTCCAGCTCTTCAGAGGGGATACCAAGGCGTTCCCAGACTAGCTGGGAGACATAGTCTCTCCACCGAGTCCTGGGTCTGCCCCGGGGTCTCCTCCCAGTGGGACGTGCCTGAAACACCTCAAGTGGGAGGCGTCCAGGAGGCATCCTAATCAGATGCCCATACCACCTCAACTGACTCCTTTCAATGTGGAGGAGCAGCGGTTCTACTCTGAGCCTCTCCCGGATGACTGAGCTCCTCACCCTATCTCTGAGGGTGAGTCCAGCAATCCTATGGAGAAAGCTCATTTCAGCCGCTTGTATCCGCGATCTCTCTCCCAAGCTTTCTAAACTGGCTTTTGGTTTTGCAGTGTTATCCACCTTATTCCTGGGGGTGTCGCTGTAGGAACAATTATGGGCAGGACTTCCGGTTTCGGCTGAGGTAATGTTAAATCAGTCAGCAAGAGTGGAGTAGGGGGGCATTTAAAATAGCATTTTTAAAAGTTTTTCAAATTCATTTTAATGTATAGTCCACATACATATTTTGCACTCAAGTGGCAGCTAATTTCAGCACTTGTAGTTTTTGTATTTTTTTAATATTTTGGCATAGTTCTGGTACTTGTTGCTGGCGTTCATGGTTGTGTCATAGACTGTATAAATGGAGGCTTCTTTGTGGCTCTGACTAGATTCTGCGTCTGCTCTGAGGTAAATCTGATTATGTCCAACATATTTTAACAAAATGCAGCCAACTTTATTGCGGTGGAGACATTGGTATATGTGACTCGTGCTGGCAAAATGAGTCGGAATGCGCACCGCGTCATTACGAGCTACAGGCATAAATCATGTCATAAATCATGACTCTTTCTTTGTTTGCTAGAGGCAAGTCCTGGGAAAACCCCCTTGAGTGCCTGGTATCATTGTAAAGCTTAGAAATCATACTTTCTAAAAATACATACAGTATGTTCTGGCAGAAAACATAACTCCCAACCGATCGAATGCGAGCTTTAATCCTAGCAAAAATATAAACAAATTGGCTTTTTCCGGGTCCGTTTTTGCGCACTTCCTACAAATCAAATATCATTTTTAAGGTCTTTCAATACAGAATATGGAAAAAACGTTACCTTAGGTTTGAAATTTTCTCAAAATGACTCATTTTGCCAGTACGGGTCACATATCTCAGAGCTTTTATTTGTTTACAGTGTTAGCGTCTTAGCAGTGGCGCTAACAAACAGAGCTACTGTCTGCCAGGCCACTTTTTAAGGTCATCTTCCTATTCCTAGATAGTCGTGGGAAATGGTGTGATTATATTACTGTTTTTGAGGTGCAAAAGGGCGTGTTCCTGCATTTCTGATGCCGAAGTCATTGTTTTTTAAAAGGAAAAGTGTCCTGTTTCAGTGACAACCATACGTTCTAAACTAGTACCGGAAGTTGCTACCATAATTCACGCAAGGCATCATGGGGCCTAGGAGTAAGGTGGATAAAATTGTTTTTTAATGTGCGTTTGAGATGACTTCAACTTTATTCATTATTGCTACTGGACTAATTAAAAATTATTAGAAATCAAGTTACATTAAGAGCCAGTTTGTTCCTCCGACACGTTTTAATTTATTTATTATTTATTTAGTGTGTATGCGGCCACTGTCATGCACTTTTGCACCTTCAGTAATATTTTTTCAGACAAAATTAAGAAACTCTAGTGATTTAAACTAGAACGACGGTCTGATACACTATAATGTTTCCTATTAGTGACAAGTTAGCATTGTCATTTAGAGAGCGATGGTGTTAATGTTACCTCCAATTAAAAAGAGGTTAGAGGACTATCCTCTGATGCAGCATGGTGGAGAAAGTCCCACATCCTTGGCACAGAAGTAGCCGCTCCACAGAAGTAGTGGCAAAACATTAGCTTGCAGTTAGCTGCTGTGGTGCTAACCACTTGAACCCACTTGTCACACTGCAGGGGAGAGGCAGGGCGGTGACAAGAAGAAACAGGGTATGTGGCTTTTAAATCCCGATATAAACGACACATATGAAATGGTAGACGTTTTTTTTTATCACATCACTGATATATATCGTCATATCGCACAGCCCTAGGTAACATTAGCTGTACTAAAGGTGCTGTCAACCACAAAGATCAGCAATGACTAAAGAGGGAGGGTGGGGTTACAGCAGGTTCCAAGTTGGGTGAACTGGGGATCATTAGCTTTTAAAGGAAACTTGGAAAAAAAAAAAAAAACAGCTCTTCGCAATGAGGGCTCCTTTACCTTGGTGTAAAACGGTACAGCAAGGATTAAACCCTGATGTGTTTTGACCAAACACCTCTGCATGTGAGGAAAAAAAATCACGCTATGGGCACTTTAAAATGCAGAAATAACAGCCATGTTTTGATTTTTGTTTTTTTGTGGTGTCTGACAAACCAGTCATTTTCATGTAGTAAATCTAATAAAGTGGAGTTTTCTACCATAACACCACAGTAACAATCTGTACTAAAAACCTCAGATGTTTTTTACACAGGTTATTTCCATTTATCACTGATCTACATTCCTATTAGCTAATTAGATTTTTTTTTGGTCACCTCACACGTTAACGTTACAATTCCTCCATGTTGGCCATATTTTAGTGTAAAAGGTCTTAATGGGTAGATGTAGAAGTGACTCACCAGCATCTTCTGCAGCTGCTCCACAGTCTGGTTGGCCACACTAATGCCATTGATTTCCCTGATCTCATCTCCGACATGCAACGTTCCTGAAGGGACACGAGCAGATTCTCATTACAGAGCGGCACCACGTTTCATTAACCTCTGTTGTTCTTTGTCCCATCATAAACTACTGGAAGAAGTCAGAGCAGCTTTCCATTTGGTGCGTGATAAATGAGCTGAGCCACAATGCCGTTTCTGTTGTTAATCTAACAAAATGATGAGCTTAATACCATTTTAAATGAGTACTAATAATAATTCAAGAACTGCAGAGGTGGAGCGGCTCAACATTAATGGGCAGAGGGAAAGCTGAGTCACATTTATACTATAAAATGTTGGGAGGGAAGCGTCTACCTTGTCTGTGGATCATTCCTCCGTGCATTATCCTGGCAACTATGCAGTGGTTTGAGTCGTTCATCTTCAGTGTGATACCCTAAAATATATTAACACAGAGACATGGATAAATGTGGGATTAATGATGCAGTGCAAAAAAAAAGCTGCACAGTCATCCCCATCACATTCAGAGAAAGTGTCCTCAAAATGTAGCGTTATCTTCTGATGAATATTACTCAAGTATAAACAGTAGGCAATTTATTATTTTTTTAACAAGGGGGATGGGGGTATTCACCAAATTAGCATGAGGTACCAATCTATAAATGTAAATTTGCTACAAATTTGCAAGAATAAAGGTGCAGCAAAGATGATAAAATATGCCAATTTAAAATTAAAAAAATAACAAATTACAATTTAATTGCACAGAATAAATGTTTAACCAGTATACAGATGAGTGTTGCAAATTTATGACAAAAACACTGAAGAACTACAGGCAAAAAACCCCCCAAAACTTTTTTTTTAAAGTTGCAAATTTATGGGAAAAACTTTCAAATTTATGAGAAAAAAAAGTCACAAAACTATAAAGGAAAGTTGCAAATTTACCAGAAGATTTCCAAATTTATTAGAAAAAAAATTCAAAACTGTTTTCGAAAAAAGTTGCAAATCTACTAGAAAAAAGTTTCAAAATTTTACTGGAAAAAATTACAAACTTGCAAGAAAAAAATGTGCAAATTCTTGAGAAAAAAGTTGCAAAGTTATGAGAAAAAAGTCAAGTCTATGAAAAAAGTTGCAAATTTATGACAAAGTCACAAATCTACAAAAAACTAGCAAATTTATAAGATAAGATAAGATAAGCCTTTATTAGTCCCACAATGGGGAAATTCCAGGATTGCAACAGCACAGGGATAGCAACACGCAGAGCAATAATTAAGAAGATACGGAAGATATAAATAAGAGCAGTGGATATACATACATACACATAAATATACTGTATAAATATACAGTATATACAAAGTGCGGAGCATTGTAGCAAGATGGAATAAACAGCATAACCGTCTACTTAGTTATCCTACATAGTATGAATATGTACCCATACATAGTGTCACCCTCTGTAGCAACTGATATTGTCCTAGTTGTATATACTGGAGGGGACCATTGTATAAGTCTATTGCATCTTTTGCATTCAATACTATTAGGTTGTCACGTTTTTTTGCTATCTCTGCGAGCAGCCCTGCTTAGGTTATACAGTCTGACAGCCGTAGGTAGGAAGGACCTGCGAAACCTCTCGGTTGCGCACCTAGAATGATGTAGTCTGCTGCTAAATGAGCTCCTCACTGCGTTCAGTATGTCCTGCATAGGGTGGGACTTGGACTCCAGTAGAGATGACAGCTTAGCCACCATCCTTCTCTCTCCTATCTCCTCCACTGGGTCAGGGCACTGCCCCAGGACAGAGCTAGCTTTCTTGATCAGTTTGTTCAGTCTCTTCCTATCGGCTGCTGTAATGCCACTGCCCCAGCAGACCACTCCAAAAGTGATGGCTGATGCCACCACCGTGGCGTAGAATGTCTTCAGCAGTGCCCCTTGTACACCAAAAGACCTGAGTCTCCTCAGTAGGAACAGCCTGCGCTGTCCCTTCTTGTAGAGTGCGTCGGTATTGTGTGACCAGTCTAGTTTATTGTTCAAATGAACACCCAGGTACTTGTAGGATGTCACCATCTCAATGTCTGTTCCCTGTATGTTTACTGGTGCTGTGAGGGGTTGTCCTTGCCTGCGGCAGTCCACCACCAGCTCCTTAGTTTTCCTCGCGTTGATCTGGAGGCAGTTCTGATGGCACCAGTCCACAAAGTCCTGGATAAGTCCTCTGTACTCAGCTTCATCTCCGTTAGAGATGAGGCCGACGATCGCAGAGTCATCAGAGAGCTTCTGTAGATGGCAGTGTGTTGTGTTGTGTGAGAAGTCCGCAGTATAAAGGGTGAACAGGAAGGGAGCCAAAACCTTTCCCTGGGGGGCCCCCGTGCTACCGATGATCGTGTCGGACACACAGTCCCGAGTTCTCACAAACTGTGGCCGGTTAGTGAGGTAATCCAGGATCCATGATGACAGGTGCTGGTCCACCCCTGCGCACAGCAGCTTGTCCTTCAGGATCATCAGTTGGATGGTGTTGAAAGCACTGGAGAAGTCAAAGAACATGATCCTCACTGCATTCCCGGGCTTCTCCAGGTGGGACAGAGAACGGTGAAGGAGGAAGATCACTGCATCCTCCACCCCAATGCCATGCTGGTAGGTGAACTGGAGTGGATCCATTGCTGGTCCCACCAGGGGGCGGAGGTGAGCAAGGAGCAGTCTCTCCAGGGTCTTCATCATGTGGGACGTCAGGGCCACTGGTCTGTAGCTGTTCAGGTCTTTGGGGCAGGAAGTCTTTGGTACAGGTACCACACAAGATGTTTTCCACAACTGTGGTACCCTCCCCAGATTCACGCTCAGGTTGAAGATGAGCTCCACAATCCCACATGAGGAGCTTTGCGCTGATGCCGTCCGGTCCTGACGCCTTCCTCGCCTTGATCTTCCTCAGCTCCGTCCTCACCTGGGTCTTAGTGAGGGTCAGGTTGGGGGGCTGTGTGTTGGGAGTGGGGGGGCGTTGGTGGAGTGGGGTGTGGGCAGCAGGACTAGATGTCTTTAGAGGCAGCAGTGGTTGTTGTGTAGTCGGGGGGGAGGGCGGTTGGTCAAACCTACTAAAAAACAGGTTCAGATTGTTCGCCCACTCCCTGCCCCCTGTGGCCTGGGGGGAGGTATTCTGGAGCCCAGAGATGGTTTTAAGGTTTCTCCAGACCCCACCGATGTTGCTCTGTTGCAGCTTGTCCTCCATCTTCTTCCTGAAGCTGTTCTTGCCTTCTCTGATCTTTCTCCTCAGCTCCCTCTGTACGGACTTTAGCATCTCCCTGTTCCCCAACCTGAAGATCCTCTTCTTCTCTCTCAGAAGTGTTTTTATCTCAGGGTTGATCCAGGGTTTGTTGTTCGAGCAACACCGTATGGTCTTGGTGGGTACGGTGTTGTCCATACAGAAGCTGATGTAGTCCGTGATGGTTTATGAGAAAAAAGTTGAATATTACAGGGGAAAAACTCACAAATTCTTGAGAAAAAAAGTATGAAATTTATGGGGGAAAAAGTTTCAAATTTATTAGAAAGAATTCATAATTTTTTGAGAAAAAAGATGCAAATCTACAAGAAAAAGTTTTTAAAAATTTACTGGAAGACTTCCGGTTATGGCGGCCACGTAGGAGGACGTGGTTCACTCTGCTCTGCTCCTAAAAGTAAAAAGTCAGCAAATAACTCTCTCAACTGGAACAAAACCTATCCCAGCGTTTGGGCGCGGATATGCCGGTAAAGCCTAAGGCTGGGAAATTGGGTGGAGGAAAAGCTGAATCGTCGAAACAGTCCAAGCTAACGGACTTCCACGCTCGTGACGAAGCAGAAAATCCAAAGACTATGGCGGAACAAGCTAGCGGAGGAGCGGTGACTGCTGGCGAAGGCACAGGTGCGGTGCTCGCTGCCATTAGCTCAATGAGAGCAGACTTTTCCTCTTGATGGGATTATAGCAGCGATAGAAGGAATGAGAAAGGAATTAAGCGACTGTATGGAACGAGTGTCACAGGTGGAGCTCCGAATTTCCAGCGCTGAGGATAACGTCACCAGCCTACAATTAAAGGTGCGCACATTGGAATTAAAAAATAAACGTCTGGAAGATAGTGCCCTGGATTCAGAATCCCGGTCGAGACGGAACAATCTGAGGCTGGTGGGTCTCCCGGAGGGCACGGAGGGGCGGGACTCATGTTCCTTTTTGGAAAAGTGGATTCCAGAAGCGCTGAACAATGCGGAGCTGCAGTCATCAGTCGTTTTAGAAAGCGCCCACCGAATTGGCCCACTGAGAGATAATAAGGCACCACCGAGGACGCTGATTATGAAGTTCCTCAGCTACAGAGACAAGATGACGATCTCCAACGTGGCGCGAGCCAAAGGAGAAATTAAATACCAGGATCAACAGGTGCAGTTCTACCCAGACTTGGCCACAAGAATCAACAATTAAGGAAACAGTTTGACCCCGCCCGTAAAGAGCTGCACAACCTTGGGATTCGTCATGGAGTGATTCATCCTGCAAGACTGCTGGTCACATATAAAGGGAGAACCCATATCTTCAAGACCCCAGAGGAGGCGCAGGTGCTTATTAAGCAGATCCAAGAAGAGACTGGTGGGAGCTAAGCATGAAGCATGAACAAGATATAAGGTAGAATATTTAAGCATTTGCACAGGCATCTGACTGATCTGAAGCAAATAGCAAGTTTACAAAATATAGACTGTATTATATATAAAAACAAAACAAAACTATGATGTACAAAGTTGCTATAAAATTTTGGAGTTAAATTGGAAAACTACAGAAGAGAGTTAATGTTATGTCATTAAAAGCAGTAGAGTCAGGGTGATTGAGAGGAGAAAGAGTGGTTTTGTCTGATCCTTGTGAGTGAGGAGCAGTCAATGGCTATAGCGGGAGACGGAATTTTTTTTTTTGATTTTGGGGGGAATACCACAAATGTGGGGAGGGGGAATTTGTTTGTGTGTAGTTTGTAGGATGAATGTTCAACCACTCATGTTTTTGTTTCTCTGTATGAGCATGTTTATATTGCGAGGTAATCCCAAACTCCTTATTGATCATAGACCAAAGCGTTAATCTTAATTTAACTTCATGGAATTGCAGAGGTCTACAAAATTTAAAAAAACTTAAACAAGTTATGAATAAAATAAAAGACATAGGTTCAAAATTGTGTTTTTACAAGAAACTCATCTAATAGAGGAGGATGTAAAAAGAATTAGGAAAAGATGGCAGGGAAGTGTGTTCACCTCATCATTTTCATCTCGAGCCAGGGGAGTTATGCCTCTCATGCACAAAACAGTCCCATTTCAAGTGAAAAATGTAATTGGAGACAAATTAGGAAGATATCTAATCATCCAAGGATCTTTGTTATTAGAAAATATAAATTTGGTGAACTTATACGGTCCCAATATAGATGATCAAAACTTCTTTGCTAATTTATTTCTTATTTTAACATCACTTACAGGGCAACATATAATAGCAGGGGATTTTAATTGTACATTGCATCCCAGTATAGATAGATCAACAGGACTGGACTGTACGCACAATGGATGCAGGATGATCATTAATCATTTTATGAAAGAATTGAGATTGCTAGATATATGGAGAGAAATGAAACCACAAGTTAAAGCCTATTCTTGTTATTCTAATACCTACAAGACATTCTCACGTATTGACTATTTTTTGATCTCCACAGAATTAAGGTCCAAGATTCAAAACTGTTTCTATGATAACACTGTGATCTCTGATCATGCACCCTGCTGTTTAATATATGTAGATAAGAAATTGACAAAGGAACCAGGTAGGTGGCAATTTCAGCATAAATGGCTTCAGGATGAGGAATTTGTTAAGTACATAGAAAAACAGATAGATGAGTTCTTTGATATCAATACTACACAAACATCAGCATGTATAAAGTGGGAGGCTTTCAAAGCTTTTATTAGGGGGCATATTATTAGTTATACAGGTTCAAAATCTAAGAAGACTCGAGAGGAAAGAGTCCAATTGGAACATAAAATAAAAATTCTCCAAGAAAAAGTGTATGCAGGAAGTGGCCCAAAGTTAGAGAACGAATTACTGATTCTGAGAGCTGAATATGACAAAAAATCAGCGAATAAAGCTGCCTCGAGTCTTCTAAGATTGAAGCAATCGTTTTATGAACAAGGTGAAAAATCAGGGAAATTATTGGCATGGCAGATTAAACAATTAGAATTTAAAACACCAATTACCAGTATTATAAGTAATGGACAGGCAGTTGTAGATCCTTTAGAAATTAACAGTGCCTTTAGAGATTATTATGAAAAACTATATGATACAAAAAATGAAACTGACTTAACAAAACTAAATGGGTTTTTGGACGGATTATCTATACCGTGTATTCCAAATGAAAACAGGGAGATACTGGAGTCTAAAATTAGTCAAGAAGAAGTTGGGATAGCCATTGATAATATGAAATCAGGAAAAAGTGCAGGACCAGATGGTCTTCCAGTTGACCTCTATAAAAAATTTAAGAATAAATTAATAAAACCATTTTTGGAAATGGTTTTAGAAGCATTTCAAAATAGTAATTTACCACTATACATGAATAGTGCCTTAATTATACTGTTGCCAAAACCAGGTAAACCCTCTAATAAATGTGAAAATATGAGACCAATAAGCCTATTAAATTCTGACCTTAAGATAATCTGTAAAATTTTCTAGACGACTACAAGAAATATTACCAAATATTATTAACCGAGATCAGAATGGCTTTATAAAGGGAAGACAAGGCTTCCATAATGTAAGAAGACTATTTAATATTATCTATTCTAATAAAGAAGCACCGGATACAGCTCTCCTGTCATTGGACGCCGAAAAGGCCTTTGATAGGGTCGAATGGCCCTTTCTTTTTGAAGTCCTACAAAGGTTTGGACTTGGAAATAATTTCATAAAATGGGTCCAGATAATATACAATAATGCTACAGCAGAAATCCTAACAAACAGCAATATCTCAAAATCAATAAAAATCAATAGAGGATGTCGATTAGGCTGTCCACTTTCACCTTTACTGTTTACTATGGCAATTGAACCTTTAGCAATGGCAGTACATTTACATCCACAAATATATGGAATTAAAATAGGACCAACAGAACATAAAATCTCCCTGTATGCCGATGACATAATTTTGTTTATGTTGAATCTTAAAAAATCAATTCCGACTTTGTTGAATTTAATAAAGAATTTTGGGGAAATATCAGGATATAAAATAAATAAAACTAAATCTTCAATATTAATGCTAAATGAGACCCAGAGAAATCACCCAGCTCCTGAGGTAAATCAATTCAAAGTTGTAAATCAGTTTAAATATTTAGGAATCCAAATTGTGCCTAAGCTAGAATCAGTTGCCAGTGCCAACTATGAAGCCTTAATGACAGACATTAATGAGTTACTTCAGAGATGGATGTCACTACCAATGTCGATGATTGGGAGAATTAATATACTTAAAAGTAATATCTTACCCAAAATACTTTATTTATTTCAATACATTCCTTTACCACCACCTTCAGATCTATTCTCAAGAATTAAAAAAAAGTTAGTGGAATTTCTATGGAACAATAGGAAGGCTAGATTACGTCTGTCCTTACTATATTTACCATTTGATAGTGGAGGTCTGAAATGTTCATACTTTATGTTGTATTACTGGTCAGCACAACTGAGGTCTATGACATATTATTTTTCATCAAATGATCTCCCTCACTGGACTGAAATGGAATCACACAATTTACCTTTACCTCTTCCCATATTCATATACTCAGACTCGGCAAAAAAAATTACAGAAACAAGTTAAAAATCCATTTGTAAAGCATATGATCAAAATATGGTGTGAAACCAAAAAATATCTAAAAGAACCACACTTATTGTCACAATTTAGCCCAATATGGGGTAATCAATATTTTAAACCAGGGAGAGCGGATGCTGTATTTAAAGTATGGAATTCAAAAGGGATTCAAAAGATTCGAGACTTATATTTGTCAGGTTCAGACAACATAATGTCTTTTGAAGAACTGAGGATCAAATTTAATCTTAACAGAACACATTTTTTTTAAATATCTTCAACTTAGGAACTTTATTCAATCAAATCAAAATAATGCTCTCATCCGACCTATTTATTCATCCTTGGAAAAAATCTTGACGAAAGATAGTAACAGAAAGGGTATTATTTCAGAGTTTTATAACTCATTGACACTATCCTCAAGTGAAAACTCACAGAAAAGACTGAATTATTGGAAAGAAGACCTGCAAACTGAAATTTCAGAGGAACAATGGGAATTGGCTTGTGCAGAAGCTCAAACCAAATCAATAAATGTACGTCTTAAATTGATACATTTTAAATGGTTAATGCAGATGTATGTTACACCGGTGGAGTTAAATAGATATAACAAAAACATACCAGATACGTGCACAAAATGTATGGAAAGTAAAGGAACCCTATTTCATTGTTTATGGGAATGTAGAAAAATCAGAATGTTTTGGAAAGAAGTGAGGGTAACAATTGAAAAAATAATTTCAAAACAAATCATATTGAATCCTAAACTGTTTTTGTTGGGTCTTTATCCAGAAAAGCATAACTTTAATAAGAGTGAGAGAGCATTCATAGACCTCAGTTTGCTTAACTCCAAAAAATGTATTGTACTATTGTGGAAAAAGACTCATAGACCTGATGTGACTCAGTGGTTAAGACAGATGTTAACAAACCTTCCACTAGAACGAAAAACATACATACTGAAATCAAAGGAAATTGTGTTTGAGAATATATGGAGACCTTTCATTGATTATGTAAAAAATTTAAACATAACTTTTGAAGAAGAAGGTGAATGATGTGTGTGGACCTTGTAAATTCCAAACTGGTGAATGTATAATATGTATACTTATGTAATGGATTGCCTAGACTAAATAGAGGAGCATTGTTGAAGACCTGCCTTAGTGGTTGTTGGTGTTTTTAGTACTTTTTTTTTTTTTTTAAATTACTTTAGTGTTAGTGTTTGATTGTTTGTGTTATGTTTGTAAAAAAAAAAAAAAAAAAAAAAAAAGGTTCAATAAAAATATTGTGGAAAAAAAAATTACTGGAAAAAATGGCAAATTTACAAATTAAAAAAATTGCACATTTCTGAGGAAAAAGTTGCAAAGTTATGAGGAAAAAAGCCCTAAATCTATGAAAAAAGTGCAAATTTAAGATGAAAAGTCACAAATTTACAAAAAAGTAGCAGATTCGCAGGAAAAAGTTGCAAATTTTGGAGAAAAAATGTAAATTTAAGAGAAAAAAGTTGAAAATGTATGAGAAAAGTCAAACTTTTGTGAAAACAAAGTTGGATGGATGGGGCTGGGGGACATCAGGTTAACAGGGGGATGCTTTTGGGTCATTTTGCTAACAAGGGGGATGGCATCCCCCCCTCAAATCACCTACTGAGTATAAGTAAGAGCCACTAAAAAGTTAGTTGAGTAAAAAGGCTGGGATTTTCTCCTAATTCGTGTCAGTTTTCTCATTTTTTTTTCTTTTAAATTTGGTTGTTTTTTTAACAAAAATGTGTATGATTTTTCTTGTAACTTGTGACCTTTTCCACATGAAATTGCCATAAGTTTTCCTCATAATATTGTTCCTTTTTCCTCTAAATTTACGTCTTATTGTTCTCAAAAACGGTCACTTTTTTCTGTAAATTTTCCACATTTCCCAATGAATTTGTAGCTTTTTTCCCTTGTAAATTTGTGTGTGTGTGTGTGTGTGTGGGGGGGGGGGGGGTTGCAATTTTTCTTGTACATTTACATTTTTCCCATGAGTAAGATTTTTTTTTTAAATAAATGTACTTTTTGGAATATACAGACGTGGACAAAATTGTTGATACCTCTCTGTTAATGAAAAAAAAACCCCACAATGGTCACAGAAATAACTTGAATCTGACAAAAGTGGCAATAAATAAAAATTCTATGAAAATTAACCAATGAAAAGACAATGCTTTTGAATTGTGGTTCAACAGAATTATTTTAAAAAACAAACTCATGAAACAGGCCTGGACAAAAATGATGGTACCCCTAGAAAAGATTGAAAATAATGTGACCATAGGGACATGTTCAACCAAGATGTGTCCTCTAATTAACATCACAGGTGTCTACAAACTTGTAATCAGTCAGTCGGCCTATTTAAAGGGTGACAAGTAATCACTGTGCTGTTTGGTGACATGGTGTTTACCACACTAAACATGGACCAGAGGAAGCAAAGGAGAGAGTTGTCTCAGGAGATTAGAAAGAAAATTATAGACAAGCATGTTAAAGGTAAAGGCTATAAGACCATCTCCAAGCAGCTTGATGTTCCTGTGACTACAGTTGCACATATTATTCAGAAATTTAAGATCCACGAGACTGTAGCCAACCTCCCTGGATGTGGCCGCAGGAGGAGACGGATAATACAAATGATAACAAAAGAGCCCAGAACAACCTCCAAACACATTCATGGTGAACTCCAAGGTCAAGGTACATCAGTGTCAGATCGCACCATCCGTCGTTGTTTGGGCCAAAGTGGACTTCATGAGAGACGACCAAGGAGGACACCACTGTTGAAAACAATTGATAAAAAAGCCAGACTGGAATTTGCCAAACTGTATGTTGACAAGCCACAAAGCTTCTGGGAGAATGTCCTATGGACAGACGAGACAAAACTGGAACTTTCTGGCAAGGCACATCAGCTCTATGTTCACAGACGCAAAAATGAAGCATACCAAGAAAAGAACACTGTCCCCACTGTAAAACACGGAGGAGGTTCTGTTATGTTGTGGGGCTGCTTTGCTGCATCTGGCACAGGGTGTCTTGAATCTGTGCAGGGTACAATGAAATCTCAAGACTATCAAGGTATTCTAGAGAGAATTGTGCTGCCCAGTGTCAGACAGCTTGGTCTCAGTCGCAGGTCATAGGTCTTGCAACAGGATAATGACCCGAAACACACAGCTAAAAACACCCAAGAATTGCTAAGAGCGAAACATTGGACTATTCTAAAGTGGCCTTCTATGAGCCCTAATCAACAGTAAATCCTATTGAACATCTGTGCAAGGAGCTGAAACATGCTGTCTGGAGAAGGCACCCTTCAAACCTGGGACAACTGGAGCAGTTTGCTCATGAGGAGTGGGCCAAACTACCTGCTGAGAGGTGCAGAAGTCTCACTGACAGTTACAGAAATCGTTTGATTGCAGTGATTGCCTCAAAAGGTTGTGCAACAAAATATTAAGTTAAGGGTACCATCATTTTTGTCCAGGCCTGTTTCATGAGTTTGTTTTTTTAAATAATTCTGTTGAACCACAATTCTAAAGCATTGTCTGATTTTCATTGCTTAATTTTCATAGAATTTTTATTTATTACCACTTTTGTCAGATTCAAGTTATTTCTGTGACCATTGTGGGTTTTTCTTTCATTAACAGAGGGGTATCAACAATTTTGTCCACATCTGTACTTTAAACTTTTTCCAAGGAAATTTGCAACTTTTTACTCACAAATTTGCAACTTTTTTCTCACCAGATCTTTATCTGAACATGTTAGTCTGTGGAAATAAATGTAATAACTCTGATTAGACTGCTCAAACTTCTGGATACCACCGTTTGTGAAGCTGCGTACCATGGGCTCGTCTGTGTTCTTCTGGAACTGGACCAGGCGTACTCTAGTGACATTCTCCAGGTCCATGTCTCCGTTGGCGCTCTCAGGAGAGTCTCCGTTAAGGTAGGGTGAGGTGGGCGGAGGGGTCACCCGCAGGGCTTCGTCACTGTAAACTTCGTGGGCCACCACGTCGTGAGCCTGCAGTAAGGCCTGTATGATCACACACAGACGCACCGAGTTATAGAGAGACCAAGACTCATTCAGCAAATACACAGCAGATACAGTACGGTACAACTACAAGAAGGGGTTCAAGTAGGTCCAAAAATCCAAACCCATGTTTTATTTTGATTTAAGTTCATGAATGTGAGTGGTAGCTCCAGTTTTGTGCAGCGTATTCAGGGGCTGTTTGTACCTTTTTGGGGACCCTATGAAAGAATATGGGTTTTTTTGTTTGTTTGGGGTTTTTTTGGGGGGAGAGGGTTCTATTTTTGGAATTTGGAAGAGTTCAAACTGTTTAAAATGGGGAAAAAATATCTTTCCTCCTAGCAAAAACTTTTGTTTTTGTCTACCTAAACAGAAAAGAAAACATTACATAACGTAATTATATCAATAAAATGCACCAAAATCCACCTTAAAGGTCCCAGTTGCTAAAAAAAAAATAAATGAATAAAAAATAAATAAAAAAATGACATTTGTGTGTTTTAACCTTCTAAAATGCTTTCCTGGGTCACATGATTACCATATTTAAGCATCTCTTTACTTAGAAATATTTATATTTATACAACAGGTAGTTCCGACCAAGCAATCTGATTGGACAACAGGGATTCCAGGCGTTACTATATTCCCCGATAATCGCACTCCGATGTTTTACCAAATATGCATCACTCCACTGTCGCTGTGTTTTAATAATTTTTAAATTACAGTTAATATCAGTGGCTTCTCATAATGCGAGAATTGTTGTAATGTGTTGGATACCTTAATTTTCCTAAATTTATCTCAAGTGTTTGAAAAGAGACCAAAATGACCCCAAAATGAGACCTCAGTGCCCTGAAGTTCCACCTTTGTAAACACCCAATCAGCGCCATCCAGCCATAGATTAGCCAACCATAATAACTTTGTGATGCTGAACTCTTTATTTCATCTGAAAATGCCACAAAAAAGTGAGCAAAGGACAATGAAGCTAACTCAGTAACAAGCTACTAGAACTAAACAGCCACCAGCAAAGTCATAGTGACCCACAAACCCTACTCAGTTAGTGGATGGAATGTATTACAAACACTTATAAATAAATCTTTATGAATGAATCTTTATGAATGAATGAATGAATCTTTATTTAGGATAGATTAAAAGTAAAGATTAAAAGAAAGAAACAGAATAATATAACAAAGGGGGGGGGGGGAATCTTACAAGGTCAAATTAAACAATAACTCCTCTGATTATACAGTTCAGCATAAGTTATCCGAAATGGGTGATGGCTGAAGCCACAGCTTATATTGCCCACCCATATTCCATCCAAGAATTCAAAAGAAAAAGCAAAATAAGAGCGATTACAATTCAGAACAAAGCTAAGACAAAACGTGACAAAAAACTAAGCAACAACACAACACAGATTGGATATGACAATCCTTATGTGATTTTACATGTCATCTTGTATATATGTTTACTTATGCGATGGCCAATATTTCACTTTGTTACATGTGTATGAAATGACAATATGCCTATTCTTTTCTTTATTATACTCATTTAGGGGCTTAGCAACAGTTCATTCAGAAGGGACCATTGGGACAATTTGGAAACTGTTGCTGTGAATCCACAACATGTGGTCAAAGGAGCGATCATGCGGTCAAAGTGAAACAGACCATCCTTAGGCTGAAAAAAAAGAAGAAATCCACCAGAGATGGCGGAAATGTTAGGAGGGGCCAAATCAACAGTTTGGTACATTCTGAGAAAAAAAGAGTGCACTGTAAGCTTGGTAACTCAAAAAGGCCTGGACGTCCATGGAAGACAACAGTGGTGGATGACTGCAGGACTCTTTCCATGGTGGAGGAAAAACCCCTATACAACATCCACCCAAGTGAAGAACACTCCAGGAAGTAAGTGATCAGTATCTAAGTCTACCATACAGAGAAGAATTCATGAGAGCAAATACAGAGGGTTCACCACAAGGTGCAAACCATTAATCAGCCTCAGAAATAAAAAGGCCACATTAGACTTTGGCCAAAAACATCTAAAGAAGCCAGCCCAGTTCTGGAACATCATTCTTCGGACAGACGGAACCAAGATCAACCTGTACAAGAACAATGGGGGGGAAATGAAAACTGACCTAAAAAGGGTCAATATACCGTGATGCTAATTTAAGGTCAAATTGCCCTACCCTATGATAGCGGTTAGCATAGTCGCTTAGCAGCTAACTTTTGTTTTATCTTTGTTACGCTTCACTTGGAAAAAAGAAGAAAATGGAGTGTTTTGAAAATGAGGGCCGCATGATTTGTTAAAATGAGCTTTAAAACAACACATACATAAGTAACATACCTCAAAACAAAATTAATCAATGAAAATTGCAAAAAAGGGACCTTTAACTGAGGTAAATGTTAACATAAAAATGATCTTCCCACATCATATGGCAGCAAAGCCACTCGTCTCACAGAAGAACAGCAGAGATTTACTTTTCTTTCTTCTCTGTCTAGATCTCTGTCTCTGTAAGTCAGGTATTCCCTCTTTTCCCACAGGTGTCTTTGGTCTGCAGCCCCCGACTCTGAGTCAAAGCAGCTCGTCTTGTGTAGCTGTCGAGCCTGCTGCCACTGCCTTGCACCCACAGAGAGTTCAACTCCACTTGGCTCACAGCGGCTCATGACTGGCACTTTAACAAACCAGTCTGAACTTCAGAAGACAGCAATCAAACCTCCACAAAAGGGGGGGGGGCTGTCACCTGCCTTCCCTCGGCATCGCACAAACACGATGAAGGGCGGCACATCAGAGAGGCAGAGACACGAAGGGAACGGCAGCCTCTCCTACCCCAATGTCAAAGTGCATCACACACAAATGAAGCTTCATCTTCCAGGACATGCGGGAAAGCTGGTGTGTGTAAGACTGCTCTAATGAGGACGGGGTTAAAGGGTTAACTGATCCCTTCCATGCTGTGTAGGTGTGAGAGGAAAAGAGTAGGGAAAAAAAGCTCCAAACAAGACAATGTGGTGTGAGAGGGAACAGGAGCAGCGAAAAAAGCAGAAGGAGAGATTTTAAAGATTAACTAATGTCTCGGTCAAGTTTTCTGAAAAGGGAAAATGTAATATCTGCTTTATTTAACACTGCAGTGAATTTCATAAATAATGCCCTGACGTTTTTGCACTGAAGAGATCACAGGAGTCCAAATAAGACAAAGCACCGTGATGATAAATTACACTTTATATAGTTGAAGAAAAAAAGGGCGGTTAAAAGGACACAGTATGTACATTCATTTTTGTTTTTAGGAAGACAAATGTGGTAAGCAGAGATGTTTCTGGCTGTAAGGCAGAGTAAGCAAATGCTATGGAACCCCACAGCCACTAGGGGGCCCCAAGCCACAACATCACTCTCAACATCTTTTGGAATACAGTACCACTGTGCCCGCTGTGTTTAGTGTTCTTTAATGTGTACGTTATGGTCATTAGATTGCCATAGCTTGAGCAATTAATTTTACATTTCATAGCAACTCTTCAGGGGAGGAGTTCAAGTATCTCAGAGTCTTATTCACGAGTGAGGGGTGAATGTAGTGGTAGACTGACAGATGGGTTGGAGTCGCATCTGCAGTGATGTGGACGTTGTACCGGTGTTCTGACATTTTACCATACTTTCTCAGAATACCATACTCGTATGGCAAACCGATAGGTATAGCGATCGGTTTAGCATACTTTGTCAGAATCTGTTGCACTGCAAATATGGCACTAACATTACATAATTGCTTACCTTCCGTCAGCTGTATCGAAGTCTCTGGTGGGCCACGGTATGCTATTATTTACCTTCCGTAAGCTGTATTGAGTAACTTTTAACAGCAGGAAATATAATCTACAGTATCTCACAAAAGTACACCCTCTCACATTTTTGTAAATATTTTATTATATCCTTTCATGGGACAACACTGAAGATATGACATTTTGATACAATGTAAAATAGTCAGTGTACAGCTTGTGTAACAGTGTAAATTTGCTGTCCCCTCAAAATAACTCAACACACAGCCATTAATGTTTAAACCGCTGGCAACAAAAGTGAGTACACTGTGTTCACTGTACACTGACTATTTTACATTGTATCAAAGTGTCATATCTTCAGTGTTGTCCCATGAAAAGTTATAATAATAAAATATTTACAAAAAATGTGAGGGGTGTACTCACTTTTGTGAGATACTGTATATAAATAAACACACACTGAAATTGCACCACATTATTGGATCAGCCAATCACGGTGCAGCGCCCTGTCCCTTTCCTGTTATACGCATGCGCATTACTTACCTTTCGTCAGCCGTTTCCATCAGCTGTATCCTACACTGAAATTATGAACGGAAGTGTATTTCCTGTTACTACTAATAGTAACCCAGGGTATGGCCATTCTGATAAGTATGGTAAAATGTCAAAACACCGGTCTGTTATGGTGAAGAGGGAGTTGAGCTTTAAAGCAAAGCTGTCAGTTTACTGCTCAATCTACGTTCCTACCCTCACCTGTGATCATGAACTTTGGGTACTGACCGAAAGAATGAGATCACGGATACAAATGGCTGTATAGAGCTTTCTCTGTAGGGTAGTTGGACTCACCCTTATGCTACATGCCCACCCAGGCGTTTGCAGAGGTTAAAGCAAAAAAAAAAAAAAATCCTGAGCTTGAACCTTTTTCCGGGGGCAGGGTCATGGGGTGGACACACACACACACAAATTTTGTCCATTCCTGGTAAGCTCTTCACCAGGATCCTCCTCAGTCGTGCCCTTCCAGCCATCAGAGGCAACCGTCACCCTCAGCAGCCAGGCTTCATGCCCAACCGCTCGACCTCAGACCACATCTCTGCTGTTCGCCTATTAATTACTAACTAACTAACTAACTAACCTGCACTTATATAGCGCTTTTCTAGTCACAAAGACCACTCAAAGCGCTTTCATTAATACTAACCCTCTATTCTAAGGGCCTATAGGAAACAGATATCTAGGGACAATTTTTAGAACAGCCAATTAACCTAACATGCATGTTTTTGGCATGTGGGAGGAAACCGGAGAAATCCCGGAGTAAACCCACGCAACACGGGGAGAACATGCAAACTCCACACAGATCACTGTTGGTCGGGGGCTGGGATCGAACCCACGATCCCACGATCCCCACAATCCCCCGGCCAAGGGTAAACTGTGCTGCCGCAGTGCTAACCACTGCGCCACCGTGCAGCCCCACGGCTGCACGGTGGCGCAGAGGTTAATAGAGGTGGCCCCTCTATTAATAGAGAAGGTCTATGAATTCCGCAAGGACCACCATCTCCATATAGCCTTTATAGATGTTAAGGCTGCCTTTGAAGACTAAGCTAATGCATGTCATCGATGGACCAGACCCACCCCCGTTACGGCTCTGGAATGATGCCATCAAGTTTGTCAATTCTTTTGTGTATCTGGGCTCCACAGTGACCAACAATGGGGACATGAATCCAGAGATCAACCGCAGACGTGGCCTCGCTGCATCAGCCCTGCAGGCACTATGGAAACCTCTCTGGTGCCATCGTTCAATCTCCCGAAAGACGAAGCTCTGCATATACAATGAGTCAGTCCTCTCCATCCCACTCCATGGGTCAGAAACATGGCCACTGAATAAGACTCTGGCCTTGAGAGTGGATGGATTTGATAGTCGGGCCCTCAGAACCATCGAGAACTTCAGGTGGCCCCAGCACACTTCTAATGATGCGCTCCGAGCCCACACACATCAACCTGCAGCATCCCACCTTATTGCACAGTGGCATATCCGCTGGTTTGGCCATGTCCACCGCCTCCCACCAGAACAAGCCAAAGAGCCGGAATTTGGTCTGGCAGTAAGAGCTGGTTTTGGTCAAGTTCAAACTGAACGTTGGGCCGGTTTGTTTAGAGTGTATAAGCAATTTTCAGAAAGGTTCATACTTTTGAAAAAAACACAGGAAGTAAAGGCAGCTGATAAGAGGGAAAATAAGCCGTGGTAGAACTGGGAGAGAGGAAATATGGCCAATAGCAGCATAAATAGCCGCTTAAAAAAAAAAAAAAAAACTAAAAATGCAGATACCAGATATTTTTGGAGTTAAAAAAAACACTAGCAATGGCACTTGGAAATCATTACGGCCAATGAGAAGGACAGCATAAACTAGTTCACCTACTAATATGATGGCATCTTCCCCAAGTGTGGTTACTGATGTATCCAGAGCTGCAGAAAACACCTTGGAGGGTGAGTAGCATATTTGCCAACTATCGGTCTGTGCTAACACCACAAAAACATCGTCAAAACAACAAGACAGAGGCACATCATGTAGTTGTTTAATTCGCTTGGAAAAGGAGCAGTGTGAAACCAAACCAACCCGGACCAAATTTAGACAAAGTAATTAAAATATGAGCCTTGGTGTAGACTTTCAGGTGTGAAACCATCCTTAATTAGTTTAAACATGTTCCTCCAGCTGTTTTTTTTTGAAGCACCACTTACTTTTCCACGTTTTGTGGCCCCTGTCCCGATTCTTGAGATGTGTTCCATCCAATTCAAGATGAGCAAATACTTTTCTTGAAATAATAAAATGCTTTCTATGTTCTACTGTGAATAAAATAGTGGTTTACGAGATGTGCAGATCTCTGCATTGTGTTTTTATTTTAGATGTTACACAGCTTCCTAACCTTTTTGGAAATGGGGGTTGTATTCCTGGTGATCCTTAAATTTTTTAAAGTCCACTAAGAGGCTCAAAAAGCACATTAAATCCTTCCACTGATGTTTCCAGCCTGTAGCTCACTCTTGCTTGAACTCGCTGGAATGTAGAACACGTCAGTTTTTGCTCTTGTGGCGTCATGAAGGAGGCAGGCCTCTGACCCGGCACAGCACACTGTATCAGACACGCCTTACTGACCTCCATCCACGCCCTCCATCCCTCCCAGCCTGGACTCTCTCCTCCTATTATATCTGATTATGGATCTTTTTTCCTTCCATTTACATCACCTCATTTGGACACAATTTCCTCAGCCTGTCTCCTCTTCCTCCACTTTCTTTTAGTCCCTACATCTGATAGTGATCAACTTCAAAGAATTTTCCCTTAACCTGATTAAAGTCTCTTAGTCCACATCAGAGACTGGTAGTAACAGGGCCATTTCTAGGTTGTTTCCAACTTTTTGGGGATCCTATGCAAGATTGTGTTTTTTTGTGGGGAGTTGGGGGTGGAGCTATTTTTGCAATGGGGAAAGTTCAAACCCTTTAAAATTTCTGCAAAAAGCATCTGATGAAAATCAAAATACAATATGTGCATCATCAGTGTATGTCAAACCCTGGTATCAAGTTGCACAACCATCACAGACAAAACTGTAGGAGGAGTTGATTTAACAAGACAGTTACTGTCTATTAACTCAGGTGAAATAGGACATCATAAGTCAGAGGCTATAACTCTTGGAAAAATCATCCAGTCTGAGCCAAAATGCAATATTCACATCATCAGTGTATATCAAACCCTGGTATCAAGTTCCAAAACAGTCGGAACAAAACTACAGGAGGAGTTGATTCTACAAAAGTGGGACAGATGGACGGGCAGACTACCCCATGACATAATCCCCCTTTGGTTTTGACCTTTTTGCTCTTTGATCTGCGAGGGATAAAAAGTTTCAAATTTATAATGGACAAAAGTAGTGGATTTATGAGCAATGCTTGGTGACCACAGGATCTCATCTCTGCTGTTTGCAGATGATGTTGTCCTGTTGACTTCATCCAGTAAAGATCTACAGGTGTTACTCTGACGGTTTGCTGCCGAGTGTGAAGTGTCTGGGATGAGAATCTGCACCTCCAAGTCCGAGTCCATCGTCCTCAGCTGGAAAAAGATGAATTGTCCTTTCCGAGTTGGGGACAAGCCCCTGCCCCAAGTAGAGGAGTTTAAGTATCTCAGGGTCTTATTCACGAGTGAGGGGAGACTGGAGCGGGAGATTGACAGACGAATCGGAGCAGCATCTGCAGTGATGTGGACGCTGTACCAGTCTGTCGTGGTGAAGAGGGAGCTGAGCTCTAAGGCAAAGCTGTCGATTTACCGCTCAATCTACGTTCCTACCGTCACCTATGGCCTTGAGCTTTGGGTAATGACCAAAAGAATGAGATTGCGAATACAAGCGGCTGAAATGAGCTTTCTCCGTAGGACTGCTGGACTCACCCTTAGAAATAGGATTAGGAGCTCAGTCATCCGGGAGAGGCTCAGAGTAGAACCGCTGCTCCTCCACATTGAAAGGAGCCAGTTGAGGTGGATTGGGCATCTGATCAGGATGCCTCCTGGACGCCTCCCACTTGAGGTGTTTCGGGTACGTCCCACTGGAAGGAGACTCCGGGGCAGACCCAGGACTCGCTGGAGAGACTATGTCTCCCAGCTGGTCTGGGAACGTCTTGGTATCCTCTCTGAAGAGCTGGAGCAGGTGGCCGGGGAGAAGGAAGTCTGGGCTTTTCTGCTGGAACTGCTGCCTCCGCGACCCAGACCTCCGGAAAAGCGGTAGAAGATGGATCGATGGATGGATGGATTTAGGAGGGAAAAATGTCTAAAACTTTCAACAAAATGTGACAATTTTTGTGAGACAAAAGTTGCAAGTTTACAAGAAGAAAATAGCAAATTTATAAGAGAAGAAATTAAGTTATGAGAAAAAGTTTGCAAATTTACAAAAAACCTGCAAACCTATGAGAAAAAAGTAGCAAATGTACAAGAAAAAGTACTAATTTACAAGAAAAGGTTGAAAATTTATGAAAAAAAGTCACAAATTTCTGAAAAAAAAAAACCAACAACAAATTTACAAGAAAAATGTTAATTTTAATTTTTCCCCACAAAATATTGAGGGTGTCTCTTAGTGGCTGAGGGGGTCTGTTACAATTGTGTACTCTGCTTCTTTAGCAGAAATGTCTCAGGGTATTAACTAATTACATTTACCTAAATACATGTAATCAAGTAACTTAAAAACAGTACTTTATTGAGTAGTTTTATTGCAGGATACTTTTCATCATTTTATTCAATTAAAAAATGGATCTGAATTTAACTAGGTCATTATTAAACAAAAAGGTAGAAATTTATAAGAGATAAGTCTGGAAGTCAGGGCTAAGCAAAGAGATTCAGTGATCTGATCAGACTAGGTTTCTTGGAGCAGCTCATCCTGTACGCTCCACTGAAGTGACAGTAATGACGGAGTGATGTGTGCAGTTTCTAAACTCACCATGAAATGTGGCTGGGTCAGTATCCGTCTGAGTTCTTTAGCTTCGTGGTTCTCTGGGTAGCAGGAGATCTCTTCCAGTACCTGAGGACACACAGAACATGTCTCTTTAATCACCCGTACTATTTTGCCTGGAGAGAGACAGAGAGGGAGAGAACCCCGCTACCTCACATGGCCCTTCCTCGACACATCCACTCCTGCATCTCCCACAAGCCCAGTGTGGAACCAACTTTGGACAACACTGGCCAGTGCTTTGCTCCTCCCCTTTTTGCCCCTTTGACGTGACTTGCTCTGATGTCGGCTCCAGTTATGTTGCGCCTCACTAGTGAATGTGGCATTGTAGAGGTGAGGCCTCTCAGGGAGTGTGTGTATATGTGTGTATTAGGTATTATTTCTAAATTGTTATAACTTCATTAAGTTTTTATGGAGTTAGTTCTGACTGGAATGTCAAAACAAAGTCACACAATGTGGCAGGTTTGCATTTCAGAGCCCCTATTGTGGCCTTTTTTCCACATGTTTGCACAGCTGTCAAAGGTGTTAATGAAATGTCTGTGACATGCTTTGGTCAGAACACCTCAGTGTTTAATTACTGCAGTACCATTTTACACTAGGGCTGGGTGATTAACCAAAACAAAACAGTCAACAACATTTGGGATGTAAAGCTCATGTAATCTTGCTCATGTTGGTTTTTTTTTTTTTTTCAGCTTTTCCCCTCTCCATATTGTATGTGCATGTGTGTGTGTGTATATGAGAGAGAGCGTTTTCACTTCCTGCCCTTTTAATGTGTATGGTCACATGACTTTGCACTCTGGAAGTTGTGCAGTTAGCACTGTTTGGAAGCAGCAAAACGTGGTGAAAAAATTTAAACGGCTTGCATCAAAAAGAAATGCGGTGTCTGTCCACGTACTATGTGATGATTGACTTCATTTCATCTCAAGATGCCAAGAAATGGACAGTGAAGTGCACATAAACAAGTAGGGACTACTATGAAGCTAAATCACTGTTAGCCGCTAATGGCTATGCACATCAGAGCAATCATTTTACAGCAGGAATGGATGACAAAATGGACAAGCTGATGTTGGATATAAGAACCCAGTCAGAGCCTCGTAATCCCTATATGGTGATAACATAATCATGGCTGTGTAAAGGACTCCCCCAACACAGCTAAGCTAATGAGTAGGACAAGTTAATTAGCTGTCACCATGAGTCACATGACTCATGAACTCTCAAGAGGTATGTGTATAAACACCGACTTCTGCACTGGACAATATTTCATTTGGTTACATGTGTGCAAAATTATTATATTATGCTCATTTACTACCATTGATACCACACTCTTGTGTAATAATGCTTAATTACGAGCCTCGTCAATGAACAATAAGAGAGAAGAAAGGAGGGGAAAAAAACTGATGTGAAAGGCTCAATTACCCGTGATGCTGATTTATGGTCAAACTGCCCAGCCCTATTTTACACATGGGGGAGGAGCTCTCCTAAAACTGGCTGTTTTATAGCATATTGCTTTAAATGCTAATGAACCCCAGATCACCTACCCTCCCTCTACATTCCTCTGAGACAGTTCTGACAGTGATGCCATGCTTGAGGCTAATGTTAGCTGTAGCTTTGATTGTTGTATTAAAGATGCATTCACACTACGTTTGGATCAACTTTTATTGACATTTTGGCAAACGTCTGGCTCTGCTGGCAAAAGTTAATGATAGTGTTTGTTGGCAAATGCTGGCAAAAGTTGTGTTCTTTGAAAATTTTCAGCATGCTGAAAATTTACTGATGTTTGGAAATACACGTTGGTGAAAGTTGTGCTTAGTTTGTAAAAGTTGATGAGCACTGGGTTAAGTTATGCAGAGTTTACCTACAGTAAGTTAGCCTAAGTTAAAGCTGAGTTCACACTAAAGTGTTTGAACCGACTTTTACAGACGTTTTGAAAAATCAGAGAAATACTCGGCGCAGGTCAGCTGACATCAGCGTCAGGTGACGCTCATATAAAGATCAGCGTTTGTGGAGGCTTTCTGCCATTCTAGACCTACTTTTGAAGTGAACACATCTCCCTTGGCCATACGCTTCAGTATTTATTTTCATTTTATATTCCTATGTAGTTACTTCGGCATGCCCTTTTCCCTTGTTCATTCATTCATTCCTCTAAAAAAGTAATTCAATAATACCTATCTATAGACGCCAACAGTAAATCCACAATTAAAATGTGAATGTGGATGGAATAAAAAAAAAAACTACTTAGTGTATCATCATATAAATAAAATGACGGGTGATTATATTTTGACTGTTACAACTCTCTCTATTAAAATAACATAAAACCCTGTTAAATGTCATTTACTTTTTGACACTACATCAGCGCTGTTTGATTCCCCACAATCAAAGCCGAACCAATAAATCCTGGAGAATGATTATGCATGGAGCAGAAAATTAAGAACAGTAAATTTCTCAATGAGACTTTTTTTCTTTTGGGCTGTCACACTTTTGGGAGATTATATATACAGTGGGGTAAAAAAGTATTTAGTCAGCCACCAATTGTGCAAGTTCTCCCACTTAAAAGATGAGAGAGGTCTCCAATTTTCATCATAGGTATACCTCAAATATGAGAGACAAAATGAGAAAAAAAAAAAATCCAGAAAATCACATTGTCTGATTTTTAAAGAATTTATTTGCAAATTATGGTGGACAATAAGTATTTGGCCAATAACAAAAGTTCATCTCAATACTTTGTTATATACCCTTTGTTGGCAATGACAGAGGTCAAACGTTTTCTGTAAGTCTTCACAAGGTTTTCACACACTGTTGCTGGTATTTTGGCCCATTCCTCCATGAAGATCTCCTCTAGAGCAGTGATGTTTTCTGGCTGTCGCTGGGCAACACAGACTTTCAACTCCCTCCAAAGATCTTCTATGGGGTTGAGATCTGGAGACTGGCTAGGCCACTCCAGGACCTTGAAATGCTTCTTACGAAGCCACTCCTTTGTTGCCCGGGCGGTGTGTTTGGGATCATTGTCATGCAGAAAGACCCAGCCACGTTTCATCTTCAGTGCCCTTGCTGATGGAAGGAGGTTTTCACTCAAAATCTCACGATACATGGCCCCATTCATTCTTTCCTTTACACGGATCAGTCGTCCTGGTCCCTTTGCAGAAAAACTGCCCCAAAGCATGATGTTTCCACCCCCATCCTTCACAGTAGGTATGGTGTTCTTTCTCCTCCAAACACGACAAGTTGAGTTTTTACCAAAAAGTTCTATTTTGGTTTCATCTGACCATATGACATTCTCCCAGTCCTCTTCTGGATCATCCAAATGCTCTCTAGCAAAATTCAGACGGGCCTGGACATGTACTGGCTTAAGCAGGGGGACACGTCTGGCACTGCAGGATTTGAGTCCCTAACGGCGTAGTGTGTTACTGATGGTAGCCTTTGTTACTTTGGTCCCAGCTCTCTGCAGATCATTCACTAGGTCCCCCCGTGTGGTTCTGGGATTTTCGCTCACCATTCTCGTGATCATTTTGACCCCATGGGGAGAGATCTTGGGTGGAGCCCCAGATCGAGGGAGATTATCAGTGGTCTTGTATGTCTTCCATTTTCTAATAATTGCTCCCACAGTTGATTTCTTCACACCAAGCTGCTTACCTATTGCAGATTCAGTCTTCCCAGCCTGGTGCAGGTCTACAATTTTGTTTCTGGTGTCCTTTGACAGCTCTTTGGTCTTGGCCATAGTGGAGTTTGGAGTCTGATTGTCGAGGTTGTGGACAGGTGTCTTTTATACTGATAACGAGTTCAAACAGGTGCCATTAATAAGATAAGATAAGATAAGATAAGATACGATAAGATAAGCCTTTATTAGTCCCACAATGGGGAAATTCCAGGATTGCAACAGCACAGGGATAGCAACACTCAGAGCAACAATCAGAAGGCAAGAGAAAAAACAAGAGCAGCAAGTATACATATGTACATATAAATATAAATATATATATGTAGACACACAGTGTGGAGCATTGTAGCTAGATGGGATAGATATATAAATATATAAACACAGTGCAGAGCATTGTAGTTGGATGGAATAAATATATGAGTATATAAACACAGTGCGGAGTATTGTAGCTAGATGGAATAAATATGTGAATATATAAACACAGTGCGGAGCATTGTAGCTAGATGAAATAAATATGTAGATATATAAACACACAGTGCAGAGCATTGTAGCTAGATGGAATAAATATGTAGATATATAAACACACACAGTGCGGAGCATTGTAGCTAGATGGAATAAATATGTAAATATATAAACACACACAGTGCGGAGCATTGTAGCTAGATGGAATAAATATATGAATATATAAACACACAGTGAGGAGCATTGTAGCTAGATGGAATAAATATGTAGATATATAAACACACAGTGCGGAGCATTGTAGCTAGATGGAATAAATATGTAAATATATAAACACACACAGTGTGGAGCACTGTTGCTAGATGGAGTAAATATATAAATATATATATATATATAAACACAGTGCGGAGCATTGTAGCTAGATGGAATAAATATGTAAATATATAAACACACACAGTGCGGAGCATTGTAGCTAGATGGAATGAAACAGCACAACCGTCTACTTAGTTATCCTACATGGTATGATTATGTACCCATACATATTGTCACCCTCCATAACGACCGGTATTTTCCTAGTTGTACACCGGAGGGGACCATTGTGTAAGTCTATTGTGTCTTTTGCATTCAAAACAATTAGGTTGTCACGTCTTTTTGCTATCTCTGCGAGCAGCCCTGCTTAGGTTGTACAGTCTGACAGCCGTAGGTAGGAAGGACCTGCGAAACCTCTCGGTTGTGCACCTAGGATGATGTAGTCTGCTGCTAAATGAGCTCCTCAGTGCATTCAGTATGTCCTGCATAGGGTGGAACTCGGACTCCAGCAGAGATGACAGTTTAGCCACCATCCTTCTCTCTCCTATCTCCTCCACTGGGTCAAGGCGTTGCCCCAGGACAGAGCTAGCTTTCTTGATCAGTTTGTTCAGTCTCTTCCTATTGGCTGCTGTAATGCCACTGCCCCAGCAGACCACTCCAAAAGTGATGGCTGATGCCACCACCGTGTCATAGAGTGTCTTCAGCAGCGCCCCTTGTACACCAAAAGACCTGAGTCTCCTCAGTAGAAACAGCCTGCGCTGTCCCTTCTTGTAGAGTGCGTCAGTATTGTGTGACCAGTCTAGTTTATTGTTCAAATGAACACCCAGGTACTTATAGGATGTCACCATCTCGATGTCTGTTCCCTGTATATTTACTGGTGCTGTGAGGGGTTGTCCTTGCCTGTGGCAGTCCACCACCAGCTCCTTAGTTTTCCTCGCGTTGATCTGGAGGCAGTTCCGATGGCACCAGTCCACGAAGTCCTGGATAAGCCCTCTGTACTCAGCTTCATCTCTGTTGGAGATGAGGCCAAGGATCGCAAAGTCATCAGAGAATTTCTGTAGATGGCAGTGTGTTGTGTTGTGTGAGAAGTCCGCAGTATAAAGGGTGAACAGGAAGGGAGCCAAAACCATTCCCTGGGGGGCCCCCGTGCTACCAATGATCGTGTCGGACACACAGTCCCGGGTTCTCACAAACTGAGGCCGGTTTGTGAGGTAGTCCAGGATCCATGATGACAGGTGCTGATCCACCCCTGCGCACAGCAGCTTGTCCTTCAGGATCATCGGTTGGATGGTGTTGAAAGAACTGGAGAAGTCAAAGAACATGATCCTCACCGCATTCCTGGGCTCCTCCAGGTGGGACAGAGAACGGTGAAGGAGGAAGATCACCGCATCCTCCACCCCAATGCCATGCTGGTAGGTAATACAGGTAACAAGTGGAGGACAGAGGAGCCTCTTAAAGAATAAGTTACAGGTCTGTGAGAGCCAGAAATCTTGCTTGTTTGTAGGTGACCAAATACTTATTTTCCACCATAATTTGCAAATAAATTCTTTAAAAATCCTTCAATGTGATTTTCTGGATTTTTTTTTCTCATTTTGTCTCTCATATTTGAGGTATACCTATGATGAAAATTGGAGACCTCTCTCATCTTTTAAGTGGTAGAACTTGCACAATTGGTGGCTGACTAAATACTTTTTTGCCCCACTGTATATATATATATATATACAGTATCTCACAAAAGTGAGTACACCCCTCACATTTTTGTAAATATTTTATTATATCTTTTCATAGGACAACACTGAAGATATGACACGTTGATACAATATAAAGTATTCAGTGTACAGCTTGTATAGCAGTGTAAATTTCCTATCCCCTCAAAATAACAACACACAGCCATTAATGTCTAAACCGCTGGCAACAAAAGTGAGTACACCCCTAGGGAAAATGTCCAAATTGTGCCCAATTAGCCATTTTCATGTTCCAGGTTCCTGGTGAGACCTTCCTGTGGTAACGTATCGTCACGTATCATGTTGCTGACTTTGTGTCTGTGGTTTTTATCTCCTCGTTCTCCCGAGGATTTTGCATTTAATTGTATTTTAATCACTTTTTTCCATCTACCGTTAGCTCTCACTTCTGTTTAAAAAGCCTCTAGCACCTGTGTGCACACTCAGTGTCATCTAATCACCCTCTTCAGCCTTCTGTTCACCTTTCATCTGTGTTTTTGTTAGCTTCGGGTTAGCCACTAGCTATGGCTACTAGCTCTCCTTCCCCTTCGCCTCTGTTGTGCTCTCTCTGTCAGATGTTTAGTGAAACCTCTGCCTCTTTTAGTGATAACGGTAAATGTAATAAATGCTGTCTTTTTGAGGCGCTCGAGGCGAGACTGTCTGATTTGGAATCCCGGCTCTGCTGCATTGAAACACCGTCTGTGCCAGTTAATCTTGACGGACATCCCCTAGCTGCAGCGGAGCTCCCTAGCATAGGGTGGCCTGCTAGTGGTCCTCCTCAGCAGCGAAGAGACTGGGTGGGTGACGGTGAGAAGGAAGCCCAGTCGCAAGGCCCCGGTTAACCACTAACCTGTTCATGTTTCTAATCGTTTTTCCCCGCTCAGCGACACACCCGCTGAGGAAAAAACTGATCATTGGCGACTCTGTAGTCAGAAACATGAACCTAGAGACTCCAGCGGCCATAGTCAAATGCATTCATGGGCCAGAGCAGGCGCCATCGAGTCAAATTTGAAAATGCTGGCTAAAAGTAACTGTAAATAATATGTAATATGGACATATGTTTACTAGATGTTGTTTTTTCTTGCCTTCTGATTGTTGCTCTGAGTGTTGCTATCCCTATGCTGTTGCAATCCTGGAATTTCCCCATTGTGGGACTAATAAAGGCTTATCTTATCTTATCTTATCTTAAATACTCCACAATTGTTATCCATGCCTGCATTAATGACGTCCAACTTTGGCAGTCAGAAGTCTCAAAAACTTAAGGTGGAATCGGTGTGTGACTTTGCCAAAACAATGTCTACCTCTGTAGTATTCTCTGGGCCCCTCCCCAATCTGACCAGTGATGACATGTTTAACCGCTTGTCATCCTTCAACCGCTGGCTGTCTGTGTGGTGTCCTGCAAACAACCTGGGCTACATAGACAATTGGAACTCATTTTGGGGAAAACCTGGTCTTATTAGACGAGACGGCGTCCATCCCACTTTGGATAGTGCGTCTCATTTATCTAACAATCTGGCATCATTTTTATCTAAATTTCCAAAACCTTGACTACTCAGAGTTGGGACAAGGAAGCATAGTCACAGTCTTACACGCCTCTCTGCAGCTCCTCTTCATCCGCCACCCCTCAACTTAGCCCGTCTTCCCCATCAGAGAATCATTGTCTGCTCCCTCCAAAGTAAATAAAAATATAATGTATAAGAATCCCAAAGTGATTAAACAAAAAATTGGTAAAACTCAAATTAAACATGAAGCCTCTAAACTGAATGATTTGGCCTCTGTTCCTCCTCGTAATTTAAAAATTAAATGTGGTTTGTTAAATATTAGATCTCTAATTCCCAAGTCTCTGCTAGTCCATGATCTGTTAATTGATCATCAGATTGATTTAATATCCCTAACAGAGACTTTGTTAGGGCAAGAGGATTATGTTGGTTAAAATTAATCATTCCCTCTGGTTATTTAAACTGTCAAAATCCCAGAAGTTCTGGTCATGGAGGAGGAGTAGCAGCAATTTACCATTCCAAATTACTTGTTAATGTAAAGCAAAAAACACGTTATAATTCCTTTGAGAGCCTGGTCCTCAGTATTGGGCGTTTTAGCAATTTTTGGCTAAAAACAATTTTCATTTGCCGTAGTTTATCGTCCCCCATCAACCTACTCAGAATTTTTATCCGAATTTGCCGAATTCTTAGCTGATTTAGTGCTGAAATCAGATAGAATAATTATAGCAGGGGACTTTAATACACATGTAGATGTAGACAGTGATTGCCTTAATTTGGCATTTAATTCAATTTTAGACTCGATGGGGTTTTCTCAGAAAGTAGGAAATTCTACCCATTATCTCAACCATACGTTGGACCTTGTTCTGACATATGGCATAGAAATAGAAAATCTGGTAGTGTCTCCTCATAACCTTGTACTGTCAGACCATTGTCTGTTAACCTTTGATGTTACTATTTCTATTTGGCTCCTAAGGAAAAATATTACTACAGTAGATGCCTCTCAGATGATGTTGTTACCAAATTTATGCAGATTGTTTCCTCTATGCCATGTGTCAACACAACAGAAATAAGCTATAGACAGCTTACTCCTTCTGTAATTGATAGTATGGTAGATAGTATTACAGCTTCTCTGCATCAGACTCTAGATATGATGGCCCCTTTAAAAAAGAAAAAGTCTAATCAGAGATTTCTAACTCCTTGGTTCAACACAGAAACTCGTAGCTTAAAACAGAAGACTCGTCAATTAGAAAGAAAATGGCACTCCACTAATTTAGATGAAATCTATTTTGTTTGGAGAAATCATCTTTTAATTTATAAAAAATCTCTGAGAAAAGCTAGAACAAGTTATTATTCTGCATTAATAGAAGAGAACAAGAATAATTCCAGGTTTCTTTTCAGCACTGTAGCCAGGCTGACAAAGAGTCAGGACTCTGTCAATCCTAGCATTCCCTTAGAGCTTAGGACTTTATGAACTTTTTCAATAATAAAATTTTATCTGTCAGAGACAAAATCAGTCAGATTTTTCCAACCGTCAACTTAAATACAGTTGTAACTCCTACAACTCCTTCAATTGACATCTATTTGGATCAGTTTACTCCAACTGACCTTTTAGAGTTAGACAAAATAGTTTCCTCATCCAAGCCTTCAACTTGTCTTTTAGACCCTATTCCTACCAGGTTATTTAAAGAAGTCTTCCCATTTATTGATAGCTTTATTCTTCAAATAATGAATTCTTCATTAACTTTAGGCCATGTACCGCAGGCTTTTAAAACTGCTGTAATTAAACCCTTACTCAAAAGGCCAACGCTGGATCCAGGAGTTTTAGCTAACTATAGACCAATCTCTAATCTCCCTTTGATTTCAAAAATCTTAGAAAGAGTTGTTGCTACACAATTATTTGACCACTTGCAGGGAAATGGTTTATTTGAAGAGTTTCAATCTGGGTTTAGAATCCATCATAGTAGCGAAACAGCCTTAGTGAAGGTCACTAATGACCTCCTGATCGCATCTGATAATGGACTTGTTTCTGTACTTGTCCTTTTAGACCTTAGTGCAGCTTTTGATACTATCGATCATAATATTCTACTTGATAGATTAGAACACTATGTTGGACTTAATGGAACTTTGTTGCAGTGGTTTAGATCTTGTTTATCTGATAGGTTCCAGTTTGTTCATGTCAATAATGAGTTTTCTTTCAACTCAAAGCTCAGTTATGGAATTCCACAGGGATCTGTGCTAGGCCCTACTCTTTTTAGTTTATTACAGCCGTGGACAGAATTGTTGGTACCCCTCTGTTAATGAAAGAAAAACACACAATGGACACAGAAATAACTTGAATCTGACAGAAGTGGTAATAAATAAAAATTCTATGAAAATTAACCAATGAAAATCAGTCAATGCTTTTGAATTGTGGTTCAACAGAATTACTAACTAACTAACTAACCTGCACTTATATAGCGCTTTTCTAGTCACAAAGACCACTCAAAGCGCTTTCATTAATACTAACCCTCTATTCTAAGGGCCTATAGGAAACAGATATCTAGGGACAATTTAGAACAGCCAATTAACCTAACATGCATGTCTTTGGCATGTGGGAGGAAACCGGAGAAATCCCGGAGTAAACCCACGCAACACGGGGAGAACATGCAAACTCCACACAGATCACTGTTGGTCGGGGGCTGGGATCGAACCCACGATCCCACGATCCCCACAATCCCCCGGCCAAGGGTAAACTGTGCTGCCGCAGTGCTAACCACTGTGCCACCGTGCAGCCAATTACTTTAAAAAATAAACTCATGAAACAGGCCTGGACAAAAATGATGGTACTCCTAGAAAAGATTGAAAATAATGTGACCATAGGGACATGTTTAACCAAGATGTGTCCCCTAATTAACATCACAGGTGTCTACAAACTTGTAATCAGTCAGTCGGCCTATTTAAAGGGTGACAAGTAGTCACTGTGCTGTTTGGTGACATGGTGTGTACAACATTAAACATGGACCAGAGGAAGCAAAGGAGAGAGTTGTCTCAGGAGATTAGAAAGAAAATTATAGACAAGCATGCTAAAAGTAAAGTTATAAGACCATCTCCAAGCAGCTTGATGTTCCTGTGACTACAGTTGCACATATTATTCAGAAATTTAAGATCCACTGGACTGTAGCCAACCTCCCTGGACGTGGCCGCAGGAGGAGACGGATAATACGAATGGTAACAAAAGAGCCCAGAACAACCTCTAAACACATTCATGGTGAACTCCAAGGTCAAGGTACATCAGTGTCAGATCGCAACATCTATCGTTGTTTGAGCCAAAGTGGACTTCATGGCAGACGACCAAGGAGGACACCACTGTTGAAAACAAATCATAAAAAAGCCAGACTGGAATTTGCCAAACTGCATGTTGACAAGCCACAAAGCTTCTGGGAGAATGTCCTATAGACAGACGAGACAAAACTGGAACTTTTTGGCAAGGTACATCAGCTCTATGTTCACAGACGCAAAAATGAAGCATACCAAGAAAAGAACACTGTCCCCACTGTGAAACATGGAGGAGGTTCTGTTATATTCTGGGGCTGCTTTGCTGCATCTGGCACAGGGTGTCTTGAATCTGTGCAGGGTACAATGAAATCTCAAGACTATCAAGGTATTCTAGAGAGAAATGTGCTGCCCAGTGTCAGACAGCTTGGTCTCAGTCGCAGGTCATGGGTCTTGCAACAGGATAATGACCCAAAACACACAGCTAAAAACACCCAAGAATGGCTAAGAGCGAAACATTGGACTATTCTAAAGTGGCCTTCTATGAGTCCTGATCTAAATCCTATTGAACATCTGTGGAAGGAGCTGAAACATGCCATCTGGAGAAGGCACCCTTCAAACCTGAGACAACTGGAGCAGTTTGCTCATGAGGAGTGGGCCAAAATACCTGCTGAGAGGTGCAGAAGTCTCAGTGACAGTTACAGAAATCGTGTGATTGCAGTGATTGCCTCAAAAGGTTGTGCAACAAAATATTAAGTTAAGGGTACCATCATTTTTGTCCAGGCCTCTTTCATGAGTTTGTTTTTACCTCCGCCAAAGGGGGAGGTTATGTGATCATCGGCGTTGGTTTGTCTGTCTGTTTGTTTGTTTGTTTGTTAGCAAGATAACTCAAAAAGTTATGGACGGATTTTCAAGAAATTTTCACAGATTGTCAGAAATGGGGTATCCTACAGATGATTAGATTTTGGTGGTGATCCGGATCACCGTCCACAAGAAAACCGCCATTACGCAAAATGACATTTTCGTGAATAACTACTAAACCACTAATCCTATCATTGTCAATCCAATTGCTTGTCATATGTTTTCATGGTCAAGGAATCTGAAAACGTACACACAAACACTGTATGGGGGGAACTGTGGCGCTAAACCGCCATTACGGAAAATCCCATTTTCGTCAATAACTACTGAACCACTAATCCTATCATTGTGAATCCAATTGCTAGTCATATGTTTTCATGGTCAAGGAATCTGAAAACGTACACACAAACACTGTATGGGGGGAACTGTGGCGCTAAACCGCCATTACGGAAAATTCCATTTTCGTCAATAACTACTGAACCACTAATCCTATCATTGTGAATCCAATTGCTAGTCATGTTTTCATGGTCAAGGAATCTGAAAACATACACACAAACACTGTATGGGGGGATCTGTGGTGCTTGGCGGAGGTCTGCACTCTCCGAGTGCTTTTCTAGTTTAAAATAATTCTGTTGAACCACAATTCAAAAGCATTGTCTGATTTTCATTGGTTAATTTTCATAGAATTTTTATTTATTACCACTTTTGTCAGATTCAAGTTATTTCTGTGACCATTGTGGGTTTTTCTTTCATTAACAGAGGGGTACCAACAATTTTGTCCACGTGTGTATATGCTTCCGTTAGGCAACATTATTAGGAAGCACTGTATACATTTTCATTATTATGCAGATGACACACAATTATACCTGTCAATGAAGCCTGATGATAGTAATCAATTAGCCAAGTTAGAAGCCTGTCTTAAGGAAATCAAAGCTTGGATGACTTGTAACTTCCTGCTATTAAATTCAGATAAGACTGAAGTAATTCTTGTTGGTCCAAAAAACCTTTGAAACACCTTTCCAAATCAAACTTTTAGTTTGGATGAAGTTACTCTTTCCCTTAATAGCTCTGTGAGGAACCTTGGAGTTATTTTTGATCAAGATCTGTTTTTCAATTCACGTATTAAATTCGTTTCTAAGACTGCCTTCTATCATTTGCGTAATATTGCCAAGATTAGGAGCATCTTGTCTCAGAGTGATGCTGAGAAACTGATCCACACTTTTGTTAGCTCTAGATTAGATTATTGTAACTCTTTATTATCAGGTTGTCCTAGAACTGAACTCTTGGCACAGCTCAAAAAAGGCCTGCCCCCAACACTGGACCCTCATCAGTTCGCCTACCGGAGCAACAGGAGTACAGAGGATGCGGTTTCTACAGCGCTGCACTATGTACTCTCACACCTGGATGACAAGAACACCTACGCAAGAATGCTGTTTATTGACTTCAGCTCAGCATTCAACACAGTTATCCCCTCCAAGTTGCTCACCAAACTTGGGGACCTGGGAATCAGTACCTCCACCTGCAACTGGATCATAGATTTTCTGACCAACAGACCCCAGCATGTTAGGTCAGGCCCCAACCGTTCTTCCGTCATCACACTCAACACTGGTGTACCACAGGGCTGTGTGCTCAGCCCATTCCTCTACTCCCTCTACACCCATGACTGCAGGCCTATGTATGGATCCAATTCCATCATAAAGTTCGCAGATGACACCACGGTGATTGGACTCATCAGGGACGACGACGAGTCAGATTACAGGGCAGAGGTTGAGCACTTGGCTACTTGGTGCGCTGACAATAACCTGCTCCTTAACACCAGCAAAACCAAGGAGCTCATAGTGGACTACAGGAAGGAGAGGGAAGAGACACATGACCCCATCCATATCAATGGCATAGCTGTTAAACGTGTCCCCAGCTTCAAATTCCTGGGGACCCACATCTCGGAGGACCTGTCCTGGTCAGTTAACACCACCAGCCTGATCAAGAAGGCCCATCAGCGCCTCTTCTTCTTGAGGACATTGAAGAAGAACCATCTGTCAACTGACATCCTGGGCAACTTCTACCGCTGCGTGATAGAGAGCACCCTGACCAACTGTATCACACTCTGGTATGGGAGCTGCTCTGTAGCTGACCGCAAGGCGCTGCAGCGGGTGGTGAAAACCGTCCAACGCATCGCAGGGACTCCACTTCCAGCTATAGAGGACGTCTACAGGAAAAGATGTCTGCGCCGGGCACGCAGCATTCTTAGGGACTCCAACCATCCTGCTCATGGACTGTTCCAGCTTCTCCCCTCCAGAAGACGTTTCAGAAGCCTTCGGACTAGAACCAGCAGGTTTAGGAACAGTTTCTTTCCAACAGCTGTCACGTTATTGAACTTAGTTCCCCGCTGACTCTCTTACAATCATCTTTTACCATCCTCACCTGTACATAACTGCATAACTACATAACTACATCTAACTTATTGCACATTATTTGCACATAACAGTACTTTTAACTTTCTGCACTGCTGCATATATTTGCATATATTTGCTTAAATTGCACATACTGTTAATTACCGTATATACTGCACTGCTGTCCTTTGCACTTCTGATTGGATGCTAAACTGTGTTTCGTTACCTTGTATTCATACAAGTGTAATGACAATAAAGTTGAATCTAATCTAATCTAATCTAACATCTCTAAAAAGTCTTCATTTGATCCAAAATGCTGCTCCAAGAGTTTTAACAGGTACTAGAAAGAGAGATCATATCTCTCCGGTTCTGGCCTCCCTTCATTGGCTTCCCATAGAGTTTACAATTAAGTTTAAAATCCTTCTTCTCACTTTTAAAGCTCTAAACAATCAGACCCCTTTTTATTTAAAATATCTGATATTACCCTATTATCCTAACAGAGCACTCCGCTCCCAAAATGCTGGATTACTTGTAATACCTAGAATCTCCAAAAGTACAATGGGGGCAGAGCCTTCAGTTATCAAGCTCCTCTCTTGTGGAACCAGCTGCCAATCTGGATGCGGGAGTCAGACTCGATCTCTGTTTTTAAGAATAGGGTTAAAACCTTCCTTTTTGATATAGCCTACAATTAGGGAGGGATCATGCGTTTCTGAACCCTCTCTTATTTATGCTGCTATTAGGGTTAGACAGCTGGGGGACCTCCAATAACTGCACTGGGCTTCACTCCTTTCTTCACTCTCAATGAAATATTTTTTTTTTGCTGGTCATTAACATCTGTTTGTTCTCTCCCACAGATTGAGTCCCCATCGTGCTGTTTGCTCTCTACATGTCTGTTCTTTTCATCTTCTGTATCCCCTCACCTCCCAGCCAGTCGCAGCAGATGACTGCCCCTCCCTGAGCCTGGTTCTGCTGGAGGTTTCTTCCTGTTAAAAGGGAGTTTTTCCTCTCCACCGTCACCAAGCGCTTGCTCATAGGGGATCGCCTGATTGCTGGGGTCTTTCTGCAATTGTGGGGGTTTCCCCTACAGTTGAAAGTGCTATGAGATGACTGTTGTTGTGAAATGGCGCTATATAAATAAAGTTGAATTGAAATAAATAAGTAAATAAAGTTGAATTTTCCTTCCCCAGTGTCATGTGACTCGCTAGTGTTACAAGGTCTCAGGTGTGAATGGGGAGCAGGTGTGTTAAATTTGGTGTTATCGCTCTCACACTCTCTCCTACTGGTCACTGGAAGTTCAACATGGCACCTCATGGCAAAGAACTCTCTGAGGATCTGAAAAAAAGAATTGTTGCTCTATATAAAGATGGCTTAGGTTATAAGAAGATTGCCAACGCCCTGAAACTGAGCTGCAGCACAGTGGCCAAGACCATACAGTGGTTTAACAGGACAGGTTCCATTCAGAACAGGCCTCGCCATGGTCGATCAAAGAAGTTGAGTGCACGTGCTCAGCGTCATATCCAGAGGTTGTCTTTTGAAAATAGACGTATGAGTGCTGCCAGCATTGCTGCAGAGGTTGAAGGGGTAGGGGAGTCAGCCTGTCAGTGCTCAGACCATATGCCGCACACTGCATCAAATTGGTCTGCATGGCTGTCGTCCCAGAAGGAAGCCCATTTTTAAGATGATGCACATGAAAGCTCGCAAACAGTTTGCTGAAGACAAGAAGTCTAAGGACATGGATTACTGGAACCATGTCCTGTGGCCTGATGAGACCAAGATAAACTTATTTGATTCAGATGGTGTCAAGCGTGTGTGGCGGCAACCAGGTGAGGAGTACAAAGACAAGTATGTCTTTGTACTGTCTTGCCTACAGTCAAGCATGGTGGTGGGAGTGTCATGGTTTGGGGCTGCATGAGTGCTGCCGGCACCGGGGAGCTGCAGTTCATTGAGGGAACCATGAATGCCAACATGTACTGTAACATAGTGACGCAGAGCATGATCGGAAACTAGACCGCAGGAACGCAAAGCAGTATTCCAACATGAAAACCACCCCAAACACACCTCCAAGACGACCACTGCCTTGCTAAAGAAACTGAGGGTAAAGGTGATGGACTGGTCAAGCATGTCTCCAGACCTAAACCCTATTGAGCATCTGAGGGGCATACTCAAACGGAAGGTGGAGGAGCGCAAGGTCTCTCATACCATGATGTTGTCATGGAGGACTGGAAAAGGATTCCAGTGACAACCTGTGAAGCTCTAGTGAACTCCATGCCCAAGAGAGTTAAGGCAGTGCTTTAAAATAATGGTGGCCACACAAAATATTGACACTTTGGGCACAATTTGGACATTTTCACTAGGGGTGTACTCACTTTAACTCTAGCACTTTAGACATTAATGGCTGTGTGTTGAGTTATTTTGAGGGGACAGCAAATTTACACTGTTATACAAGCTGCACACTAACTCCTTTACATTGTATCAAACTGTCATATCGTCAGAGCTGTCCCATGAAAAGATATAATAAAATATTTACTAAAATGTGAGGGGTGTACTCACTTTTGTGAAATACTGTACATATATACAGTGGTGTGAACAAGTGTATATGTTTGTCATACTTAAACGTTTCAGATCATCAAACAAATTTAAATATTAGACAAAGATAACACAAGTAAACACAAAATGCAGTTTTTAAATGAAGAAGTTTATTATTAAGGGGAAAAAAATCCAAACCTATATGGCCCTGTGTGAAAAAGTGACTGCCCCTAAACCTAATAACTGGTTGGGCCACCCTTAGCAGCAACAGCTGCAATCAAATGTTTGCAATAACTGGCAATGAGTCTTTTACAGTACTGTGGAGGAATTTTGGCCCACTCATCTTTGCAGAATTGTTGTAATTCAGTCACATTGGAGGGTTTTCGAGCATGAACCACCTTTTTAAGGTCATGCCACAGCATCTCAATCGGATTCAGGTCAGGACTTTGACTAGGCCACTCCAAAGTCTTCATTTTGTTTTTCTTAAGCCATTCAGAGGTGGACTTGGTGGTGTGTTTTGGACCATTGTCCTGCTGCAGAACCCAAGTGCGCTTCAGCTTGAGGTCATGAACAAATGGCCGGACATTCTCCTTCAGGATTTTTTTTGGTAAACAGCAGAATTGATGGTTCCATTTATCACAGCAGGTCTTCCAGGTCCCAAAGCAGCAAAACAGCCCCAGACCATCACACTACCACCACCATATGGAATGATGCTCCTTTTCTGAAATGTTGTGTTACTTTTACGTTGGATGTAATGGGACACACACCTTCCAAAATGTTCAACTTTTGTCTCATCAGTCCACAGAGTATTTTCCCAAAAGTCTTGGGGATCATCAATATGTTTTCTGGCAAAATTGAGACGAGCATTTATGCTGTTTTTGCTCAGCAGTGGTTTTCGTCTTGGAATTCTGCCATGCAGGCCATTTTTGCCCAGTCTCTTTTTTATGGTGGAGTCATGAACACTGACCTTAACTGAGGCAAGTGAAGCCTTCAGTTCTTTGGATGTTGTTGTGGGGTCTTTTGTGACCTCTTGGATGAGTCGTCACTGCGCTCTTGGGGTAATTCTGGTCGGCTGGTCACTCCTGGGAAGGTTTACCACTGTTCCGTTTTCGCAAGTTGCGGATAATGGCTCTCACTGTGGTTTGCTGGAGTCCCAAAGCTTTAGAAATGGCTTTATAACCTTTTCCAGACTGATAGATCTCAATTACTTTGTTTCTCATTGGTTCCTTAATTTCTTTGGATCACAGCATGATGTCTAGCTTTTGAGGATCTTTTGGTCTACTTCACTTTGTCAAGCAGATCCTATTTAAGTGATTTCTTGACTGAGAACAGGTGTGGCAGTAATCAGGCCTGGGTGTGGCTAGAGAAATTGAACTCAGCTTTCCAAAGATGTGATAAACCACAGTTAATTTATGTTTTAACGGGGGGCAATCACTTTTTCACACAGGGCCACGTAGGTATGAATTTTTTTCCCCCTTAATAATAAACACCTTCATTTAAAAACTGCATTTTGTGTTTACTTGGGCTATCTTTGTCTAATATTTAAATTTGTTTGATGATCTGAAACATTTAAGTGTGACTAACACAAAAAAAATGAGAAATCAGAAAGGGGCAAACACTTTTTAACACCACTCTGTGTGTATATTTTTTCTTCTTTTTTTAACTCCCCCGTCTCTCCATTTCTCTTTTGTCCGTGCGTGTCTGAAATGAGTTTCGGTCTAAAAACATCTGCTTCCACCGGCATTTCAGTCAACGTTTGCCAGTGGAGCTTAACTTAGGCCGACTTAGGTAAACTCTACATAACTTCACCCGGCACTCAAGAACTTCTATAAACTGAGCACAACTTTCACCAACATGTACTTCCAAACGTCGCAAATTTTCAGCAGGCTGAAATCATCATTTTCAGCAGGTTGAAAATTTTCAAGCAATACAACTTTTGCCAGCATCTGCCAACAAACACCAACTATCATTAACTTTTATCAATTTTTGCAAGCAGAGCCAGACGTTTGACAAAATGTCAGTAAAAGTTGGTCCAAACGTTGTAGAAGAATCAGAATCAGATTTATTGCTATTGTTCATGTAGTACACAAACTAGGAATTTGTCTCGGTGCAATGCTGCAACATTAAACATGGAGTAGCACTAAAGATAAAAATAAAAAACTATGCATGCAATAAAATGTAGAATATGAGTAATACTAATCTATGCAATTTTAAATATATTAACAAGCAGCAGATATTGTGGAGTTCCCCATAGTGCAGTCAGTAGTGCAAAAAGAAAACAGTGATAATTGTCATGAGACCGGTTGAGCTGCTGTACATAGTGCACGAGAGTCTAATAAGTCACTTAGTGTTCAGCAGTCTGACGGCAGAGGGGAAGAAACTGTTCATGTAGCGGGAGGTTTTAGTCTGAATGGACCGAAGTCTTCTACCTGAGGGGAGGGGGGCAAACAGTACATGTCCAGGGTGTGAAGGGTCGGCTATGATCCGGCCTGCACGCCTCCGGGTCCTGGAGATGTACAGGTCCTGGAGGGATGGGAGCTTGATCACCTTCTCAGCAGCGCGCACGACGCGCTGCAGTCTTAGTCTGTCCCTGGCAGTGGCTCCAACGTACCACACGGTTATGGAGGTGGTGAGGATGGACTCGATGATGGCCGTGTAGAACTGCACTAACATCTTGGTGGGTAGCTTGAGCTTCCTCAGCTGCCACAGGAAGAACATCCTCTGCTGGGCCTTTTTGATGAGGGAGCTGATGGTCGGCTCCCACTTGAGGTCCCGAGTGATGGTGGTGCCCAGGAAGCGGAAGGAATCTGCAGTGGTGATGGGAGAGTCTGTGAGGGTAAGGGGGGACAGAGGGGTTGTGACTTTTCTGAAGTCCACGATCATCTCCACTGTCTTCAGAGCGTTCAGCTGCAGGTTGTTGTGGCTGCACCAGGATGCCAGCTGGGCCACCTCTCTCCTGTAGACGGACTCGTCGCCGTTGGAGATGAGCCCGATGAGGGTGGTGTCATCCGCAAACTTGATCAGCTTGACAGACTGGTGGCTGGAGGTGCAGGAGTTGGTGTATAGGGAGAAGAGTAGGGGGGAAAGTACACAGCCCTGGGGTGATCCGGTGCTGATGCTAACAGAGTCTGAGACAGTCTTTCTCAGCCGCACATGCTGCCTCCGGTCCGTCAGGAAGTCGGTGATCCACCTGCAGAGGGAGTCAGGCACGTTGAGCAGGGACAGCTTGTCCTGGAGCAGAGCGGGGCGGATGGTGTTGAATGCAGAGCTGAAGTCCACAAACAGGATCCTGGCGTAGGTTCCCGGGGAGTCCAGGTGCTGCAGGATGGAGTGGAGGGCCAGGTTGACTGCGTCGTCCACAGACCTGTTGGCTCTGTAGGCAAACTGCAGCGGGTCCAGGAGGGGAGTGGTGATGGTCTTGAGGTGGGGCAGGACCAGGCGCTCAAAGGACTTCATGACTACAGAGGTGAGCGCTACAGGTCTGTAGTCGTTAAGTCCAGTGATCCGTGGCTTCTTGGGGACTTCTTGTAGTGTGAATCCACCCCAAAAAGCAGGTCCAGAATGGCAGGAAGCCTCCACAAATGCTGTTCTTTATATGAACGTCGCCTGATGCTGATGTCAGCTGACCTGTGCTGAGTATTCGTTTGCTTAAGTTAACCTCAGTTGGTAACAGCTCCACATACACTAGCCTAAGTGTGCAAAAGTTTGCCAATGCTGAATGAAATGCTGGCAAAAGTTTGTAAAAGTTGGTGTGCGCTGGATTAAAAGAAAAACCTACTCACAAACGTAATTTCACCGTTTGGACTAATTTCTCCCATTTTTTCAAAACATCTGTAAAAGTCAGTCCAAACACTATAGTGTGAACCCAGCTTAAGTAACACTGTAACAAATACTGGCTGAATGTTAAGAGTTTAAAAGCCCAAATAAAGCATTATCAGAGACAGGGGTATGAGGTTTGTGCAATCAATAGCATATGACCAGTGCCTGGGGTGCAATAAGCACAGAAACGGCCCTGAATGAATTAAAGGCTAACTCAGCTAATGACAACTAACAGCTACTAATTTAGGAGGCTTCTCGTCTTGAGTACAATAATCTATAATAAAATACGCTAAAATAACAAATATGAATAAAATATATGGTCAAGGGTGGGTAAACGATTCAACTGAGCAAACGTGTTGCAAAGCTAGCAATGCTAATAGTTCCAACACCTATGTCATGCTGGAAAACAAATAATAAAATAGACCAAAATGAAGTGGGATATACTGTATTATCAACTGTGGATTAATGAATGAGCTGGGATCATAGATGTCTGGAGGGCTGACTTCACAGAGAAGAGCTCTAAAAACCATGGTCATGCTACTAGCTAAGCTAGCCATACTCTAGCTATGTAAGCTCCAAGTCACACAAATCATACGTAACCCAATAAAATAAATGGCAAACACCAAAAAGGATAACTGAGGCTCTTTAAGATGCTACAATAGAATTTTGGACAGTGCAGACTCTTTCAGAGGTCAAATCTAAAATTAAAAAAGCCTTCTCTGGAACTGATCCATTAATCTAACTTCAAGGTAATACTGGCAAAAAACTGAAGTAATCCCAGGTCTCTGGCTCTAAAGAAGAATAGCCACTATTTCAACCTCAACTCTTTCACTATTTTTAGATCAAGAAGATGGCAGACGACAGTCCTCACTTCACCCCATCAAACCCACCGCAATAATTTACATTTCAAACACCAAATCCTTCCATCTTATGCTCAGCTTCAACAGCACTGATAACATGACGGGAGTGTGATGAGGTCTTACATCTTCCAGATGTTTCAAAGCGCCACTCGCTCCATCTTGGGAGGAATTCTTTAAGTGGAGAAAGACACAGTGAGGTGAGTTACACAAGCCGTTTACTGTCAATGTCAGAGTTCAAACATGTGCATTTTAAGAGGTGAGTGATGACAAAGGTTGGAGAAAAAGAAACTCTTCAGCAAAGGGGCTTCAGTCTGGTCAGGTTGAGATTAGTCCGAGAAGTTAAAGCCAAAATTTCACTCCCTAAAGGGATGATTTTCACACAACATTAATCAACTGCTAAGCTACAACAACGCAGAAGTGAGGAAGTGTATTAATACAGTCAAAAACAAAAGCTTTGCTACTTTGCTGTGGTTGAAACCCCACCAGAGTCCAGCAGAAGCTACGGTCTGATTGGTTCAAGACATTTCAGCATCAGCCAAAGAGATTCAGCAGAGATGGAGGTGAAGCAGAGGAAGAGGAGGAGGTGGTGGTGGGGTCCTCAAAGAACAACCAACATTAAAAGATTAATTCCTCTGAGGTCAGACTGCACTGAAGCATCACAGTTTTCCATCTGAACTTTAGTTTACTTGGACTACTTACATTAATGCTTGAGGAAAGCAACTGTAGAATTGCAAATTTAGTCCATTTTCAAAATCCTTTCAACTAAATGTTGCACCTGACTTGCAAGGTTAGGACTCTGATAATATCCAACAGACTACTTCAACTATAGTTTAGGTTTGCATTTAGATGTAAGTGTAGCTGCTCAATTTCCCTCAAAAGTGCTTCTTGAATAGAGGTGGAGGGCATATGAGAGAGTGTTACTGTTGAACAAGAAGCAGCTCAGTTTCTGACACTTTTCTGCCATTGGCTCACAAGTGCTACCAACAAGTCCAAATGCACAATGACAGCATGGACAGGGATACCGCTGTATATACTAGACTGCATTTATTTATATTTATGGTAGTAATAATGACTACTTAAAGATACTTAAACATTTTAACTGCTAGCCTCAGCCCACAGAGATGGAGAGAACATGAAAAATTCCATCAAAACAGACTAGGAGACTCTAGAACCTTCTAGCTGTGAGGTGATAGCAATAACCATTCCTCTACTCTTCTTACTGACAAAGCTTGTAATTAAGCAAAATTGTGTGTGTGTATCATATCACTGCAGTAGTACATGAGCACAATTTAATAAAGAACATGCTGACTGTCATTTCACACACAAAATAAACATTGTCCAGTGTTTACAACACATACTTCCTGAGGGTTTGTGGGTCATATCATGTGCACAGTGGCTAATTAGCTTGCTGCTGCATTGAGGGACCCCTGTACATACCCATGATGGTGTTACCACCACAGTGATAATGAGTCTCTTAGTGGGTTCTTAAATACAGCCTTAAAGTGCTGATAACACGATTTTGACATTTTTTAGGATGTTATGTAAACCCAAAAGTCATTGTTGATGATCAATATAATATTTACAACCGCGCCTGCATAAACTAGTTATCATCAAAAAACCACAGCCGCTGACTGGACTGTGGTGCCGCCCACCGAATTAAGGGCAGCACCCCCATGACGTAAGCGGGAGAACGGACACCGGTGTTGTTGACTGGAATGACAGCAGCTTTGTAGCTCACAGTTCCTCTGGTTTCTTGTTTTAATTTTACGGCTGTGCCTTCGCGTTGTGTCGCAGGCTTAGATAAACAGCAGGCCGTGAAAGACCACATCACACGCTTCAGCTACAACTGTCATAAGCCTCCTCGTGCGCTCCTCGTGCATTTTTATGCAGGAGGAGGGCACGAGGAGGGGAAGAATTAATGGATTTACGCACAGCTTTGACCTACTTTCTCTGATTGCATGCTGACTCTTGCCAGTCCGGCCACGTCCCCTCTATCATTATCACCAGCTGATTCCCCTCCCACTGATCATGTTTCCTGGTCCTCGCCCAGGTGCTTCTCATCACACCATCACCAGCAGTGCGTGTACTTCGAGGTCGTTTGCCAGTCATCTGTGCTGTTTGTCTGCCAGTATTTTCAGCACTCTCATGATGTGTTAGTCGCTCCATGTTCGCTGTGGTTCTCGTGCGTCCTTGAAGCAATGTTGGCTCTGGGGCGCACCTGTGGCTAACACGTCTCCTATCATTCGTTCTCTGGGCGATGCCGGCCCCCGAATGCCATCACTAAGTGCGTGTTTTTTGTACGTCTTCACCTTTTAGGGGATTGTCTGTCTTTCTGTATTAAATGTGCTGTGGTGAACCCTGCACGTAAATCCTAGTTATTTCATCCGTGGCCTGCGTAAGAGCGCACGGAGGGTCATGATGAATGGATTTACGTGCAGAATTCACCACAGCACATGTATTGAACATAAGAATGATGACAACAGTTCCCAAAAAGGTGAAGATTTACAAAAATAAACAGAAAAACTTACAGTTGGCGTTCAGTGCTGACATCGCCCAGCGAACATGGAGAGGAGACGTGTTAACCACGGTTGCGCCCCAGGGCCAACATTGCTTCAAGGGGCGTAACAGAACCACGGCTGTGTGGAGTGGCTAACACGATAGTGTTGGCAATATTGGCTGGCTGACAACACGGCAAAAGATGCACACAAAACATGAACAGCTGACTGTAAAAGAGAGAGGGCGCGTGTGTTCGGACCAGCGAATCTTGGACAGTGCCCACCTGAAAGTGGCTCAAAACGCACATAAAACACATGTACAAAACAAAAACAACAAGAACTCAAAATATAATCCATAATAAATCTGATGCCTGAGCCACAGAGAATACACTGCTATGATTTTATTGAAAAATCGGGTTTAGATAAACTATATTTATGAACAAATAATTTGTTGCAATATCTGTAACAAAAGAATAACACTCGGTGTTCCCCTGCTGTGTGTTTGTCGCTGCTGCTGCGGCGGGCATGTGTGCCTCTCCACCGTCACTCTCTGAGTGTGACTTGCTTGGCACGATGCCCGCTTGGCACGGCTCAAACCTATATGGTCTGATGCCCCCAGATTCTTCATTGTCATCCAATTCTTTGGAACTATAATCATCAGAAGATTGGACAACATAAACCAATTCCAGGCTACATGTGCTGGAACCATCGTTGATGTTTTCAACCGCTTCCATCTTGTGTGTACAATGAGCAGCCAAGCGCTGTGTTCTCCCGATGACGTGATTACATGACAGCGGGGTTTTCCAGCCACTGACATAATTGGTGATGTGGCGTTCATAAAAATGTCGGATATTGGCGTGAGAAAAAAGCCTGTTTGACTTAGAACTGCACAGACCAACCTATTTTGTCATATTGTATTATGTGTTGAAAAATTAGAGGAAATCAAGAACGTGTC